>CM057450.1:158062500-159262500 GCA_016271365.2 Neoceratodus forsteri | reverse complement strand
TCTGGACTTTTTCAACATTATACTCAATGGCAGTGAGAGTGCCTAAAAATAACGGTATTTTCTTTTTTGATCCCGTTTCATCATATAAAGGACAGTGGGTGCAGTGAGAGGGCCTCTCTGTCCCTATATACTTGGATTTTTTAATAATCTGTTTATAGTTCATTTTTAGTTGTTTAGTTTTGTAGGTTTTGGTTTATGTTTTTGGGTGGGTTTTTTAGTTTAAGTGTAATTCTGGTGTATTTTATTTTAGAGATATCAGGATTTTTTATTTACTTGCTTGTAGTTAGTTTGTCTCCCGCTTTATTATGTGTTGTTTAGGTATCCCGGTCGTGCATTATTCGTCCTCCGACCTCCACGCCCTCCGCCCTTTTTCCCTCCTCCCCTTCCATTTTCCATCTACCAGCACTGTCGGGCGCTTGGTATTGTCCGTAGGAGGGTGCAGAGCGGTGAGGTCGTGGACGCAGTAGGAATGAACGGACCTCACACATAGCGGTGGTTAAGCTCAGAAGATGCCCTGGGGTGAAATGGAGCCTGGAAGATGGTTTTCCATGCCTAGTCTCCATACCCAAGGGCTCCTCCTATTTGGATGGGCAAGTTGTCGGGACGGCCTCGGATCCCTGTCCAACTTGGGTGGTGTTGTGCAATGCCAGATCTGTTAAAAACAAATCAGCTATTATTTCTGATTTTGTTGAGACAGCAGATCTGGCTTGCATCACCGAGACCTGGCTGGATGGAAATGCCGGCCCGATTTTAGAGGCGACTGTTCCAGCTGGGTACTCAGTGATTCACCGCCTGAGATTGGATCGCGGTTGGGGGGGGGAGTAGCAGTCTGTTTTAAGACCAGTTTGGGGCTCACGAGTGTACCAGTTGAGGAGGCTGAATCCTTTGAGTGTACCGTTGTGGTTGGTGTGGGTTGCAGGATAGCTGTCATCTACTGTCCACCAGGAGATGAGAGACAATTCCTGCAGGAAGTGGCAGATTTCGTCGCTGATATGGCATTGGAGTCACCCAGACTGATGGTTCTGGGTGACTTCAATGCTTGGGTCGACGACAAACTTTCTGCCTTTGGTCAGCACTTCCTCCAGTTGATGACATCACTGGGCCTTACACAGATTGTTTCCTCGGCCACACATAATCACGGTCACTCCTTGGATTTAGTTTTCTCCTGGGGATTGAGGCTTCTGATTTGGTGGTGGAACCTGTCAGTTGGTCCGATCACTACACTGTGAGCTTTAATTTTGTGCCCCTCGTAGGTCTGCCCTGTGGAGATGGTTCGATACCGCCCTTTACGGGATGTGTGCCCTGAAGACCTGATGGCGGTGTTGAACCTCTCAGAGTTTCTGACTGCCAGCTTGGGTCCAGAGGCTATGGTTTTGGCCTATAACTGAGCCATTTCCTCGGCCCTGGACTCAATTGCTCCTGTCCATGTTCGTCCCCTCTCTCTTCGCCCTCGGGCCCCATGGTTTGATGGGTCCTTGAGGGAGTTGCGACGTGTGGGACGACAGTTAGAACGTCGTTGGAGGAAATCTGCTCTGGATGCCGACCACCTTAGTTTGGAGGAGCATTATCAGCTCTACCAATCAGAGATCTCCCATAAGAAGGCAGAATTCCTGTCCAGGGAGATCTCTGTCACTCAGAATCGACCGGCTCAGCTCTTCAGAACTGTGGACAGGCTGTGCAACCCAGCCTGCCTCCAGCTCCGTCGAGCCTTTTCACAAAAGGAGTGTGACAAAATTGCTCAATTCTTTGCAAATAAGGTTGCCGACATCAGATCCGAGATCTGTCCAGCACACTGTAAGGGGGAAGCTTCTGGACGGTGTTTGGTCGCGGAATCCTCTGTCTCCTGGTGTTCCTTTGACCTGCCAACTTTCAGTGATATTAATCAGATCGTCCAGGGGATGCGCCCTACGTGCTGTAGTTTAGATCCAGGCCCTACCTCCCTAATCCTGGGTTGTGTTGAGATCGTTGGCCCGTTTCTGGTTCAAATAATCTGGTGCTCCCTGGAATTGGGTGAGTTTCCGAGCTCCCTAAAGGAAGCTGTGGTGACTCCCCTTTTGAAGAAGGCTTCTTTGGACCCAGATGTTTTTTCCAACTACAGACCGATCTCTAATCTTCCCTTTATTGGGAAGGTTATCGAGAAGGTAGTGGCAAACCAGCTGGAGGACCACCTGACCATCCATGATATCTATGAACTTCTCCAGTCTGGTTTTCGTAAGAGGCATAGTACCGAGACTGCTCTGCTTCGGGGTGCTCAATGATCTCTTGATGGTGAGAGATCAGAGGAACCGCTCTATCTTGGTCCTTCTTGATCTCTCTTCAGCCTTTGACACTGTAGACCATGGGGTTTTACTCGAACGTCTGGAGTCCATCTGTGGACTGTCTTGTACAGTGCTTAGATGATTTTTATCTTTTCTATCTGGGAGAACGCAGAGAGTGGTGTCGGGGATTTTTTCCTCCGATTCTTTCCCTCTGCAATGTGGTGTCCCCCAGGGCTCGGTGCTTTCCCCCCATGTTGTTTGCAGTGTATATGCTGCTCCTCGGAGACATTGTAAGAAGGTATGGGCTGAGGTTTCACTGCTATGCTGATGATACCCAGCTCTACCTTTCTTTTGCCCCCAACCAGGTTAGTGCTCTCTCGGTATTTAATAGCTGCCTCGCTGAAATCCAGGACTGGATGAATCTGAGCTGGTTAAAGTTGAACACCGGTAAGACTGAGGTTTTGGTCGTGGACCCGGGTCAGGGGGGTTGGGGTCCGGTCAGCCCTCTGGCGTATTGCTGGGGGGATCTGATCCTTACCTCTGAACAGGTGCGTAACCTTGGAGTGGTACTTGATGACGGGCTGACTCTTCATCATCAGGTGTCAGCAGTCGTTAAGTCCGCATTCTATCATCTTAGGAACATCGCCAGGATGAAACACCTTGTTCTGTCCAGCGATTTACCCATGTTGGTCCATGCCTTCGTGACATCTCGCCTTGACTATTGCAACTCCCTTTACTTGGGGCTTCCTGGGGTTGATATCCGCTGCTTGCAGCTAGTGCAGAATGCTGCAGCAAGATTAATGACAGGGGTGACTAGAAGGACACATATTACCCCTGTGCTGCGTGATCTGCACTGGCTGCCTATACAGTGGCGGATCACCTTTAAAGAAGGTCTTCTGACCTTCAAAGCCCTGCAGGGACTCGGTCCTGACTACTTGAAAGAGCTTCTGACCCCTTACCACCCCATGTGACAGCTCTGTTCAGCCGATGAGGGGTTGCTAGAGGTTCCGAGGGTTATATTGAAGTCTTCTGGGACTAGGGCCTTTGGGTTCGTGGCCCCAACCCTCTGGAACTCTCTGCCTCGCTGGCTTAGAGAATGCACGACCGTGGAGGCCTTTAAGTGGGATTTTAAGACTCTGTTATGGAACAAGGCTTTTGTGGACTGATGTTATCAACTGTTGTTTTTACATGTATATTTTGATTTTATGATTCATTTGTACAGCGCCTTGGTATTTGAAAGGAGCTAAATAAAGTTTTATTATTTATTATTATTATAAACAGTGAATATAAAAAAAAGCTGTAAACCTTGCTTGCCTACGCCAGATCTGTGAGATAACAAGATAGAACTAAACTCACCCAACAGCATTCTTTTTTCAGAATGGAGCACGTGTTAGCAGGCACTCAATTTAAAAACTCACTCTGCTGCAGAGTAACGATCCATGCTCCCGTGACTCCTGTCACAATTGGAGGGATGGCCACCACAAAAAATAAGGGCTTACCCCATACAATTATAAAAGATAATGCCTGATGTTTGGCTGTTAACTGCATTGTAATCACCTCTTGCAGTTGTCATGGCGAACATAAACCTCGCGAGCTATGCTCTCGAGGTTTACCAGATTGGCATGGCAACCGCTCGAGGCGATTACAATGCAGGTATTTATTTATTTATTTATTTGCTTTTGTTAACCGGGTAAGCACACTAGACAGCCAAGTGCCTATTTTCAGGTGCGACCCCGGGAGATTACAAGGTACATTACAAGGTACATACATAAACATCAGGCAAATACAAGTGGAGGATTACATTACATAGAATTAGCACAACAGGGACTTTACAAGCATCAGATTTCATCAGGCAAATAGTAGTGAAGAGTTAATATAAAGTGACCAGAACACAGGGACATTGTAAGACAACAATACCAAAACAGGTATTACAATACAGTATTAAACATTGCAGTCAGTAGGAAGAAGTGCAGTGTGAATTCATGGCTCCAGGTAGCAAGTTGTAAGGCTAGCAGTTAGAATAAGGAGGAGTCACAGTTAGAATAGAGTGGGCCCAGTGTGAGAGAAAGGAGTGCACAGTTATAGTGCTCACCCTTTTTTTCCTGGTGGGCCTAAATGGTCCATTTTTATATATGCTGTGAGAACAGGAGGAGTATGAGCACAGCTGTACTCTGCCCAGGTCATAATGTTTAGGTAGCATCTCAGTTAGTTGGGGCATCTCAGGCTGAGAGGGTTTGTCTAGTGCAGAGACAGGTGGCAGCCATTTTGAGAAAACCCCAGAGGGAGGCTTTAAAGCTCTGGTGTGAGGGAGAGGAGCGAGTGCTAGTTGGAAGAGAGTTCCAACTCCTGGGCGCATACGCAGCGAAGGCTCGGTCACCAATTTGTGTGCAGGTTTTAGGTACCAGGAGGGCATGGGAGCCGCTGGATCGCAGGTTGTAGGAGGGTATAGCAAGAACAAGGGTCTTAGCAAGATTTTGAGGGGTGGCAGTTCTGACAGTATTGTCAATAAAGTTGCCCACGACATAAGAGCGGTGAGTTTCCAGTGGGAGCCACTCAAGCTGGGTGTAAAGCTCACAGCAGTGAGTGAGGCGGGCTGAGAGCGCAAAACGGCATATGTTGTTGTACGCTGAGCCCCACTTTACTAGACTAGTTTTTGCAACGTGGGCAAAAGTGATTAGTCCGTAGCAAAGTGTGGGTAGGAGGACTCCCCTGGCTACAGCAAGACGGGCAGCTGGAGTTAGACAGCTTTTTGCTCTATAAGCCTGACCCAGCTTGCAGTTTGAGGCCTTGCACATATTTCGTATGTGCAGGTTCATATCCAGCTGCGGGTCAAGGGTCACCCCCAGGTACCTGACCAAGCCTGCGACAGTCAGTGGTGACCCATCAGCCCTGGAGATCTGTAGTGAATCCGGGGCGGCCTTTAACTTGGCTGCTGAGCCAAATAGCATGGCCTGCATCTTCTGTAGGTTAATAACAAGTTTATGGTCCTGCAACCAAGTTTGGATGGGGTCGAAGTCCGAGTTTAGTTTGGTGTTAATGGTGGCAATGTCCTGGGATTTGGCCATGATGACTAGGTTGTCTGCGTACAGCACTGAGGACCCTAGTGCCGGAGCCAAGGGTAGCTCATTTATGAAGAGAGAGAACAGGAGAGGCCCCAGGAAAGAGCCCTGGGGGACTCCGCAGTTAACCTGGGCAGGCTCAGACAGCACCTTGTTGAATTTGGTGTACTGATGTCTGCCTGTGAGATAATTACTGATCCATGCAAGAGCTGGGGAGGAGAAGTCAAGTGACAGGAGAGAGGAGCACAGTAATGTGTGGTCAACCCCATCAAAGGCTTTTGAGAGATCAACAAAGATGGCCCCAGTCAGTTCACCTCTGTCAGCAGCAGACCAGATCACCGAGATAACAACTGCTAGAGCCGTGGAGGTGCTATGCCCCTTTCTAAACCCATGTTGTGCAGGGGAGAGAAGGTTCTGGGTCTGTAGGTAGTGGGTGACCTGAGAGGCGACTACCTTTTCCAGGAGCTTGCTGATCGCTGATAGGATTGCAATGGGATGGTAGTTCTTGAGGTCTTTTGTGTCCCCTTGCTTGGGTACAGGTATCACCTTGGCCATCTTCCAGATGTCCGGGACTATGCCTGAGGTGAGCGATGCATTGAAGATATGGGCTATGGGCCGGGCTAGTACTGATGCCCCTAGCCTCAGCAGCTTGGGCTCCAGGCAGTCATGCCCAGCTCCAGTGTATGGGTATGGACCAGCAAGGAGCTTCCGGGTCTCCATGTCTGTTACTGCCTTGAGGTAAAAGGGCATAGGGGGGTTGTCCCTCTGGTTGAGGAGGCCCGGCCAGCAGGGTAGTGCGGCAGTTTGGGTAAAGCAGGCAAGTCTGTGAACTGAACGTTGAAGGCATCGGCAATAGTGAGGGGGTTGCTGCAGTTAACCCCGTCAATGAGCATGTCAGTGACCTGCACTCTTGTGGCCCTACCCACCACTTTCTTAATGCTCTGCCCGAAAGTTCTCAGATTTTTGGTTGTGGAGAGCAGGATGGACTGACAGTATTCACTTTTTGCTGAGCGAATGGCTCTTTTGCATGAGTTCCTCAGCTGCCTGTAATTCTGGGGATCTGTGCTGGACAGTGAGCTCTTATACCTCGCCCAGCATTTATGCCTTTGCCTCATGAGAGTATACAGGCCTCCACGGAGCCATTTAGTTGCAGTGCCCCTCACTCTCCTTCTTGTGAGGGGGGCATGCCTGTCTTGAAGTGGGGTGAAAGTTGTCAAGGGCCATTGAGGGGTCATTGGTGGCCATGACCTGAGACCAGTCAGTATGCCTCAGGTCTTCAAGGAAGTCTCCAGCATTGAGTTTGGAGTAATCCCTCATTTGAATCACCTTGTGCGGGATTTTGGGAGGGGTGTTGCCCCATATGCAAAAGGTGGGAGAATGATCCGATATAGCATCAGGTAGAATGCCACAGGAGATAATTTTCTCTGTTCTGTTGCTTAGTACCCAGTCGATGATGGAGCCCTTGTCGGCTCTGAGAGAGGGCCTAGTGGGTTCAGAGATGAGCTGGCTTAGGGTCAGTCCAGCCAACAGTGGTTCGTATTGCTGGGCACTACAACCTGCCCAGTTAAGGTTAAAGTCCTCCAGGACTAGTAACTCGTTCGAGCAAACCTTTGGGCTTAGACTGTCTAGGAGGTAGGAGAGCCCTGACACACCACCCTTATGAGGGTTGTAGGCACATATCACATGCACCTTTTTGGTGTTCCCTAGCAGGAGGAGGATGTGTGGGAACTCACAGAGCTGCGATGCAGATTGTGAGTGTCCTATGACTGAGACGTCTAAGTGTGTCTTGTAGTATATGAGTACTCCACCCCTCCTTCTTGTTCTGGGGCCTGTCCAACCTAATGAGGTTGTAGCTTGGAAAGTCACAAGCTGAGTCAGATATGTGTGGCTTAAGCCATGTCTCAGTGATCCCCATAATGTCCAGATTATAGTGGGCCACCCAAGCTGTTAGCTCAGTAAGGTTTGGTAGAAGGCTGCATATGTTTAAGTGCACGAGCCTCAAGCCTTTGGCCGATAGCCAGGAGGAGGGTGGTTTTGGGGAGGGTCTAGCGTTCATCAAGCCCATAATTTGAATGGGGCCCCAGCCAGTCCGTGCCACCCAGGACAACCTCTCAGTGGAGGCGTCCTCTCAAGCCGCCGGGATGTCAGGCACAGAAGGGAGGCAGGGCAGTGAGGGACTGAGTTGATTAGCAGAGGGGAAGAGGAGGAGGAGAGTGGGCAGTAAAGAGAGGAGTACAGGAGAGAGGTATCCAGTAGGAAATTATAGGGCGGTTCGCTAGGCAGAAGTGGGCGGAGCTAAGGCCTATTTAATTAAGGTGGGAGATCTGGGAGGGGGGTGGGTGAAAATTTTCTTCTGAAACCCACTGAAGTCTATGGTTGCAGAGCCCAGCAACACAGTTTGAATCAGTCAAGATTGCAGGGCCAATCAGTGGCCGTGCGGAGCACAAGAAGAGATGGAAGCAACAGGCAGCAGCCAATGGGAGCCTTTCAGCACTTCCCAGTTCGGCCTGGGAGCTTACCAGCAAGAGGAGGGTTCCTTGGTGAGCAGTGGCGGTGTGGACGGCTGGCCCAGGTAGCCCCGGCCACTCAGATGTCTCCCTGATCAGGGGCTGAGAGATCTGAGGAAAGGAACACAGCAACAGATTGTGAGTCACAGTAATAACAAAGGGTGACACTGGAGAGTAAATCAGGAGCGTGTGCAGTGGAGAGAGAGAGGGGGAATTTGGCAGAGGGGTGGGGGAGGCTGCCACAGACAAGAGAAATAAGCTTGAACTGGCACCGGGGGAGGACAAAGGGGAGATTTAGTAGAATATGAAATTTACAAGGGAAGGAGGAGAAGAGACTTGCAGGGTTTAGCAGTGGGGAGGTGGGAGAGAAAGAATGAATGCAGAGGGGCAGGAATTACTTCACAGTTCTAAATTACAACAGTTTCCATCTGCACTTTACAGTTCAATTCTAAAACATTTAGGCAGGTCAACACAATTAATTTTGATTTTGACAAAAAAATAGCAATCAGCCTAGTAATTCAGCCTAGAATATTGGCTGAGACCCGGAGTTTTTAGAAGTCAAGTGCTAAGAACATCAAGATTGGTCTACACACTAATTGAGACTTTAACAGAAAAATCAGCCAGCTGTCTAGCAATTTAACAAATATTTTCTTCCGAAACCCACTGAAGTCTGTGGGCGCAGAGCCCAGAAAAACAGTTTGAATCAGTCAAGATTGCAGGGCCAATCAGTGGCCGTGCGGAGCACAAGAGGAGATGGAAGCAACAGGCAGCAGCCAATGGGAGCCTTTCAGCACTTCCCAGTTCGGCCTAAGAGCTTACCAGCAAGAGGAGGGTTCTTTGGTGAGCAGTGGTGGTGTGGACGGCTGGCCCAGGTAGCCCCGGCCACGCAGATGTTTCCCTGATCAGGGGCTGAGAGATCTGAGGAAAGGAACAGAGCAGGTAACAGCTAAACATCAGTCATTGTCCTCTATATATAACTTGGAACATGTAATTTCCACTTAGAATCTGGAAATGGAACATGGAGAGCAGTGGGTCAGATAGGGAACTTACAATGGAAAGAAAGTCCGTTTTAAGCTATGTTTAATATATGGTTTATATGGGGGTCTTCATACATGTAATGTTACTTACAGCAACACCTGGACAGGTAAGTAACATTACATGTATGAAGCTCCTCATATCTAAACTATAATAAAGTAACTCCACTGCTACTATAATAGAGCAGTGTAGTATGGCGTCACTAAATGGGTGTAATACCCATGACTCTTTGCACCAGCTAGCATATGGGAACCCAAGGCGCTTCTGTGTTCAGCCGAAAGTTTCGGCATTTTACAACAAAAAACACGCTGCATTAGAAATTAGGCTCACTGCAGCCCCAAGCTCCCACAGCAGCATTTTAAGGTATGTGGGAATGGGAGCGGGCTGCAGTCTTTCTTTGCAGGTCACCTTTAAAGAGCTAGTTGCAACACAAAATAGCAGGTGGAACAGTTTAGTAATCTGAAAAGTAGTCCCTTGTTACTTTTATTTCTGAAGTGTTTTTCTTTTTCCATGCGCTCATTAGATGGTTTTACACCCTTGTGATTCAACACAAAGAAGTGCAAAGTAATGCACCTGGAAACAAAAACCCTGGGGAAGAGTACGCAATGGGGGTGAGATACTGACAACAACAAAAATGAAAATGGACCTGGGAGTAGTCATATCAGATGACCTAAAGGTGGGCCAGCAATGTGAGAAGGCAATAAGGGAGGGCTGGGGGATACTTGGATGCATAGGGAGAGGCATCACCATTAGAAAACAGGAAGTCATTGGCCCTCTGTACAGACAGTTGGTAAGACCACATCTGGAGTACTGTGTACAGTTCTGGAGACCCCATCTCTGCAAATATATAGACCTGGTGGAGGCTGTCCAAAGGAGGGCAACCAAAATGGTGCAGGGTCTGCAACAGAAGACATATGAAGAAAGACTAAAGGAGCTTAAGATGTATAGCCTCGAGGAAAGGAGGGAGAGGGAGGACATAATAGAAACTTTTAAATACCCCGAGGGAATCAACAAAGTCCAAGAGGGTAGCATCTAGCCCTTCCCCACAGCTCGTTCGGACAAATGGCCACCAGGTAGTTTTACAGCGCAGCAAGCTTGCCTGATTCGGGACCTCCACTGATCGCAACTGCTTTTTTCAAACTGAACTCTCTTGGCGCCATTTTTTAGAGGCTTTATATTGTAGTGGACAAACAGTGGAAATCGCTATATTTAGTATAAGAAAGCGTTGCCCTGCTGAATGATTACCCTCCCTTTAAGATAGTTTTGTGAAATTGCTGCTTGTGCACAATAGAGCTACCTAGTCTGTACTGTTTGAGCCCCCCAAGAGAAAAAAGAAAAAATTCCCATTCGCTGCTGTTCCATTTAAATTAATCCTGTCTCTGCATTTAATCCTTAGTGTAACTGCAGGAAACCCCCACCCTCCTAATCCCTATATAAACTTACTGTGTTTCTCCTTCTTCTCCACAGAACAGAACCCCGGCGGTCAAGAGGGCTGCAAGGCATAGCCCTTCCCCACAGCTTGTTCGGAAAAATGGCCACCAGGTAGTTTTACAGCGCAGCAAGCTTGCCTGATTTGGGACCTCCACTGATCGCAACTGGCCTAGCCCCGCCGAACGCTATGCGCTCGGCCCCCCACCGCCCCCACCACCACCCTTGGTCGGCTCTCCAATTTATAGCGATTACCACGTGAGGCTGCAGAACCAATCACCCCACTTTGCCATCTGCAGATTATACTGGCTGAACACTAGGTGGCCCCTGCTTGTCTAAATCCCCCTGTCTTTCTACCAGAAGACTAAAATAATGACTCCTCTAGCTCCCACATTTTTCTTGCTTTTCCTCCTCACCCCTACCCTGTTACAAAAAAACACTGTTCTAAATCCCCCTTACACTGCATTTTATGTTCTTATGTAACCCCCCTGCAAATGGGGGTTCCCAAAAGACTTCCAGGAGCTTACTTGAATGCTCCAAGCCTGAATGGTGTTTGGCATTTAAGCCATTTATCAGTGAGTGTTTTTAGAGCCTCTGGTACTGTCTCTTTAAGAGCTGTCTGCTTGCAGACATAATTAGTTTGTATGGGGGACTGTGTGTTCTTTGATTGAGTACCACTCAAGCTGCTGCCAATTCACTTCATTTTGCAGTCACTAGAGTGCAAAGGAACCTATCTGAAAGATGTAACTGTTTGCCAGAAATTATTTAGAGTAATAATGAAATTACAGTTTGTCTAACCTGCTTTCTTTGCAGTCAGAACTGTGTCTGCTAGTTCCCCATTCTAGTTTTGAACTGCTGAACTGGACCAATCAGTGTGGGGTAAGCTAGCTCTAAAATGGTGCCTTGGACGAATCAGAACTTGGACTCATAATCTGAGCCAGCCACAAGAGGATTGTATGGGCAGTGACTCTGGGAGATGTAGTTTAGACTTCAGTGCCTTTTGGACCAACAGCAGCAGTCTATTGTGAGTGACAGCCAATCCAGTCAAGAACTGGGAGGAACTCAAAGGAAGTGCCCGGTTTTGTCGGGTTGGAGTTTCAGTTGAGCTTTGGCAGTAAGAAGAAGGAGCCCTGTGCTTTTTCAGTGTGCAGTTTTAGTCAAAAGCGTGTGTAAGGCCCAGAGTTCCGGTCTGCAGCTTGTGTAACAGCTTGTTAGGACTGAATCCGTCCTGTGAAGAGAATCAAAGGATATCTGAAGAGTAGAAACCAGGCTCACCCTGTAGAAGACTGGAGGAATTGCTGAAAATTGCACTCTGCTGTCAGGAACTGAATCTGCTGTGTGTTCTCCCGGGTATTGTGCAGTAATTGCGATCGGGATACAGATGCAGCCTGCCTGGTATAGTGCTTTCTTTATATAAATGTGTGAAGAGGTTTGTGTACCTCAAGTGAGCCCTGCTGACATTGAAGGACCCTATCTTATTTGGAGGTCGTGGAGTACTAATTCAGGGTCGCTCCCTGTTGAATTGCCACATTAAATCCAAATGGAATTACTGTACTGCTGACTGTTTAATTTTCCTTTTCTCTGTGTGAAAGGGCCCTACCAGCTGCCACGGTTTGGACTAGCCACTAGGGCTTGGGTACCCAGGACAGTAACTGATAGGGATAGGCCTGTGCACAGAGCCATAGGTAGATTATTAGAGTGATAAGCTAATTAACCTGATTTCCCTGTCCTTGTTATATCCCCTAAATAAATCAGAGCTGCTTGTTTCAGCAAAGTTATACTGCCTGAGGTATTTGTCTATGTTAAAGTACTGTACTGTGATTGTTGCACTGTATCTCATTTCACAGGAGGTCCCAGTGCCGGAACCAGACCTGGGGGTAAGTTTATACTGTGAAGGTAATTCTGATATATTGTGTGGGCCACTAGTGGGAAGAAAGGGGGTTGCAGTGTCCCAGAGGGCTGTGACCAAGTTAGTTTAACTATTGCAACCCTGACCTCTGGGTGGAGGCACCTGCCATTGGATCCAGGCCCTCAACCTGTTAGTGGAAATCAGGCAGGGGTAGTAGCCCCTGGGATAGCGCCATCTAGGGTTACATCTTGGAGGCTCACCGCTGGGATTGTGTGTCCTCTAGTGGCCATATTTACGAACCACTGTTAAGAAAAAATGGGTACCCGACAGAAGTGGCTGTGCACCGCTGGTGGAGTGGTGTACTGGGAGGAGATCGACCCCCAAAATGCTATGCTTATCCTGGACATCCCCTGGGTATCAATACGGACACTGTGCAGGGAGTACTTTCCAAGGTGGAAGGTTTACAAAACCCTGTGGTGGTGGGTCGGCATGCTAATCTGCTCACCCACACTTTCCTGGCCCTAGTAGAGTTTAAGGATCCCATAGATAGCTCCAAAGTGCCACAGACCATTACCCCAGAGGGAGCCCTCACTGCTTGGAGAGTGATAACTAAGGACAGTAAAGACCCGGGGGGGAATCAGCCCCCACCACTATCTGAAACTTTTGAGGAGAAATTTGCTGAATGGTTGCTGGGAGAGGGGAAAACTGTGGAGGACTTGAAGAAACTATTCTTGCCACCTGGGGGTGTTCCTCCCCCAACACCCTCTCCTGCTCCAGTGCCCGTAATGGTGGCTGAACCAATGCAGACTCCTATTTCTGCACCTGCCATTAGTCACGACTCTTACCGAAGGTTGAGGATCTTCTCTGGCACCCTCCCCACCCCCAAGGGAGGATGACTGGGAGACCTGGATAGACTATGTTGCCCCCAAGTGCTAGAATGGCAATGCTCGAAGGCGAAAAGCCAAAGAGGGTTAGTGAGAGCCTCCGAGGTCCTGCCCTGGCTACCATCCGTGCAGTAAACGGGCCAGTAACCCTGAAGCGACTGCACAGGCCTATCTTGAGGCCTTGGAGAATGTGTAGGGAGCCCAGATTCTGATGAGGACCTATGGTGGAGAGTAAGAAATGCACAACAGTACCAAGGGGAGTTGTTGTCTGTGTATGTCTCTCGGCTGAAAAATTGTTGCAAGAATGCCTCAGAAAGGGTAGTTTGCTAGCGATTGAACTGGACCGAACCAGACTGGACAGAATCCTTAAGTCTGCCCCTTCTCAGAACTGCTGTTGCTTCAGTTACGCCTGGCAATCGACTGGAATCCCCCACCCTCCTATGATGAGTTAATGAGAGAAATTGAGGAGTTGAGAAAGGCGACCGGGAGGTACCTGCACCAACAGCTGTGGCTACACCAGTGACTGAGGGTGACCCATCAAGTGAAGTTCAGGGGCAGAGGTTGACAGTCAATGAGTGCTCTGACAAGGAAAAGATATGCCACAATGGCGAACTGTTGAGAGAGATCTGGGAATTCAAAACAGTCCCTTTATGAAGGCCACGCCTGCAAGTACGGCCCCTGACCTATATCCCGACTGCATCTGCTATGGGGGTGGGGTACCCACCCATGTATCTCCTCTGATAACAGCTCCAAACTCAATTCCTTGACCATGGAAGTGGAGAAACTGACAGATGTCTCCAAATGCTTATCACGCCCCAGAGACAGAGATGGCACCCAGGTTTCCAGTTAGTAATACCCCCGCCTGGCTCCCAGTGTGCGCCTCAGCCAGCTCAAACTCCAGAAAGTATGTTTTGCTATAATTGTGGGAAAGATGGGCACATGAAAAGGGAATGCCAGTCCCCAAAAGACACTGACAAAGTTGCATATAGGCTACAAGGAGAGCTTCGAGAAGAAATCAGTGGTTAAGAGGCACGACATGATCCCAGTGAGGGCACCAAAATGCTAATTCACGTCCTTTGTGGCAAGGTCAGTTGCCCAGGCCCCACTACCGCTCCAGACTGGTCCAGAATAGTGGGTCCTCCATGGAGACCACTGTAAAGGTGAATGGAGTGTCTACAAGAGCTGTATTAGACAGTGGCCCCAAGTGACAATTATGTTCCAGGATTGGTATCAGAAGCATTTGTCAGACGCATTCTTACAACCATTAGAAGGACTGCATGTATGGGGGTTAAGTGAGAAGGCCTACCCTATTCGGTATATCCAATTTGGTTGTCTTTCCCCACCTCTGTGGCTGGAGTGGCCAACAAGTAGAGACCCTAGCCTTAGTGTGTCCCCACTGGACTGTATGATGGTGTCCTTTGTTGATTGGAACAAATGCTCATATGTTCGGAAGGCTGGCACAGTTGTGTTATGAAAACAGGGTCAAAGACTAGTAGAGCTTTAAGAGTTCGGCTTTAATTAAGAAGGCCTATGAGGCACAGAGAGATGCTGAAAAACAGAACCAGAGGAACCGGTCGGAATTGTATGGAAGAAGGATCCTGAGTCTCTGATCCTGGCGCCAAATGCCCAGTGTACCTTACAGGGAGAGGTCCGTATCAGAAAGGATGTTAAGAATAAAATATTAATGTTGGATGCACCAGGCGATGGAAAAGTAGCCAGAGGGACTGCTGGTCAAGCCTAGTATTTTGCCCGCTAGAGCCCATGCTTATGCCAGAAGGGTAATGGTCCAAGTTCATAATGTGTCTGAAAGAGACATTTGAGTAAACAAAGGTTGCATCCTGGCTAATGTGCATTGTGCAGACACTGCAGTGCTACCCAGCAGCAAGAGTTCAAGGAAGAATAACAGAGTAACGCCTGACTTGTTTGATTTGCACTCCGCTGCCAGCTGAATGGAAAGTGAGGATCAGTGAGAAGCTTGCCCAGAGAGACCAGGTGTTTTCTTTAAAGGAATGGGATGTAGGATGCGTGCAAGGAGCTGAGCACAATATCCGGCTGCATGACGAAAGACCATTTCGTGAGAGGTCTCGACGCCTGGCACCTGCTGACATAGATGATGTGAGACGGCATCTGCAAGAGATGTTAGCTGCTGGTGTAATACAAGAATCCAGAAGCCTTATGCTTCCCCCATTGTGGTAGTGAGGAAAAAGAATGGAACAGTAAGGATGTGTGTGGATTATCGCACCTTAAACCGGCGGACTATCCCTGATCAGTACACAATGCCCCGCATTCAGGATGCTTTGGACTGCCTAAACGGGAGCAAGTGGTTCTCTGTGCTGGATCTCCATCAGTGGGTACTACCAGATCCCGATGGCCCCAGAGGACCGTGAGAAGACGGCCTTTATCTGTCCGCTTGGCTTCTATGAATTCATGAGGATGCCTCAAGGGATTTCAGGTGCCCCAGCCACTTTTCAACGATTGATGGAGCGTGCAGTGGGGGACATGAACTTACTAGAGTGCCTGGTATACCTAGATGATGTTATTGTGTTTGGCAGCTCACTGGAGGAACATGAGAGCAGATTATTTAAGGTATTGGACCGACTGGAGGACTTTGGCCTTAAACTGTCCATTGATAAGTGTCAATTCTTTCAAACATCAGTAAAGTATGTGGGACACATAGTATCCACCGAGGAATAGAGACCGACCAAGTAAAGTTGAGGCCTTGACCACCTGGCCACAGCCCAAAAATCTAAAAGAACTGCAAAGATTCCTGGGATTCTGTGGTTATTATCGGCGCTTCATCAAGGACTATTCAAGAGTGATCCGCCTTTACTTAACCTTACTCAGAGGTATCCCCAACCCACAAAAATACCAAAGTCAGCTCCTCAAGACTGAAAGAGTGTATTTTCATCCCAGTGAAGTATTTGGGGCCCGCTGAACTCTGATTGTGAGACTGCTTTTCATGAGATCATATATCAACTCTACCCATGCTCCAGTGCTGGCCTATGCCGATCCAAGAAAACCTTACATCCTGCACACTGATGCTAGCTTGCAAGGGTTGGGGCTGTGTTGTACCAAGAGCACAGAATGGCCTGAGACCAGTGGCCTTTGCCAGTAGAAGCCTGACCCATCCGAAAAGAACTATCCTGACATAAGTTAGAGTTCCTAGCTTTGAAGTGGGCTTTGTTGACCAATTCCATGAGTACTTGTATGGGGCTAAAATACTAGTAAAACTGACAATAATCCTTTGACCTATGTGCAGACCTCAGCTAAGTTGGATGCCACTGGCCATAGGTGGCTTTCTGCATTATCTACATATGACTATATCTCGAATACGAGCAGGTCTGAACCACATAGATGCTGATGCTCTCTCCCGAGGCCTGTTCCCCAGAATGATTGGGTCCGATTGGCAGAACCTGACATTCGGGCACTCTGCGGAAGTTTGACAGGAGGAACAAATGTCCACGGACGAATGGACTGCATGGTGGATTGCTTGGGAGCCTCTGAGAATTGCATACCTGCTGCTTATTGCCACTTTTCTGCAATAGACATTGGTGCACTGCCTCAGCTGGACAATGACAGTATTCGGCGGGCTCAATCCCGCGATCCCATGATCAAAGCAGCTTTAGAAGCCTCTATGCAGGAAAAGATGTGTCCAAATTACGCTCCACTGATTTGAGAACTGCACTGTTATACAAAGAAGGTCCTAAGTTGAAACTGATCAATAAACTGTTATACAGAGAAACAGTAGACAAAGGGGACAAGTAGACAAACAACAACTAGTGCTGCCACTGCCTTCGAGACTCAGTACTGAGGTCCTTGCACAACCACATAGGGCACCTTGGTATAGACAGAACACTTGACTTGGTGAGATCCAGATTCTATTGGCCTAAGATGGGGCTGATGTGGAGCAACACATTCGAAGCTTGTGATCGCTGCTTACAGAGGAAAGCTGCCTTCAGAGGGCTGCCCCTTGTTAACATCACCACCAGTGCACCCATGGAGCTGGTCTGTATTGATTTTCTGAGTTTGGAGTCAGATCAAAGAAATATCAGTAATGTGCTGGTGGTCACTGACCATTTCACGAGATATGCCCAAGCTTTCCCCCAAAGACCAGAAAGCATCCACTGTGGCCAAAGTACTTGAGAAACTTTTTGTTCACTATGGGGCTCCACAAAGAATCCATTCTGATCAAGGAGAGACTTTGAGAGTCGTCTGATCAAAGAGATGCTTTCTCTGGGGAGTCAGAAAGTCCAGAACCACTCCTTACCACCCCCAGGGGACCCACAGCCTGAGCGTTTCAACGCACTTTGCTAGATATGCTAGGCACCTGCACCCAAAGGACAAGCCTAGATGGAGCCAACAAATTAGCACCCTGGTACATGCTTATAACTGCACCAAAAGTGATGCCACTGGATTCTCCCCTACCACTCTGATGTTTGGAAGAAGCTCGACTACCAGTAGATGTGTGTTTTGGGGTCTCCTGATGGGGTTCAAGCTGACAACTATTTACAGTATGTGCAAAAGTTAAAGGCCCAGCTAACTCATGCGTACAACTGGCTCAAACCATGGCTGCCAAAAGAAATCTGGCCAACAAAGAAAGGTATGATAAAAGGTGAAAGCACAGGAACTCCAGGAGGAGATCGGTATTGCTAAGAAATCTGGGACTGCATGGCAAGCACAAGATTGCTGACAGATGGCACCATCTCCTCACATTGTAGTGGGCAAACTAGATGATCAGCCAGTGTACAAAGTAAGGCCTGAGAATAATTCAAAAGATGTAAAACAATGCATAGAAATCATTTACTGCCCATTGGACAAATCTTAATTGAGTCTGAGCCCCTAGAAGATGCCCCTCTGGACCAGTGACTAGAGCTGCTGCTAAGAAAAGATCAAGAAAGTCTGCACCTACAGAAGCAAAGTTAAAGTGTTCCCCTCCACAAGTCCCAGTTGAGCATGACTGTCAGTCCATATCGGAAGAAAGTGAGAGTGACTTTGAATACTATCCTTCTTACGAACTGAGTCAATTGTTTGGGCAATCCCTAGTCAATACTGGAGATGAAGCTGGGCCTTCTGGACTGTCTAAGCCCCAGCTTCATCCCTGGAGCCAATGCTCCCAGAAAGTGAAGTGCAAAGCATCAGATCAGATGAAATGGAATCATTGTGCATGGTTGAACTGTTTGAGCTTTCAGGGAGGAAAATGATAGATTGGGGCAGACTGGTGATACACCCGAACAAGAAGAGTATTTTAAGTGCTGACAGTCCACTGCCAGTGTCCGAAAGCTCTCCATGCGAGCCAAATGTTGTGGACTCAGAAACTGTAACTCCTGGAGCTGAAAGTGCCCCAAGTTCTAGCCTCTCTACCCCCATGGAGACTCCCTGACAAGTGAGGACAATGCTGAAAAATGAGGCTCAGAGTGCAGAGACTATAACAGTTCCCCCTAGAAAGACTGGTCGAGCTGTAAAGCCTGTGGTGCACCTCAGTTATGATTCACTTGGGAGGCCTGTGGACTTGCCTCTCAATGTTGTCCATAAAGGAGTGTATGTGTCCCCGAGCTCATTGCCCAAACTGAGCATCAGTGCTAACTCCAAGTTACTTGTGTTGCCCTCTAAGTATGGTGCCCTGCCCCATCCAGCCCCAAGGTAACTGATAGGAAGGCCCCCTCTCTTCAGGTTTCATGTACAAGAGGTAATAACTTGAGTTATGGTACAATGTATGTAATACTGTGTAAAGTGACGTACTGCAATGTTTCAGAAATGTGTTCTTGGTAAAATGATATATTGACTGATGATTACATATGCAGAGCCTAATGCAAATGTATATGGTTGCAGTTGAAACTTATGGGGTACTTGCTTAGCCGGATCAAGCTTTCCCAAACCGGAAGGTGTAACCCCCTGCAAATGGGGGTTCCCAAAAGACTTCAGGAGCTTGCTTGAATGCTCCAAGCCTGAATGGTGTTTGGCATTTAAGCCATTTATCAGTAGTGTTTTAGAGCCTCTGGTACTGTCTCTTTAAGAGCTGTCTGCTTGCAGACATAATTAGTTTGTATGGGGACTGTGTGTTTCTTTGATTGAGTACCACTCAAGCTGCTGCCAATTCACTTCATTTTGCAGTCACTAGGAGTGCAAAGGGAACCTATCTGAAAGATGTAACTGTTTGCCAGAAATTATTTAGAGTAATAATGAAATTACAGTTTGTCTAACCTGCTTTCTTTGCAGTCAGAACTGTGTCTGCTAGTTCCCCATTCTAGTTTTGAACTGCTGAACTGGACCAATCAGTGTGGGGTAAGCTAGCTCTAAAATGGTGCCTTGGACGAATCAGAACTTGGACTCATAATCTGAGCCAGCCACAAGAGGATTGTATGGGCAGTGACTCTGGGAGATGTAGTTTAGACTTCAGTGCCTTTTGGACCAACAGCAGCAGTCTATTGTGAGTGACAGCCAATCCAGTCAAGAACTGGGAGGAACTCAAAGGAAGTGCCGGTTTTGTCGGTTGGAGTTTCAGTTGAGCTTTGGCAGTAAAGAAGGAAGGAGCCCTGTGCTTTTCAGTGTGCAGTTTTAGTCAAAAGCGTGTAAGGCCCAGAGTTCGTCTGCAGCTTGTGTAACAGCTTGTTAGGACTGAATCCGTCCTGTGAAGAGAATCAAAGGATATCTGAAGAGTAGAAACCAGGCTCACCCTGTAGAAGACTGGAGGAATTGCTGAAAATTGCACTCTGTCTGTCAGGAACTGAATCTGCTGTGTGTTCTCCGGGTATTGTGCAGTAATTGCGATGGGATACAGATGCAGCCTGCCTGGTATAGTGCTTTCTTTATATAAATGTGTGAGGGTTTGTGTACCTCAAGTGAGCCCTGCTGACATTGAAGGACCCTATCTTATTTGGAGGTCGTGAGTACTAATTCAGGTCGCTCCTGTTGAATTGCACATTAAATCCAAATGGAATTACTGTACTGCTGACTGTTTAATTCTCCTTTTCTCTGTGTGAAAGGGCCCCTACCAGCTGCCACGGTTTGGACTAGCCACTAGGGCTTGGGTACCCAGGGACAGTAACTGATAGGGATAGGCCTGTGCACAGAGCCATAAATGAATTATTAGAGTGATAAGCTAATTAACCTGATTTCCCCTGTCCTTGTTATATCCCCTAAATAAATCAGAGCTGCTTGTTTCAGAAAAGTTATACTGCCTGAGGTATTTGTCTATGTTAAAGTACTGTACTGTGATTGTTGCACTGTATCTCATTTCACAGGAGGTCCCAGTGCGGGAACCAGACCTGGGGGTAAGTTTATACTGTGAAGGTAATTCTGATATATTGTGTGGGCCACTAGTGGGAAGAAAGGGGGGTTGCAGTGTCCCAGAGGGCTGTGACCAAGTTAGTTTAACTATTGCAAACCCTGACCTCTGGGTGGAGGCACCCGCCATTGGATCCAGGCCCCTCAACCTGTTAGTGGCAAATCAGGCAGGGGTAGTAGCCCCTGGGATAGCGCCATCTAGGGGTTACACTTATGTTAGCCTTCCATCCACCCAGCACTCCTTCAAACCCCTCCTTACGCCCACCTTTCTCCACTAACACCCCACACACGCTGTTTTACTTATCAGCCCCTGCTCACCTCCCCCGATACCCATATCCTCTGTGGACTGCAATATCAGATGTTACCCCCCTGTACTAGCCCTTCCCACCCTTTGCTCCCTTCCTATCCCCTGCACTGCCCCCCACAAATCTGCCTGGCTGCCCAAACATCGCTACCACCACAACCACAGTCCCTTACTCCGGCTCACCATTCTACTCCTCCTGCTATCTGGTAACGTCCACCCCAACCCTGGCCCAGGACCTCACGAATCACCCTCCGCTGGGTCTGGCCTCCGCATTGCCTACATGAATATCTGCAGTCTACCAAAAAAGACTGCAGCACTCCAATGTTGGGTCACCCAACACAAGCCTAACGTCCTTGCAATAGTAGAAACCTGGCTCTCCCTGTTGACCCCTGACTCAATGGTCTCCCTCCCTGGCTTCTCCCTCTTCAGAGAAGATCGTGTGGGTAAGCACGGCGGTGGTTGTGCAGTCTACCTAACAAATTCCCTCCTGGGACATGCCCTGCGTATCCCTAAGCTTGATTATGGGGCCCAAGCAATCACCCTAAAAATCTCCCCTTACCCAGGTTGAGGTCCTCTGTACCTCACTATGGCCTATGTACCCCTTCGAGAACAAAATCATGCTACCCGCTCCCTCACTGATTACTTCAGTACCTTGCCACACAAAACGGAACCGCTCATAGTGGGAGATCTCAGCATCAACTGGCTCAGTGCTACCTCAGCACAAGCTAAAGATAACCTCACGGCCCTTGATCTATCCCAACTTGTGACCCAACCCACTAGATTTAACCAGTCTAGTGGGACCAGCTCGCTCCTTGACATTGTGCTCTGTAACCGCCCTCACAAAATAAAGGACCTTAATGTATTGCCCAACTCCCTCAGTGACCACTCACCAATTCTCTTCCTCTGGTCCTGCACTGTGCTCAAAGCCGTGCACCCCCCCCCCGCTTACTGTCGCCACTTTCGTCCTGGTGGTCTCACAAACTTATGCGTCACTTTGCACAACTTGATTGGTTCCCAATCTCTCATGCAAAGGATATAGACACTGCCCTTGCTTTCTTCACCAATGCCTTCTGCAAGGCTTGTGATGTTTTCGCCCCTATCACCCGCACTAGTACTAAGAGGCACCCGGCTGCCTGGATATCCCCCCCCTCTGATCCATCAACTGAAGCGACGTGATAACCTATGGCACATTGCTGTCAGTACAGGCAAGCTGGCGGACAGGCAAGCCTACAATGCTGCAGTAACCAGTGCACCTGGGCCATAAGAAAGCCAAAGCCAGCCACTACCAATCTACCTTGACATCCACCTAGGGCAATGCCGCACCTTCTGGAATAACGTGAAAGAGTTAAATGGGTCGTCCGCTCCCCAGATGATCATAATGGCACTATCGATGCTGCCCCTCCGTATTGCCAACTGCCCTATGAAACCTCCACTGATCTCATCTCTGTTCTCGGCCACTTCTTTGACCCCATACCGGTTTGCGACACTCCAGTTGTTGCTCTCCCCCCTTCCTCTTTAGGACTATCTCACCACAGGATGCAAAGCCAATCCTCCTAAAGCTCTCTCTCCTCCAACCCAGTGGTAGCCCTTGACTCCTGGATACTCCACTTGCAAACTTTGGATGTCATGCTAGTCCCCTCACTAACCTCCTCAACCGATCCCTGTGTCTCGGCCGATTCCCGAGGGCTTGGAAACAGGCCGAAGTCATCCCTATACACAAAAATGGAGACTGTACTGTCCCTAATAACTACAGACCTATCTCTGTCCTCCCGCCCCTCTCCAAAGTCCTCGAAAAAATAGTATCTGCTCAACTCACAGCGTATCTATCCAGCCACAACCTCCTGTGCCCTGAACAGCATGGCTTTCGCCCTGGTCACAGCACCACCACAGCCCTACTGGAATTCTCCCACTTTATACACTCTGCGTTAGATTCCAGAGAGTTGGCTGGGGCAGTGTTCATTGACCTGTCCAAGGCTTTCGACACTGTGAACCACTCGCTTTTGCTAGACACCCTCTGTAAGATGGGGCCATTAGACTGGATCTCCAGCTACCTCTGTGGGAGATCACAATGCGTCAAGCTGACTGGTGACCTATCCTCGGCTCTGCCTGTACGTTCGGGAGTTCCACAAGGCTCCATTCTGGGCCCCACATTATTCAGTCTCCTCCTGAACTCCCTTCCCAGCTCCTGTACTGGAAAACTGCTATTATACGCAGACGATGCCGTCCTACTCTCCTCGCACCCCAACCCAGTCATTCTCCAGAATAGCCTACAGTCCTCCTTCAGCCAAGCTGAAAAATGGTTCCTCGACCACCGCCTGGTCCTGAATCTCAAGAAAACAAAAGCAATGATCGTTGCACACCACCAAAGTAGCTCCAAAAATGCCCCTCTCACCATCCTCCCCATCACCTCCCATCCTCTTGAGCAGGTATCTACATACAAATACCTGGGCATCACCTTTGATTCAGCTTTCTCTTTCCATGCCCATGTCAGTGCGCTATCCACCACCATGAACGTCCGGATTGGGCTCCTGTATCGACACAAAGACTGCCTCCCTGGCTTCGCCCTGCAGTTGGCCATCACTTCCTCTGTCCTGTCATTAGTTGACTATGGCCTCCCCATCTACACAACCGCTGGCCCCACTGTCCTCACCAAAATCCAGACTTCCATCAACAAAGCCTGCAGGCTCCTGTCTGGTGCCCCTAGTGGAACCCACACCTGTCAGCTCTATACCACCACAAACTTACTCAATCTGGAAAAACGGCTGCATTATCACACTGGTATACTTGCAAAAAAGACTCTTCTTGGACTGTGCCCCCCCCCCAGTGTCTCGGCACAGCTCCAGCTTGCCCTCCACTCGGCTGCTACCCGTACCGCCAGCAAAGCCACCTTCCTGGTGCCTAGAACCAGGACCTCCCTAACCCAAAGGTCCTTCCACTACAGAGCACCGTTATGGTATAACTCCCTCCCCACGCACATCTCAAGCACTCCTAAAATTGGCCAGTACAAAGCTGCCCTACGTAACCACCTTCTTAGCACTCGGAAGTGTACGTGCCTACGGTAGTGCATGTTATTGCCCCTCAGGCTCGTTAGCCCACCCACTCTATTCTTACACTGACCATTGCCTACTTGGCCTGCCAGGATCCACCAATGAACCTTGTTCTATACCATGGAAATCTACCTATGTGTTAAACTATGTATAGGCCTTTGCCTGCATGGCCAGCTAGGTCCTACCTATGATTTTGTCTTTTACCACCAAAAGCTTCCCATGTTTAGGCAATGTATAATGTATGTATTCGCACCTGTTTTGTCTCACCCTGTCATACCACACTGCTGTTGTTACCCTCCCTGCGACGAGGTGCCTTTGTAAATGAGTCTATGACTCAAAGGTTGTAAATCCGATTCTTGAACCAAATAAATAAAAAAAAAAATCTTTCAGAAAAAGAAATGTGCAACAACAAGGGGGCACAATTTGAAGATAGAGGAAGGACGGCTCAGAGGTAATGTGAGGAAGTATTTCTTCATAGAGAGGGTTGTAGATGCATGGAGCAGCCTTCCTGAGGAGGTTGTACAGTAAAAAACAGTGGAGGAATTCAAGAATGCATGGGACAGACATAATGCAATTCTAGTTGGGGGGTAGGAGGAAGTAGGCTGTTGGCTAACTAGGATCTGCAGCTTATCCATTAGGTAGGGAAATGAGCAGACTAGGTGGGCCAAGCGGTCCTTATCTGTCATCAGATTCTCTGTTTCTATGGTTATAGTGTTGGATGTGATGTTAAAGGAGAAGTAAACACTGCAGGAGTCACTCAAACTGTGAAAACCCATAAAAAAGATCTTTCAAATGAGGTACTGGGCTTATCTGTAGGTGTCATATGTCCTGAGATATGAATATCTAAATCATCTGTAAATCAAAACAAGGCAGCAGCCATTTAATTGATTTACGAGACTAACAGTGATGTCACTGAGGGGCAAGCTGTAATTAACAACGTGCAGCTGGCCTCTTAGTGACATCACTTTCTGTTTTAAAATAGCTGCTGCCTTGTTTTGATTTACAGATTAATTACATTGTTTTGATTTACAGATTAATTACATAGTTCATATCTCAGGACTCCTGACACCTACAAGGACGTTCAGTGCTTCATTTGAAATATCTTTTCATGGGCTTTCACAATTTGAGTGACCCCTGCAATGTTTACTTCTCCTTTAATAACCTTTGTAAATGTATAAATTCTCGTATTGGTGCTCTTAGATGTACTGACAGTTGTCTAGGGAAAGATAATGAGGTTAACGTTTGCACAGCAGCTGTTGTCCCCTTTATAGACTATAGATGCTGTATAAGCACATACCAACAACTTATTTGTCAAAATTGGCTGTTCCTTTTAAAGGAGAAGTAAACTTTAGCATGGCTGTCCCTGACTGCTACCTCTTCCAGTAGAATCATGGTAAGCGGGGATGGGGGGGCTTGTCACCCTCTTTATCTGTCAGAACCTATCCTGCTGCATCACTTTTAGTAAGTCTCTGCCTTCCTCTTACATAGACATTGACTGCAGATAAGAACTGCAAGGCCCATCCAGTCTTACAAGCTCCTTCTTTCAAAATTCTCTCTCTCATCCACTCTCCCCATCTTTGTTGGTGTTTTCTCTGTCTCACCTAAAATCTCTCCCTCCTCCTAGGTTGTCTTCCTCTCATCTCTCGTTTTCCTTGCCTCCACTGGTGCACTTCTGCTTGGGGATTTTAACATCAGTTGGCTGGCCCCTGCCTCCAGGACCACCTCCCACAGTACTGAGTCCCTAAACCTTACTCAGCTAATCTCCGAATCCACCCGGCTCAATCCTCACTCTCTTAAACCTCCCCTAATTGTATTAATTGTATACTGACTTGCCCTGGCTGAATTGTCTTTGTCTTGTACCATTCTCTGTCATGTATTCTACACTGTATCCTCTCAGATTGTGTCTTAAAATAGGCATTTGTTTGCCTAGTGCACTTACTCAGTCAACAAAAACTAACTAAATTAATAACCACTCCCATCTTGACTGGGTGTTCTCCCACCCCCACAGTATCATTGCAGCAGAAACTCTGCCAGACACCTTCAGTGACCACTGTATAACGTACTGTATCAGGAAAGTTAGGCCACTCTATCCACCCCAAAATACATTTGGTCCAGGTCCCTTCAATTTCTTGACTCTAGTGCCCTCCTAAATGATCTCGCTACTGCTGGTCGGTACTCTGCCTAATCTACCCTGCACACTGACATGCCCAAATTTTGTCACATCTGGGTCAGGCACACTCCCCCCTTAGAAAGTCCAGGGTCAATAGCTCCCATCTGCCATGGATTACACCTGACATTATTAAATTGTACAAGTCCCAGGACCAAGCTTGGGCATGCTTCAGATTCTCTCATTCCCTGTCTGACGTCATATCTACAGGTCAGTCAGGAACTCCTGCATGAAGGCTGTCTGCAATGCTAAGGCCCTCTTCTTCAAATCCAGCCTTCAGTCTAACCTTAGTTCCCCAGTAAAATTCTGGAAGGTTATCTACTCCCTCTTTGGCCACTTATCCAGTCTGCTCCCCTAGTCCTCCTGGTGGATATGTCACTGGTCTCTGACCCTCCCTCAACCTTCCCTTGTCATACTGGTCTCCAACCCTCCCTCTGATGCTGCTCTTCATAATTAATTCTTTACTACCTGTGCACTCCCCTGTCCTCCCTCTCCTGGTTCTTCTTCCACACTATCCTCTGCTGCCTCTCCCTGGTCCCACTCACCTGAGGGCTTCCACTTCCCTCTTGTCTCCTCTCAGGAAATTTTCCTCACCCTTACCACTCTTTAACCTGCTAAGTCCAGCCCTAATGAGATGGACCCCAAACTTCTCCTTATCTCAGCTCCTGTCATTGCCTCTCCACTCTCTCACCTTCTGAACCTCTCCTTCTCCGTCAGTGCTGTCTCTCAGGCCTAGAAGTTTATGAAGGTCCTGCCTCTGCACAGAGGGGGCGACACCTCCTCTCCCCCCCACAACATCTGGTTTATCTCACTCCTCCAGCTTATGCTAAGTTGCAAGAAGATCATCTACTTCAGGCTTACTTCACTCCTCCAACTTCCTCTTCCCATTCCAGTTTAGTTTTAGGAAGCACCACTCCACAGTCTCCTCCCAGCTACATGTAACTGACACTACCTTCACTGGGATGGAACACAGACACATCACCATGGCTATATTCATTGATCCAGACAAAGCCTTTGGTTCAGTGTCCCATCCACTTCTGGACAAGTTGAGCTCTGGTGGCCTCTCAATTCTTGTTGACTGGCTCCATTCCTACCTCATGAACCATCAACAGTCAACACAGGTTGGAGGTTTCCTGTCCCCTTCCCTTCCCATCCTTGCTGGGGTCCCACAGGGCTCCACCCTGGATCCTATCCTTTTCTCAATTTTCCTCAATGACATGCCTTCTGCTTATGTCTGTTTGCATATCGAATTGTATGTAGATGACATAGTTATTTACATTTCCAGCCCCTCGGCTGCTACTGTGGAAGGTCTGCTCCAGCATGACTTCCATAATGTGCTGCGCTGGTTCCCAGCCAACCAACTCCAGGTCAACACCAAGCAAACAGTGTCCATGACTTTTGGCACCAGCCAGAAACTGTCCAGGCTCTCACCCTCACCTGTCTTCTCCATGCTGGATGGCACCCCTCCTGAAATTCAAATTCTTTGGTTTGTTGCTCAGTAGTAAGCTTGACTTCTCTGTCCACATTGACACCAACCATGTCAAGCTCTGCCCCAAACTTACTGCCCCATACCACAACAAGAACTGCCTTACTCTAGGTCCACTAAGAGCTGGTCACCAAAATGATTCTCCTGATCTTCAACTATGAGGATGTGGTCCATGGCACTACCCCTTACTCCTCCCTTGCCTGACTGGATAACCTGTGCAATGCTTTGTACCACTTTGCTATCAATACCCCCCCATACTCATCATTGCTCCCTCTACTCCTCCCCTTCTAGTCACGCATTCCCTCCACGTCGCCAGTCCCACTGCACCTCTTTCATCTCTAAATACTGGTTTGGTTCCCTTTCATCCTACCTCTCCTCTCTCCTCTCCCTGTTCCCTTCCTCCTCTATTTTCTCCTCTCTCCACTCCAGGGAGCCCCATACTTTTTCCATTCTCCACCCTCACTCCTGTGCTGGCCAAGCAGCCTTCTGCTATTATCTCCCCACCCTTCGGAACCTGCTGCCCTCCGGCATCCACCTCTTCTCCTCACTCTCAGCCCTTACATACCAGCCAATGCGCCTCACCTGCCCCTGTCAATCCCCCTCTTGACCTTCTCTCACCTCTCTCCTCTCCTTCCCCCTTCCTGCATCTTCCCTCCTCCCTATTAATTAGGCAGTGCCAGTGGCTGATTCTGTACACCTAAAGCACTGTCACCTTCATCAACAGGCACTGTGCACTTTATTTAATATTGGCACACATGTTCTACAAGTCATTGCAAGATCCATGGTGTTGTTTCCCTGTTTGTTCATTATTTTGCTGTAGTACTTTAAGTGTCACTATAATTGCTTTCTGGTATATTGTTGTAATCTTGTTTTTCTCGCCCCGGGTCTGACGTGTAAATGAGCCTTGGCTCAGTGTGCTGTTCCTGGTTACCAATTTTTAAATCAGTCAATCAACCAATTAATCAATTACCTGCTGCCTGATTGGTAACATGTCACAAGTTACCAATCAAGCAGCAGGAGACTGACCCTTCTTGGCTGCTACTGATGTCAATCAGTGAGGTCACAGTGCTGATGATGTGTAGGGAGGACTACAACTGACTATGTCAGCCTCCAGGTAGAGTACTGTTCCACACACCACATTTAGTACAATCCTACAGAAAATCCTTGTAATTAATAAAACAGAAAAGTGAAAAATACTTTCGAAAAAAGAAACCATTGGTGACTACTTATGAAAGTTACTATTAATTCCAGGTAGTACACTGACTCTTTAAAATGCTGGAAGGTGTTTAAATTGACCATCCATCTCAAGACAGTGAGTTGAAAACAGATACAGGAATTGCATCTTGGAGGCTCACTAAGATACAAAATTTGCTGTTTTTTTGTTGTTTTTTTTTAACAGCTGAGTAAAACGTTTGGGGAGGTGTACAGTCTCCAGTTCGGTTGGAAAAACATAGTGGTACTGAATGGATTTCAAGCCATCAAGGAGGCTCTTGTGAAGAAATCTGAGGACTTCGCTGACCGTCCTACCTTTCCAGTTTATGAACGGATTGGGTCTACACCTACAAAGGAAGGCATGTATTACATGCATTAAAGAATAGTCTATAATGTGCCATTTACACACAACGTGGCATGCAGTCATAAAGAAATGCATGCCATCATATTTTGGGCCTGAGGAACAGTGCCACAATCCCAGAGAAGTGCAAATATTTCTTCATGACTGCACACCTTAAAAAGCAATGTGTTCCATTTATAAAATAAACACCAACTTGTTTTTCCAAGCATCCAGTGGAGTAAAGTAAGATCCACATACCAGTTATATATTTAGATATTTACAGTGTTCGCATATAATCAGTCATAAGGTTATCAGGCCTCACTCCATGGATGAGATGGCAGGGGGCAGGCAGGGCCAAGCAAAATAAAAAAGGTTAATTTGTAATATTTGAAAGCTGTGAGCGGCATTTAAGAGGAATTAAAAAGTAAAAATAAGAAAAATAAGGAGTTAAGATGGATATATAACTCCTCTAACCAGTTGATGGCTTTTTCATAGAATGATACATATAAACATATGAAGGTGCCAGCAGAACAGACCTACTGATTTATCAAAGTCTGCTCGATTGTGCAGCTGCCCCTCCCCCAACCCCCTTAACCTCCCATTGTTGTCCTTCTCGCCCACCCTTACCCACCCCGGACCCTGTCCCAAGCGTTCTTAAACAGCCACATTGTTGCATGATTTCACCCCTTCTGGTAGTGTGTTCCACCTTGCAACTACTCTCTCTGTGAAGTAATGCCTCCTCATCTCCCTCTTAAATCCCCCCATTCTTAGCCCATGCCCCTAGTTTCCTTCCCACTCCCTTAGTTTCAACATCCCCTTCACCCCCTTTGTTGATATCCTTCAGGCACCTGAATGTCTCGATCATGTCCCCCCTCTCCTGCCTCTCTTCCAGTGCGTACATATTCACTTCCTTTAGCCTCATCTCATAATTCATTCCCTGAATCATCTTCATTGCCCTTCACTGCACTCCTTCCAGACGCTTGATGTCCCAGCTCAGGTACAGCCCCCAGAACTGCACACAGTACTCCAAGTGAGGCCTAACCAGCACCCTGTGCCTGGACATGAATCCGTGTGCTATGCGACCTAGCATCCTGTTTGCTTTCGACGCCGCCCTCCTGCATTCGGCAGTATTGTTCATGCTTGTTATCAATACTTCCAGGTCCTTTTCCTCCTTGGTGCTCCCCAGCTTGATCCCCCTAGCCAGTATTCTCTCCTTGGGTTCCTTACCCCAAAATGCAACACCTTGCATTATTTTGCATTGAACCCCAGCTACCACTTCTCTGACCATTCCTCCTACTGTGTCAAGTCCCTCTGTAGTTGCACCTATCCCTCTTCATCGTCTACTACTGCACCCATTTTGGAGTCATTGGTGAACAGGCTAATCCTGCTCACCACCCCCTGTGCAATGTCTGAGATGAATAACCTGAACAGCACCGGGCCCAGCACTGAGTGCTGTGGCACCCTACGCATCACAGATCTAGGCTCTGAGACTCCTCACCCCCACCACCACTCTCTGCAGCTCACCCCTTAGCCAGTTTGAGATCCAACTTGCCATCTTTGTCCCCACTCCCACACCAGATAACTTCACCCCTAGTCTCCCATGGGGCACTGAATCGAAGGCCTTGCTGAAATCCAAGTAGAGCACATCCACAGCATGGCCCCCATACAACTCCCTCATCACCCAGTCATAGTACTGTATAAGGACAGCATAGCACATCCACAGCATGGCCCCCATCCAACTCCCTCATCACCCAGTCATAGTACTGTATAAGGATAGTATAGCACATCCACAGCACGGCCCCATCCAACTCTCTCATCACCCAGTCATAGTACTGTATAAGGATAGTATAGCACATCCACAGCACGGCCCCATCCAACTCTCTCATCACCCAGTCATAGTACTGTACAAGGACAGTATAGCACATCCACAGCATGGCCCCATCCAACTCCCTCATCACCCGGTCATAGTACTGTACAAGGACAGTATAGCACATCCACAGCATGGCCCCCATCCAACTCCCTCGTCACCCAGTCATAGTACTGTATAAGGACAGTGTAGCACATCCACAGCATGGCCCCCATCCAACTCCTTCATCACCCGGTCATAGTACTGTATAAGGATAGTATAGCACATCCACAGCATGGCCCTATCCAACTCTCTCATCACCCAGTCATAGTACTGTACAAGGACAGTATAGCACATCCACAGCATGGCCCCATCCAACTCCCTCATCACCCAGTCATAGTACTGTACAAGGACAGCATAGCACATCCACAGCATGGCCCCATCCAACTCCCTCATCACCCAGTCATAGTACTGTATAAGGACAGTGTAGCACATCCACAGCATGGCCCCATCCAACTCCCCATCACCCAGTCATAGTACTATATAAGGACAGTATAGCACATCCACAGCATGGCCCCCATCCAACTCCTCATCACCCAGTCATAGTACTGTATAAGGACAGTATAGCACATCCACAGCACGGCCCCCATCCAACTCCTTCGTCACCCAGTCATAGTACTGTATACGGACAGTACAGCACTTCCACAGCATGGCCCTCATCCAGCTCCCTCATCACCCAGTCATAGTACTGTATAAGGACAGTACGCACATCCACATCATGACCCCCATCCAAATCCCTCATCACCCAGTCATACTACTGTATGAGGACAGTACGGCACATCCACAGCATGTCCCCATCCAACTCCCTCATCACCCAGTCGTAGTACTGTATAAGGACAGTATGGCACATCCACAGCATGGTCCATCATCCAACTCCCTCATCACCCAGTCATAGTACTGTACAAGGACAGCATAGCACATCCACAGCATGGCCCCCATCCAACTCCCTCATCACCCAGTCATAGTACTGTATAAGGACAGTATAGCACATCCACAGCATGGCCCCATCCAACTCCCCCATCACCCAGTCATAGTACTGTATAAGGACAGTACGCACATCCACATCATGACCCCCATCCAACTCCCTCATCACCCAGTCATACTACTGTATGAGGACAGTACGGCACATCCACAGCATGTCCCCATCCTACTCCCTCATCACCCAGTCGTAGTACTGTATAAGGACAGTACGGCACATCCACAGCATGTCCATCATCCAACTCCCTCATCACCCAGTCATAGTACTGTACAAGGACAGCATAGCACATCCACAGCATGGCCCCATCCAACTCCCTCATCACCCAGTCATAGTACTGTATAAGGACAGTATAGCACATCCACAGCATGGCCCCCATCCAACTCCCTCATCACCCAGTCATAGTACTGTATAAGGACAGTATAGCACATCCACAGCATGGCCCCATCCAACTCCCTCATCACCCAGTCATAGTACTGTATAAGGACAGTATAGCACATCCACAGCATGGCCCCATCCAACTCCCTCATCACCCAGTCATAGTACTGTATAAGGACAGTACGCACATCCACAGCATGACCCCATCCAACTCCCTCATCACCCAGTCATAGTACTGTATGAGGACAGTACAGCACATCCACAGCATGGCCCCATTCCAACTCCCTCATCACCCAGTCATAGTACTGTATAAGGACAGTACAGCACATCCACAGCATGGCCCACCATCCAACTCCTCCTCACCCAGTCATAGTACTGTATAAGGACAGTACAGCACATCCACAGCATGGCCCCATCCAACTCCTCATCACCCAGTCATAGTACTGTATAAGGACAGTACAGCACATCCACAGCATGGCCCCATCCAACTCCCTCATCACCCAGTCATAGTACTGTATAAGGACAGTAGCACATCCACAGCATGGCCCCATCCAACTCCCTCATCACCCAGTCATAGTACTGTATAAGGACAGTATAGCACATCCACAGCATGGCCCCATCCAACTCCCTCATCACCCAGTCATAGTACTGTATAAGGACAGTACAGCACATCCACAGCATGGCCCCATCCAACTCCCTCGTCACCCAGTCATAGTACTGTATAAGGACAGTACAGCACATCCACAGCATGCCCCCATCCAACTCCCTCATCACCCAGTCATAGTACTGTATAAGGACAGTATAGCACATCCACAGCATGGCCCCATCCAACTCCCTCATCACCCAGTCATAGTACTGTATAAGGACAGTACGGCACATCCACAGCATGGCCCCATCCAACTCCCTCATCACCCAGTCATAGTACTGTATAAGGACAGTACAGCACATCCACAGCATGGCCCCCATCCAACTCCCTCGTCACCCAGTCATAGTACTGTATAAGGACAGTATAGCACATCCACAGCATGGCCCCATCCAACTCCCTCATCACCCAGTCATAGTACTGTATAAGGACAGTATAGCACATCCACAGCATGGCCCCATCCAACTCCCTCATCACCCAGTCATAGTACTGTATAAGGACAGTATAGCACATCCACAGCATGGCCCCATCCAACTCCCTCATCACCCAGTCATAGTACTGTATAAGGACAGTATAGCACATCCACAGCATGGCCCCATCCAACTCCCTCATCACCCAGTCATAGTACTGTATAAGGACAGTATAGCACATCCACAGCATGGCCCCATCCAGCTCCCTCATCACCCAGTCATAGTACTGTATAAGGACAGTATAGCACATCCACAGCATGGCCCCATCCAACTCCCTCATCACCCAGTCATAGTACTGTATAAGGACAGTATAGCACATCCACAGCATGGCTCCCATCCAACTCCCTCATCACCCAGTCATAGTACTGTATAAGGACAGTACAGCACATCCACAGCATGGCCCCATCCAACTCCCTCATCACCCAGTCATAGTACTGTATAAGGACAGTATAGCACATCCACAGCATGGCCCCATCCAACTCCCTCATCACCCAGTCATAGTACTGTATAAGGACAGTACAGCACATCCACAGCATGGCCCCATCCAACTCCCTCATCACCCAGTCATAGTACTGTATAAGGACAGTATAGCACATCCACAGCATGGCCCCATCCAACTCCCTCATCACCCAGTCATAGTACTGTATAAGGACAGTATAGCACATCCACAGCATGGCCCCATCCAACTCCCTCATCACCCAGTCATAGTACTGTATAAGGACAGTATAGCACATCCACAGCATGGCCCCATCCAACTCCCTCATCACCCAGTCATAGTACTGTATAAGGACAGTACAGCACATCCACAGCATGGCCCCATCCAACTCCCTCATCACCCAGTCATAGTACTGTATAAGACAGTATAGCACATCCACAGCGAGCCCCATCCAACTCCTCCTCACCCGGTCATAGTACTGTATAAGGACAGTACAGCACATCCACAGCGTGGCCCCATCCAACTCCCTCATCACCCGGTCATAGTACTGTATAAGGACAGTATAGCACATCCACAGCATGGCCCCATCCAACTCCCTCATCACCCAGTCATAGTACTGTATAAGGACAGTATAGCACATCACAGCATGGCCCCATCCAACTCCCTCATCACCCAGTCATAGTACTGTATAAGGACAGTACAGCACATCCACAGCATGGCCCCCATCCAACCCCTCATCACCCAGTCATAGTACTGTATAAGGACAGTATAGCACATCCACAGCATGGCCCCCATCCAACTCCCTCACACCCAGTCATAGTACTGTATAAGGACAGTACTGCACATCCACAGCATGGCCCCATCCAACTCCCTCATCACCCAGTCATAGTACTGTATAAGGACAGTATAGCACATCCACAGCATGGCCCCATCCAGCTCCCTCATCACCCAGTCATAGTACTGTATAAGGACAGTATAGCACATCCACAGCATGGCCCCCATCCAGCTCCCTCATCACCCAGTCATAGTACTGTATAAGGACAGTATAGCACATCCACAGCATGGCCCCATCCAACTCCCTCATCACCCAGTCATAGTACTGTATAAGGACAGTACAGCACATCCACAGCATGTCCATCATCCAACTCCCTCATCACCCGGTCGTAGTACTGTATAAGGACAGTACGGCACATCCACAGCATGTCCCCATCCAACTCCCTCATCACCCAGTCGTAGTACTGTATAAGGACAGTACGGCACATCCACAGCATGTCCATCATCCAACTCCGTCATCACCCAGTCGTAGTACTGTATAAGTAAGTAAGTAAGTAAAGTAAGTAAAATTTTATTTATATTAAGCGCCCTTCCCAAGCTCAGGGTGCTTTTACAATAAAACAAGTAAAATCACATTTCAAACAATAAATCAAACAACCATACAGTACACTTACTCATTATGTACCAGCAAATGCTAAGGCAAAAAGGAAAGTTTTTAATTGTTTTTTAAAACTTTCAACAGTTAGGCATTCTCAGACTGATTGAGGTAGAGAATTCACAGGGTTGGTGCCATATAGGCAAAGATCTACCTCCAGACATCTTTAGACGTACCCTGGGAATCTCTAGCAATCCCTCATCGGAGGAGCGAAGAGAACAGGCAGGACAGTAAGGCACCAAGAGCTCTTTCAGGTAGTGGGGTCCCAAATCATGTAGGGCTTTAAAGGTCAATAATGCGACCCTGAAGGTGATCCGCCACTGTACTGGCAGCCAGTGCAAATCACGCAGCACAGGTGTTATTTGGCTAGATCGTAAGACTCCCATCAACAACCTGGCCATCGCGTTCTGCACAAGCTGCAAGCGCGGATATCCACCTCCAGCTCCTAGATAGGCGCATTGCAGTAATCAAAACGGCTGGTAACAAAGGCGTGGACCAAAATGGGAAGATCTTCCCTGGAACCAAGTGTTTCACCGGGCAATATTCCTCAGATGAAAAAGCAGATTTGACTCACGGCCGACACCTGCATCTTCATAGTCAGGCTTTCATCAAAATTACTCCCAGGTTACGATTGGCCAGAGGCTAGAAGCTGGCCCCCAAGATATAAACCCGAGGGTTTCCCGTCCAAGCCCTGTTATCTCCCTCCAGGGTCCACAACCAACACCTCAGTTTTCCCTGGATTCAACCTAAGCCAACTAGCACTCATCCAATCCTGAATCTCCAGGAGGCAGTTATTAAACATCGTGATGGAATCCGACTCCTGATCAGGCATAAAAGACAGGTAGAGCTGAGAATCATCAGCATAACAATGAAAACTCAGCCCATACCATCTTATAATGTCCCCCAGTGGAAGCATATACACTGCAAATAACATAGGGGACAGCACCGACCCCTGCGGTACCCCACAGGGCAGACAGTGAGGGGCCGAGGTGTTAACTCCTGATACCACTCTCTGAGATCTGCCCTCCAAAAAAGATCGAAACCAACTGTGGACTGCTCCCCTCAGACCACAGAGAAACCACAGGCGGTTGAGCAATACCCCATGATCCATGGTGTCAAATGCTGCTGAGAGATCCAGGAGAACCAAGATGGAACGGGTCCTCCGATCTCTTGCCATCAGGAGATCATTCAATACCCGAACAAGAGCCGCCTCTGTACTGTGCCTCTTCCTGAAGCCGGATTGGAGAGGGTCATAGATATTGTGGTTGGACAAATGATCCTCCAGTTGCAGAGTGACCACCTTTCAATAACCTTCCCTACAAAAGGAGGTTAGAGACTGGTCTATAATTTGCTGGGCAGTCGGGTCAAGAGAGGCTTTTCAAAAGGGGTATATTATCGCTTCCTTTAGGGATCCGAAAGATCCTCTCTCTAATGACACCACTATCCCAGCCAGGACTGGGCTGATAACATCTACACACCCACCACCAGGTGAGTAGGGCCTGGGTCCAACTTACAATAGGTAGGTCGAGAGTCTGGATAATCCTCACAATATCTATTACTGCTGGTAGTCTAAAGGTAGACCAGTACAACTGGGCATTAGTACCACCTGATTGATCAGTGCAATGCTCAATAGAAGGACACTGGCTGATCTCATCCTGATGGTGGATACCTTGTCAGCAAAGAATTTCACAAACTCCTCACACTGTACCTGTGATAATGCTCTACTAGTCTGGAGACAGACTGGATTCACAGTCTGTCCACAGTCCGGAAGAGCTGGGATGGTCTATTCCTCGCTGCAGCAATTTCCTGACAGGAACTCTGCCTTCTTATGGGAGATTGCTGATTGGTAGAATTTATAATGTTCTAACAATTCAAGTCTATCCACCTCCAGTTGAGTTTTTCCTAACGTCTTTCTAATCTTCGTCCTTCCTCTTCCACTCACGGACCGCCCCGTCAAACCAGGGACCCCCTAGGTGAAGAGTATGGGGACGAACATGAATTGGAGCAATGGCATCCATGGCCTCAGTCACAGCCCTATTATAGGCTAAGACCAAAGGCCCTGGATCCATGCTATCCCTTGGAAAATCCGAGAAGTCCAGCTCCGTCATTAGGCCCTCTGAGGTAATCCCTCTTAAAGGACGGAACTGTACTAACTCCTGGGGCAGGCCTATTTCAGGCCGCAAACCCAAACCTCAGGGCGTGATGGTCAGACCATCTGACTGGCTCCACCTCCACATCAGATATCTCCATCCCCAGATGGAAAACCAAGTCCAATGTATGCCCCCCCCATGGGTTGCAGAGGTAATTACCTGTGACAGGCCCAATTAATTCATTAATTGGAGGAGGTTTTGACCAAATGGCGAGAGTTCATCGTCGACCCAGGCATTGAAATCCCCCAGAATTATCCATCTGGGAGATTCCAGTACCATGTCGGCGACGAAGTCCGAAACCTCCTTCAGGAACTCCCTCTCATCCCCTGGCGGACGGTAGATAAGAAGGGTTCTGTAGCCTGCACCTGCACCCACTATGCATTCAGAGGAGTTGGTATCACCAACTGGCACCTCCCTGAGATCTAGATCTTGTCTGAAACAGACGGCAACCTCCCCGCCCCTCCGGTCCACTCTCGGGGGGTTAATCACCGAGAACCCAGCCGGAACTGCGGAGTCCAACACGGGACCAGCATTTCCATCTAGCCAGGTCTCGGTGATGCAGGCCAAGTCAACTGAGGAAACAAGATCCGCAATCACTGCAGTCTTATTCCTAATCGACTTGGCATTGCTTAACACCACCCGAAAGGGACGGAAATCCAAGGGTGATCCCACTTCCTGCCTGACACACTCCAAGTCAGTGCTCTTGGGTATGGGAACTAGGCAAGGAGGACCTGCCCAGCACCCATTTCGCCCAGGCGCCTCCTAGCCCTCACTGCCCGATCCTTCTCTTCCTCCCATCTCCCCAACAGTTCCAAGATCCCCGTATCCTTCTACTTTTTGATCTTATAATGCCAAGATTTCGACATCTAGCATAAACCTCTGCTGTACGTGGGGGTAATTCAAAGGGACGGAGATCCCGAAGTCTTGAGGGGGAGTACTGCCTAACCATTTTACTTATACCCCAACACATATTTTAAACCAATTTATTCACCCTCATACAAACAACAACCCTCTCACCCCCAACTTAAATAATAATAACAAAAATGAATAAAATAAAATAAAATACCCCTTAAAATATTAAAACAGTTTTATACACATCTAAAAGATTCCAACTGATCTAGGCCCAAAGTTCCAATCAATTTTCCATCTATAAGTCACTGAAGCAAGAAATGCTATACACCCTCGGGGCTCTCCCCCCTAGGGAATTTATACCCAAACCTATCTCTCACATAGGCCGGGTAATAATAGTTAAACAGTTGCACCAATGATATTGATGAAAGAAGAAGCACTCTCACTGCTTCACCAAAGTACATAAGACAGAAAGGAACAGTCTGACCTGGATGGTTCTCAATCTCTCCACAATAACATGATCAGACTTGTAGCCAGAAAATCACTCAACTCCTCAAATTGTATACAGCTTTCCTCCACAAAACTGCCCAGCTGAAGAAGTTTTCATTGCCATCCCCTAGCAGTTACGGCTAGTCAAACACCTAATAGGGTCCAAGCAAGTAGGCTCTCCAGTCTACCTACCAAACCCAGAAACCACGGGCACACTGAGACCTGTCCTCCAACGGCACCAAGCCCGATCTCTCCCTCGTGGTAACCACCCCAGAAAACTGACCTGGGTTCAGGCTTTCAGCATACTCGACATAAAAGCACCATTCCAAAGGAAGAAACCGGCGATACTGAAGTCTGTAGGACTTCGAGGAGAGGTAACAAGGGTCTTACGAAAACCAGCCTCAAAATCCCTTCCTAAAATCCATAAATAATCAGCTCACAACCCGATGTCTTCCCAGCATTCCACAAGATCCATAACACAGTTCCAAAACCGCATCAGCCAACAGTCGGCTCACATCCCAGGCTCCCAATTCATCTACAGAAGCAAAACGGCAGTCATCCCAGCAAGCCGAGCAGAACAGGCAGGCAAGAGGCTGACAGTATGGCACATCCACAGTGTGTTCCTCATCCAACTCCCTCATCACCCAGTCGTAGTACTGTATAAGGACAGTATAGCACATCCACAGCATGGCCCCCATCCAACTCCCTCATCACCCAGTCATAGTACTGTATAAAGACAGTACGCCACATCCATAGGATGTCCCTCATCCAACTCCTTCATCGTCCAGTCATAGTACTGTATAAGGACAGTATGGCACATCCACAGCATGGCCCCATCCAACTCTCTCATCACCCGGTCATAGTACTGTATAAGGACAGTACGGCACATCCACAGCGTGGCCCCCATCCAACTCCCTCATCACTCGGTCATAGTACTGCATAAGGACAGTACAGCACATCCACAGCGGCCCCCATCCAACTCCCTCGTCACCCGGTCATAGAAATGTATAAGGACAGTACGCACATCCACAGCATGGCCCCCATCCAACTCCCTCATCACCCAGTCGTAGTACTGTATAAGTCAGTATAGCACATCCACAGCATGGCCCCCATCCAACTCCCTCATCACCCAGTCATAGTACTGTATAAGGACAGTACAGCACGGCCCCCATCCAACCCCTCATCATCCAGTCATAGTACTGTATACAGACAGTATAGCACATCCACAGCATGGCCCCATCCAACTCCCTCGTCACCCAGTCATAGTACTGTATAAGGACAGTACAGCACATCCACAGCATGGCCCCCATCCAACTCCCTCATCACCCGGTCATAGTACAGAGTAAGGACAGTATAGCACATCCACAGCATGGCCCCCATCCAACTCCGTCGTCACCTGGTCATAGTACTGTATAAAGACAGTATAGCACGTCCACAGCATGGCCCCCATCCAACTCCCTCGTCACTTGTTCATAGTACTGTATAAGGACAGTATAGCACGTCCACGGCACGGCTCCCATCCAACTCCCTCATCACCCAGTCATAGTACTGTATAAGGACAGTATAGCACATCCACAGCATGGCCCCATCCAACTCCCTCATCACCCAGTCATAGTACTGTATAAGGACAGTATAGCACATCCACAGCATGGCCCCCATCCAACTCCCTCATCACCCAGTCATAGTACTGTATAAGGACAGTATAGCACATCCACAGCATGGCCCCATCCAGCTCCCTCATCACCCAGTCATAGTACTGTATAAAGACAGTATAGCACCTCCACAGTATGGCCCCCATCCAACTCCCTTGTCACCCGGTCATAAAACTGTATAAGGATAGTATAGCACGTCCACGGCACGGCCCCCATCCAACTCCCTCATCACCCGGTCATAGTACTGTATAAGGACAGTATAACACGTCCACGGCACGTCCCCCATCCAACTCCCTCATCGCCCAGTCATTGTACTGTATAAGGACAGTACAGCACGTCCACAGCATGGCCCCATCCAACTCCCTCATGACCCAGTCATAGTACTGTATAAGGACAGTATAGCACATCCACAGCATGGCCCCCATCCAACTCCCTCATCACCCAGTCATAGTACTGTATAAGGACAGTACGGCACATCCACAGCATGGCCCCATCCAACTCCCTCATCACCCAGTCATAGTACTGTATAAGGACAGTATAGCTCATCCACAGCATGGCCCCCATTCAGCTCCCTCATCACCCAGTCATAGTACTGTATAAAGACAGTATAGTACATCCACAGTATGGCCCCCATCCAACTTCCTCATCACCCAGTCATAGTACAGTACAAGGATAGTATAGCACATCCACAGCATGGCCCCATCCAACTTCCCCATCACCCAGTCGTACTACTGTATGAGGACAGTACGGCAGATCCACAGCATGGCCCCCATCCAACTCCTTCATCACCCAGTCATAGTACAGTATAAGGACAGTATAGCTCATCCACCGCATGGCCCCCATCCAGCTCCCTCGTCACCCAGTCATAGTACTGTATACAGACAGTATAGCACATCCACAGCACGGCCCCCATTCAACTCCCTCATCACCCAGTCATAGTACTGTATACAGACAGTATAGCACATCCACAGCATGGCCCCCATCCAACTCCCTCATCACCCAGTCATACTACTGTATGAGGACAGTACGGCACATCCACAGCATGTCCCCATCCAACTCCCTCATCACCCAGTCATAGTACTGTATACAGACAGTGTAGCACATCCACAGCATGGCCCCCATCCAACTTCCTCATCACCCAGTCATAGTACTGTATAAGGACAGTACAGCACTTCCACAGCATGGCCCTCATCCAACTCCCTCATCATCCAGTCATAGTACTGTATGAGGACAGTACGGCACATCCACAGCATGTCCCCATCCAACTCCCTCATCACCCGGTCATAGTACTGTATAAGGACAGTATAGCACATCCACTGCATGGCCCCCATACAACTCCCTCATCACCCAGTTATAGTACTGTATAAAGACAGAACGGCACATCCATAGCATGTCTCTCATCCAACTCCCTCGTCACCCAGTCATAGTACTGTATAAGGACAGTATGGCACATCCACAGCGCGGCCCCCAACCAACTCCCTCATCACCCGGTCATAGTACTGTATCAGGACAGTACGGCACATCCACAGCGAGGCCCCCATCCAACTCCCTCATCACCCGGTCATAGTACTGCATAAGGACAGTACGGCACATCCACAACGTGGCCCCCATCCAACTCCCTCGTCACCCAGTCATAGTACAGTATAAGGACAGTACGGCACGTCCACGGCACGGCCCCCATCCAACTCCCTCATCACCCGGTCATAGTACTGTATAAGGACAGTATAACATGTCCACGGCACGCCCGCCATCCAACTCCTCATCGCCTGGTCATTGTACTGTATAAGGACAGTATAGCACATCCACGGCACAGCCCAGCCAACTCCCCTTATCACCCAGTCATAGTACTGTATAGGACAGTACGGCACATCCACAACACGGCCCCATCCAACTCCTCATCACCCAGTCATAGTACTGTATAAGGACAGTATAGCACATCCACAGCATGGCCCCATCCAACTCCCTCATCACCCAGTCATAGTACAGTATAAGGACAGTACAGCACATCCACAGCATGGCCCCATCCAACTCCCTCATCACCCAGTCATAGTACAGTATAAGGACAGTATAGCACATCCACAGCATGGCCCCATCCAGCTCCCTCATCACCCAGTCATAGTACTGTATAAAGACAGTATAGCACATCCACAGTATGGCCCCATCCAACTCCCTCATCACCCAGTCATAGTACTGTATAAGGACAGTATAGCACATCCACAGCATGGCCCCATCCAACTCCCTCATCACCCAGTCATAGTACTGTATGAGGACAGTACAGCACATCCACAGCATGTCCCCATCCAACTCCCTCATCACCCAGTCGTAGTACTGTATAAGGACAGTACAGCACATCCACAGCATGGCCCCATCCAACTCCCTCATCACCCAGTCGAGTACTGTATAAGGACAGTACAGCACATCCACAGCATGTCCACATCCAACTCCCTCATCACCCAGTCATAGTACTGTATGAGGACAGTACAGCACATCCACAGCATGTCCCTCATCCAACTCCTTGCTACCCAGTCATAGTACTGTATAAGGACAGTATAGCACATCCACAGCGTGGCCCCCATCCAACTCCCTCATCACCCAGTCATAGTACTGTATCAGGACAGTACAGCACATCCACAGCACAGCCCCCATCCAACTCCCTCATCACCCGGTCATAGTACTGCATAAGGACAGTACAGCACATCCACAACGTGGCCCCCATCCAACTCCCTCGTCACCCAGTCATAGAACTGTATTAGGACAGTACGGCACATCCACAGCATGGCCCCCATCCAACTCCCTCGTCACCCGGTCATAGTACAGTGTAAGGACAGTATAGCACATCCACGGCATGGCCCCCATCCAACTCCCTTGTCACCCGGTCATAGAACTGTATAAGGATAGTATAGCATGTCCACGGCATGGCTCCCATCCAGCTCCCTCGTCACCTGGTCATAGTACTGTATAAGGATAGTACAGCATGTCCACGGCACGGCCCCCATCCAACTCCCTCATCACCCAGTCATAGTACTGTATAAGGACAGTATAACACATCCACGGCACGTCCCCCATCCAACTCCCTCATCGCCCAGTCATTGTACTGTATAAGGACAGTATAGCACATCCACGGCACGACCCCCATCCAACTCCCTTATCACCCAGTCATAGTACTGTATAAGGACAGTACGGCACGTCCACAGCACGGCCCTCATCCAACTCCCTCATGACCCAGTCATAGTACTGTATAAGGACAGTACGGCACATCCACAGCATGGCCCCCATCCAACTCCCTCATCACCCAGTCATAGTACAGTATAAGGACAGTACGGCACATCCACAGCATGGCCCCCATCCAAATCCCTCATCACCCAGTCATAGTACAGTGTAAGGACAGTATAGCTCATCCACCGCATGGCCCCCATCCAGCTCCCTCGTCACCCAGTCATAGTACTGTATAAAGACAGTATAGTACATCCACAGTATGGCCCCCATCCAACTTCCTCATCACCCAGTCATAGTACAGTGCAAGGATAGTATAGCACATCCACAGCATGGCCCCATCCAACTTCCTCATCACCCAGTCGTTACTACTGTATGAGGACAGTACAGCACATCCACAGCATGTCCCCATCCAACTCCCTCATCACCCAGTCATAGTACTGTATAAGGACAGTACAGCACATCCACAGCATGTCCCCATCCAACTCCTCAATCACCCAGTCGTAGTACTGTATAGACAGTATAGCACATCCACAGCATGGCCCCATCCAACTCCTCATCACCCAGTCATAGTACTGTATGAGGACAGTACAGCACATCCACAGCATGTCCCCATCCAACTCCCTCATCACCCGGTCATAGTACTGTATAAGGACAGTACGGGCACATCCACAGCGCGCCCCATCCAACTCCCTAGTCACCCAGTCATAGTACTGTATAAGGACAGTACGGCACATCCACAGCGTGGCTCCCGTCCAACTACCTCATCACCCGGTCATAGTACTGCATAAGGACAGTACGGTACATCCACAACGTGGCCCCCATCCAACTCCCTCGTCACCCAGTCATAGAACTGCATTAGGACAGTACGGCACATCCACAGCATGGCCCCCATCCAACTCCCTCGTCACCCGGTCATAGTACAGTGTAAGGACAGTATAGCACATCCACGGCATGGCCCCCATCCAACTCCCTTGTCACCCGGTCATAGAACTGTATAAGGATAGTATAGCATGTCCACGGCATGGCCTCCATCCAGCTCCCTCGTCACCTGGTCATAGTACTGTATAAGGATAGTACAGCATGTCCACGGCACGGCCCCCATCCAACTCCCTCATCACCCAGTCATAGTACTGTATAAGGACAGTATAACACATCCACGGCACGTCCCCCATCCAACTCCCTCATCGCCCAGTCATTGTACTGTATAAGGACAGTATAGCACATCCACGGCACGACCCCCATCCAACTCCCTTATCACCCAGTCATAGTACTGTATAAGGACAGTACGGCACGTCCACAGCACGGCCCTCATCCAACTCCCTCATGACCCAGTCATAGTACTGTATAAGGACAGTACGGCACATCCACAGCATGGCCCCCATCCAACTCCCTCATCACCCAGTCATAGTACAGTATAAGGACAGTACGGCACATCCACAGCATGGCCCCCATCCAAATCCCTCATCACCCAGTCATAGTACAGTGTAAGGACAGTATAGCTCATCCACCGCATGGCCCCCATCCAGCTCCCTCATCACCCAGTCATAGTACTGTATAAAGACAGTATAGTACATCCACAGTATGGCCCCCATCCAACTTCCTCATCACCCAGTCATAGTACAGTGCAAGGATAGTATAGCACATCCACAGCATGGCCCCATCCAACTTCCTCATCACCCAGTCGTACTACTGTATGAGGACAGTACGGCACATCCACAGCATGTCCCCATCCAACTCCCTCATCACCCAGTCATAGTACTGTATAAGGACAGTACAGCACATCCACAGCATGTCCCCATCCAACTCCCTAATCACCCAGTCGTAGTACTGTATAAGGACAGTATAGCACATCCACAGCATGACCCCCATCCAACTCCCTCATCACCCAGTCATAGTACTGTATGAGGACAGTACGGCACATCCACAGCATGTCCCCATCCAACTCCCTCATCACCCGGTCATAGTACTGTATAAGGACAGTACGGCACATCCACAGCGCGGCCCCATCCAACTCCCTAGTCACCCAGTCATAGTACTGTATAAGGACAGTACGGCACATCCACAGCGTGGCTCCCGTCCAACTACCTCATCACCCGGTCATAGTACTGCATAAGGACAGTATGTCACATCCACAGCGTGGCTCCCATCCAACTACCTCATCACCCGGTCATAGTACTGCATAAGGACAGTACGGCACATCCACAGCGCGGCCCCCATCCAAATCCCTCATCACCAAGTCATAGAGCTGTATAAGGACAGTACGGCACAGCCACAGCATAGCCCCTTCCAACTCCCTCATCACACATTCATTGTACTGTATAAGGACAGTATGGCACATCCACAGCATGTCCCTCATCCAACTCCCTCGTCATCTGGTCATAGTACTGTATAAGGACAGTATGGCACATCCACAGCACAGCCCCATCCAACTCCCTCGTCACCCGGTCTCAGTACTGTATAAGGACAGTACGGCACATCCACAGCATGGCCCCATCGAACTCCCTCGTCACCCGCTCACAGTACTGTATAAGGACAGTACGGCACATCCATAGCACGGCCCCATCCAATTCCCTCGTCACCCGCTCACAGTACTGTATAAGGACAGTAGGGCACATCCATAGCACGGCTCCCAACCAAGTCCCTCATCACTCGGTCACAGTACTGTATAAGAAGAGTACTGCACATCCACAGCATGGCCCCATCCAACTCCCTCGTCACCCGGTCATAGTACTGTATAAGGACAGTACGGCGCATCCACAGCACGGCCCCATCCAACTCTCTCGTCACCTGGTCATAGTACTGTATAAGGACAGTACGGCACATCCACAGCACGGCCCCATCCAACTCCCTCATCACCCAGTCATAGTACTGTATAAGGACAGTATAGCACATCCACAGCACGGCCTCCATCCAACTCCCTCATTACCCAGTCATAGTACTGTATAAGGACAGTATAGCAAATCCACAGCATGGCCCCCATCCAACTCCCTCATCACCCAGTCATAGTACTGTATAAGGACAGTATAGCACATGCACAGGACGGCCCCATCCAACTCCCTCGTCACCCGGTCATAGTACTGTATAAGGACAGTACAGCACATCCACAGCATGGCCCCCATCCAACTCCCTCATCACCCAGTCATAGTACTGTATAAGGACAGTATAGCACATCCACAGCACGGCCCCCATCCAAGTCCCTCATCATGCAGTCATAGTATTGAATAACATAGAAACAGAATTTGATGGCAGATAAGGACCGCTTGGCCCACCCAGTCTGCCCATTTCTCTACCTAATGGATAAGCTGCAGATCCTAGTTAACCAACAGCCTACTTTCTCCTACCTCCACCCCCTAGAATTGCCTTATGCCTGTCCCATGCATTCTTGAATTCCCTCACTGTTTTCGACTCCACAACCTCCTCAGGAAGGCCGTTCCATGCATCCACAACCCTCTCCATGAAAAAATACTTCTTCACATTTCCTCTGAGCCATCCCACCTCTATCTTCAAATTGTGCCCCCTTGTTCTTGCACACCTCTTTTTCTGAAAGATGCTACCCTCTTGGACTTTGTTGATTCCCTTGAGGTACTTGAAAGTTTCTATCATGTCCCCCCTCTCCCTCCTTTCCTTGAGGATATACATATTAAGCTCCTTAAGTCTCTCTTCATATGTCTCCTGGTGCAGACCCTGCACAATTTTAGTTGCCCTCCTCTGGACTGCCTCCATTCTGTCTATGTCCTTGCAGAGATTGGGTCTCCAGAACTGCACTCAGTACTCCAGATGTGGTCTCACCAGCTGTCTGTACAGAGGGATAACAATCTCCTGTTATCTACTGGTGATGCCTCTCCTATGCATCCCAGTATCCCCAGCCCTCCTTGCTGCCCTCTCACATTGCTTTCCCACCTTTAGGTCATCTGATGTGACTACCCCCAGGTCCCTTTCCATTTTTGTTGTTGTTAGTATCTCACTCCCCATTGTGTACTCTTACCCTGGGTTTTTGTTTCCAAGGTGCATTACTTTGCACTTCTTAGCATTGAATCTGAGCTGCCATACATTTGACCATTCCTCCAACCTTGCCAAGTCCCTTCTCATCCTTTCCTCCCCACCTTCTGTATCAGCCCTGTCACAGATCTTTGTGTCGTCTGCAAAGACATGTACTTTTCCTTCCAGTCCCGCTGCAATATCACTTATAAAGATATTGAAGAGGACTGATCCAACTACTGAACCTTGAGGTACCCCACTAGTAACCCTCCTTTCTTCAGAGTGGAGTCCGTTTACTATTACCCTCTGTGTCATGTTCTCCAGCCAATTTTCTACCCAGGCTACCATCTTGGGGCCCACTCCAAGGCTGGCTAACTTGTATATTAATCTTTTGTATGGGACTATGTCAGATGTCTTGCTAAAGTCTAGGTAGGCCATGTCCACAGCCCCTCCCTGATCTAGTACTTTGGTCACCCAGTCAAAGAAATCTATTAGATTCGTCTGACATGACCTTCCCACTGTGAATCCATGCTGCCTTGGGTTCTGTGGCCCTCTGGCCTCTAGGTACTCAACAGTTTTTTCCTTCAGAAGTGATTACATCATTTTCCCTATCACTGAGGTCAAACTAACAGGTCTGTATGTAACCCCTAGATGGTGCTATCCCAAGGGCTACTACCCCTGTCTGCTTGGCTAGTAGCAGGTTAAGGGGCCTGAGTTCTGAAACGGGTGCTTCCACCCATAGGTCAGGTTTGATAGTGGTCAAGCTAACCTTGGTACAGCCCTCCGGGACACTGTAACCCCTCTCTTTCCCCTCTAGTGGCCTGAACACTGTACAATAATCACTTTCACAATACCCCTGGTACACCACACAATTACCCACACTGTTTGCACTTACCACCAGGGCTGGTTCCTCTGGCTCGACCCTGGAGACTCCCTGTAAAACAAGGTTATGCACAGCAAATAGCAACAGTACAGTACTTTGAGCACAAACTGGAACCACAGTCAGATTACATGCAGAAAAAGTTAGATCTGATTTATTCAGGGGACTTGAACAAGGAAGGGGCAAAATCAGGTTAATTAGCTTACAGGTTATATCAATCAAGCAGTTATGCATGCGCTTTGAGTCCCCCCACACAGTCACACCTCTGGGTACCCAGGTGGAGAAGAGATGGGCTAGCCAGGACTGTTGCCCAGGGTTGCAGCAGGTTGGGGCCCTGTGATGGAAAACACAACATGCACAGTACACAATATTTGTATTCCAGAGCCAGAGGGCTCAGTTCGAAAAGGAAACAAAACAACAAGACAATCAGATGACACACTCAGATTAAGCTGTTGTTGCAGGGAGCTACACATGTGGGACGAGAATCGAGACTGCAGGTGGTTGATCTGGAATGCCAGGAGAAGCAGGGCCCACACGAGTCACAGAGGCGTCATTCCTGTTCAAACATGGAGCAGGGGGCTGATCCCCAGGCAGGTCTCTTGTCGATGGCTTCTCTGTGCAGTGGGTAGTCTGGCTGGGCCAGCCTGACAAGGCCCACACCGCATGGAGACAAATTCAGATGCAGTCCGTTTTGGGTTGGATGCAGCTTCCAGCAAGCAGAACACAGTTCCCACAGTGGGGAACTAATTCACAACCCACCAGCAGCTCATAGCACATTTACATGTACGCGAATTCTACTGTACCAGGCAAAGTGCTCCCCGGTCACAATCGCAAAGTCTCTCCACACACCGGGAGCTTAGGGGTAGCTGGAACTCCTGACAGGCCGATCACATTCTGCAAAATCTTCAGTCTTCTTCAGGTTGAACCTGGCCCACTTCAGTAGCTTACTTTAGTCACACAGACTTGGATTTAGTCCAAAATAATTCTCTTCTTTCCCTCTCAGGAGCAGCAGCAGACATGCAAGCCAAAAACTCAGCCCTTTCAGTTTTCCCATGCGAATCCACTCAGGATTGCTGCCCAAAATACACTTGCGCACTTCTCATTTCACTTCCCAGCTCAGAACTAACTGAAAACTGCCAGCAGCCCGGGACTGCCCCAGGATCCAAAAGATTCGGTTGGCTGATTTGGCTGTCAGTCAAAGCAAGAGCTCCCCCTTCAGTTGCAAAAAAGGCATAAAAAGTTCAAAACTACAATTCCTACAGATTTTGACTTCAGACAGCTCCTGTAGTCCGGCTACATTTTAGGTCTCACCAGAACTGATTGGTCCAATTTGCAGTCCAGGACCAAGATAGTGGAGACAAACAAAACAGTCTTTGCTATAAAGAAGGCAGGTTAGACAAACTATATTATCATTATCACTCTGAATGATTTTCAACAAATAGTTACATCTTTCAACAAAGCTTCCTCTCAGATTACTTAAGCTGCAATCAGGCAGCTCTTAAGGAGACAGTACACAGAGGCTATACAAGCTCTGGTAATCACATTTAAACTGCTAAAACACAGGACGCCAGCCTGGTAGTGAGCATTTAGGCAAGCTCAAGGAAGACTTCTTGGGAACCCCCATTTTCAGGGGGTTACACATAGTTTTCTGCCTCTGCCCTGCTCCCACTTTTGTGAAGTAGAATAACATCTGCCCCCCTCCAGTCCTCAGGTAACACCCCATCCTCCCATGATTTGTTAAAGAGTGTAGTCAGTGGTGTCACTAGATCTTACTTCGAGATACAGCTCTTGCAGCAGGTTACACCATTAGGACTGAAGCCGGCAGGCGTCAGGACCCCACGGAAAAATTCTAGCTTTCTATCTTCAGCGGGACTGCCCCCAACGTCGGTCCCGCCTCCGCGCCAGAGCGGTAGTACAAAGGCGGTCCCGGCCAGATTCCCAGTTCTTTTTCCCTGTCGACTTGCATGTCTCGACCCTTCGGTTCCAGTCTAGCGCGCGACGTGTGGTTCAGAGCTTTCCTCCGGGAAATTCCTTTTTCTTCAAGCAAGATTGCTGCTGATGTCCTCTCTGACCTCCGGTCATCCTTCCAAGTGTGCTTGTGGGAAACAGATCCCCTTCAAGGACCCCCACATGGCCTGTGTTAGGTGCCTGGGCCCAGACCATGATTCCCGGGCCTGTTCGTTTTGCCGGGGCTTTAACAGCCGAACAAGGATCCGACGTCAGAAGGCCCTCCAGGCGTTTTTTTGGAGGAAAAACTGAAGACCATGTCCTCCAAGGGGGAATCTTCGTCCAAATCCCACAAGCACGCGGAGAAAAGAAGGGAGAAGGCCCCTTCCAGGTCCCCGTCCAGGGCTTCGGAGTCCCGCAGCTCCGGTTCTCGGTCCAACCGCTCTCCTTCCAGGACCAGCTCTCAGCCTCCCCCGGCTGCGGTAAGAAAGCCTTCCTCTTCTCAGGCCAAGTCCACCAGGCCATCGTCGTCCTCCTCTCCCAAGGCCTTGGTGAAGTCCGGGGAGCACCACCACCATCATCATAAGTCGGGTTCCCGCCCTTCGGCTCCCGACTTCCGGTTGTCTTCAGTGCCTCCTCGCAAAACTTTGGAGCTCACACCGTTGAAGAGACCCGTGGACCCGACGCCGGCCCGACCGTCGTCGGCTGTACGTCATTCCTCCTTGGAGCCGTCGTCGGCCGGACGGCCGTCGTCGGCCAAATCATCCCAGCGACACTGGTTGGGGACCGCGTCCGTCCCGCTGAGAAGAGGGCTCCCACGCCCGACCGACGCCGGTCAGGAGACGCTGACTGAGGGAGGATTCAACGAGGCCCGAGGACCAGACGGGCAACCCCGCCGCCTCGAACTCCTCAGGGCCCTCGCCTACCAAGGCCCTCAGGAGCCAACGCTGACCCGACGACCGCCCACCGGGCGCCTGGGCTGTCGTCGGGACTTTCTATAGCGGAAGTGAAGGATCTCTTCACTTACTGGTGGGACTCCATTAAAAGGGACATGGCCCCCACCGCTCCTCCTCCTGCTTCTGCCTTGCTCCCACTTTTGTGAAGGGGAATCACATCTGCCCTCCTCCAGTCCTCAGGTACCACCCCATCCTCCCATGATTTGTTAAAAAGGGTAGTCAGTGGTGTTACTAGTTCTACCCTTAGTTCTTTTAGAATTCTGGGATGAATCTCATCAGGCCCCATTACTGTGTCCACCTTCAGTTTTAAGAGTTCTTTCAGAACTCTTCTTCTGTTAATGGGCTAGTATCAACCCCCCTATCCAGGGTGTTTCTATTGTTTGTGTTAGGTACCTCCCCCTCTTCTTTTGTGAGTACTGAGCAAAAATATTTGTTTAGTATCTCTGCCTTTTCACAGTCACCCTCTGCCCACCCTCCCTTTATTAAGCCTCGCTATCCCGACCTTTGTTTCCTTCGCCTCTGATGTACCTATAAAAGATTTTATCCCCCTTCTTAACTTAGTTGGCTGTCTTTTCCTCGGTTTGGGCCTTTGCTGTTCTGACTGCCTTCCCCACTCCCTTTTGCTTTAATTGATACAGTTCTCTGTCATACTCCTTCTGGGATTCCTTGTACTTCCTGAATTCTATCTTTTTCTCTTGAACCTTCTCTGCCACCTCCTTTGAGAACCATAGTGTTTTTTTACATCGTTTTGTTTTGTTTATTTGCTTCACACAAAGGCTTGTTGCCTCAGTCATGGCAGTTTTGATTGTTCCCCATTGTTCTTCAGACCCTCCTTCCTGCCCATTTGCTAGTGCATTCCTTAGGCACTCACCCATTTTGGCAAAGTCAGCCCTCCTAAAGTCCAGGACCTTTGCCTTTGTATGGTTTGACTCTACTGCTGTGTTTATCGTGAATCATATTGTTCGATTGTCACTAGTTCCCAGATGGCTACCCACTTCTAAATCTGTGATTTCTCGCCATCTCCATTTGAGAGTACCAGGTCTAAGATTGCTCCCTCCTGAGTTGGGTCCAATACTAGTTGTCTAAGGCATGCCCCCTGCAGGGCATCTAGAATGACCCCACTCTTTGATGTGGCTGCAGCAAATGCACTCCAGTTAACAACTGGCATATTCAGATCCCCCATCAACAATATCTCCCCTTTTTCTGCCATTCTTTTTTTTTGTATTTTATATTTATAGTATATCTTTAAAAACATACAGTGACAGTTCCTGATGTAATACATTAGGATATATTTAACTTTCTTTTGAGGGCGCCACCATTCTTAATACACGCATATGAATGAATCTGTGTTACATCTATAAGATACTTCATGGGGGTACAGCAATAGACTTAATAGTTCAATTATTTAAACAAATAACAACAATGATGTAGGCTATGTATCTTGAGCACATGAATAGCATGCTTAAAAAGAAAAATAGACTTGTATAGATTAGAATTCGAGTTACATGTCCCTTTAAAAGAGACTGTTAAAGCAGCATGCATTAATCGAGAACAATGTACCAAAATGATACTATATAAAGAGGATTACAAATGAAGCTCCCTCCTAATATTCTCCCCACAATTACTGAGGTTTTGAGACAATATACCCACTCAGACACTCAATGATTCAAATTTCCTAAAACTCTAAATATAGAAAGGTGAAAGGAAATTCCTTTTCTCTCCTCCAGTAACTTTTATTGCCTCCTGTCAGCGTTGTAATGTAAATAACATGTTGATTCAACCTTTTCTTTAATTTTTAAATGTCTGTCTGAAAATTAGGCTGAATATACTTTTCAGGAATTTTAAATTTTACATTTTACAGACCTGAGATTTTCTAAATAAAGAAAAAGGAAGTCATTTTAAGTGTCCAAATCTTCTTCATCCTCAGAACCAGACCGAAAGGATTCCCGTCTTCTTCTGGTGGATATTGTGAACTTTTGGGCCCATTTCAAAGCATCAGCCGGGTCTGAGAAAACAAATTTCTAGGGACATGGATATGTTGTTCATCCACACTGTCTGGCAGGTTCCTTGCCGCTTTAAATCTTGCCAGAAGGTCTTCAAGCTGGCTCCTCCCACCCACCCGGGTGGTAAAACTCTCGGCTCCGCCCCATGACACCAGATCTTCCTTACCACTTGGAAGCTCAGGATCCCTCCTTAACGCCCTGTGTGATAGACTGGATCCTAATTCTTCGGTTCATCCGAAACTCATTTTAAAATTTTCAAGACTTCGGTCAACTTTCTCCCTCGCGGCTGTGATGGACAAATCGACTCCAGGTTTTTGGCGGTGCCCTTGTGGGCAGAAGATGTCTAGGACGGACCCGCACTCCACGTGCGTCTACTGCCTCGGCCTAGAACACGACCCGCAGGCACGTGAGTCATGCTGTTCATTCTCGGCCAATGTCCTGGAGGACCGTGCTGCCCGGTTAAAGCTAGGGCGCCCCGAGAAGCGCTACCCGCCGGTTAAGTCAAAGGAGGCCCATTGTGCGGTTACCGCGGCGGCTGGCTCGGCTGAGCAGCTCGAGCAGATGATCGCCCTCGAGGAGGAGGCGGCCCTGGCCGCATCTTCCTCCTCCTCGGTCGCGGCATTTATCCCGCTCTCTTTGGGTACCTCATATTCAGCTTCATTCAAGGAGCTTTGACAATCCCTTTCCACGAAGGGAGAGGGGTCATCGGGACTTTCCTCTTGGCCCAAAAAGAAGGATTCTAAGGGTAAGTCCTATCGTCAGCGTTCGTGGGAGCAGGAGAGGTCTCCTTCCCCGGACAGCCGACTGTCGACTTCGGTCAAGGTTGTGGCTTAGGCCGCTGGCTTCACGGCGTCCCCGTCAGGCCAGCCGGCCGAGACTCCCGTCGACGCGGTCGAGATTTTTCTCAACCCGTCGGACGGGCTGTCGACTAGTGACGCCGACAACCCTTCTTTGCCGGTTCCCCCAGTGGAGACCGAGGATCTGCCTGCTCCCCCTGTGCAGCAGTCCCTGGTTAAGGTGTTCAAGCTGAGGGAAGAGTGGGTGTCCCCCGCTCCTTCCCAGACCCATCCTCGGAAACACCAAGGATCTCGGTCTCGGTCTCGGACTTCTTCTTGGTCCAGCCGATCCCTCCGACATCAGCAGTCTTGGTCTCGGCACTGAGGTAAGCGGCGCCACTGCTCATCCTCGTCTTCCTCCTCGGAAGAGGAGAGGCTTCGGCGCAGATTGCGTCAACGCTATGAGAACCTGATGTGGCAGCAGTTACTTCTGTCCAGGAGCAAGTCGACGTTGATGCACTCCCTGGCCATCAAGTGGCTGTCACCCGAGTGGCCGAAACAGTCCCTCGCTGCAGTTGAGCTGCCCAAGCCTGGGCCGGTTGTTTGGCCGAAACCTGTTGCCCCACCGATTGTGGTGGAACCTCCGCCTCCACAACCAAAATTGGGGGCGCCAACCAAGGACTCTCAGTCGGGTCAAGGCCTGCCCCACAGGTTGTCAGTCACCCTAACTCCCAACCATCCTCGGCAGGTGGAGGGTGGCTCAGGCCCTAGGCAGCTCTTTGCGGACTCCTCGGAGTCCAATGACGACTCCTCCCTGTTCTCCAGGCCAGTTGACCTGGAGTCCTCCGAGGGCCAGTCATTGCATGAAAGCCCATCGTCCTTCATGGGTTTGCTTCGGCTCATCTCGGAGTCCACCGGGATGCAGCTCGAGCCCGTATCCAAACGAGCCAAGTATCCCCTCACGGAGATACTGGACTGAGGGGATTCACCCACGGAGGCCTTTCCGGTGGCTGAGGCCATTGTTGGCCCAGCCTTGGAGCTTTGGCAGTGGCCTGCTTCCTGCCCTGCGCCCTCAGCCAGGATGGCCAGGAAGTATGCGGTCCCTACCGGCTCTTTGCCCGGTTTTGGAACACCCCTCTGCTGAGGGGTTGGTCACCGACAGCGTTTTCCAGTGTTCTGGGAATGCTAGGGACGTGGACAAGCCCCCTGACAAGGAGTCCAAAAAGCTGGACTACGTTGGGCCCAAGGTGTGCGCTGCGTCCTCACTTGGCCTCCACCAGGCCAGCTTGGCCGTGCTGATGGCACAATTCTCCCACGCCCTCATGGACTCCCTGGACGAGGTGAACCCTCATCTCCTGGCCAACCTGCAGACCACAGTCCAGCAGGTTCGGGACCAGGGTAGGGCGGTGGAGAAGCAGCAGCTCCAAACAGCTCTGGACATAGGAGACTTCTTTGCCAGATCGATTGCGGCCGTGGTGGCCGTGTGCCGCAGAGCATGGCTGAGGATATCCACCTTCAAGGCAGATACCCAGCACAAACTGGCGGACGTCCCCTTCTTGGGGACCGACCTCTTCGGCCCTGGAGTGGAAGGTCACCTCCAGCGGATCGAGAAGTCCAATGCCACTCTGGACTCGGTGACCTCCGCCCAGAAGGTCAAAGGCCGCCAACAGCAGCAGCAGCACAAGTCCTTTCATCCTTCTGCGCCTGCGGCACGTCCAGCCCAACAGAACCAGCACCAGGGTAGCAGACTCACGCTTGGCATTCCAAACCCAAGCCCGCGGCTTCCTCTAACAGGAAGCAGGGAGGTAAAGGCCCAGGAGGTCCCTCGGCCGGCCCCTCCTCCAAGCCTGCCCAGTGACGAGTTGAGGGGTGTCGCCCCCAGCTTCTTTACTCCCCCCCCGGGTCCCCCCCATGGGGGGGCGGCTCCGCCACTTCCTTTCTGCCTAATCCGCTATCACCATGGACCACTGGGTGTTGGAGGTGGTAGGAAAGGGCCTGCCTCTGGAGTTCGAGCAGGCCCCACCCTTCCGAGCCGTCACCCCTCGGGGGGCCATGGGGTCCACAGCCTTGCTGTCGGCCCGCTGAGCTGATATTGCTCTGCTCCTCGAAAAAGAGGTGATCAGGAAGGTGGCGGATCCTCCTCCAGACCCGGGGTTTATTTCCAGGTATTTCCTGGTCCCAAAAACGACGGGGGGCTGGCGCCCCATTCTCGACCTGCACGACCTGAACAGGTTCCTAAGGTCTCGGACCTTCAGGATGGTCACTCTGGCTCAGATAATCCCATCCTTGGAACGAGGCATGTGGTTCTGTTCCCTGGACCTTCAGGATGCATTCTTTCACGTCCCAATCCGTCCGTCCCATCAGAGATTCCTCCACTTCAGAGTGGAGGGATCCCTTTACGAGTTCCGGGCCATACCCTTTGACCTCTCCCTAGCTCCCAGGGTCTTCACCAAATGCATGGCAGTGGTGACAGCATTCCTGCGGCGCTGAAGGGTCCGGGTGTACCCCTACCTGGATGACTGGCATTGCAGCCCTCCAGAGCGGGAGGTGGAGCGTCCAGAAATCTGGCCCTCCAGGTTTGTTCTCAGATTGGCCTCCTCATCAATGAGGCCAAGTCAGAACTTGTGCCAAAGCAGGTGATACATTTCATCGGGGCAGAGCTTGACTCTTTTCCAGCCAGAGCATGGCTCCCAGCGGACAGGGCCGAGGTTCTTTCCTCCTTTGCCCAATCATTTCAGGTTGGGCAATCGCGCCCTGCCTGGGACTTCCTGCGCCTCCTGGGTCTCATGGCGGCCTGCACCAGCATGGTCCGTTGGGCCCGCTGGTACATGTGTCTCCTTCAATGGGGACTGGCCAGTCAATGGTCACAGCACTTCGATCCGCTGGATCAGCTAGTGACAGTGACCCAGGGGATGTGAAACACTCTCCAGTGGTAGACCGTTCCAGCACGTCTGCAGGAGGGCATCCCGTTTGTCCACCCCTAGCCAACAGTCTCTCTATCGACCGATGCCTCTCTGATGGGTTGGGGTGCCCATCTGGGGGAGCACAGAGCGCACGGCCTCTGGTCCCCTCGGGAGTCCCGATGCCACATCAACCTGCTGGAGCTTTGAGCGGTTTGTCTAGCCCTCACCGCCTTCACTGCGTTTCTACAGGGTCAAGTGGTTCAGGTCCAGACGGACAATACCATGACCATGTACTACCTGAACCGCCAGGGCAGGACGCCCTCCATGCCTCTGTGCAGGGAAGCTCTCCGCATTTGGTCACTCGTGCACAGCCTGGAGGCGGATCTCCTCGCCATTCATGTGGCAGGAGCCTCCAACACCCTGCAGATGCCCTAAGCCGGATAGGGGCTGCGTCTCACGAGTGGTCTCTCCTGCCGGAGGTAGTACAAGATCTCTTCTCCCACTGGGGCACGCCTCAGGCGGACCTGTTTGCCTCCAGGGAGAATGCGAAGCTGAGACTGTTTCATGCCCGCCCTCCTCAGCAGGGCTCACTGCAGGGGGATGCCTTTTCGAGGCCGTGGACCTCGGGCCTCTTCTACGCCTTTCCCCCATTTCCCTTGATCCACAAGGTGCTTCTCAAGGTGAGGAGGGACAAGGCACAGGTGATTCTGGTAGCCCCAGACTGGCCCCGCCAGTTTTTGTATCCAGATCTCCTCAGCCTCAGCTCCAGGCTCCCGAGGCGGCTTCCAGCCTGCCCGGACCTGATCTCAGTCAATCAGGGAAAGGTATTCCATCCGGACCTTCAATCCCTGCACCTGACGGCCTGGTTCCTGAGTGGCTAGAGTTCCAGGCCTTGGGTCTTTCCAGCGAGGTCCTCAACGTCATTGAGGCGTCCCATAAGGAGTCGACCAGAAAATGCTACGCCTTCAAATGGAAGAGATTCTCCATTTGGTGTCAGGGCAAGGGCCTTCCTCCTGTTCCTTGGCAAGCATTCTGGACTACCTGTGGTCTCTTTCTCAGCAAGGGCTTCGGTCGACGACTCTTAAGGTGCACCTGGCAGCCATCTCTGCTTACTGGGCGCAGGCCGGGAAGCAGTCGGTGGTGCAGGAGAAGGTGGTTGGGCGCTTTTTGAAAGGCCTTGATCACATATCCCCTCCGGTGCGAGAACCTCCACCTCTGTGGGATCTACTGCTGGTATTGACTAAGCTCATGGGCAAGCCATTCGAACTGATGCACAGGTGTGACATCTCTCACCTGTCGTGGAAGACCACCTTCTTGATGGCTATCACGTCAGCCAGAAGGATGGGACAGCTGCAGGTGCTTTCCATCGAGTCTCCTTATCTGGTCTTCCACAGGGACAAGGTTGTCCTGTGCCGCCACCCGAAATTCTTTCTGAAGGTGGTGTCGGAGTTTCACCTTAACCAGGTGTTGACTCTGCCAGTGTTCTACCCCAATCACACCTCAGAGGCCGAATATAGGCTCCATACTTTGGACCCTAGAAGAGCACTCACTTATTACAAGGAGCAGACGGCTGAAGTTCGGGGAGATGTTCACCAGCTGTTTGTTACCCATGCTGAAGCCGCACCTGGCAGACCAGCAGCCAAGCAGACAATAGGCAGGTGACTCACCTCCTGCATAGATCTCTGCTATAGGTTGGCGGGCATGGAGCCTCCCAGAAGGATAAGAGCTCATTCTACCCGCCATACTGCTGCATCGGTAGCTGCTTCCAGGGACATCCCTATCCAGGAAATCTGCAGGGCTGCTACCTGGAAGTCAGCACATACCTTCATCACCCATTACCACATCGACCTTGAGTCACGCTGGGATGCTGGTTTTGGGGCCTCGGTTCTCCAGTCTTTATTCTCTAAGTAGGGGGTATGTGCCTTTCCTCCCTCCTCCCAGAGAACTGCTAGGAGTCTGCAAGACAGTGTGGATGAACAACATATCCATGTCCCTAGAAATACAGGTTACTCACCTGTAACAGGAGTTCTAGGAATGGTATATGTTGTTCATCCACACGACCCACCCGACCTCCCCGGCTTCGACGCACAACCTGGCTTCCAGCGGGCTAGATCTGGCATCATGGGGCGGAGCCGAGAGGTTTACCACCCAGGTGGGTGGGAGGAGCCTGCTTGAAGACCTTCCGGCAAGATTTAAAGCGGCAAGGAACCTGCCAGACAGTGTGGATGAACAACATATACCATTCCTAGAACTCCTGTTACAGGTGAGTAACCTGTATATCTTCCCCTTGTGTGTCAGTCTAAGTCGTGCAGGGAAAAGCATGTTGTGTGGGATGTTTGTTTCACGAAACATCACCCTCGTGCCGTCAAATCTCTTCTTTTTCTGTCGCGTAGCAAAACTTAGATCTGGAAACAGTGAGATTCTTTCTCCATCGTGTAGTAAGGAACGCTTTTGCCTGGCAAGGCATAAGATTAAATCACGAGTCCCCATGTTGTCTAAGACTGCCACGATTGTTCTTGGTGTCTCCACGTTGCTAGGTCTGGCCCGAAAGGCCACTCTGTATGCTTTTTGGGTCCTCCATGATTTCTCTTGTAGGGGCTGACCTAGTTGTTGCTCTAGCCAGTCCTTTAAAAATAAACTTAGATAGTCTCCCTCACTAAGTTCCTGAATTCCTATTATCCTCAGATTCGATGCCCAGGTCTGGTTCTCCAAATTTTCGAGTCGAGCACGCAGGTGTGTATTTTCTTTTATTAGGTTCGAAGCCGTACCCATCGCCTTCTGACTGCTTTTTTGCATCTCTCGCCTCCGTTTTCATAACACCAGAGTCTGCCTCCAGGAGAGTAACTCTATTCGTGAGGGCATTGAACGCCTCCAATAGACCCGCCATGGACACCAGCATTCTATTCATTTTCTGGCTCATGCTTGCAGCTGCCTCCTTCACTTTCCACACTCAGAATCCAGGAGCTGTCGCCACATGCGTCGATCGTTTTGCTGGAAGGCCAGTATTTACTTTACTTTTAGTGCTGTCCCCGCTTGACTTATTTTTCCTTGGATTTCCCATCTCAGGTCTTCTATAATTCCAATATTTTTATCTGCGGTGCTGGGCAGGTTTGTGTTGTTTAAAACCCTCTTAAAATAGCTTTTATTTCAGGATTTTGATGAGCTTCAGAATCCAGCCTCCATATTGCTCGGGCTTCACAGTGCCCCCTCCTTTTTCTGCCATTCTAAGGATACTGTCTATCATTTCCTTGTCCATCTCCTCCCTCTGAGATGAGGGTCTGTATACAACCCCTGTGCAGATTGTGGTGCCATTGCCTGTCTCCAAGTTGACCCACAGTGCTTTCTCTCTTCCCTGTTTACCGTTTTGTTATTTTGCTTTGATTCCTTCCTTTATGTAGAGAGCTACTCCTCCTCCTCTTTTACCCTCTGGCAGGATCTCCCTGAAATGAACCTGTGCTGCCTCCCATCCTGCAGGTTGTTGCCCTCCAGAAATGCCACCAGCCTGTCTTTTAGTATCATCTCCATGAGCTTTCCCAATATGGACGACAGACTGACTGGCCTATAGTTCCCTGGCTCATCCCTTGGACTGCTTTTATGTAACGGTACCACATGTGCCATCCTCCAGTCCTGAGGCACCTCCTCCATTTCGAGAGAGGTGCTGAACAGGTCCGCCAGTGGTTCTGCTAGAACTTCTGCCATCTCCCGCAGCATCCTGGGGTGGATACCATCTGGCCCCGACACTTCATTCACCTTCAGTGCCCTTAGCCCTTCCAAGACTCTGCTAACCTCTGTCCTACCATCCGTTAACTCACCCCCCTATCCCCCCCTCTTTCCCGACCAGGGTGGTAATGGACCTCCCTCCTCACTTGTGAACACTGAGCAGAAGTTCTCATTCAGTGCTTCCGCTTGATCCTTCCCCTTTTCTAACCCACTCCTTCCCCCTTTTTATCCTCACTATACTGTCCCTGCACTTCCTTTTCTCCCTGACATATCTAAAAAAAGTCTTTCTCCCCTCCTTTAATTCCCTGCGCTAATCTGAGTTCCCTAGTAGATTTCGCACCCCTTACCCTCTTGGTCACCTCCTTGGACCATTTTGTGTACTCCTCCCCTTTCCCATCCCTCTGAACCTCTGGTACGCCGCTCTTTTTGCTCTCACCCACTCTATCACCTCTCTGTTCAGCCAGCATGGTCTCTTTGTCTTATTCTTCTTACTCTGTAGCCTGGTGGATGTTTCCATCGCCTCTATGATTTCTTGCTTTATTATATCCCACTTCTGCACTGTCCCCATTCTCTGCTTTATTCTTTCCAGTCTCCCCTTCAGCAGTTCCCCCATTTTCCCAAAGTCCACCTTCCTGAAATCCACCACATTTGTTGTGGATCCCTCTGGCTCCCTGCTCATTATGATGTTATGCCACACTGTTTGATGATTGCTGTCAGGTAACAGGTCCTCCACACTTATGTCCTTCACTGCCTCACAGTTAGATAGTACCAGGTCCAGCGTGTTCCCCAGTCATGTGGGTTCAGCAACCAGCTGTTTCAGGAACCCCTCCTGGAATGTGTCCAAGAGGACCCTTTCCCTGGCACTGGAGGTGACCGGCATGATCCTGTTCACCCTCAGCAGGTTGAAATCCTCCACTATGACCATCTTCCCCCTTCTACATACCCTACTGATTTATTCTACCAGTTCCCTGTCCCTTTCCACTGTCTGGGATGGTGACCTATACACCGCTCCAAACCTCAACTTCCTTCCCCTGGAGTCCAGGAGCTGTAATCACATTGCCTCCATATCCCTCTCTTTCTTTTCATCCCTTGTACATTTGATCCTGTCTCGCACGTAGACAGACACCCTCCCTCCCCTCTCTTCCCCATGGTCCTTTCTGCACAGTCTGAACCCTGGGATTGCCAGGTCCCAGTCCCGGTGCTCTGTGGCCCACATTTCTGTGATGGCCACGATGTCCACCTTCCCTACAGCCAAGAGCACTTGAAGCTCTGCCGCCTTGTTACCAAGGGTTCTCGCATTCACTGAGACCGCCCTCCACCCTGCCACCCTTCCCTCCTTTTCCAGATCCCCCTTCCCACCCTGCCCCATCTGGACTAAGTCCCCAAGTACTTTCTTACTAGTTTGGTGGGTAGGCTTTCCTGGTCCCTGGGTACCTTGCCTGTAGTCTGACCCTCGCCCTCCCAGCTAGTTTAAATTCACTTTTGTTGCTATATACCCTAAAGCTTCTGCTTTAATAATTTTTCCTCCCGACTTAGGTGCAGTCTATCTCCTGCATATAGTTCATTATTGTTCCAGGTCTGCCCCACCCACCCACCTGCACTTTGATATACACCACTCCTCCAATCACACGCTGAATTCCTAATCCTCTCCTTCCTCACTGTGCTCACTCGGGGTACTGGGAACACCTCCGAAAAGGCAACCGTCTTGCCTACTTCTTCACACAGCTTGTGACAAGGCAAAAGTTCCACTATCCTCCTAGCCTCCAGAGAAAGAGTCCAGAAAACTGGACTTTATGGCAAGGAAATCTTACACCACAGCTTCCTTACTTTTGCGCCTTTCTACTTACTAGGCATACTCTGTCAAGTATCGGAAGGCTTTGTGGAATTTGATGCTGGCCGTCTTGATCCAGAAATCAGACAAGATGGCACAGGATGTTGCTGAAACTGTAAAAACTGGATTAGAAGTACCAGTTTCATATGGCTGCAGACAATAATGATGCAGCTTCCAACTTCATGGTCATGACTTGAACTATTTCACTCAGGCGATGGCCTGGTTAAGGATCACAGACTTAACACAGGACACTCAGTCCAGAACTATGGACTTTCCCTGCAAAAATAATTCCCTTTTTGGGGATAAGACTGAGACATATATGAAAAAAGTGGAGGAATATAAACCCACTTGTGAGAGTAATACTTCAAGGGAAAAAGCCTCTACTTCGGAAAAGGCCCACTATAGAGGGAGCAGAGGCAGAGGATTCTATCCTAGGGCATATTTCCCTATGGCAGTGCCCATGGATTACTCCCAATTGAGAGGTTTTTTTTACAGAGGAAGGGGCAGGGGGGCCAGAGAAGAGCTGCCACTAGTCCTGCATCTGCTACCCAGCCTAAGCCCTGACTTCAGCAACCAGGTCACCTCCCTAGGCCCAAATAGGGGGCAGGCTCTCCCACTACCTCCAAAACTGGAACCACATTGCCACAGACAAGTGGATACTGGAGGTAGTGGAAAAAAGCATATCCCTTCAGTTCAAAAAATGTCCAACTCTCAGAGGCCCCTTTTTTTTCAAAACCCCTAACTCCAACAGAAAGACTCCTTTTGGAGCTGGAGGTAAAGAATTTACTATCAGCAGGAGTAATGGAGAGAGTTCCCTCTTTCCAGATGGGAAAAGGCCTTTAGATATTTCCTCACAGAAAAGAACAAACTCTGGTGAGAGCCAATACGACTACGGCCAGCTCTTACCTGCAGCATGGCTCTCAGAGCAGCGGCGGGTCATGAAGTGGTGGTGGCGACAACGGAGCAGCGGTGGTTTGCAGCAGAGCAGCAGTTGTAACTCACAAGATAGTGGTGGGGTGAAACTGCACATGGATGATACTCGCACATGTGCAGTTATGCCGGATGTGCACTTGCAAAGAAGTGTGCCATGGGGTGACTGTGCTGCGGAGTGGTGCTCCATCACAGAGGACAGCACCTATGGCAGTAGCACTGTCCTGATGTTGCTTCATCACTGTAGGAGAACACAGGGTCGCATTCCAGAACCAACCCCCTGTTCTCCTACAGTGATGGCATAACATCTGCGGAGCTTCCACCACGCAGCCATAAAAACGGGGAGTGGTGACCTATTCTTGACCTCAGATACTTAAACAGGCACTTACTGAAACCAAAATTCAAAATGGTTGCTCTCACTATAGTGATTCATTCTCTGCAGCAGAGGGACTGGCTTGCCTCCGTGAACTTAAAGGGCGTTTAGTCCCACAGGAAGTTTCTAAGGTTCAGGCTGTCATTAGGGCATTACCAGTTTGCAGCCATGCCTTTTGGCCTAACATCGGCCCCAAGAGTATTTACCAAGTGCCTAGCTGTTGTGGCAGCCTATCTTAGGAAAAAGGGCATTGCAGTCTACCCATACTTGGACGACTGGCTAATAGTGGGCAAGACCCCTCGTCAAATCAAAGAGGCTCACAGTTACACAAAGAAAACTTTGCAGTCTCTAGGCTTTCTCATCAATGAGTAGAAATCCCACTTGGATTCCACTCAGCTCCTCAACTTTATAGCAGCAGAACTGGATATACGGCAGAGCAGGGCCTTTCTTCCAGCAGACAGGATCCAAAATTTCCTGTCAGTGATGAAGTCTTTTGTCCTGGGCCAGCCCAGGCCAGTCAGACACTTTCTAAAGCTCCTGGGACATATGGCTTCCATGGCAGCAGTTGTCCCAAGTGTCCGATTCCAAATGAGGGACATACAGTACCACCTACAGGCAAATTGATCCCCAAAAAAGACATTCCTTGTCCAAGCTGGTTTCAGTCACAAAAACCTTAATCTGAGCTTTGGACTGGTGGAAGGAAACTGTCAACTTGTCGGTGGAAATTTTCTTACAGTTCTCTACTCCCACACAAATCATTACTACAGATGCCTCCCTGCTGGGATTGGAAGCTTATCTAGACAACCATTCTGTAAGTGGCACTCGGACTCCCAGGGAATCTGCAAGCCACATCAACCTGCTGGAGCTCAGAGCCATCTATCTTGTCCTAAAGACCTTTGTGCCCTAGGTCAAAGGTCATTCAATGCAACTCACAACAGACAACACCACTGTTATGCTCTTCATAAACAAGCAAGGTGACACAAAGTCCACTGTTCTTTGTACAGAAACAATGAGAATTTGGCCTCTGGCTTACTCTCTCGATGTGAGCCTCTCAGCCATATACCTTCCAGGCAAGGACAATACCCTGATGGATGCCCTGAGCCACATCAGCCAAGGGCACAATGAATGGACTCTGAACAAACAAGTCCTTGCCACGGTCTTCAGGAGGTGGGGCACTCCAGAAATAAATCTGTTTGCCTTTCACCTCAACCATCAACTTCCTCTGTACTGCTGCAGGCCCCCATACAATAGGGACTATCCCAGCAGATGCTTTAACTCTGAGCTGGGCAGGCAAGTTTCTTTATGCCTTCCCTCCATTTCCTCTGATTCACAGAGTGTTGCTGAAGCTGAGGGCCAGTCAGCAATGATGATCCTGGTGGCACTGGATTGGCCAAGGCAACCTTGGTACCCTCTCCTGGTAGCCCTGTCACACAGCAGACTGATTCAGCTTCCTCTCAGTCACTCTGTCCTGTCTCTGCCACAGCTAGGAGTGACCTATTGGAATCTGCAATCCCTTCACCTCAAAGCTTGGCTCTTGAGGAGTTACAGTGTCCAGATACTCAGTATTCAGAACAGGTCCTTAAAATCCTGAGGATGTCCAAACAAAACAGTACCAAGGAAACTCATGCAGCTAAATGGAAAAGATGTTCTCTCTTGTGCTGGAGGAACAAAGAAATCCTCTCAAAGCCTCAGTGCCTAGTCCTTTGGATTATTTAGTTCATTTACAGGTCTCATGCCTAAAGGCCTCATCCTTAAAACTTCACCTAGCTGCAATTCCTGTTTACCTCTCCATAGGAAAGGACAAATGAATTATTTCACTGCCTGTTTTCAAGAGGTTTTTTAAAAGCCAACTTCATCTTCAGCCCCCAATTAGGAAATCTGTTCCCCCTTGGAGTCTTAGTTTGTGCATTGCCAAGCTCATGGAGCCACCTTTTGAGCCCATGGCTATGGCACACTTATAAAGTATGTTATCTGGAAAACAGTCTTTCTAGTTGCCATCACTTCTGCAAGAAGAATCTCTATGAACTGAACCAAATTATTTAATCCCTCAAAAGGATAAAGTAAAGCTCAGAAGTAACAGGAAATTCCTGTCCAAGGTGGTCTCTGAATTTCACTGTAACCAGACCATTACCCTTCCTGTATTATGTACTGAAAAATCCACTCCTGGAGAACAGAGACTCCATAGTTTGGATGTAAAAAGATCCATCTCTTACTACCTAGAACTACTCTTACACACCAAACAGTTTAGGGGTTCCACCACCCATTTTTTTCCTCACCTATGGGGAGGTAGGTGGAGGAAGGTCTGCCACTAAGAGAACTGTCTCTCACTGGATAGTTTCTTGTATTCAGTTTTGTTATGACAATGCTGGTAAACAGCCCCCTGAAGGCCTCAGTGGCAGCTGCAAGGGATATTCCTTTACTTGATATCTGCAAAGTAGCCACTTGGAAGAATGTACACACATTCACAAAGCACTACTGCCTAGATGTACAGTCCAGATCTGATGCCAAATTTGGTACGGAAGTCCTGCAGAGCCCTTCCCTAAGTAGGTTCTGTACCTGCCTCCCCACTACACTGCTTTGTAGTCTGTATATTATTGCTGATGCTAAAGGACCCCTGGGGTGAGAAGAAAAAAATCACTCGTCACAGTAATCTTGTTTCTGCCAAGGTGTCCTTTAGCATCAGTATGCTCCCACCCTTCCTCCTCAAGAAACCTGACTGAAGAATAATCTGCTTCCTCATTATTGCCAAATTTGTTTCTGAACTTTTGAATTGCATTTAAAGCAGTTTACATAGTTTTTCAGTTGTTCTCTGTGCATGCTATTGCATGATTTTTAAATCCTGTTGGTTCACACATAACATGGGCATGTTCCCATTCTAGTTTCGAGAAAATTTGGGTGCCCTCTGGGCAAACTCCTCTCAGCACACTCCCAGGCTCTCTTCTGATTGGCTAATTCATTTATTCATTGGCATAAACTTCAACTCCGAGGCAGCTCAACCTTGTCAGCTTACTGCATACTGTTACTGCTGCTAAAGGACACTTTGGAAGAAACAAGATTACTACGTTGAGTCATTTTTTCTTATTGAATGTCTGGAAATTTAATAGGTACAAACTATAGAACATTACTCAATGTTGAACACACAGATTCTCAAGTCTCTAGCTTACCTGGAAACTGAGTTATTACCAGTTGAATACACTGACAATAATTTCATAAACTTCACAAAGAATTTAACTGTCAAATTCTGAGCCCCTCACAACTACAAATATCATCAAATTTGGTAGGTCCCTGGATCCTTAATGAGTGGGTGACCATATCAGTTTTAGGTCACTAGATAAAAGGGTTACTAAATTGTATTGCTCTTTATCCATGCCACATCCCTTGTGGCATAACTTCTATTCTCCTCCTAGGTGATGACCTGGGTCTACACCCCACTATGTGACCAATTTCTTGTTGCAGTTTGTTGGTAAATTACTACGTTTTAATAATTTAATTATATTCAAGCCTAAATTGTTTAACATCTACTGTAATATTCATTTATCTGCTTTGCCTAATGATATTTGTAGTTATTGCTGAAGTTTGGCGTTCGTATTTCAGTTATGGGGCTCGGTTTTTAAAGGGAACCAGAGATCGATGCAAGCTGTGCAAACAGCAGCTTGCATCAGTCACTGGTGAGCCAGGGATCCTGCACCTGCTTTTAGTACAGATGGAATCCTGGCACTAAAGTCCCACAGGTTAGTGTTCCCACTCCCATGAGCCACACAGAAGGTGCACGGGAGGGCATTGCTGCAAGCTGGTGGAAGGCCCTGTGACATGGCAACCAGTGCTGGGGTCCACAGGCCGCATGGCACAATGGCTGCCAGTGACTGTGGGGTGTATGTGTCCAGCAGGAGTGAAGTAGGCAAGGTAGTGGGCACCGATGGCCATAGGCCATGCCAAAAGGGGACATCACCAGGACCAGGGAAAATGCAGCACAGCCATGTAGATGGCCATGGGGGGGGAGACAGGGCTGGGATTTTGGGGTTGAGTGGCATATGACTGCAAGCCATGGCAGGATGGCAGTGCCAAGGTACAGACACGGTGTGAAGAAGTGCCACAGGGAGTAACTTTGAGGCCTGCCTGCTAACCCTGGAATGCCCGGTATGACCCCAGGTGGTGGGGGTACCTGCCTTGGCCCTACAGCGGTTCAACACCTTCCCCTACACCTTGTAACAGGATGGTGGGTATCACTTTGGGCTGTCCTCTGCAAGCATGAGTGTCCACTTCCACATTGCATCAGTGTCATAGCCAGTGTATAGGCCGTTAGACTAGCTCTGGGCTGGTCTAATACTAGGTACAGTTGCCCCTTGGGTTGGGGGCTTGAAAAATTCCAATCTAAGGGATATTGCAGCCCTGTCTCTGCACAATCTCCTTTCCGCTGTGGCACACCAGTGCAGTCATCCAGTGGCGTAGCAAATTCCCAGAAGGCCCGGGTGCAAGAGTATGTTGTAGGGCCCCATCAAGTTTGGAAATAGCACCCCCGATTTTGCCCCCCCTCAGTTTGGAAATAGCCCTCCTCCCTGATTTTGCCCCCATTTTTAAATAGGTTCTTTTGTTCTCTATTGAAGGTATCACCAAGCTTGAGAGTTGATTCTGCGTCATTGTAATATAGAGTTAATTTTTTATAAGTCTTTCTAGTACAAGTCAAGACAACCTAATTCAAATATGTTAACACCATGATGTAAAGTGAGCTTCACAATGCTTATGTAGGCTGGCCCAGTGGTGCTGAGGGTTGAGGAACTGAACACCACACCTCATGACACGCCGGCAGGCTGAGTTCAGGAACAGACTGGTCACTCGGGGGCTGGCAGGGGTAAGGAAGGATCAAGTGTCAATAGACAGTTCGACTTCCTCGGGGGGGGGGGCAGTATGGTGTGCTGTTTCACTGACACCCAGTGGCAACTGGGTGTCAGTGCATGCACGCCGCCAGAATGGGGAGGGACCCCACATTTAGGATGTAAGGCTGCCCCTCTGGAGGTGGAACCCAGCTGCTCTGCCCATTGCATGTTCGTGGAGACTGGGGAGAAGAGCATGGAAAATGGAGCTATCGGTCTCCATGATGGTCCAGACGTGCCCCGTACCGGCTTCCCTCAACTTCTGGGGCGGCACGTCTCTCTCTCTCTCTCTCTCTCTCCAGCCCCACCATGGAAGGTAATCCATGTGGGAACTGTCGGGGACAAGGCTGAGTCAGGGTGGCTGGGACTGGAGAATGAGCCCTCATAGAAGGGCTGGAGCTGCCTGCCAGCTCCTCGGTGGCAGAGAAAGTGCAATATATATATATATATATATATACCTGTATATATATACATACATATATTGACTTGTGCATTTATCTAATTTGTAACAAGAAACTTTTTGGCCAGTAAATCCTACATATGGCACCCCCCCCCCTCCGAAACACATGTCACATCAAATGCCACGTGTTGTCCTCTGCTACAGTAAATACTGTGGTAGACTGGCAACTGTGTTGTAACCCCATCCAGAAAGCTAATAGAAAATATAAACATCTATTCTGTGGTACAGACAGTGTAGTACTTAATGCAGTTCTGTTTACAAATGTATATGCTGAAATAGGCAGCAGGAAATCTGCTCCTGCCTCCTTATTGAAAACAAATTGGCAATAAATAATTTAAGGTTAGTCAGTATTTATAGGGCCCTATTCTCAACTGATAATTATGTGGCCATAAGACTTATGGCTTATAAGTACCAGTGTATGGTGTAAGTTCAAAATATGAGAAATTTTTTTTAGTGCTAATGAATCAGTCACAGCGCTTGCTAATTTATTTATCCAACATACAGCATAGCATACCAAGAAAAGATCACTGGGCACAGCACTTGCAACAGCTTTCACTGTCTGACTTTCTGGGGGTGGCACCCTGTCCAATCCCAATAATCCACTCAGACTAGTTGAATTAAAAAAATAAAATTCAGTTTCTGCACAAGTCAACATGGACTCAGACTAGGAGAGAAGAAGGAGAATTAATAATAATATTCAGTTTCTTCAGTTCACATGCTGGCAACTTCCGCTCTGACCACAGCTCCGCTCCTCCAAGCTTTCAAAGTCTGGTGACCTGACCAACACTACAGGCGAGGCCATGATGTGAAGTGAACAAAGTAAAGTAAAACATTTTAATTCATAATGTTTTTAAGTGTGTGGGGGGCGTGGCTAAGCGCTCAACAAAGATGGACACATAGTTGGTGAGCTCCTACACCCATCTGGAATATATCCATAAAATATCCAGCATCTGCAGCTTTTTTTAAGTGGAACAGATATCTTGGCAGCCAGAGATACCATTACTGCACCAGAATATTTATTCTTCTTCAGCTGGGATGTGGTACTTATCACAGTTATTGAGACCCCTCTCGGCTTGCTGGCGTGCACCCCTTCCTAGCATGGTGTTGGAGGAGATGAAGTCCATGTACCCTGCTATCATCCAGTCTATGTTTGCACATTTGGTCATTAAAATGGACATGGTTATGGCAGCATCAAATAAAACCATGGAAGCTGTGCAGCAAACTGAATCTCGCCTGTTTTATACAGAACGGATTGCTTAGGCACATGACACCGCGATCAGGGAACTCTACGAGGGGGAGCTGCAAACACCAAAGATTAATCCAGCTACTGCTCCATAAAGTTGACGACCTAGAGAACTGGAGTAGGCACATCAACCTCCAGTTCCTGGGGTTTCCAGAGGGGGGCCGAAAGATCTGATAAAGCCAGCTTCCTTCAAGCAGTGCTTCCTGAGCTACTCCAATGCCAGGAACGGTCCCCACTACAAATTGAAAGGGCCCACCGTACTCTAGTGCTGCAGTCTAAGCCAGGTGAAAGGCCCCAGCCATTGCTCACCAGGTTCCTGGACTACCGACAAAGGGACGCAGTAATGACAGCCACTCGATCAGCTGGTCCAATGTACTGGCAGAACAACAGAATCTCAGTTTATCAGGATCACTCCAAAGACCTGGCTGATCAACAGAAAGCGTATACTGATACCCGCAAACACCTTCATAGGCTAGGCCTTACATTCTCCCTCAGGTACCTGGCTACCATGCAGGTCATGCATAATGGCATCCCGCATGATTTCGAGTCACCCGAACACCTCATGGATTTTCTCAGAAAGACATGGCTGCAGGAGATGAGGTGCCTGGGACCACCGACCTGTGGTAAGCCTGGCTTTCGGAGTTACTCCCAAGATCCCCCTCTCAATATGGATCTGCAGACAGAATTGGCCCATTCAAATGGATCATGGTCTCTGCCCCCCGAGGTACTGAAAATATCAGGCACCCAGGCAGCTGCAACGGGGAGACAATCCAGTGGTCAGAGCAGGAACTCACAGCCTGAGAAAAGGTGACTTGCACAGCAGAATTGAGGATGTAGAAGAGGAGCTGCTAAGGCAAAACAGATACATAGCTTTAAGATCTCCCTTCCTGACTTGTGCTGACATGGAATCGACAGCACCCAAGGATGTGGCCAACCTTCCTGACCCCAATGATTCATCTACCAGTAGGGAGAGAGAGATGCCAGCTCCTCTGGAATGATAAGATGAGTAGGCCCATGGAGTGGACTGTGTGACTGCCAGGCTGCTTGTACAACAGACCTGCGGCCCAGCTGGGGAGTCCTCTCATCTTTCCCCTCCAACTCTCTTTACCCCAGAAGGCTCAGGATCGCCTAGGAGGTGAAAGATCGGCTCCAGATAAGTACCGGGGTTCAACATGGTGTGGTGGGGGGTGGAGAGAGATTTTCTAGCGTTTGGTAAGGTGTAAGACTAGTATCATAGTGTGGCCTAGGTCCTCAACACAAGCTCTTGGCTTGGGGCAGTGCAAGGCCCTGTCTCCCCACTCTCTTTCATTCTCTCTCTCTCTCTCTCTCTCTTCCTACCTCCTACCCCCCTCCTCCCCGGTAGCAAGCAACTGGACTACTGAGTGCATATGTATACAGTGTAAATCAGCTATACCCCTGCCAGTGCCTTGCACTACTATCTGAGGGATTAGGCCGGGACAATATTGAATTGTTTGCCTAAGTATTATGCAGCCCAGCACAGCCTGAAAACAGGTACTACAGCCATTCTGGCAATGCTCCCCTATGAGCAGTATAACAGCATCTGTTTTCCTCCCACCCCCAGGATGCAGATAGGGGAATGACTCTCCCCCCACACCTCTGCCTTTCTCCCATTAATAATTTCCTTGATATTTAACCCCCCCCCCAGGTTCTCTGATATTCAGCTGTATATATCTGGCAGATTGCAAAGAGCAGTGTCTCCCCCCCACACACAGAAGATAGGTCCCCAGCTGCTGTAGGGTAACATACTCGACTCCCACAAGTGGCAGACAGCAACACTCTTTATCGGTCCCCTCCTTCCTTGCCTCTCTCCACCCCCCCCCGAGGCCGCTACCAAAGCAGACAGTCAGACATTACATTCCCACCTATGTGGCTGGAAGGTTATAGGCTTCTTTTTTCCCTGTATCAAGTGTCATTCAGATGGGTGGAGGAACCCCCGGGGGACACACTTCCTCCCTCGAGCATCTCTCTTATCGCTGCTCATAGTAGGCACATCATGTCATTGAGCATACCATGCAGTAGGCGGTGTGGATATAAAAGGGAAGACTCACCCTCCCAGGAGGGAAATGAAGGACCCTGGGTGGCGAAGGCTACCTGGCCATGATTCACTCTTCTCCCAAAGATGGCAAGCTTTGGCTTCTGTAAAGTTGGTGCTGGTTAGCAGCAGTTATTAGAGGTTTTTGTTTGGTTTTGATGTTTTAGAACTGTAAGTGTTCATGGTGATGGTTTGTATGTGCACTGAGGAGGGGGGGGACCCTTACCGATCGATGGGTCTGGGGAGAGGGGGAGGCATCACTGGCAGGTGGGGGGAGGGCTAAGCAGGGAGAAGAGGTACCGGAAGTGGAAATCACAGCAGAGAGAGTGAGGGAAGCCCTCAGCTCTCTTAAGACGGAGAAAGCACCGGGGCCGGATAAATTACATCCCAGAGTGCTGAAGGAACTTGCGGATGTCCTGGCGAAACCCCTGGCGGAGCTTTTCACCATCTCTCTGAGGACAGGGTGGGTGCCCCAAGACTGGAAGGTGGCGTAGTGCCTATCCACAAGGGGGATCAAGGAGGTGGCAGGGAACTACAGGCCTGTCAGCCTGACATCGGTGGTGGGCAAGGTGATGGAGGGCATTGTCAAGGAGGCTAGGGGGACCTGATAAGTCAGGGTGCCTGGACGATAGACAGCATGGATTCATCCCTGGAAATTGTGTCAGACAAACCTGGTGGAGTTCTATGACTGGGTGACTAGTGCCTGGACCTGGGTAGACCTGTGGACGTCCCTCTTCTAGACTTCAGCAAGGCATTTGACTCTGTTCCTCACGTGGGCCTGTTGGATAAGCTGGGAGAAATGGGGTGGGAACCAGATGATCAGATGGATAGGCAATTGGCTCCAGGACCCGGACCAGGGTCGTAGTTGGCGGATAGTCTCATCCCAAGGAGGGTCATTAGTGGGGTCCCGCAGGATCAGTCCTGGGCCCCTTCTGTTCAACGCCACGCCTCTGACATAAGGACAGGAATCAGGAGGAGATGAGTCTCTTTGCAGATGACTTGAAACTGGGGGGAGTGGTGGATGGGGAGGAGGAGGGTGGCCCTACAGGGGACCTGGAGGCTCTGGAAAGATGGTCTAGAAAGTGGAAGCTGAGGTTCAATGCAGGGAAATGCAAGGTACTCCACCTGGGGGCCAGAAACCCAGGCCAAGTGTACACCCTGGGGGAATGCTACAAGTCTCGATGGCTGAGAGGGACCTGGGGTGGTGGTGATGTCAAGATGAACAACTCTGAGACTTGTAGGAGGGCAGCAGCCAAGGCCAACAGGATGCTGGGATGCATCGCTAGGGGATCACTCCAGAAGGAGGGAAGTGATACTCCCTCTGTATAACTGCTTGGTGAGGCGCACCTTGAGTACTCGCGTGCAGTTTTGGAGGCCACACTTAAAGAGGGACATTAACCTCCTGGAGAGGGTCCAGAGGAGGGCAACCAAAATGATTTGGGGCTTGGGGACAGGACCTATGAGGAGAGGCTCGAAGAGCTAAATATGTACACATTGGAAGAGAGAAGGGACCGGGGGGACATGATAGAGGTCTTCAGGTACGTGAAGAGGGTGAACAGTCAGGGTGCTTCGAAGGAAGGAGGAGGGGGCCACTAGAGGGCGTGGGTGGAAGCTGGAGGGGAAGATTCAGGGAGAAAGGAGGAGGTGCTACTCACTGAGAGGGTGGTGGAGCCATGGAATGCACTGCCTAGGGGCTGGTGGAGGCAGAGACAGTGGAGGGTTCAAGAGGTGGGGCAGGTACAGGGGAAGGGTTCTGGAAGCAAATCCAATGCAGCAAGAATATCCGGAACTGGGAAGGGAGAAGCCAGAGAAGGCGAGGGGGGCAGCAAGGTCAGCACCCAGGGTGGGGGCTGACCAAACGAGCAGACGCGAAAGACCATTAGGCCAATTCTGCTGGCATTTTAGTATGTTAGTATGTACATGGCTTACAGGTGTCAAACCCTCAGGAGGGACTTTTGGTTTGGATCTGTTTCTGGGGGGCACAAGGGGTCTGGATCTGGCTTATACTCCTCTTCTTTTGCTTGCATACTATGTAATTTATCACACCAATGTAACCCCTAGGTGGCGCTATCCCAAGGGCTGCTACCTCTGTCTGTTTGACTACGGACAGGTTGAGGGGCCTAGGTCCTCTGGCGGGTGCCTCCACCCAGAGATCAGGGTTTGTAGTGATTAGACTAGCTTGGTCACAGCCCTCAGGGACACTGAGACCCCCTTTTATTCCCTCTAGTGGCTCACACAGTACACCGGAGTTACAGCCCCAATACCCCATATACACTGTTCACTCATATAGATACCACTTACCTCGAGACTAATTCTGCATGCGTCTCGAAGACCCCTGTAAAATAAGGTTAAACAACATACAAGCAAACACAATACTGTTTCCATAGTACCAACACCACAGACAGTATATACATAACAACAACAAATCTGATTTATTTAGGGGCAGTGATATTACGGGAGGGGAATCAGGTTAATTGGTAGCATTAAATCACAGTTCTTGTGCACATACGGGGTCTGAAAGTCACACTCTGGGTACCCAGGTTTGGGGGAGCTAGCCAGGTCCGTTGCCGGGGTTGGCGGCAGGTGCAGATGGATAGGGCCCTGTAGCAGAAAATATATGCACAACACCCAATTGTAATCCAGAGCTGGAGGGCTCAGTCCATGAAACAGTGAAACAACAAGAATTAGATGATACACGCAATTGAAAAACAAGCTGCGGAATACCTGATTTGTACTCTCCAAACACAAGCTGAGGATACGTATGGAGAATGTCCTCTGGTTGCCAGAAGAGCAGGGCTTGAGGACAAGTCCTTGTGACTGGACCCCACTGCAGTTGATAGCAAATGGATGTAGTCTGAATTAAGCTGGGTTTACTTCCAGCTTCAGCACTACAATTCACTGTACAGGGGATTTGAAATAGCGATTCCCCATAAGCACTCACGCACATTTATATGTAGAAAATACTATACCAGGCAGGCTGTTCTTGATCCGATCGTACTTGCTCAAAATACCCAGGAGCACACACAGCAGCTTCAGTTCCTGACAGACCGAGCTGTGATTCAGCAATTTCTCCAGTCTTCTACAGGGTGAGCCTGGTTTCCACACTTCTAGTGCTTCTTTCTCCTCACAACTCAGTTCAGTCCAAACTGGCACTCACAAAGGCTGCAGACTGGAACTCAGGGCCTCACATGCTGCACTTCCCGCTAGCGAGCTATACACGCATGAAGCTCACAGCTCCTTCTCTCTTCACTGCCACAACTGATCTGCTCTTTCAGTCACAGAGCAGGGCATTTCCTTTAGCTCTGTACTATTCTTTTGGCTGATTCAGCTGTCCTCACAATAAGACTCCTCTGTTGGTAGAAAAAGGCGCCATGGTCAAAACTACATTTCCCAGAATCACTGCCTATACAATCCCCTTGTGGCTGGCTCAAATTAAGAGTCCAAGTTCTGATTTGTCCACAGGCTCCATTTTAGGACTCCTTAACCCAATTGGCCTTCTAGCAGTTAGGTCAAAATGGAGGTAACACACAGAGTCCCAGCTGCAGTAAAGGCAGGGTAGACAAACTCAATTTGCTAATGCTTTAAATGATTACAGGCAAACAGTTAAAACTTTCAGATTGGGCTCCCTTTGCACTTCAGCGGCCCATAAAATGGAAGCGATTACTCTGCAACTCAAGAAGGATTGAGCGTGAAATACACAGTCCCCCCCATACAAACTAATTAAGTCTGCAAGCAGACAGCTCTTAAAGAGACAGTACATGGAGCCTCAAATAGCACTCACTTGCAACCACAGTTAAGCAGCTCAGACGCCGAACACCACCCATGATTGGAGCATTCAGGCAAGCTCCTGGAAGACTTTTGGGAACCCCTATTTGCAGGGGGGTTACACCAACAATGGTAATGGGTGAGCTTATCCTCACCACTTAAGATGTGAGAGGGCTTAATACCCCTATAAAGTACAAACAAGTGCTCTCTCACATGAGGAGACTAAAGTCAGATTTGGCCTGTCTGCAGGAGACCAAGCTAACCCCTACAGATCACACACGATTAGCAAGAGAATGGGTAGGACAGATGATACACTCCTCGGCCCCTACATGAAAAAAAGGTGTGGCCATCTTAGTAAGTAAAAAGCTGAAGTGGACTCGGCAGAACTCATATGCGGACACACTGGGCCACTGGATTTTAGCTCAGATGGGGACTCCGCAGGGGCCCATCCTGCTTGGGAATATTTATGTCTTGAATATGAATGACCCCAAGTTTTTCCACTCCCAGCCCAAAGAATAAATACGCTCGCCCTAACAACCATCCCTGTCCTGCTGGGGGGGGATTTTAACCTTGTGTTGGACCCTACCCTGGACAGGAGTGGGGAAGGCATAGAGCCACATCATAGAGGAACAGTTGCCCTTTCACAGCTGATGAAGGATGTGGGTCTACTAGATATCTGGTGGATATTTCATCCCAGAGACTGAGACTACTCTTTTACTTCCCGTTGCATGGTTCCCATAGTCGGCTGGACTATTGGCTAACTTCAGCCCCAATCACCCAGGCCTCATTGGGCTCAGACATAGCCCCCATAGTAATCTCTGATCATGCCCCGGTGCAGCTCCATCTCCTGTGAGCCCCCCCAACCTCGTCTCCTCATCGTGGAGGCTAGATCCACTACTCCTGAGAGACCCAGGCTTTATAGAATGGGCTCGTAAGACAGCATCACTTTTCTTTCAGGAGAATCCCATGGACGACACCTCTCCCGGGAACACCTGGGAGGTGTTTAAAGCAACCCTTGGGGGGGGAATAATGGGGTATGCCACTGCCAAACAGGCTTGTGGGAGAAAAACCACTAGCGTACCTGGAGATTCAGCTCAAGGCAGCAGAGCAGACATTCAAGGCCACACCAAGAACCAGGGCAAAATCTATGCTGGGTAGAGAAATAATGGGGCCAAGGATGGAGATTAATGACATTGTCACCCTTAAGGCAGAGAATTCAATATTGAGGTTAAGAAACAAGTATTGGGAGGCAGGGGAAAAGGGAGGTAAGGTTCTGGCTTACAGATTAAGGAAGCAACAAGCTGAAAAGTTTATAGCGGTCCTCCAGGATACCGCTGGACTAATCCAGACCAGATCTCAAGATAGTAATAATACATTGAAACAGTTCTATGGTACCCTGTACTCCCCCTTCCACCCCCCAAACCCAGGAGGGATAGACACTTTCCTGACCCTTCTAAAGATCCCTCATCTCACACCCCAACAGGCTACCGGACTGGACTCCCCCATTGGAGAGCAGGAAGCAGCCACAGTTTTAAAGACCCTCAAGGCAGGGAAATCCCCTGGAGGGGACTGGTTCCCAGTGGAATTATGGAAACATCTATCCCAGGAGATAACCTCCCCGCTGAGCCTAGTATACAGTGAGGCACTAGAGAAGGATTTCTTTTCCCCACTCTTCAGGAAGTAGTGATAACCATCCTCCCTAAGAAGGGCAAGGATCTGACCAAACTGGCTAGTTACAGACTTGTATCACTTGTTAACGTGGACAGTAAGGTGTTTGCTAAGATCTTTGCCCTCAGACTTAGTCCCCTTTTGCCCCAGCTCATCCACCCATCCATCTCAGATTGGCTTTGTTCTGGGCAGATATAGTGCTGACCACATTCAGTCGCTGATAAACAGCCTCAGTTGCTCGGAATCTCCCAACGCCCTCTGCAGCACTGGTGATAGATTTTGAAAAAGCATTTGACTGTTTAGAGTGGGACTATTTGCAGTCAGTGCTGCAACGTATAGGGTTTGGGGAAAGCTTTTTGGGGTGGATCTAGGCTCTGTACGCAAGCCTGACCGCCAGAAATCTTACTAACTCCCTCCTCTCTGGCCCCTTCCCATTAGGTAGAGACACCAGGCAGGGGTGCCCTCTAGCCGCTCTTCTTTTCGTACTGGCTGTGGAGCCTCTTGCAGCAGCTATTAGACAACACCCAATAATTCAAGGGATCACTATTGGGTCGGAACGCTACCCCACCCTGATGTACACTGATGCCCTACTGGTCCCCCTTGTGATTGTGGATATAGGGTGCTCCCTGGGCCCCTTGTAACATTTCTTGCCCAGTGTGCCAACCTTTCCGAACTCCAGGTAAATCAGAGCAAGACCGAGGTGCTCCCTCCAAATTCCCTGTGCCTGGAATCCATGATTAACCCCTACAATCTGAGATGGGCCCCTGAGGGCATTACATACCTAGGCATCTGATTCACAGGTGACATCTCCAGGCTCTGAGACCTTAGCCTCACACCTCTCTTATACCAAATCCATGCTGAATTAGAGAGATGGAAGTTGCTCTCCCTAACTCTGGCTGAGAAAATAGCGGCCATTAAGATGGTAACCTCCCCTAAACTCCTTTACATCTTCTCACATTTGGCAATGTATCTCCCCCCAAGATGGTACATTCAGATAGACAAGCTGATTGTGAACTTTACATGGGGAGGGAAAAAACCCAGATATGGCCACTAGAAGCTGAGAACACACTGGAGGTACAAGGGATGGAACCTGCCTTGGTTTGAGGAATTCGTATTGGCCTACAGGGCAGCACAGACCCTCAAATGGTTCTCCCCTCACACTCCCTCCTCCCCACAGTGGCTGCAGATGGAGGAGGCACAGGCTGGAGTACCAGTACTCTCATCTCTGCTGTACGGGCTCCATGTGATCAAGATAAAGGTACACCCCACTATAGGACCCTCCATGAAATACTGGAGGCTGGTTCATAGCAGGATGGGCACTAACCCTATCCCTCTGACATTTACCAAGCTTGGACCCTTTAAACGTAATCTCCGACTTTACCTCACCTCTACCACACAATATGACTGCTTCCCCTAAAAATACTGCTCCAACCACCACCTAGTAGTTCAAGTCCAGTCACCCGCCTCCTACCTGAGCATTATTCCCCTCTGGCTCCAACTCTTCTACTGACTACTTGTCTTCTCCCTTCCTCCACCCCCTCCCCCTTGCCCATACACCTCTTCACCACTTCTCTAACCTCTCTGCCTTTCTCCCTGTACTAGACACCCTTCCCGCTCCCTCCCCCTGACAGCGGCCTCTCAATCTGCCCACTTCTTTCTGTCCCCCTCATACCCAATCTCATGCTTATTGTCCTATTGCTTCTTAATCTCCTACTCTGTTACTTCAACTAGCTGCTTAGTTAAGTTGCTCTCTAGTAATGTCTTTATTCTTGAAGTATGTTTTAACTGCTAAACATTGCCAACCGCTGTATGTATTATGATTGTATACTATTGCCAACCTTTGTGTATGTTTCCCCTTCCTTTGATGTGGAACCTTTGTAAATGAGCAGTTTCTGCTCAAAGGTACTTGTAATCCTGGAGTTTAATAAATAAAAAATTAAAATATTTACCCCACTATAGGGAAGTCAGGTACTACAAGTGGGTAAGGAGCCAATACTGTGGCCACACTGGGTACAGAGAGGGGTGTCCCATATCCACCAGCTTCTCGACCCTAGAGCTACCCAGGTGAGGTATTTGCAGATCAGAAGTACAATACAAACATATCCACGTGTAACCCCTAGGTGGCACTATCCCAAGGGATACTACCTCTGCCTGCATGACTAAGCGCAGGTCGAGGGGCCTAAGTTCTGTGAACGGGTGCCTCCACCCGGAGGACAGGGTTAATGATAGCATAGCTGCTCTGGGTGCAGCCCTCCAGGACACTGATACCCCCCTCTTTCACCTCTAGTAGCCAAAGCAAGTCTGAGATAACACAATCCCAATACACACTGCAGTGCACACTTAACCCCTAGGTGGCGCTATCCCAAGGGCTACTACCCCTGCCTGCTTGGCTAGTCACAGGTTAAGAGGCCTGAGTTCTGAAATGGGTGCCTCTACCCAGAGGTCAGGGTTGGTAGTGGTCAAGCTAACCTGGGCACAGCCCTCCGGGACACTGTAACACCCCCCCCTTTCCTTACTAGTGGCTGGAACAATACACAATAATCACTTTCACAATACCCCTGATACATCACACAAATACCCACACTGTTTGTACTTACAACCAGGGCTTTCCTCTGGCCCAGCCCTGGGGACCCCCTGTAAAAGAATGTTATATACAGCAAATAAGAGTAGTACAGTACTCTTGCACAAACTGGAACCACAGTCAGGGTAAACGCAAAAAAAGGGTTAGATCTGATTTATGTAAGAGGCTTGAACAAGGGAGGGGCACAATCAGGTTAATTTGCTTAAAGGCTCTATCACTCAAACAGTTACGCATGCACTTCAGTTTCCATAAACAGTCACACACTCTGGGTACCCAGATGGAGAATGGTGGGCTAGCCAGGAACATTGCTGCTGGTTGGGGCCCTGTGATGGAAGAAAACAACATGCACAACACACACTATTTGTAATCCGGAGCTGGAGGGCTCAGTTCGTGAAAAGAAAACAAGAAGACAATCAGATGATACACTTTTAGATTAGGCTGTTGTTGCAGGGAGCTACCCTGATGATTACTCACGATACCCAAGACTGGACACAGGCTGGACGAAAATCGAGACAGCAGGTGGTTAATGTGGAGTGCCAGGAGAAGCAGGGTCCACACGATTCACTGAAGCGTCGTTCCTGTTCAAGCGTGGAGCAGGGCGCTGATCCTCAGGCAAGTCTGTCATTGGTGGCTTTCTCTGTGCAGTGGGGTAGTCTGGCAGGTCGAATGGAGATGAACACGGATTCAGTCCGATTAGGCCGTATAAAGCTTCCTGCAAGCAGAACACAGTTCACACAGAGGGGAACCAAATCATGACCCACTTTCAATACACAGCACATTTACATGTAAGGAAATTCTAATGTACCAGGCAAACCGCTCTCCGGTCATGATCGAAAAGTATCTGCATAAACCGGGGATTCAAAAGCAGCTGGAAATCCTGACAGGCCAATCGCATTCAGCAAATCTTCAGTCTTCTTCATGTTAAAGCCTGGTCACAGTCCAGTGGCTTAAATAGTCCTCACAACGCGGATTCAGTCCGAATAAACTTGTATTTTCCCTCTCAGGGACAGCAGGCAGACAGGCAGGCCAAAACTCAGCCCTTCCACAGTTCTCCCATGCAAAACTACACAGAACTGCTGCTCAAAATCACTTGAGCTGTTACTTCTTCACTTCTCAGCTCAAAACTGAAACTAGCGGCAGCAGCCTTGGAAATTCCCCAAGATCATAAAGGTTCGGTTGGCTGATCCTCCTGTCAGTCACAACAAAGGCTCCCCCTTCAGGTGCAAAAAGGCGCAAAAAGCCCAAAACTATAATTCCTACAGATTTTGACTCCAGACAACTCCTGTAGTCCAGCTCCATTTTAGGTCCCGCCAGTACTGATTGGTCCAATTCACAGTCCAGGACCAAGATAGTGGAGATAAACAAAACAGTCCTTGCTGCAAAGAAGGCAGGTTAGACAAACTACATTATCATTATCACTCTAAATGATTTTCAGCAAATAGATACATCTTCCAACAGAGCTCCGTCTCAGATTACTTATGACTGCAATCCAGGGAGCTCTTAAAGAGACACTACACAGAGGCTATACAGGCACTCTCTGGCAGTCACATTTAAACTGTTGAAACGCAGGACACCAGCCTGGCAGTGAGCATTTAGGCAAGCTCGAGGAAGACTTTTCGGGAACCCCCATTTGCAGGGGGGTTACACACTGTTATCCTCTCTTGTAATACACTTACCACCAGGGCTGGATTAGCTGGAACGGCCCTGGAGACCCCCTGTACAATAAGGCCTGTAACAGTAAACGGCAATATCACAGTACTTTCTATACAAAGGAACATCACAACCAGTTTGAATGCAAAAAGATTTAGATCTGATTTATTAGGGGGATGTGAACAAGGGAGGGGCAGTAACCTAGTGGTTGATTTGGGATCTGAATGATTCAGGTTATAAGGCATGCACTCAGAGGTCCATGTAACACAGTCACACACACTCTGGGTACCTAGTTGGAACTACAGGTTAGCCTGAAGCGTTGCCTGGGGTAGGCTGGCATTGCAGCTGTTGTTGGGGCCCTTTTGAAGGAAGAAAACACAACATGCACTTTAACCTTTAATTTGTAATCCAGAGCTGGATGGCTCAGTCTGAAATGATTGGCAACAACAATTAAATCAATTGACACACTTTGATTTGAGCTTTGTTGCAGGGAGCTACCCTGGTATTTACTCACACTACCTAGTTCAAGATGCAGGATGGATGAAATGGAGACCTCAGGATGAAGTGCTGCTTTGCCAGGAGAAGCAGGGCCCACATGATGCACCGTGGTGTCATTCCTGGTTGTTGGTGTTGAGCAGGGAGCCGAATCCCTAGTCAGGTCTCTCATCAGATGATTCTCTGCAGCATGACTGGCAATCTGGGCTGAGATGGTGAGGCCCAGACCAGGTGAACAGCTCGGATGCCATCTGGTAAAGTACTGGATGTAGCTTCCAGCAAGTGTGACACATTAAGCAAGGTGGGGAACCAAATCGCGACCCACACTCCACATTTAGCACACGTATAGTAAAAGCAAGTCAATGCCACAGTTCGGATGCTATTCACAGTGTTTCTGCGCAAACCGTATGCTCTGCAGCAGTCTCAAGTCCTGACAGGCCTATCGCACCAAGGCAAATCTTCAGTCCCCTTCAGGTGAATTTCACATTGTCACATTCATGTTCCGATTGCAAAAACTGCAATTTCGGATAAAGTCCGATTCCAAGGCTCAAGGTCTCTTCACCTGGGATGATGGTAGCAGGGAGGCCAGACACAGCCTTCCTGCTAAGTCTATACTGCCGGGAGCGGCTGTCGAATTACTCGAGAGCTATCCTCTCTCAACTCGAAACTCACACTGACTCACTGCTGCAGGCAGCTCAGGACTATCCCAGTGATCCAAAAGGTTTGATTCTTCGATCTATCTGTCTTGTCACAGCAAGGGCTCCCCCTCCAGGTCCATTTAGGTGCCAAAGGGTAAAAACTACAGTTCCTACAGAAATTTACTCCCACAAGACCCTGGGGCAGGCTCCATTTTAAGGATCCCAAAGGTACTGATTGGTCTGAACTGGCAGTCCAGAACCAAGATGGTGGTGATTAACAGAAAAGTTCATGCTGCAAAGAAGGCAGGTTAGACAAACTACAATATCATTATTAATAAAGCAGATAATCAGCAAACAGTCACAGTTCTCAATAGGGCTCCTTCTGTGCAACTAGCGATGGCAGAATGGAGCAATTATATGGCAGCCCAGGTGGGACTCGAGCTTAGGAACACTCGGCCCCCACCCAGATTAATTATAAACTATGAGATAGGCAGCCCTTAAAGAGACAGGCATGGAGGCTAACAGGGAACTCACATGCAGACACTTTCAAATCTGTTAAGACACAGAACACCAGCCTGGCAGTGGACATTTAGGCAAGCCCAGGAAGATATTTTAGGAACCCCCATTTGTGGGGGGGTTACATATGCCATTGCCCAAAGTTCCCTAAACCTAACAGCCTGCAAGGCTGTTTGATCATAAAGAAAGGGGTGGCAAGCAAAATACATGCAGCCATTAGAGAGGGCATCCCAGACCAGACACAGATCTCCAGGGTACAGTGGGAGAAAGAGCTGGGTAGGGACATCTCTGACCAGCAGTGGAGTGCATGCTGGGCAGTGGCCCATAAAATATATCCCAACCCCAAGAGTCAGATGATACAGAATAAAATTCTGCATTTTTGGTACAAACCCCCAGGGCTTTATTTGTGGCCAAACTCCTACCGCATGACCGTGCAGGAGCTGCTCAGGGTCACCAGGTGATCTCCTACATATTATCTGGTCCTGTCTGACCACAAAACCACTATGGGCACAAGCCCTGGCACTCGCTCATGCAACTCTGCTCAAAGAGGTCCCATAAACACCGGACTTCTGGATCTTGGGGATTCCACTTGACTCTCTGCATAGCTCCCCACCTGAGAAAAGATGGTTGTCCCTGCTGGGTATGCTGGTAAAGCGCCTTCTGTTTATCAAGTAGCGATCCACAATCATACCCAGTTTCACCGAGCTACTTAACTCCCTTATTACAATGGCATCCTTAGATAAAATGACACAGAGGGTCGGGGACACTTTAGCCACCTATCATGAAAGCTGGACACCCTTTATGGCATATCGGAGTGCTAAAGAAGGAGTTGGCTGAACCCCTGAATACTCCCCTTGCTGTACAACCCCCCCCTCAAGGGTTTTGGCTCCTTGGCTAAGGAAAGGCAAGGAGTATGTGTGAAAAAAGATACCGGTTCAGCAAAGTTTAGTTACAAAATGTGTACACCATGCCAACCATGATGCTTTGTGGTCCCCTATATCTTTAATTTTTCAGAGCAGAAGAGTAATAGGTGAGCATATTCGAATTCCCATTGTGGGCCAAGCTGCCGTGATGCTTCACCACCTATTTTTTCAGTGTAGAGGTCCCCCTCCCCCGGTAGGTATAGATCTAATGTAGAATTTGGTTTAAGACTTGCTTAAACTGAACGTGAGGTTACAATGCACCACCAATGTAACCGGTGAAGCAGATCAGATAGTGCTTCCATGTCATAAAGCACAGAAATGCATGTTTATTTTTCTGTGCTGTTTTAAGTTGGAATAACAATAAAAAAGTGTATTAAAAAATTACATTTTAAGTGAATGACAGTGACTACTGAATCTGTCAGCTCACTATTGCCAAGCAAGCTAAAGCTAGCGGATCCGATCAGGGAATGTCCTGTGGGATGTCTGATGACATCTGATGATGTGTTAAACAAAACTTTGTTTATTTATATTTAATTTTGAAGTGGTGGTGGTGGGATCAGGACACTGATGGCATGGGTTGGGTAATGGCAGGGAGGGAGGGACCGGGGACGGGGGGCAGTGACCTTTACGAAGGGGTCTGGGCAACACAGAATAGAGAGTTTATTGAAACAAATTAAGCAGCAGCAAATATTAATCACTGTTCTGTCGGACTCTGTCAGAACAAAAAGTTAAAAATGAGTTGACTCTAGTTGGCATGGCGGCGACGGCGGACAGTCACTGAGACTTCTCTCTCCTCTTTTATTCCACAATCATGATCAAGCATGATTACTGCTACCGATGGCCAGGTCAGGTGGGAAAACTGGAGAAAGGCGCAATTTTTCAGCCTGACATGTGCAGTACACTGCCTTACATCACATGCCTCTGTTTCGGTCCTACAAGAGTTGTGGTACAGTGCACATTGCAAGTGCGATCTGCAGATCATCCCCAAACCCCACCAAAGAATAAAGTCAGCTGGCTACTCAGACAGTTTGATTAAAAAAAAAAAAAAAGCTAGCAGTACCACAGCGGTGGCGGGCTGTTTGTTTCCATCAATAAAATATAAACTTAATTGGCCTGACCGTTTGGATTTTGGCCCCTGAAACCTCGTGGGCCCCGATGTGACTGCACCCCTTGAACCCTGGTAGCAACGCCCCTGCAGTCATCCATCACAGCTATGGTGCAAGCCCGGTTCGTGCAGGTGGTCCTCTATGTGGTACAGACTGTGTTGGAAAATCGGGACGGTGCCAGGTACGGTGTAAGTAGCCCCTTGCTCCATTTCCCTTTGACATAAGCCCCCTTGTGCCATTCCCAACATTTGAAACTTGAGTCTGTGGTGTATGTTAGTTATATTTATTCTCACTGTGTCTTGCATCTGCTGTGATATTCACTTATGGTAACTGCTTTGCCTATGTTATTATTTGTTGCTCTTGCTGTGATTCTGCATTCACATTTTTCTTACGTTATAGTTGGTATTGTTCATTATCTAATGTCTGTATTTGTACTCTTCCAAGTCATATCTGAAAATAGACATTTAATTGTCTAGTGTACATACCTGGTTAATAGCAGCCAAATAAAGAAATGCCTAGATGAAAATATTGAGGACATTTCATAACATTCTGCAAATGATACACCCTTGAATAAATGCTATTGCAAATATGAAACACTGGGTTTTGTTGGGAGCACCTCAATACCTGACCCTGCACTTCTGCTGCTTTGTATTTTGTGGACGTGTCCATCAGAACGAGATGGTGCCAGAGAGAGTTGGGTGAGAATTCAGTTCTTATCCATCAAGACCAGACTGTTTTCTTTCTTTCTTTCCTTCTTTCTTTCTTTCTTTCTTTCTGTCTGTCTGTCTGTCTGTCTCGGAATTAAAAAACCTTTAAGCCAGAGGCTCATTTACAAAGGCTCCTTGTCAAAACATAAGTTACAGCAAGACATACAAACACGCATTTGTCAATGCTGAATGTTGTCTTGCTGTCATTGGCACTGGTAATGCACCAGAACAAACTACCACACCGGTACAAGCACTCTGATCGACTGGGTACTAACAACTCACCCAGAAATGCTAATGGATGTCAAGGTACTCCCGGATACTCTGAGTGACCACTCACCTATCCAGTGTGAGTGGTGGACAAAACGGGCCAACCCCCACCCAAATTGGTGAAGAACAGTGTTATAAAAATATAGAACTATGACTGACTTCAGGAATCACCTTTCAAGCATCGACTGGAGCTTTCTTGACTTATGCCCTTCTGTTGACACTACCCTCCAACTCTTCCTCACTCAGTTCAATGCAGCTGCAGACAAGTTCACCCTGTACTGTAAGAAAATGATAAAAGGTCATAGTATGGACTGGGTCACCCCTGAGCTTCTTGGTATGATGCGGCAACATGATCTCCTTTGGCACCGGGTCAGGGCAACAGGGAAAACTACAGATATCCAAAACTACAAAGCAGCCAGAAACAGGTGCACCTGGGCAATACAACAGGCCAAGGCATCATTCCACAAGAACCAGCAATCTCACTGCTGGAGTAATGGGAAGAAGTTCTGGAATTCAATTAAAAACCTCCTTGGTTCTGATAACAGGACCCCCCCCCCCCCCCCCACCATGCTCCACCACAATGACAAAATCATACTTGATGATGCTGGCATGGCCAATATCTTTAATAAGGCTTTCTCTGACTGCAGCGCAGTCCTGCCTCCCAGGCCTACCATATACCCTGATAGAATGCCAACCTCCAACCAATTGCCCTCCTCTACCACTGCCAAGCCTACCCAAGATTTGACTTCAGACAGGTGACCGTAAAGGAAACAATAAAATACCTTGCAAGTGTCCTGGGAAAAATAAGGATGGGGGGTGATGGAATCGATGTGAAATTGATTTCCATTGCCTTACGAGAGGTTGTCTTTCCCATCACCAAGCTGTTTAACCTGTCTCTCCGCCTGTCTGCTTTCCCCCTCTACCTGGGAATCCACTCTGGTCACTCCTGTGCACAAAGGAGGCAACGGGGCACTAGTATTCAACTACTGACCTACTTCAATTATGTCTCCGCTCTCCAAAGCCCTGGAGAGAATCGTAGCCGACCAACTCACTGACCACCTGCATAAATATAAACTCCTCTGCCCCCAACAGCATGGCTTCTGCAAGATGCATAGCACTAATACTTCCCTAATTGCCTTCACAGACTACGTGCATGAGGCACTGGACCAGGGCCAACTGGTCGGAAGTCTTCATAGATCTAACCAAGGCTTTTGACCTTGTGAATCATCAGCTGCTGCTGCACAGACTAAGCTGCCTTGGACTATCCCCCGACAGTCAGTTGGTTCTCCAGCTACCTGTCCAGGTGCTCTCAGCAGATGAAAATCAACACAGCCATCTCAGAGACCAGTGAAGTCACAGTGGAGGTCCCGCAGGGGTCCATCCTGGGCCCACTCCTGTACAACCTCTTTGTGAACAGCCTTCCAGAAGTGTGCCCCTCCTCCAAGGTACTGCTCTATGCAGATGACATAGTGATGTTCTCTTGAGGCTCTTGTCAAGATGGATTCACTAAGGACATGCAGTACAACTTTGACCTCCTACAGGATTGGCTCAAAGATAGCCTGCTAGTACTCAACAGCAAAAAAAACAAGCAAATGCTTTTTGCCAGAAGACAAAAGAGGAGGTATACCACTCCCTTTTCAATTTTGTGCAACTCCCACTCCACCCTTGAGCAGGTGCCCTCGTTCTGGTACCTAGGGATTACAATCGATGAGTCTCTCACTTTCAATGAACATATACAAAATATTACCACTGCTGCCAATAGGAAGTTAGGGGCCCTATATAGGCTGCGGTTCTGCCTCACACCTGAGGCTAGGGTCCAGGCAGTAAGAGGGACAGTTCTACCCATCCTGGACTATGGTAATTTGGTATATGGCACAGTCTCTGAAACCAGCCTGCACAGGGTCCGTACTACCGTCAACAAAGCATGCTGCTTTGTTTTAGGCGCAGATCGCCTTACACACACATGTGCAACCTTTATATTGGGACATGATGGCTTTCTCTCGTTGACCGAATCAAGCTCCACTCCTGCCTTCTAGGGAAGAAGGCCCTTCTAGGTCTTTTACCACCCTCCCTACAAGCCTTATTCTGTCCGGTCCTCGCTGAGCACTCCACGAGAAGTGTTTCAAGACATGCCCTAGCAGTACCTTTCAGAAGATCTGCCTTGGGGAGGTGAGCCTTTGCAATAAGGGCCCCCACCTGGCTAAATGAGCTCCCCCAAGCCACTACTATCCTTACTCACCTTAGCCAGTTCAAATCTGAAATTCAGAAGTCCATCTTCCCTCCAGTACAATGTTGCTGTAAAGAACACCCCCGCCATTTCTAGCCCTCCTGGTGCCCTCTGACACAATACGGCTTGGCTGCGGCAACCCGTGGCACCTAAGAATCTCCCACTAATCCCCACCTACCCACCCCTCGGTCCCCCATTCCCCACCCTCTCACTCATGTAGCCCTCCTGACCCTCCATATTCCCCACCTCCACACCTGCTTAGGCCTCCTGACCTTTAAGCTATCACCCACCATTGTGCTCTCCCCCTCACCTGTCTAGTCTGTAGCCTACTCTCCCTTAATGGCTGTACTTGTCAGTGGTCACATCAATTGTTTCCTCTGGGAACCTATCTACACTCTATAGCTGCATTCTGGGAATTCTCATACTTTGTATATAGTTGGAATCTGCACTTTATTCACCTTATCTGTTAAGGGACTAGTTTCCTCTATATTATGTAATTAAGTGATGGCTCTTGCAATGTATTCTGTCTCTCCCCATCCTTATGTTTGTAATGCTGTTTAGCCTTTTTAATAATGTGTAACTGACAATGCCTTCTAGCTGCTTCTGTTTTTCTCCACTGTCCACGTACTTGATGTTCCCCCACCCTCTGTTCAACGAGGATCCTTTGTAAACAAGCTTTTAGCTCAAAGGTTGTAATTCCAATTTTACAATAAATAAATAAAGGAGTCAGAGAGATGCATAATAGGAATGACAATGAAGTATTGAACTGACGCCAACCCCAACCCACCCTACAGAGACTGACAGGCACTGGGATGTGCCTTTGGCTCATTGGCCATAACGCTCACGCCATTTCATCTCACCCCACCCTGCAGACACAACAAGTGTCGCAGTGTGTCTTGGGGCCTTTGGGCCTTATGCTCACTCCATTCTATAAGGAAATATGCTGAGATGTGTGTAGTATAGGAGAATGGGATGAACCTTGGGACTGAAGACTCCAAAGCACACCTCAGTGCCTGTCACTGGCTGCAGAGTGGGGTGGAATGGCATGAGCATTACAGCCAACGATCCCAAGTCACACCTCTGACACCTGTCAGTCTCTACAGGGTGGTGCGTTATGGTTGGCAACCCTAATGTCCCAGGTGTTTGTTGGTATTTTCACTCCAAATTTTCAACATGGGCTTTTTGTGATCCCACCTCTTGAACAGTGGTACTATCAATTTGTTAGCCAAAATGTGATTTTGCACAGCGACTGTGCCATTTGGCACCACAGGTGCAAAAACACATTTTGGGCAGGATGTTAAAAATGACAGCTGTACTGTTCATGAGGAGGTGTAAAAAAATGACAATGTTGAAAATCTGGACTGAAAATATGAAAAATTGGTGAAGTCACGAGTGTGCGTCGAAACTGCGCAGTGCATGCCCGTAATGCAATTAGTTTGGGAATTTTTTAACCAAATTTTCAACATAGACATTTTGGGACCTCTGCTCATGAGCAGTGGCACTGTGATTTTGTTACTCTGTCCAGAATGTTGATTTTCCTCAGTGACTGCGCCATTGTGTGCAAGATGTGTGAAAACACATTTCGGGCAGAATGTAAAAAATGAAAGCTGTACTGTTCATAAGAAGGTGTGAAAAAATGGCACTGTTGAAAATCTGGAGTGAAAATGTTAAAAATTGTTGAAGTTATGAACATGCATGGAAACTGCGCAATGTACGCTCATAACAGTAATTTTTTGGAATTTTTTCACCAGATTTCCAACATAAGCTTTTTGGGACCCCACCACATGGTCAGTGACACTGTCTTTTTGTTAATCAGTCCTGAAAGGTGATTCTGCTCAGTAACCGCAAAATTACCTTTTGGGACCCAGTAACGAGATGACAGAGCGTGTGTTCATGAGGCGGGGTCCCAAGAACCCCATTGGAGCCAAAATTCAAAAAATAGCTGAGCTATCCACCTAAGTTGACCCTCCCCCCATTGATACCATTATACAGCTTACCGGCATTTCTTCATTTTGCAGTTAGGCTTTGAAGAGTTCAGACGCGTCCCACTCCATAGATGATCGCAGCGCCGGACCTCCAGAGGTAATTATGGGGTGAGGGGGTGCAGGGTGCTGGGGTGCTCAGAGGGTAGGTGTGGGTTGGGTGAGGGGGGGCACCAGGGACTACGAGGGACTGTTTTCTTTTTTACAGGGAAAAACAAAAAACGAACATTGAAAGACAGTTTTGTTTCTTTACAGGTAAACTAAAAAAAATGTTGGGCACATTGGGGTGGGCTCCCAGTGTGCCCCATGCATTTTTGGGGTGTATGTTGGCCACACTGGAGTGGGCTTCCAGTGTACCCCATGAGTTTTTGGGGATGTTGGGCACCACTGGGTGGGCTCCCCAGTGTGTTCCATGAGCTTCGGGGAGGATATTGGGCACATAGGGTGGACTCCAGTGTGCCCCATGAGTTTGGGGGGGGCTGATGCTGATGGGATTGGGCCCTGTCAACAAAGAAAGTGTGTGGGGTGGGGTAACATGCCGACACGGGGATTGGCCACCCCCGATGTCAGTATGGGGATCGTGTGTGGTGGATGGCAGGAGCCACCATGTTTATTGAAAAGTTTCACCAGGAAAGGCACACTGGGGAGGGTTGTCATTTGCCGCTGAATGACTAGCTTGTCTCTGATTGTAGTGGCAGATTTCTTTCAACTTGGTGGCACTTTCCATGATTTCCGCGTCAGTGCTAAAGAAAGTGTGTGGGGTTGGGTTACATGCTGACATGGGTGAATGGCCACCCCCAATGTCAATATGGGGACTGTGTCTGGTGGATGGCAGGAGCCACTGTGTTTATTGAAAAGTTTTACCAGAAAAGGCACGTTGGGGAGGCGTGTCATCTGCTGCTGCATGACAAACTTGTCTCTGATTGAAGTGGTAGATTTCTTTCAACTTGGTGGCACTTTCCATAATTTCTGCATCAGTGCTAGCATGCTTGCTAAATGGAGGATGAGGACGCACCTACTAAAGCGTGCCCTTCATTCGCCAACAGTGACATATCTCTCAGTGTGCTACTACTGCAAGATGCTGCTTGTGCACACGCAAGACAACATAAAAATTGCAACAATTGTACACTGTTTGAATGAGAGTAAAGAGTACAAGATACACAACGGTACATTATAAGTGCTACAAAAATAACATGGTTATAGGTACAAGGCATTTTACAGATTTTATGTAGTAGCAATCTGAGTAAGAGACCTTTTCAAAATAATCATAGTCTGAAGTGTTGAAAGGGGGGTGAAAATGAGGAACCATACAGGAGGAATAGTTGAGGGCGCTTAGGTGGGGGTGGGTGAAAAGGAGGGTAGCAGAGGAGTACAAAGGTGGAAGGGAAGGGAAGAGTCTGGGGGCAGTGCATTATTCCGTGCAGGAAGGGGAGGTGGGGGAAAAAAGGTGGTCAAGGGAGGAGAAAGGGAAGTAGGGTATGAGAGGGTTAGTAGAGGGCGGCTAAGCATGGGGTAGGGAGGAGAGGTGCAGTAAAGCAGATCAATAAGAAAGAAAACAAAAAGTGTGGGGGGGATTTGGGTAGGTCAAACTGAGGGGAGTTAAACAAGGTGAGGGGGAGGGGAAAGGATGGAGCTAGATGGGGGCAGTCACAACTGCAGTGTTTCAGTAGATGTTGTCGCAATTTGGGTTTGAAGGATCCGATCATAGTGCAGGCTAGTAAGTCAGGTGGGAGATTATTAAGACTGCTGGGCACTCTGTACATAAAGGTCTGCTGGGCTTGTGCAGTATGACAGAAAGGGACCTGGAAGGTGGGGTTAGATGAATGTCTGGTGCTGCGGAGGCTATGGGATCTGCTGATGAGCTTCAGAAGCAAGGCAGGGGCCATACCGAGACTAATCTTCATAGGAAACAGATAGATGTGATAGGAGATCCTGCCCTGGAGGTTTAGCCAGTTAGCTGTAGTGTATAGGTCACATGTCTAAGTGTAAGGGCGGCCTAGTAACTACGTGGCAGGCTTTGTTTAGGGCAACACTTAGCCTCCAGAGGGTGGTGCTGGTGACAGAACCATAGATTATAAGCCCAAAGTCTATAATTGAGAGGATGGAACTAGTAATGACCAGACAGAGGGCTTCCTGGGACATACAGTGTCTATGCCTGTACCCCTCTCCTGGTGCTGACTGCTTTGGACACAATGCTAACATGTTCAGCATAGGATAAGTTGCTGTCTAGGGTTATGCCTAAGTATTTGAAATGTTGTACCTGTTCGAGGGGTGAGCTAAGGTTGCTTGTTATTAATAGTTTGGTGTTTTTGTACCTGTTGTGAGTACTGGCAAACAGCAAAACCTTGGTTTTCTAATAATTCATGACTAGTTTATGATCAGTGAACCAGATCTGTAGTGCAGTGAAACTATGTTGCAAGCTGCTGACGAGGGTTGTGGGACTGGACTGGCTGGTGAATAGCACAGCGTTGTCAGTGTACAGGAGCAGATTGGAGGGGCAGACTTGAGGAAGGGAGTTGAGGTAGAGGCAAAAAAGGAGTGGCCCCAGAATAGATCCCTGAGGTACCTCTGAGCGCACAGGGAGACTAGAGGAGAGGGTGTCAAGTATTTTTACTCTTTGGGTTCCATCATTTAGATTGCACTTAAACCAAGAAGTGACTTACTGTGAGAGACCAAAGGTGGGTAGACATTTTAGTAATAGAGTGTGGTTGACCGTGTCGAACACCTTTGTGAGGTTAATATAGATGGCCCCCATTAGGTGTCTGTGATCCAGTGATTTATGGATATAGTCAGTAAATCTGAACAGGGCTGTAGTGGTGCTATGCTCCTTATGAAAGCAATGCTGTTGGGTGCATTGTAAGTTGTAGGTGGAAAGATATTCTGTCAGCTGATAGGCAACTATCTACTCTAAGGCTTTGGAGAGGGGTGGTAGGATGGAGACTGCACAGAAGTTACAGTGGGTAGCCCTGTCACCAGACTTATGTACCGGGGTAACCATCGCTGCATTCCATGCCAAAGGGGATTGGTTAAGATAAAGGGATAAGTTGAGGATTTGGTGAAAGGAATCAACACTGCATCTAAGGTGAGGTGGAGGATTTTAAGATCTAGAGTGTCGCTGCTGAATCTAGAGCTCTTACTTCGAGAGGGCTCTTGCAGTAGGTAATTATATATAGGACTGATGCCGGCCGGCGTCAGGACCCAATGGAAAAATTTCTAGCTAGTAGTCTCTGGCGGGGGACTTCCCCCACGTCAGGTGACCGATGTCAAGCGGCGCCAGTATAAAAGGGCGGTCCCCCATGCCCGCCTTCCAGTTCTTTCCCGCCGTTAGCTCATGCCAGCGCCTCGCGGTAAAGTTCAACACTCTTCAGCTCTCCCAAGCACAAAAATAAGTGCGACTCATGCGACGCCCAACTCCCGCACAAGGATGGCCATTCCCAGTGTCTCTTCTGTCTAGGCCCGGATCATCAGGTGGAGAAGTTCCAGCACTGCCTAAAATTCAACGCCACCACCTGCAGACAGAGGCAGCAGTCCCTGGAGGCGCACATGCTAAAGAAGAAAATGTCCTCCATGGAGAAGGAGTTAAAAAAGCTCCGGCAGGCGTCCACTTCCCCAAAGGCCATCATAAGAAGAAAGACAAGGAGAAGCACCGGGATAAGGGCTCCTCATCCACTGCGTCTTGTTCGGGAGCCGCCGTGCTACAGGTAACGTCCCCTCCGAGGGACCGCTCCATGATGGCTACCTTGGAGGCTTCCAAGTTGGCGTCGGCCCACCCGTCTGGCTTGCGCATGGGCCCTTCGGGCACCTCCAGGCTATTGGAGGCCTCCGCTCCCAGTAAAGCCGCCACCGTGTGGCCTACTGGTTCGAGTGGCTCCAGTAAGCCGGACATCAGCTCCTCTGATGCCTGCACGGAGACACTTGATAAGTCGCTTGACCCTTCGGGGTGGTGCACAGCCCCTCTTCCACCTGACAAGGCCGCTCCTCCTTCGTGACCTGCATCGGGCGATGGGTCCAATAAGTCAGATGTCGGCTCCTCCGGTGTCCGCCCGGATTCAGATGATAAGTCAGATGTCGGCTTGCCCGACGCCCCCACGGCAGCTGTGCCGACGACGGACCCTCCCACGTATGCCATTCCCAGCTCCCCGCAGCCTTCGCTGCCCTCCGGGGACTCCTCAGCCTGATCCCAGGGACTTTTCTCCTCCATCCCCGGGTGATGCTGAGGTTCCTGCTGCACCCCCATCAGGCCGTCCACCCACTGGTCCGACTGACCTGACGTCGGTTCCACAGACGCCAGCTCCGATGCCGGTGTTGCCGACGCCGGGCGACATCCTGCTCCCGGATGCTGCTCCAATGCCGGGCCTTCCGCCCACCGGGCCTCCTGCTCCAGGCCCGCCCATGGGCCCTCTGGCTAGACCGTCTCCAGCAGACCCCCTGGCTCCTGGGTATCCGATGCCGTCGTATCCGATGCCATCTTACCTGGCTCCGCAGTATCTGATGCCCCAGTACCCGATGCTGGCCTATCCGATGCTGCAGTACCTGGTGCCTCAATACCCGACGTCGGGTTTCCCGCCATCGGGTTATGGATACGTGCCTTACGGGTACAATCAATACCCGTATCCCCCTCCTACTTCTCCTCCACTGCCCCCTCAGCCGCTGGTGGACTTGAAGGAGACTCTGGCCTCCTGGTGGGCTGAGACCAAGGCTCAATTCACCAGAGAGGTGGAGAGTCATCTCATGATGATGGTGCCAATTCCGGCTCCCATACGTCTGCGACGACAGACTCCCTCTACACCTCCGGACACCAGGGGTGAGCCCTCTGGTTCCAGGGCGGGGCAGGATATGCTTCCCCAAGGACCTTCCAAGGGGTCCGTTCCTCCCCCTCACCGGGAGAGAGAGAGAGAGAGTCTTCCTCTTCATCCTCTTTCTCCTCGGACACCTCGGATGACTCCTATGGTTGCTCCGAGCCGGACGACGAGCCACGCTCTCTGTCTAAGCCCAGGCTTAGGACTCCTCTGAAGTCTCCTCCGGAGGATCCTTCCTTTACGGAGTTGCTACGTAAAATCCAGGAGGTTCACAAGTGGCGTTCCTTGGAGCAGGATCCACAGTGTAAGAAACTCGCTGAACATCTGGACCTGCCCGAGACAGCTCCTACATTGGTGCCACCCTGGATTGAGCCTCATATCGACCTTGTTTCCCCTATTTGGAAGCAACCGTCAGCTTTAGCCACGCTTCCTCGGAAGTTGAACAGGCTATATCAGGCCCCCGAGGGTGAAAATCTAAAAAGTCAACACCCTCGGGTGATTAGCGCTGCTTATTGCCAGACAGCTAACCCGAAACATCTGAGCTCGTCTCCACCTGACAAAGAATCCCGTCTTCTTGACCAGTACGGGACGAAGATCTATGCTTCTTCCACTCTGGGTATTAAGGCCCTAAATTATGTCGGTCACATGGAGGATTACCAGAAGGTGATTCTTAGTGAGGTGGAATCCAAATTAGACTCCCTTCCAGACTCTCAAGTCAAACAGGAGGTGGCTGACCTCATCCACTCTGCACGTGTGGCCAGTCAGCACATGCTTCATGCTACTTACGATGCAGTGGACACTGCTGGTAGGAGCTCCGCTTTCGCCGTAGGTTTACGGCATCATGCCTTGCTCCGTGTGTCAGGGTTGGTCCCGGAAGTGCAGTCCGCTATTCATGAAGCACCCTTCCGGGGTTTGGTGCTGATGTCAAGGACATTATCACTGATCTGCAGGAGAAGGGGACTGCACTGAAGTCTGTGGACTCCATGTATCATCCCCATCAAATGCAGTGCTGTCCCTTTCACAGGTGGAATCAGCAATAGGCAAAACACTGGGGAAAGTGGGCCGCTAAATGCCAGGCCCCTCCAGCTGCCAAGCCCCCTCTGCCCAAAAAAGTAGTGGGTGCTTCAGCCACGATGCTGCCCCACACCACCTGACTCCTTTCCTCTCCTACAGCCTCTGGGCCTTCCGGAGGAACCGATGGGAGGGAGGTTTTCCCTCCACCTCCTGGGTTGGGAGAGGATAACTTCAGATTCCTGGGTGCTCCAGCTGGTCGCAGAAGGACACTCAGTAGAGTTTCTTCAGAAACCCCCTCGACACCCTCCCCCAAGGTTGTCGTACTCTCGGGAACATCATCTTCTGGTCCAGGAAGAGATTTCAGCACTTTTGCTGAATGAGGCGATAGAACCCGTCCCCATTCCTCTTCAGGGAACGGTATACTATTCACATTTCTTCCTGCTCCTGAAGAAAACAGGGGACATGAGGCTGATTCTCGACTTCAGCTCCCTGAACTTGTTTGTGGAGTACAAGAGGTTCTGGATGCTCTCGCTGCAGAGCCTCCTGCCCCTTCTTCAACTGGAACTGTGACTGTGTGCTTTGGATATGCAGGATACTGACCTGCATATCCCTATCCATCCTTCCCATCACAAATACCTGCGTTTTGCATTCCAGGGGGACCACTACCAGTTCAAGGCCCTCCCATTTGGTCTTTCCTCGGTGCTCCGAGTGTTCACCAAATGCCTTTCGGTGGTAGCAGCCTACCTGCGTACCCAAGGGGGCAGGTTTTCCCATACCTGGATGATTGGCTCCTGGCGGCCCCATCCAAGGAGGAACTCCTGCACTTCCTTTCCCTTACCCAGCAGGTCTTTGCCTGCCTGGGTATTACCATCAACCAAGCCAAGTCCCATCTGATCCCCTCCCAGAGGCTCCAGTTTATTGGGATGACCCTGGACATGACCTCTGGCAGGGCCTTCCTGCCACCGGACAGGGTGGCCACTCTTCAGGCCCAAGTCAGCCTGTTGTCTAGCCGCAGGCATGTCAGCGCCAGGTCAGTCCTTCGCCTTCTTAGGCTAATGGTGGCTGTGATTCCAGCAGTCCCTCACGCTCGGCTCCACATGAGAATCTCTCAGTGGACACTTCGGTGTCAATGGGATCAGCTGGTGGATGACCTAGATCAACTTGTCCTGGTCTCCACTCCCACGGCTCGGGACTTGCTGTGGTGGATGGTTCAGGAGAACCTCTGCCGAGGAGTTCCCTTCAGTCTCCCTCCCCCTCACAGACGTTGACTACGGACGCCTCCGGTGAGGGTTGGGGAGCCCATCTCGGTCCTCACAGGACCCAGGGCTCCTGGTCCAAGCTTGAGAAGTCCCTCCACATCAATGTGCTGGAACTAAGGGCAGTACTGTATGCGCTTCAGGCTCTGCATCTGTATCTGTCTCGAGATCAACATGTGTGTGGTCTGGTACATCAACAAACAGGGAGGAACCCGTTCCTAACCTGTTTGCCGAGAGGCAATGCGAGTCTGGGATTGGGCAGTACAGCACAACCTTCACCTCACCGCATCTCATGTTCCGGGGATCAAGAACACGCTGGCAGACAGGCTAAGCCAGTCATCTGCTCTAGCTCATGAATGGGAACTGGATCACGGGGTCGTAGATGACATCTTCCTACTCTGGGGACCTGTTTGCTTCTCCCCAAAACAAAAAAGTTCCCATCTTCTGCTCGCTCGCTCCAAGGCGAGGCATTTTTTGGGGAGACTCTCTGTCTCTAGACTGGAAGGGCAGATTCGTCTATGCCTTCCCCCGATTCCACTAATTATGAGGGTCTTGCAGAAACTTGGTTCGGAAGGAGCTCGAATGATTCTGATCGCTCCTTTCTGGCCCAGGCAAGTTTGGTTCTCTCTTCTGCAACAGTACTCAGAGGAACCTCCTCTTCCTCTTCCTCTGTCACTATTTTTGCTGACCCAGGATCAGGGGACCCTGGTCCATCCAGGCCTCAAGTCCCTTCAGTTGCATGCATGGCTCCTGCAGACGTAGCTCATGCCCGATTCGGGGTTCCCCCCAGAGTAGCTGAGATTCTGGTGGAGGCCAGGAAACCCTCAACCAGATCTACTTATGCCATGAAATGGAAGCGGTTCTCTATTTGAGCTGCCTCCAATGATGTCGAGCCCTTCTCGTGCTTTGTCGGCCGACTTCTGGATTACCTGCGACACCTCTTCGATCTGGGTCTCAGCCATTCATCCTTAAAAGTTCACATGGTGGCCATTTCGGCCTATCATGTCCCCTTTGCAGACAGAATGTTTGCTCAGCTGGAGGTCTCTAAGACCTTTTTGAGTGGGGTCCTTAGCTTACGACCCCCTATCCGGGTTCCTGCCCCTCCTTGGGATCTGAATTTCATTTTAGAGAAACTTACTCTGCCTCCTTTCGAGCCGGCAGCCTCAGTGGAACTAAAGTTCCTTTCTTGGAAGACTCTCTTCCTAGTGGCCATTACTTCTGCTCGACGGATTTCCGAGCTTCAGGCCCTGATGTGTAAAATCTCGTATTTGATTTTTCACAAGGAACGTGTGGCTCTGCGTGCCAACCCTAACTTTCTCCCTAAGGTGGTAGCGAAATTGACACTGAATCAATCCATAGAGTTGCCTGCCTTTTTTACGCAGCACTCCAACCAAGGAGAGTACCTCCTGCATACTTTGGATGTTCACTGTATTCTGAGATACTACACGAACAGGACGAAGGATCTCAGAAAGACCGATCAACTGTTCGTCTCTTTTGCCCATAAAAGAGAAGGCAATGCAGTTTCTAAGCAATGCCTATCGAAATGGCTGGCTCATTGGATCACTTTCTGTTATGACAAGTACAACAAGACCCTGCCGCGTCAAATTAGAGGCCGGTCCACCAGAGGGGTCACTGCCTCTGCGGCTTGTTTCAAGAACGTGTCAGTGGCTAACATTTGTGCAGCTGCCACTTGGACTTCTGTCCATACCTTTACGAAACATTACAGTTTGGACATTACCTCTCGCCGCAGAGCAGGCTTCGGACTGGCTGTTTTGCAAGGCCTCCTTTCCTAAGACCTTCACAACCAGAGGGTCTACTTCTGAGTAGTTTTCCTGCCCCCGTTTGCTTCTCCTTGTTTTAGACTGCTTGGGACTCAGTCCTATATGTAATTACCTACTGCAAGAGCCCTCTTGAGGTAAGATAGTACAGTTACGTAAGAACTTACCGTAACAGTAGATCTTCGAGAGAGTCTTGCAGTGGCACACCTTCCTGCCCTCCATCCCCCTAAGCTTTTTCAGCTCCTTTTCCAGGAAGGGAAATATCCACGTCTCTCTTGTCTTGCCTTTTGGTCTTTGGCAGGAAAGAACTGGAAGGCGGGCGTGGAGGACCTCCCCTTTATACTGATGCCGCATGACGTTGGTCACCTGACATGGGGGCGGTCCCCCGCCAGAGACTACTAGCTAGAAATTTTTCCGTTGGGTCCTGACGCCGGCCGGCATCAGTCCTATATGTAATTACCTACTGCAAGAGCCTCTCTCGAAGATCTACTGTTATGGTAAGTTCTTACGTAACTGTACTTTATCTAGGGCCCGCAGTAGGTAGTTTTTTGCAGCTTTGGTGGTTACTGCCTTGAAATAGAAGGAAGGAATAGATAGGGTTGGGTAATGTTGTGCTGACATGTATGAGCAGGAGGGTCATCAAAGAAGTTAGGAGGAAGTACCCCAATAAGGTTAGAGAAAGCAGTTTTGAATATGTCTGCCATTTCTTTCGGGTCCTGGGTAGTGATGCCATTTACATTGAGTGTAGAGGGAGGTGATCTGCTGGGTTTATCAGTTTGATTCTTTATGTTCTCCCAGAATATTTTACTGTCCCTGTTAGAGCTGGTTAACCGTTCTTGAAAATAAATGGATTTTGGGAGGCGTACTGCCCGGCTACAGGCATTTCTAGCCTCCTTGTATTTTTGCCTGTTCCTGGGCTTATTGGTAGCATGTGCCATGTGACAGAGGAGGTCATGAGTAGCCATAAGGTTAAGGAGGAGAGCAGTGAACCAGGGGCTGTTGTGTGGTTTAAGTTTCTGATTTCTGAGCAGAGCAAAGATGTCGTAGGCTTTATTGAAAAGAGAGATGAAGTGCTCAAGAGCTCAGTCAGTGCTTGTGGCTGTGTCAATTAGTGACCAGTTAAACAGCTTTAGGTATGCCTGAATTGTGATAGTTGCCTACGTCTTAGTGTGTGCTGGTAGGTAGGCTTGATGGGGGGTTTTGGACATTGAACTGCCACATACAAGAGATTGGGGAGTGGTCACTGAGGGAGTCTGGTAAAACCTGGGTGTCCAATATCCTATCAGGGAGTTTGGTGAGTATAAGGTCAATAAGAATGCGTGTTCCAGTTCTATAGTTGATCCTGGTAGGGGTCTGGATCATTTGTATGAGGTTAGTAGCAGCTATGATATCCTTAAAGGGGCCAGTAACTGTGGCAAGCCAAATGATGTTGAAATCCCCCAGAGCAACGACTTCGGAGTGGTTAGGCAGTTTGATGATGTAGTCCAGAATGGCATTGAGGCCAGTGTCTATGTTCCTAGGTGGGATGTAAATAGACAGGACAGTGAGGGCTTTCCCATGAGGACCAAGATTTATTTTAACGGCCAGTACCTGGGCACAATTGTCAGTAGCCAGGTTTCCAAGTGCAATGCCCTGTAGTGTGTCTGAAAGGGAAATAGCACATCCACCCCCTTTCTTGCCAACCCTGTCAACTCTGAAGAGTGTGCAGTCTGCACAACCTGGATACAGGGGTAGTATTGCCCAAAAGAAATATCAGGCCTTTGTAGGCCTGCAAATTTGCAAAACATTGTAATCTGCAGACATGAGATAGTATTGCAGTATCCCACAGTGTATGTAAGCAACTGGTTTCAGAAATTGTGTCTACTGGCACAGTGCCAAACCTTACCAAGGTTCTCTGTTGTGACATAAATAAGAGTTGTACACACTGGTTGCACGTCCAGTGTTGTCGAATGAAAAATCCACAAAACATTGCAATCGGAAGACAAACAACTGCAGACAGCAGTGCAGCATCCAAAAGTATCTTTAGGCACCTGGTTCCACAAATGATAAACTAATAGACAAAGAAGCCTTCCCTATCACCCTCAGGTTTTAGTGTAGCTGAATGTGTTAATAATTCATCATCCATAAAACTTGACAAGTAAGTCTTTGTAAAAAGGGTAAGTCAACGTTTAAAAAAAAAAGTAAGCGGGCCGCCAGCGGTAGCGGTACTGCATGTGACACCGTTGAACCAAGTTTGGAAATGAACTAGAGTGTCAGCTATGGGGAGGAGGACTGAGCATCTATCAGACAGCTCTCCTCCCGGGAGGGAGGGAGGTTCTCAGTGTCCCAGCAATAGTCTGACCCCTAGCATTGCCATGCACGTCATATATGTCATGTACGAGAGTGCACCTGATGTTGCCTAGGCTTTATTTCATGTCCACTCCACCTGGAGGAACATAGAAAAAATCCCTCTTGGCAGGTTCCATGACACACTGACTCTCATCTGCTCCCTCTCCTATCATCCTGTGACAGGCCAGCTGGACCCAGAGTAGCATACGCCTTCCTCCCCTTTCCTCCTGAGGGAGCCCAACAATGACAGGTTACTCACAGGTCTCTCAGGACACAGCCTGCAGGTAAGTCCATGGGCGACTGTGGGTAGGGCAGCTGAAGGATCTCTAAGAACTGGTAAGGGGTAGGTATGTCCCCACCAAGCAAAATGAGCATAAACAGAATTGAAAAAAACAACTTTTTAAAAAAGTGAGCATCCCTATATTTTGAGTTGAAAGGCACTTTCTCTTGTTGGGGACCATATTGCCTGCGTCATTGAAAATTCTCTCTGATAATATACTTGCAGGTGGGTAACAGAGGTGCTCAAGCTCTATCTTTGTCAAAGAGGGCTAAATGGCCTTTTGGGGAGTAGAAAACAAAACAGAAGCTTGTCTTTTTCTGACAGTGCCGCACTCTCATCCAGATAACCCTTCACCATTTTCTTTGCTGGCATCTCATGCATGACTATGTAAAACAGGGAATAGCTGTGATTTTTCATCATGCCATAGTCAAACAATTGTTCCTAGAGTAGTTTGTCATTGATGGACATCTTTTAGGGGATGTAGCTGCAGCAGAAATAGATCTCTGTTGACTAGGAGACAAGGATAAGTGGCTCCCCCTGATGATGCTCACAGTAACAGTTGCAACAACTTGGGATCCTCACTCTTCCATTCCCTCTACTTGGCCTGTCAGTGGGGGTACTCTACAAGGGATGACAACTGCTCCTCATCTTGTGCTCCTAGTCTTTTTCATGCTATATATGCAAAGATTGTGGAGAAGTCATGCTTTATAGGACTGCTGATCCTTATCTCGTTCTTCTGCATCATAGAATGTCTCAAGTTTGCCCAGCAAATGTGCCATTATGTGTAGCTTCTGACAGGTAGAACTATGCATACTGGCACCTTTGCCAGTGAAGGGCCACTATGCATTTTTTCTTTATTTTTTTTAATCCCAAACTACCCACACATGTAACCCATGTCTCCTACCCTCCCACCACTCCTGATGTTTACATTGTTCCCCCTGACCTCCATCACAGCACCCACCTCCCTCCCAGTCCTAGAAAATTCTTCATATTAAAGCTATCCCTTCCTCACCCTAGTCACAGGATTGCATCACAGGCTAGTTGCCACCCTCACTCATCTGATCCCTCAAATATAGGAGTACCCCCGCCCCACCACCCTCTGGAAATCCCCACCATGCTGTCCCCACACTCATCAGTCCAAAGGATATACTTCTATAGATCTACGGTGACTTGAAAAACAGAAAACCACCCCCAACACAGCAACCATCCTGAAGACTTGTCCTAGTAGTAACAGCTGATGTGTCACAGTGGTTAGCAAATTAAGAGCTACTAATAGGACACGTGATCACCAGTTCATCATTGAGTGAACCGGTGATAAACAGAGAGGCTGGTCACCCACTCAGGGCCAGTGTTTTGTTTTACAGGTTAGCTATATGAAAGTATTTCCTTTGGGGTGATGGGGACAGAAGAAGAGCATGATGAAGTGTCAGAGTGCAGTGGGGTGAGGCTACTGTTATATTTAATTGAGTCAGGTGGGTGGGGGTGGTGACATGCTAGCCTGCAATCTTGTGATGGGGTGGGGACAGTTGGAAGCACCACAGAATGTCAACAGACATTCTGCCGACATCCCTCACAGCGACGGCACAATGCCAACACTCGGCATGGGACTGTCAATGTTTTAAGTGGTTTTTGCAAGGGGCTGCATCCCCTGCACCCCCCACATTTAAATATAATCATCTCCAGGTGGAAAGGGGCAGAACACCATGAAAAAACAAATCGGTGAAACCTGAACCATTACAGTGATTGTCACTGTAATGGTTATTTTTGGGTTTTGTTGTTGGGGTGTCGATCTACTGTGGGTCACCGGGGATGGTTATGGTACACAGAAGCTTCACTGAGACACTGGGACATGGGGGAGGAGGGAGGTGGGTACTGCGAGGGTGGGTGAGGAAGACAATTTGCCCATCAAATGAGGGGGATGGAGTGAGAGACATGGTGTATATGGGTGGGATGGTTATTTTGTTTTTACCCACATTTTAAAAAAATTCTTCATTGCTCAAAGCTGTGGAGAAGTCAGGAAGCATCATCTCATTACGCATAGTGTGAATTTGATGACTTCACTGCAACTTCATTGGCAAAGTTTAAATCTGCAACATCCATTTAAGTTACCCACCAGACAAATGCCAAGCATGTGAGAGAGAGCTCTCTTGCTGTCCTGAGTCAGCCTTGAAAATTAGTCTACGATCACTCTCACTGCCTAGTTAACTATTTTTGGCATGGGCTGTAGTTTGTCATTTAACTGGTCCATAGTATGCAAACCAGTGTGAACCAGGTAAGCCAAAGGTTCAGATTTTTGCCCCCAAATATTGCTACAGTCTGCAATATTCAAACGCTTGCAGCCCAAGTTGTTCGAGTCTTTGTTGGAATCAAACTTGCAGCTGTGCATGGGACATCATCTTTTGTGGACTGTCTTGTTTTTCAGTAGAGAATTATTATGAGCTGGAGAATGCCATGCTGCACAAGATGCACTGGGCATGCCAAAAACTATTGTTTTCCTTCCAACACTTAACCTGCAATTTGAAAAAGCTTTGAATCCAAACTTGAATTCATGTAAAAGATGCTAAAAGTACTCAGATGAGCTGTCAGCTTTATTAGTGCTATCAGCTTGTAGATAACATGGAGTGGTCATGTATGCTCTTTAGAGCACATTTTCCACTTGGGACTACGTGCAGTTGCTCATCTAACTTTTAAAAAGAAAAAGAGCTTCAGAAGATTCTGTAATCCACTGAAACTTTACTTTGAAATGGATATCTAAATCAGTAACTGAAGCCAATAATTTTAAATGGAATATTTTATTAGAGTGTAAATGCTAGTCTCTGCCTGTTTTTCTTTTTAGGGCTGTGGGTGGAGCCTACAGCCCTATTAGGACCGTAGCTCTGAAAATAAATGATCGTGGAACCTTCCGTTGGACATTTGGAAGTATCATTCCGAATGCCCAAACGGAGTTTGAAACCCTCTGCCATGATCGGCCACTACGGAATAACAGATGCACTATTTCAGCTGTTACTTCCACATTCCATTGCATGAACTGCGCATGTGTGACTAACATGCATGTGCAGTTCTGCTGGCAGCTTCATGTATGGCAAAATGCCATTCACCACAACTGTGCATAAGCGAGTGCTGCACATGCACATCTGTGTCGCTGCAACAAGCTCCACGGCATTCTGTGCTCCTAAAGTCATGTGACACACTGGGAGCCCACTCCAGTGTGCACAACGTGTTTTGTTTTGCCCACCGACATCAGGGTGCCCATTCCCTGTGTTGACCGCCGCCAGCTCCGTGGCATTCTATGCACCCCTAAAGTCATGTGGCACACTGGGAGCCCACCCCAGTGTGCCTAATATTTTTTTTCTGCCACTGCTGCCAACATTGGGGTGCCCAATCCCCATGTCTGCATTATGTACCCTTCTTCTGTCATGTGGCACACTGGGAGCCCAACCCAGTGTTCCCAAATGCTTTTTTTCCCCCTGTAATACAGAAAACGGTCCCTCTTCATCGCTCAGGTCTTTTTTTTTTTTCTCTACATGTAAACAAGAAAATAGACTCTTGTCATCACTGCAGTCCCCCTCCCACTGAGCACCCACCTCCCCACACATACGCCTTACCCCATAATTCCCTCCGGAGGTCAGTGCTGTCATCTTCTCTGGATTGGGACACATCTGCACTCTTCAAAGCTGAACTGTGAACTGAAGAATCAAAGGTAAGGCTGCTATAATGCCATTCAATGGGGTTTTCAGCTTATGCTGATATCTCAGCCATTTGTTTGAATTTTTTCCCCAAATTTTCAACATGGGGTTCTTGGGACACCAGCTCATGAAAACTACCACTGTCATTTTGTTACTCTGTCCCGGAAGGTGATTTTGCAGTCGCTGCACGGAATTACCTTTCAGGACTGATTCACGAAATGACAGTGCCACTGTTCAAGAGGTGGTGTCCCAAAAACCCCATGTTCAAAATTTGGTGAAACAATGCCAAAAAATGACTGCGTTATGAGTGCTTGTTGCACAGTTTTTACGCAAGCTCCTAACTTCACCAATTTTTTATATTTTCACTCCACATTCTCAACATTGCCATTTTTGTACACCTCCTTCAAAACAGTACAGCTGTCATTTTCCACAGCCTGCCCAAAATGTGTTTTCACACTTGTGGTGCAGATGAGCACATTTGCTCTGCAAAGTCCCCTTTCAGGACGAGTGAACAAAATGACACTGGCACGCTTCATGTGGAGGGGTCCAAGAAGGCCATGTTGAAAATTTGGTGCAACGCCTCCACAAAATGGCCAAGTTACACCTGGGCATTGAATAAGTTCACGCACATGTGTAATTTTGGTAATTTGGTAGCTTTTAACAGCCCTATCGGCTCTGGCTAGAGTTTGGTAAATTTGTAACCTCAGTGGGCAAAGACAATTTTCTTGCAGCAAACCTACCTGCCAAACAGAAAAAGGATGGTTTTGTAAGAGAATGAACAGAGCTGACAGTGCTAATTATTGATATTACACCTTCATTGTTTATATCTGTTTTAATGTTTTAAGAGTGGGTAAAGAGCTATGTAAAGTTGATTCCTAATTTAAAAAAAATAATTGTTTGTGGGGCCATATGCTGTAGTTAGGGACCTTGTTATATTTGTTATTTTTGCAGCTACAATATGTCCGGTAAAAAAAAAAAATGACATTAAGGAATGCCAAAGTGGTGAAATAAATCAAACACAAAAAGGTGAAAACGAACTCTAAAAATAATAGGATTACCAAGTATACTAAATTGCTGAGCAATACAGCTAATTTAGATTTATTGGGCAGTGCATGCTTCTTGACATAGTCACAAAAAAAACCAAAAAAAAACTAGTGAGTCACAAGCAGGGCTCCAAGGGAGACATTTTTTGTTACAAGCAATCAGATTATTGAAATCGCAACATGACTTATAAGTAAATGAGCTATTAAATCATTCCTAACCCTAAGGTTAGCAGAGGAACGCAGTCCAGTAAACTTAAACCAAGGCCAACTAATAGACTCTAACAGGGAACTAATGTCTGGAAATGAGAAAATGAATAATCTCTCATTTGTGACAATCAGTCTGAGGCTGCAAACTCAGAAAATCTAACACAAGGGCATTACCTGCAGGAATTTAAAAGATTTCTGATGCCTTACTTAAATAAAACATTGACTCCCCCCCCCCAAAGGTCCAGACATTCCATTTATCTTGTTGGGCTCTGAGAATACCCGACATGAAAGGACCAGTATTGGGCCAGATATAGAATCAAGGACAGGTCCTTGATCCCCTTGCATTAGAAACAAATATGCAAATCTTCAGGGACGTCGTTGAAGTGAAACATGCACTGTTGCAAAATGATTTCCTACTTAATGAATTTTTGAATGCAGTGAGTATTCAAACCAAGAGAATAGCCAATTTTTTTTATAAAGGAAATGATAGTAAATCAACAATCAGCAGTGGTGAAATGTTAAGAGTTGGTAGTAAACCAATACAAAGTGAGCACAGAAGTTATGGTAAGCATAACAAGATGGAAGGAAATAGAATTCAAATAATCATGGCAACAATAGAAGCACAATGGAAAAGGTAGTCAGAGGAAATAGCAGCGCTTACAAAGGGGATTACAAAGCAGAATGGGAAAGAGATATTATTGATGCACACGGAAAGTAAGGCAAATGATGCTAATGAAATGCTAAGTATGGTGGGTACACAGAATTCTGTGAGTAGTAATGAAATTGTGCTAATGAACAAGAAAACTAGAAACTATGAGAGAAAAAAGGAAGCATTGGACTCTGATTTATAACATGCAGAGCCAGACATGGTTCAGAAAGGGAAATAAAAAAAATCATTAGGAACACGGATGGTGCATAATTACAAATTATATGAAAGGGGTGCCTAAGTCAAGAAGAGAAACTCCATTTTTGCTAAAGATTTCAGTGTATAATTTACTAAAGTAAATGCCAAAGGAAGAGTTCAGCTGGCAAAATGTAGCATCTGTCTACAGATGCTAGGTATCATCAGTCAAGGAGAACATTTGTCTCATATTAAAAAGTGACTACTGTATATTAGTGAAAATATCTTAGCGAATTGCCTAGTATTAGCTGATGATGGTATCCACCTTAGTGATAGGAGATTTTTGTCAAGCTTGGTCTTAGACTGACAGAGCCACAGTTTTGTTGGGAGTCCAAAAGGCTGCTGAAAAAATTATGAAGCAAAAATTAAAAATAATTTCTTGGAATGTAGCAACTATGAAAAGTAAGATTAACGATAAAAGGTAGCTACAGAGAATAAAGAAATATGATGTAATCCTGTTACAAGAAACCAGGGCTTGGGCAACTCATGAAGCAGATATGCAGGGTTATGTTAAATCTGAAATCCTTGGAAAGAAGAGCAATGTCCAACAAGGCCGGAAAAAAGGGCAGCCTGATAACACTGATCTCAACAACACTGGGGCTCTGAGCAACAAATATATAATTCATTGCAAAAAATGTCATTAAAGCATCAGTTAGGGTTGAAGCGACAAACGTAAGGAAATGAGATTTTAGGGTTGACACCCTAACACCTCCCCCACCTGACCACCCCACCCCCACCTTCCACAGACCAACAGGCGATGGGGTGTGCTTTGGGGTCATTGGCCCTAACTCTCACCCCATTCCATGTATAAGGAAGCTGATATGGCACTGTATAGGAGAATGAGGTGAGAGTTAGGCCCGATGACCGGGGCAACGCGGGGGAGAAGGGAAGGGGAGAACAACATTGCAAAGTTGCAACAAGTCAGATGAATGCAGTTACAATGACAAGGGCATAAAGTGCAAATGTTGAGTGCAGAACAAACAAGATAGGAATGTCTTGACATATAGTGGAGTGTAACAGAGGTGTGGGATTCAAGAGCAAACACCAGTTGTAGTACCAAAACAAAATAGCTTTTATTCAGCTGGATCCAATAATATTATAAGCGTACTGTACGACAAAATAAAATAAATTGGTTTTATACATCCAAAGATAGAATAGCTCCAAACTGCATACAGGTTCCATACATGAGCAGAGTATCACCTTGGAGAACAGAGGGTACAGCCCATAGCGGAACCCAAAATGAACTAACTAGCCCTAGGATACATCATCCTTTTTATAGTGCTAGGGTGCCATGTGATACAAAAGTCTGCACCTACTTTCACATATTCCTACTATAACATCAATATTTCTAATGTTATTTTTCCCTGTTTTAACATTGGACAGCTTTGAACAATATGTTAAGTGTCACAGGACTTCTAATGTCCATTATTGCTTTGTTAATACAAAAATAACAACATCTCTCCAGTCAAACCTCCCCTTAAGCCAGCCTATAAAATTGGGAAGCAGATCGCCGGCCAGCTCTATAGAGAAGCAGTATAGTCGAGCAAGAGCCACAGCGTTTATACTTCGCGGTACACACCGCCAACAGGTACAACTCCTGGAAAATATTTAGTTTTCTTTGTTGCTAAAGCAGAAATATAGCGTTTTACAAGGGCTACCAAGGCTGGGCTGCCACATTAAAAGACTAAAGGCTGACCGCTTTTCGTTCGTTAAGTTGTAGCATTTAGAACAATTTCTATGAAGGAGGGACTTAAAACGAGTTATAGTGACTGTTACAGAGAAATAGGGCTGAACAAATTAAGAGTCGCTAGAAGCTCGTTTGAGTCCTTCTTTATACAGTGGAGGGGGTGTAGCACCGGAATAAAAATGTAACGGGGAGAGAAAACCAGAAAAACAAAACGAGAAGCTTTACATGGGACACATTCATAGTAAGGTCCTTGTAAAAAAAAAAAGATGGATAAGTACCTGTATTCCAGGACTGATATACATGCTCAGATGGGAAAAGGTTACCAAAACTACAACTCATGCCTATTTCTCATAATTTATGTACAACTTGCTACAACCCGTATTTATACATTCGCGATGTGTGTATCCGAGAGGACGATCATGCGCACGTTCGTGTAGAGAACCGTGCGCACGAACAAGGAGCGTATATACGGGATTAACAGTATGTGAGGGTAGAGACCACCGTGAAGGAATAGAAAGAACTATAGACAGGTGGCCTACCTGCCTAAGGGGAAATAAAAAGAAGCGATAAATAAGAACAGAATCAGAGGTGCTGTTGCAACAGACTTGACATGGAGAAAAGAAAGGGGGTCTCTATATTTACTGTCATCCTGCTACATACTCCTCCCTGCCTAAGAGAAAACGCGAACTATGGGTTTTATTATCTTGTTTAGCTCTATTTACAGCAAAAGCTCAATTTCTTAGATCTCTCCTTAGAGAGATGGAGCTTCAGCCCACCCACTCTCCGAAGCTCCACCTCGGGGTCCCTATTCAATATTAAAGACATAACAAACAAAAATAGCTAAAGCATCCAGAGTTTTTCTTTGATGCTAGACTGTTCATCACCCCGAGGTCTGTTTCACACAGTCCTGCTCCAAATCGGGACATAAAGTCCACATTCTTATTAGCAGACCCGGCTCTATGTTTAACAATGAATTTATACGGCTGTAGAGCCAGAAACCACCGCATGATATGAGGATTTTTCTCCTTCATGGCATGGAGTCAGCACAGAGGGTTGTGATCCGTCCAAATCTCAAACTCTGCACCCCACAAATACAATTTTAATGCCTCAATAGCCCACTTTAGGGCTAGACATTCTTTCTCAATTGTAGAATATTTAACTTCTCTACTATGTAGTTTTCTACTGATATATATTATGGGATGTTCTTCTCCCCCAATTATTTGAGTTTGTACCGCCCCTATGCCAGTGTTAGAGGCATCAGTTTGTAAAATGAATGGAAGAGTAAAATCGGGACTTGTTAATACAGGAGATGCACATAAGTAACCCTTTAGGGTACAGAAAGCCTTTTCACATTCTGGAGTCCACTTTACTGCAGATGAGTGGTTTTTTCTTGTTAAATCAGTGAGGGGACTTGCTATAGTTGAAAAATTTGGTACAAATCTTCTATAATAGCCAGCAAGTCCTAAAAAGGATCTTACATGGCACTTCGTAAGTGGACGGGGACTATTCGCTAGGGCATCTCCTTTCCCAACATCAGGTTTTATTTGCCCTTTACCGATTCGAAACCCCAAGTATTTCACTTCCTGCATAGCTAAAGCACATTTAGTAGGGTTTATGGTCAATCCAGCTTGGGCGACTGTTGTCAAAATATCCTTTAAGTGTTGTAGATGTTCTTCCCAGGTCTGACTGAACACCACAACATCGTCCAAACAGGCGGCACTATACTTTATATGTGCTCTAAGTAGATTGTCCATAAACCTTTGAAAAGTCACAGGGGCACCATGTAGTCCAAAAGGCATGGTGGTGAAATGAAAATGCCCAATAGGAGTTCTAAAGGCTGTCTTTTCTTTATCCTCAGGATTTAGGGGAATTTGCCAGTACCCCTTGGTCAAATCAAGAGTACTAATAAATTTAGCTTTCCCAAGGTGATCTACAATGTCATCAATTTGAGGCATAGGATATGCGTCGAATTTTGATATGGAATTTAGGCGGCGAAAATCTATACAAATTTGAATGCCACCTTCCTTCTTATCCACCATCACCATTGGGGAGCCCCTCACTGGCAGAGGGCTCTATAACCCCTAAAGCCTGCATCTTTCTATTTCCGTTATAACCTCTTGTTTCACCTTCGGTATCCAATAAGGCTTCTGTCGATGACTACCTGTTGATTTAAACATATTCGATGTTCCACCCCCTTTGCTTTTCCTGGCTTACAGGAGAAAGTTTTGTGGAAGTCTTGTAATAACCTATCTAATTCTACCCTTTGGCCCTTTTCCAGGTGAGCATTTACAGTGATCAGTTCAACACCCCCAATAACTCCTTCTAGTCTCTGATAGGCTTGGTCTATCTCACTAGTAGACTGTTCAGGACATACATACAGGCTAGGGGTGGTTTTGACAGCATCTCTATCATGCCACCGCTTGAGCAGATCTGCATGATATATTTGTAATCTTTTACGCCTCCCTGGGATATCTATTTCATAATTGACAGGGCCGATCTGTTTCTATATAACATATGGTCCCTGCCACTTCATTGTCAATTTACTTTCTGAGGATGGTAATAGTAATAAAACTTTATCCCCTGGTTGAAATTGTTTTCCACCCACTCTTCTATCATAGTATTGTTTTTGTTCCTTCTGTTTTATGGTATTATTCTGATGGGCCAGGGTTATGTACCTAGCCAATCTCTGTCGTAGTTGAGTTATATATGCTATACTTGGAGTTTTCTCTTGTGAGTTTTTACTTTCCCATTTTTTCTTTATGATATTCAATGGCCCCCTTGGATTTCTCCCATAAAGTAACTCGAACGGGGAGAACCCCGTAGATGCCTGGGGCACCTCCCTATATGCAAACATAAAATGGGGAAGATTAAGATCCCATACTTTCCCTTCATCCTGCACATACTTCATAATCATCTTTTTCAAGGTTTTATTAAATCTTTCAACCAACCCGTCAGTTTGGGGGTGGTAGGGAGAGGTGTACACAGCCCCAACACCTAATGATTGATAAAGGCGGGCTAATAAAGCAGAGTGGAAATTATGGCCTCTATCTGTGAGGATTTCTCTGGGTATCCCTACTCGACTAAATATTTTTAGTAGTTCTTCTGCAATCCTAGGAGCTGTGACTGTCCATAAGGGAATGGCTTCAGGGTAGCGGGTGGCATAGTTACAGACTACCAGTATGAAGCGATTGCCCTTATTACTTTTTGTTAAAGGCCGCACGATATCCATGGCTATGCGGTCGAAATGGGGGGGGGGGTCAACTAAAGGAAGGGGTTGTAAGGGTACTTTTTCTGCCTTAGATACAGCAGCTACCGTCTGGAATTCTGGACAGGTTTGGCAGTATGTGGCTACCTGTTCATGGATCCCTGGCCCGAAGTACCGATATAGCAGCCTGCTAAGGGTTTTGTCTCTCCCTAAATGTCCCGCCATTAGGATGTCATGGGCTAACACAATTAATTGTTGTTGATATTGATCAGGTACTAACAATTGTTTTATGATATTCCCGGTTTTAGGGTTCTTACATTCTCTATACAAAAGATGGTCATGTACAACATACCTAGGATAGTCTACCTGGCTTCTGGCATCTACAACCTGTGAAAAACAAGGTTTTAATCTACAATCATTAGTTTGTTCTTCTTTAAAGTCCATTTTTACATCAATAGTGTCCCTGTTAATAAGTAAATCGTTGTTACAGTTTCACAATGTTTTTGCTCTCCTTCCGATCGATTTTGATTTTTTGTCATTTCCAGGGGCATTATAAATGTCCTCTTCAAAAGGGAACATCTGGGGAAAAGTTGCTGCATGTTTACTTTGTGCTCTAGTGGTTACAGCCGACAACTGAGAGTCTCTATCCAGTAGGGCATCAAAAGCAGGGTAATCCTGCCCGATTACCACTGGCACAGGTAGGTTGGGTACTAGGCCAACATCCATTAGTTGTTCTTGTCCCTGAATTCCCAGGACGATTTGTTGTACAGGATAAGCATGGATATCCCCATGAATACAGGTGACCTTGGTGGTATTCTGTGTACTATGTTTCCCAGGTAGTAAAGCTGCTTGGATCAGGGTCTGTTTACTCCCAGAGTCTATTAAAGCAGGTACTTCATTCCTGTTTAACTGTACAGTCGTAAGATAATGACCCCAGTTGGCCAAAGCAAGATGCACCTGCTCCTTCTTTCTACGTGGGCAATACCTTGCAATATGGCCCTTCCCTTGGCACTCATGGCAAATAATATCAGGATTAAGTCCATTTCCCGTTTTAGTCCCCAAAGTCCCTTCACTGTGTCCCTTAATTACTGGTGATGCCCCAACACAAGTAGAATTAGTAATAGTGACAGGTCTTACCGTGGGCAAGAGTCCATGAGTCCCTACATGTCTCATCCGTGGTGGTCTAGCAGTTATGAAATCTTCTGCAAGGTCAGTAGCCTTCTGGGCAGTCTCAGGGCGATGTTCCCTCACCCACATTTGCACATCTGGCGGAAGTATTTTAATAAACTGTTCCAAGGTAATGGCTTCCATTATTTGCTGTATGGTTCTTAAGTGGGGTTGTAACCATTTATTACTGAGGTCCCGCTATGGGGTATAAGCCTCCTGAGGAGATATTGCTGTGTGATATTTAAAGGTTCTGAATCGTTGACGATAGGTCTCTACACTTATATCATATCTTTTTAAAATGGCTTGGCATACATAATCATAGTCATTGATATGGGCACTGTCCACATGACTATAGGCCAATTGTGCCTTCCCTGATAAATAGGGTGCAAGTCTCACCATCCACTGGTCTTTTGGCCACCGACAGGCTTCTGCCACTCTTTCAAAGGTGGTAATGTATGCTTCGATATCATCAGTGTCTGTCAATTTCGAGATTTTAATGTCCTTAGGCCCTTCCTGTTCCCTAGATGGAGGTGGCCTGGCTGCTGTTCCCAACATTTGGATGGCCCTAATAGTATCAGCCCATCAGGCCTCATTCTGCTGCCAATCCACTTTTCGCTGTTTCTCCAATTCCAACTGTCGCATACATAGCCATCTAGTAGATCAGGTACCTCTTCAGGAGATTGTTCTCCAGAATCCTTTACCTCTGGAGCTGTAGCACCTTCTTCTATCTCTATTCCTTCTTTCTTTGTCTCGCGTCATCGTACATCTGGTAATCAGTCAAGGCGGTATTTGGGATAGTTCGGTCATTCTGCGGGTCTGGACCCTCCTGGACTCGGTTGGCTGATGACTGGCGGGCGCTGACAGATGACTCAACATGGTGTAATTGAACCAGGTCCGATATTCCTTCCCAAGACTCAGCTCAAGGATATCCCACTTCTGACACCAGTGTAACAGAGGTGAGGATTCAAGAGCAAACACCAGTTGTAGTACCAAAACAAAATAGCTTTTATTCAGCAGGATCCAATAATATTATAAGCGTACTGTACGACAAAATAAAATAAATTGATTTCATACATCCAAAGATAGAATAGCTCCAAACTGCATACAGGTTCCATACATGAGCAGAGTATCACCTTGGAGAACAGAGGGTATAGCCCATAGCTAAACCCAAAATGAACTAACTAGCCCTAGGATACATCATCCTTTTTATAGTGCTAGGGTGCCATGTGATACAAAAGTCTGCACCTACTTTCACATATTCCTACTATAACATCAATATTTCTAATGTTATTTTTCCCTGTTTTAACATTGGACAGCTTTGAACAATATGTTAAGTGTCACAGGACGTCTAATGTCTATTATTGCTTTGTTAATACAAAAATAACAACTTGTCTCTCACAGTCAAACCCCTCCCCTTAAGCCAGCCTATAAAATTGGGAAGCAGATCGCCGGCCAGCTCTATAGAGAGGCAGTACTATCGAGTAAGAGCCACAGCGTTTATACTTCGCGGTACACACAGCCAACAGGTACAACTCCTGGAAAATATTCAGTTTTCTTTGTTGCTAAAGCAGAAATATAGCGTTTTACAAGGGCTACCAAAGCTGGGCTGCCACATTAAAAGACTAAAGGCTGACCGCTTTTCATTCGTTAAGTTGTAGCATTTAGAACAATTTCCATGAAGGAGGGACTTAAAATGAGTTATAGTGACTGTTACAGAGAAATAGGGCTGAACAAATTAAGAGTCGCTAGAAGCTCGTTTGAGTCCTTCTTTATACAGTGGAAGGGGGGGGGGGTATGCACTGGAGTAACAATGTAACGGAGAGAGAAAACCAGAAAAACAAAATGAGAAGCTTTACACGGGACACATTCATAGTAAGGTCCTTGTAAAAATAAAAAGAGGGATAAGTACCTGTATTCCAGGACCGATATACATGCTCAGATGGGAAAAGGTTACCAAAACTACAACTCATGCCAATTTCTCATAATTTATGTACAACTTGCTACAACCCGTATTTATACATTCGCGATGTGCGTATCCGAGATGACTCGCGCACGCTCGTAGAGAACCAGCACATCGGTGAGCATATGTACGGGATTAACAGTATGTGAGGGTAGAGACCACCATGAAGGGATAGAAAGAACTATAGACAGGTGGCCTACCTGCCTAAGGGGAAATAAAAAGAAGAGATAAACAAGAACAGAATCAGAGATGCTGTTGCAACAGACTTGACATGGAGAAAAGAAAGGGGGGTCTCTATATTTACTGTCATCCTGCTACATGGAGGACAATACAATCTGCATACAAAACAGCTGTCCAATTGAACATGAACAAAAATTAAGTGCTTAGTGCCTGACAAGATAGTGGTTGAGCTTATGCTGAGAGGAATGCATCAAACAGGCAGTTAAAAATTACCTATGAAAGAGCTAAAATGCATTACAGGGGGAGGAAAGAGTAAGGGGTGGTCACAATAGCAGTGAGGGTTAGGTATGGAGTCAGGTAGAAGGTTCATAGGAGCAGTAGGGTGGATATCACTATGAAACACTGAAACAAACAAACCCGAGTGTCGGGATCCCGAGACTGATATCCTGAAACTTGGAATCCTGACACTTGGTATTTGCCCGTGGCATAGTTGGTTATAGTAAATAAGAGTGTGGGGCAAAGCCCTTGCACTAGAGATGTGAGGGTGACCCCCAAAACCTCTCTGCAGCGGGATAGTACAAGTGTCGGGATTCTGAGTTTCAGGATATCAATCTGGGACTCTGACACTCGGGCTTCTAAGTTTTGAGATTTTATAGTAGATCCATGGGGTGAGAGGAGAAGTTTTAGCAGGTGCCTAATGGAGGGAAGTGAGGGGGAGAGGCAGAGGAAGGAGGGATGCTGATTCCAGAAGGAGGGGTGGTGATAGGGAAATGCAGATTGCACAGCAGAGGGGTGTGGGTGGGGAAAGAAGAAGATGTAAGGGTCCATAGAGTGTAGGAAGTAGAAGGCAGAGGGGATTGGGGAGAGGAGTGAGGACAGATATGAAAAAAAGGCCCCAAACCAGTATTTGTAGATGAAAGAAGCACAGTGAAACTAGTGATGTGAGGAGAGAGAGGGGATGGATAGGGAGAAGTAAAGGGAACAGTTGTGGGTACAAGAGGGTGAACTGGTAGGAAAAGCAGCGGAAGGCATTGCAGAGGCTGTCCAGTCTGGTGAGCGAAGAGGAGCAAATGGTGCCTTAGACCATATCTTCATAGTCAAAAACCATGAGAAACAGTTGGGTGACCAGCTCCTGGCAGACCTGGGGAGAAAGGCATCCCTTGTTGCGGTACAGGGCACCCAGTTTGGGGCAGAGTTTGGCATGGGTGGCATCAATGTGGGTAAAGAAGTCAAGCCTGCCATTTAACCACACACTGATGTACTTGAAGGTAAGGACTACTTCAAGAAGGTTGCCATCCATTGTGGAGAAAACGAGGAGGGGGAGAGCCTGGCTAGCTTTTGCCTGGTGCTAAAGGTCATGGACACTGGTTTTTTTTTTAGTGTTGATCCTGAGTTGAATGGACTGGAACCAGTGCATTGTGAAAGTCTTGTTGGAGCGAGACTTCCACAGACACAGTCCAGGGACCTGCAGTGTAGAGAACTGTCATTTGGATATGTGTGAATATGCAAGCCGACCCAGGCAGAGGAGAGGTCATTTGGAAAATGGAGAAAAGGACTGGACCCGGGATAGAGCCCTATGGAACCCCAGCCTGGATAGGGTGGAGAGGACAGGGTGCCTCCTACCTGTACTGACTTCTGACAGCCCGAGAGATAGAAACAAAACCTGTCTACAACAGAGGCCGGTAGAGCTCAGCTTGTCCAGGAGGAATGAATGGGTCAGTCAATCAAAGGCCTTGATGGCCACTGATCTGTCTCAGAGAGGGTGGCTATAGTGACCCACAGCAAGGAGGAGATGGTGGAATGGTGCTTCCAAAAATCAGACTGGAAGGAGCGAGGAAGTTGGAATAGCGAAGGAAGTCAGCAAGCCATGAGTAGACAAGTTTGTCTTGCAGCTTTGCAAGAGAGGGCAGGAGGGAGATAGGGTGTAAGTTGCCAGAGGTGCAGGGATCACCCCCCCCCCCGCCGTGAAGGAGAGAACTCTGGCAATCTTTCAAAACTAAGGGACAGCGTGGAGAGTGAAGGCGAGGCCTAGGAGATAAGCAAGAGGAGAGCCGATGGTCGGAGCTGAAAGATGGAGAAGTTTGGGGTCAAGGCCATCCAGGTTAGATTTGGACAGGTTGACTGAGAAAAAGGCAGCAGGGTTTCCTGGGTAGTTATTGAGGGAAATTAAACCCTTGGGGGGGGGTAGGTGGAGGGAGTAGGAGAGGATCCAGGAGGGGGGAGAGGAGAGCACAAGTGATCAAGAACTAATTGAAGAAAGCAGTAACAGAGGGAGGGTTGAATACTGGCGAGCCATTAACCATGAGGACCAGGGGAGCAGACTATGCTGGAGGGGAGTTAAAAAAGGGAGTGAATTCCCATCTAGAACTCGGCTGGGGAGTTAAGATTATTCTGGAGGTTGGCCTTAAAATAGAGGGATTTGGCAGTACAGACAATCTTTGTGCAGCTCTTCCTAAGCACCCTGTAAGAGACGAGGTCTGACAGTAATTAAATAGTTAATGATTTAACTATAATTTGGAAGGAAGAGAAATGCACAGTCTGGTAGCCAATCGGAACATTTTTGTTTTAAATGGGTTATGGTACTTGGATACACACTTTAATATTGAAATCAAGCAGTCATCAAATAGAAGGAATACCAAGGGTAAAATCCTTTTGACTGTACTGCTTGAGAATAAACTATGTATTCTAAATGAAGAACTCTGGGAGACTGACTAGACACCATTACCTACCCCACTAAGTGGACGGGTGATGGTTTTGTCTTAGATGATACAATCATAGATGTTCTTGAAAGACATATTTTTGATAGTTTTAAAGTACTAACATATTTTATTTTTTAATTCTGTTTATTCACCCAGGCTCAGGTGGGGATATAGCCGATTTTAGTCTCCTTTGACCCCCTACCCAGTGTCCCCCTCCAGTTGCCCTGACTGGGAGGCCTGCAGCTTACCCCCTGTGGCAGGGCTCCCTGATGGGAGAGACTAAGATTCTCCTTAGATCCCAGCAGGGACTTATACTGGGGCTTCGGGAGGGAGCATCACTCGACTTCTGCTCTTAAGGGCTTTTCTCTTTAGTTTCACCTGGAAATGTGGACATGCAATGATGTCAGTTGTGGGCATGCATGCTCCCCCACATGCCCTGCAGATGTCTGCCATCATCTCCTCACCTTGCTATGTGATCCTGGCTGGTGTACTCCCAGCCTCCGCTGGATGTCACTCATGTGCCAGGCACCTCCACCCCCCCGAGGAGAGCAGTCCATGAGATGGTCATCCTACCCCCCCCCCCAGCCTGTTCTACTGATCCTCTGGGCTTGTTTCTGAGCCCAGATCATCAACATTGCAGGTGGTAGTGCTACCACTGCACTGGTGGGCCAGCCAATTAATAACAGATTTTAGTAGGGACCATATGCCAATCGAACCAGGCAGTTCTGGTGGGGATTGGAAGAAGTAGGCTGTTGGTTAACTAGGATCTGCAGCTTATCTGATAGGTAGGCAAATGAGCAGACTGGGTGGGCCAAGTGGTCCTTATCTGCCATCAAAGTCTATGTTTCAGTGTTTTGTGAACCAGTTATAAAGATCACATTGCCCTTATGTGAAATGTTTATTATATCTCTCAGTGAGAATCACAAAGATGAATCCCAATTGTACATTAGGCATAATAGCCCCTGTGCATTAAGGGGTGGATTGCCTGTGTGCTGTGTATCCATGGCATGTGGGCCATGGACCCCTGATGGCATTCACAGAAGGGGCATTCACCCCTTGCGTACCCAATTCCGTGGCCAATCACGCAGCTATGTGCCCGTCCAGTATAAGGAGCATATCTGTGGGTGTGCCTGCACTTTGGACCATTCATGAAGGCATGGAGTGTTGGGAAAGGGGGCACAGGATACTTATTTATTTATTTAGTGATTCGGAAAGGACCTTTGAGCGCAAGCTCTTTTGCAAAGGTTTCATGTCATAGATTGCAAAACAAAGAACAGTAGGAGACAGCAAAGGTACATTACAATGAACGATACAGCTTGGATTCAGAACTTACAGAATAATTCAAAACATAGGTACAAGTTAAAATAACAAGAAAAACACTTTATGAGGGTGGGGGAATAAGCAGCCACAGAGTGCCTTGTCTGTAGTTCAGAGGGACGGGGATAGCTGGCAGTGGGGTGAAGAAAGGAGGTTAGAGAGAGCGGTAGGTACTGTGGTGGAGGTGAAGGGTGGGGGAAGAAGGGCGATAAGGTATAAGGATAAATGGTGGGATGAGGGGAGGCTGAGTGGAGAAGACATGGTAAAGTAAATGGTGGGGTGTGAGGGGGCATGGTCAGGCAGCCTGCGTTAGTAGTGACTGTTAGGGAGACTCACAGGACTGTGAGTTGGGGGAGAGGGGAGGGTTGGGTGGCGAGTGCCGAAGGAGCATGATGCAGACTGATTACTGAGGCAAGTCATTAGAAGGGATAGAGGGAAGGGGTACCTGAGGCCTGCCTAGTGCTTGCTGGTGGGGCAGAGAGAGCAGGTGTGGCTGGACTCAGAGGCAGGTGCACTTAGAGAGTGTTATTAGGTGCTGTTTGAGGTCAGTTTTGAATTGTGCCAGACAATTGGTGGCCAAGAGGTTTCCAGGGAGTTCATTCATCCACAGGGGGGCCCGGTAGGCAGATGCACATTGCCCAAGTGAGGTGCAACAGAAGGGGATAGCCAAGGCCCCTCTAATCCTCCCTCTGGTGACATTGATCAAATTGCCTACACAAGGTGGTGTTTTACCCAATAGAGCCTTCTTCCCTAGGATGCAAGTCTGGAATTTGACCTTGTTTCTTAATGACAGCCAATCTGCATGTTTGTACAGAGTACAGGTGTGACACGGCAGTGGCGACCCTGCCATATCTTTTGCGCACCCTCCATGACACCTGCCAGCTGCTGCGGGACAGGGAACTCCCCCACCCTAATACTCCAGCCCACTAGGCTGACTGGGAGGGTGGGAGGCATCAATTTGGGCACTTGCCTGTACATTTAATAAAAATGGGACGGTGCCTAACTAGAATCCCCTACTCCTGTAGAGCAGGGATCAATTATGGGACCTAGGACAGGCATATGATTGTATGCCTGCATGTGTCCCTCAAACCACCCTCAGCAATCGTGTATGCCGGGGAGGTGGGGTTGTGGACAGGTGTCTTGCAGGGATGCGCAGTTGTGCATACCATGCACTCTGCGCCTGTCCCAAAGTGTGTAGCTACGCGGGCTGAGTATACATGTAAATCATGTGTATCTGGCCCACAGAAATGCATAGCCCCCGGTAAAAACTGAAATGGAAACAAATGGAACATAAGAAAATAGAATACCCCCACAGCCTCTGACTGGGCACTCTCCCATCCAACCAGGTGGTGCGGCGCTTCCTGACCGCTGCCGCACACCATGCCTTGCAGCTGAATACAGAAGCTCCCTACCAGGTGCGAACCCTCCAAAAGCCAGTGACTGGAATTCTTGGCACTAGCCTCTTGCTAACCACCAGTTGGCTCCTCCACAGGACTGGGACAGTCTGATTGCCCCGACTTTTCTAGTGGCTGAATCCTCGGCTTGCCACAATATAAGACTGTTGCTTTTGCATTTACTTTGTAATTTTCCTACCTTTGGGCTAATTTTATGACTTGGCTATTGTTCGTTTTTAAATAGTTAACTATCCCTGGCAGAAACAAATTTATGTAACTTTCTAACTGCATTGCAATTGAGTTTTCTGAGCTCTGCTGCTACAATTTGATTTGTTAGACCCACAATACTGTTAATATTGCTTTTGACTTGGGCTGTTTACTGTCTGGGGATGTTTGGCATCGTCATGATGGCATATACACAGCTCCTCTTCCATTGTGGATGCCTTCTCCTCCTCTTGCCTAATCCTATCCACAAAACCTTAGTAACTTCCTCTAACCATGGTCTGTCGAATGTAGCACTCATTGCAAATACGGCTACCTCAGAACCTACAGGAATGGGTTCCCTAACACTTGCTAAGCCTTTTCACCAGTCTACCGCAACCGACTATTACCAGGCATCTTTATCAATACCTGCTAGAATGGCGCCATATGTAATATCCCTTACCAGGCACTCAACTGCCCCCTACAGACCACTTTCAAAATCCCCACTTACAAAATGACATAAAACATGCATCATCAAAGGCCTTATAACTGGACTCAGGAAATTAATAGTTCTCCTATTATTGTGCTCTGGGACTGTTGAGCTAAACCCTGGCTCCCCTATAGTCTTAGATGCCCCTTCAGAGCTACCCCAACTTAAAGGCGTTAGCGTCCTTCATCTAAATGTCTGCAGTTTGCTAAAAAAAATGGACATGTTACAGGGTTGGGCAGTTCACGTGTCTCCAGATATACTTGTGATCTCAGAAACTTGTCTTAGGAGCTCCACCTCCGACCGTAGCATCAGTATCGCTGGCTACAATGTTTTCAGGTCAGATAGACCAACTAGGGGTTGGGGGTCACTATCTTTATTAAAGAGAAGTACACAGTAACAGATACTAACACTTCCTCTACTCCAAAGGAATTTAAGAGCCTTACAGTGAAGGTAACCCTCTCCTCTGAGGAAGCCATATCAATAACTGCCTGCTATAGACTGCCATTTGGTGGCCTCAGAATTCTATCCCACCTCCACAATCAATTGGAGAAGGCTAACTCTGAATGAATCATGAGGGATCTAAATCTCAATTGGAAAGATGACTGCTGCAAAACTCTCAAGGAGTTTTGTGATAAGCATGGCCTGTCACAAATGACACCTGACGTCACCCGCCCTAATAGCAAAAACCCAGACCATAGTTCTCTTCTGGATTTAATTCTTGTCAATAAACCCCACAATATATCCCATGCAGGGATATTCTATAACGATGTAAGCGATCATAGAGCTATAGCCTATATAAGGCGTACTCCCAAGCTTATCTCAACCTGTACCTTTAAGGTCAAAAGGTGCCTAAGAAACTTCAGCCAGGCTGCCATCTTATTGGACCTAAGCAACATTAGATAGCAGGACTTTTACTTGGCTACATCAGTCACTGAGGCTTACTACATCTTCCAAAAGCTTGTCAGGGGTGTGATTGATAAGCCTGCCTCCTTATCAAACTCAAGACCAGAGAAAGCTTACCCCCCTGGTTCATGCCTGCCCTAAAAGCAGCCCTAAAGGGTAGGTACAGGTTGTGGATAAAGGCCAGTAAAACGAAAACTGACTCGGACTGGCTTGCCTTCCACACTGCTAGACATCATTGCACTAAACTTATTAAAGCTGAGCAAGCTCATTATTTCCATTCTGCCCTAGAAGAAAACAAAAAACATTTCTGCCAGATTTTGGAATATCCTAAAGGAGGTCAAGGGCCTATCACCATCTTCTCCTCTGCCATCCAAAATAGTTCATAGGTATCATAGGTATCATAGGTAATTACAAGCCAAAAGATAGTATACTACCCTATAAGGCTTGCCAAACATAATTAAATTAAGAATTTTCTGTTACCAAAATAACGGTCGATCCCATTCTTAAATTCGGTCATAGTAATACTATCTACCAGTTCTATTGGCAAGGCATTCCAAACCCCTACAACTCTACAACTATACCATTGTTTCCGTAAATTATGCTCCCATGCATGTTGATATAGTTGTTTAGCATGTTTCCTAGTACTAGTTCTTCCACGGTTTCTTATGATCCCCATTTCTCCCATTAAATTTTCATCATTCATATTTTTATATAAAAAACACAGATCACCCCCTTAATCTGCGATAGGATAATGAATAAAGATTTAGACTGAGTAATCTTTCATAGTAAGTTTTGTTCTTTATTCCTTTTATATGCCTAGTTAATTTTCTCTGAACCCCTTCTATTGATAAAATATCTGCCTTATTTTGAGGAGACCAAACCTGAGCACAATATTCAAGGTGAGATCTCACCAATGCACTGTAAAGTGGGATCAATACCTTTCTATCCCTACTTACAATATGTTTGAGAATGCAATTAAGGTTATGGATTGCTTTCCTAATTTGGTTCCTACAGTGTAATCTAAATTTCTTATCATTAGTAACTGTAATACCCAAATCCCTTTCCTCTGTTACTTCCCCAAGATGTTATTATCCAGAAAATATAATTCTCTCTATTATTCTTACCAAAGTGCATTACCTTACATTTGTTTTGTTTAATTCTAACTTATTTAAGATTGTCCAATTGTATATTAAATCCAAGACATGCTGCAGGGTAGCTTTTGTTGAACATCATTAACCACTAAGCCCAATCTACAGTCATCTGCAAATTTATACATCCAAATGTTATTATTACTTATTGCTAACGAAGCGATGTATATATTAAATAAACAAGGGCCCAAAACAGAGCCCTGGGGGACCCCACTAGTCACCGGAACCCAATCAGAATATTCTCCGTTAATAACCACTCGCTGCCTTCTTTCCTGAATCCAATTTGAAACCCATTTACAAATATTACTAGGCAAATTAATGGCATCCAAAACTGTCAGTAAATCATTGTGGGGTAATTTATCAAAAGCCTTGGCGAAATCAAGGAAAACCACATCCACCAAATTTCCCACATCCATTTCTCGATTCACTTTTTCATAGAAGGACAATAAATTTGTCTGACATGATCTATTTTTGGTGAATCCATGTTGTTTAAGGTCAATTATATCCTGTCTCTCCTGATGTTCTATTATGATTTCCTTGATTAATCCCTCCGTTATCTTACCCAATATTGAAGTTAGGCTAATTGGTCTAAAGTTTTCAGGCTTAGTTCTAGACCCTTTTTTTAGGATAGGGACAACATTAGCCAGTCTCCAATCCCTAGGAACCAATCCCACATCCATAGATGCTTGGAAAAGATAAGTTATTGGTTGGGCCAATTCCTCTGCCAGCTCCTTCAAAATCCTTGGGTGCATTCCATCTGGTCCTGGGGATTTGTTGACATCAAGGCTAGCCAATTGTTTATATATATTATTGGGGTTAAAAATAATTGGACCTGGAACTGGAGATCTAGTAGTTTCATATAAATCTTCATCAGTGGTATTGTATACTGAACAGAAATAATGATTCTGAATGGTAGCCATTTGTTGGGTAGATGAAATAAGTCCTGACTCAGTAGTAAATGGTCCTATATTACTGGGGACCCTCCTCTGTTTATTGATAAATGAAAAAAATGATTTTTTATTATCCTTTACCCTATCTGCAAGGTTGACCTCACATTGGGCTTTGGCCTTCCTGATGTTTATTTTTATTTCCTTGAGGCATTCTTTATATTCAGCATGTATTTTTGGTGATTTAAATAATTTTGTTTTTTTATATAATCTATTCTTCTTGTTAATTAATTTTTTTATTGTAGGTGAAAGCCAAATAGGTTTCAAGGCCCTAATACTATTGTATTTTTAATGATGAGGGATAAACTCGGTAGTTAAATTATCAATTTTAGTTTAAGGATCCCACATATTATGTATAGATTTATTAGCAAAATCAGTTTCCCAATCCCAGCAATTTAATTTTATTTTCATTTTATGAAATTCTGCCTTACCAAAGTTATACATTGTGGTTGTACCAGTGGGTTTGGACGTTTGAGATTCACTTATATTAAATAAGACTGAACTATGATCACTGTTTCCCAGGGGTACACTTATTTGAACTGAGTTGATTGTCTCACCCATATTAGAAAACAACAAGTCCAGAATATTATTGCCCCTTGTATTGTTAATTACCATCTGTTTAAATCCCCCATGATCCATAACATCTATAAACTGCCTCTCAAAAGGAGATGAGCCTAGCCCTTTACCCCAATCTATATTGGGTGTTAAAGTCCCCAGTAATCAATAACCTGTCGGTAGGGATCAAGATTTCAAAAATATCCAACAAGGCCTTATCATCTTCCTGTGACATGGATGGGGGCCTATATAGAAGTCCAAAATAATTTTGGGACTATTATTGGGCAATAGTTTAACCCATAGGAGCTCAAGTTTACCTGTTTCCCATTTAATATCTTCCGAGGTATATCTTCATGAACATAAATACCACCCCCCTCCCTTTCTATATTTTCTACAATGGAATACAGCTTATAGCCCTCAATTTCTTTTTCCCAACTATCATTTCGTTCCACCATGTCTCAGTAATGAGGGCAATATGTATTTTATTTTATGTAGAAAAATTTGAACTCATCATATTTGTTCTGCAAACTGCGGGCATTTAGTAAAATTGCTTTCCATCCAGGGGTGTTTTGTGTAGCGATAAGGGACCTATCAAGTTACCTTCAACTATGCCCCCCCGTGCCAGTTTAAATGAAACCTCATGACCTCCAAAACTTTTTTACTCATAACCCTTACCCCTGCATAATTTAAGTGAATTCCATCCTTTTTAAATAAGGAAGTTCTGCTAAATGTTTGTGCATTATCCATAAAACCAACCCCTGATTCGACACAAAATTGCCTAATTTTGCAATTAATGTCAACAATCTGTCTATTTCTATAGTCATTAGGGCCATGCATAGGAAGAATACCAGATATGATAATCTCGCCTCCATGTTTTTTGACTGAATCGACAATAAACTTATAATCCCTCTGCATACAGTGCCAATTTGTTTTCCCTACATCATTAGCCCCACATGAAGAATGACCAAGGGTAATTGTATTTTCATATAAACCTCCATCAAGCCCACAACATCATGTAATTTAGCTCGGACAATGAACTAACTGTAGTATGTTCCTTTCTATTAGAACATACCAAAGTATCAATACCCCTAATAGTTGAATCCCGATGATCAAAATATCTCGCTCCATGGGATTAGACTCTTTAGTTCCCTTAATGTGGCAGTACCAATGGTACTGATGGGCTCGATAAGTTTACATTACAAGAGTCCCTAGTTCTTTATTGAGTACTACATTTACTGCTTACTACTTCGTTGAAATCAAATGTTTTAGAGGGGCATGAATGATCCCATTTGCTGAGAGCCTCAGGTGCATTTAATAATTGGCAACGATCTTCAAGTAATTCACAATTAGGTAATGCCTCCAGAGCATCACATGGAGTAGTATTAAGACACTCAAATCTATTGTTTAAATCTATAAGAGGTTTGGGCTGCAATCCTTCGTCCTTATCAATAAAGTTTACATCTATATCTACCTTTGCTCCAGTTGTATAATCGTTAATATATTCACAGTGCTCAACATTATTTGCTACCAGGGATTGTCTATTACTGATGTCACAAACAGCCTCGTTGATATAATCCTCCAGCTTGGAAATATCTTTGTACGTTTGTAACCTCGTTTCCAACTCTTGAACCTCCTTAAGTAAAGCAAAGATTTTAATACACTTATCGCATGTAAATTCAGAGTTGGAAACTTCTTCAGTAAACATCAAGCATTCCCGACATGTTTTTCTGCCTTTCATCTTTCTTTGTCTAGTATACGCCATGCTTATAATTAAGTTACTCCCCAACAGATTTTAAACTGCCACTAAAACGGATAATATATACTGTTAAGGTATTTACCTTAATAGTTAAGCCCCCAGTGCTCCCAGTGTCCCCAGCGGACACAGCAGACACGCAACGCGCGTGTTTCTGCGCGCGTCTCCGTGCGCGTAGACGCGCTCCACTCGGCTCGCTCCGCTCGCCGGTAGAGTGAAATTTATGTGGAATCCACCGGAAGTAGCTCCGTGTCCCTCGAGATGCTTTGTGTTTTAAAAATGACAAAAAATAGCTACCTAATATTCTAGCAGCTATATAAATCGTTAGAATACCCAGGAAAAGTAAATATTAAAATATATAACTAAAAGTAGCTTAATTTGTAGTTCAGATTAAACACAGTGAACTACAAAGTCTCTTCCTGATCCCAAATATGGTCCCAGGGCTCCAGTAGTTTAAAGGTATATTACAGTGCAAACCACGCTATACTAAAGTGCAAACTACAGTCCACACAGAGCCTGCAATTCCTATAAACTAAGTTCAGATAACATCAATTTGGTATATCACAACATGAATAGTTTATTTTTTTAGGTGCTCCGCTCGCCGGTGGAGTGAGTTGTTGGAGACATCACATATACTGACAAGGCTGACATATTATGAACATATGAATTTGCCAGCAGATAAAGGCCTTATGGTCTATTGAGTCTGCTCGGGTGCGTAGCTAGCAACCCTTATATTGCAGCTGCCCCTCCCTCCCTCCCTCCCTCCCTGACCCTCCTTCTTGCCCTATCCCATCCCCTTTAAAGCAGTCCACTGTTCCACAGAATACCACTTCCGCAGGCAATGTGTTCCACCCAGACACCACTCTTCCATAAAAGTGTCTTCTCATTTCCCTCCTGAACCTTTCCCCTCCAATCTGAGATCGTGACCTGAGTGTCCCTACCCCCAACTTGAATAGTCCCTCTGTGCCTGTCTTGTTTATTCCCTTCATGTACTTGAAGGTTTCAATCATATCACCCCTGTCTCTCCTCTCTTCCAGGGAGTACATGTTCAACTCCCTCAGCCTGCTCACATAGGGTATGTCCCCTAGTCCCTGGATCATCTTTGTTACCCTGCGCTGCACCCCCTCCAGTAACTTAATGTCCCTCTTCAGGTATGGGCACCAGTACTGCACACAGTACTCCAGGTGTGGCCTAACCAGTGACCTATACAATGGCAGGATCACCTCCCCTCTCCTTGAAGATATAACCATGATAATATAACCCAACATTTTGTTGGCCTTTGCAGTTGCCTTCCTGCATTGTGCTGAGTTGTACATTGAGCCCGTTATAATCACCCCCAGATCCTTCTCCTGCTCTGTCATGGCTAGCTGAACCCCCCCCCCAACAAGCTGGTAGCTCCTTCTTGTTTTTTTGCCCCGAAATGTATCACCTTGCACTTTTTGGTATTGAACTCCAACTGCCAGGTGTCCAACCAGGTCTCCAATTTTGACAGATCATCCTGCAACGCATGCCACCCTCCTAGATCATCCACTACTGCTCCCATCTTGGTGTCATCTGCAAACAAACTTATCTTGCTCTTAATGCCCATTAAGATGTCTGATCCCTGCGGTACTCCATTTGTCACTGCCCTCAGAGATGAGATCTCCCCTCCCACCACCACCACCACCCTCTCTGCTTTCCCTGTAACCAGTTTACTACCCATCCCACCTTTTTCGCCCCAGCACCTGTACCTGCCAGCTTACTACACAACCTCCCATGTGGCACTGAGTTGAATGCCTTACTGAAGTCCAGAAACAGGACATCCACTGCATGGCCCTTGTCCAACTGTCTAGTTACCCAGTCATAGTAATCCACCAGGTTGGTCTGACAGGATCTGCTCATGACAAACCCATGCTGCCTAATATTGTGCAGCCCATTGGTCTCCAGAAGGGACACCAGCCTGTCCTTCAGGATTGTCTCCATCAGTTTTCTCACAATGGATGTGAGGCTTACCGGCCTGTAGTTTCCCGGTTCATCTTTGGAACCGCTCTTATGGAGGGGTACCATGAGAGCCATCTTCCAGTCCTGAAGTACACTTCCTGAGACCAGGGAGGCATTGAACAGGTCTGCCAAGGGCTCTGCCAGAATTTCTGCCAGCTCTTTCAGTACCCTGGGGTGAATGCCATCTGGCCCCGGGTGCCTTGTCCACCCTCAGTGCCCTCAGGCCCTACAGTACCCTGCCCTCTGTGATTCCCCCATCTGTCACCTCCTGCCCTCCTGAGCCTGACCTCCCACCCCCCCGTAGCGCCCCTCCTTTCTCCTTAGTAAACACCGAGCAGAAGTATTCATTAAGTGCTTCTGCCTGTTCTGCCCCTGTTTCTATCCACCTCATCCCGCTTAATCCTTACTATTTTGTCCCTACAACTCCTTTTCTTCCTGATGTACCTGAAGAATTCCTTCTCCCCCTTCTTGATGTCTTGCACCAGCCTGAGCTCCTTAGACACCTTGGCTGCCCTTACTGCCTTCGTCATCTTCTTCAGTTCCTTCAGGTAATCCTCTCTGTCCTTCTCCTCTCCCTGTTTTTCTGAACCTCCTAACATCGGCTCGTTTATCTCTTACTTTCTCCATGACTCCTTTGCTCAACCAGCTGGGTTTCTTAGCCCTAGCTCTCTTACTCTGGACCCTGATGCAGGTTTTGATTGCCTCCTCAATCTCCAGTTTTATGACCTCCCACCTATGGTTAGTGTTCATATTAGTTTGGATTCTGGCTAGATAACCTTTAACTACCTCCCCCACCCTCCCGAAGTTGGCCTTCCTGAAGTCCAACACTCTTGTACCTGTTTCCACTCCTTCCTTACCCATTTTCAACGTGAACCACAGTGAGTGGTGTTCACTCCCTGACAGCGGTTCTTCCACCCCCAACTCCCTCACAATCTCCCCATTTGCCAGCATAAGGTCTAGGGTGTTCCCCAACCTGGTTGGCTCGCTGACCATTTGCATTAGGAAGCTATCCTGGAATGCATTCAGAAGTATCTGCTCCCTTCTGTTCGTGGTGGCTGGGGTACTCAAATCCATCCCTGGCAGGTTGAAGTCCCCCACAGTCACTGTGCTACCCTTTCTGCAGGCCCTTCTGATCTGTCACGCTACTTCCTGTCTAACTCCTCTGTCTGAGATGGTGACATGTACACTACTCCCATCCTGAGGGTCCTATTCTTGGAATCCTGGATTTGCATCCATAACGACTCTGTACTACCCTCCTCCTCCTCTTCACGAACACACTTCAGTCCATCTCTCACATAAAGTGCCCCCCCCACCCTTCCCATTTACCCTATCTCTGTGGAATATCTTATACCCTGGTACCACCAGGTCCCAGTCCTGGTAATCGGTGGCCCATGTTTCGGTGATGGCTGCCATGTGCACCTCCCCTTCTGTCATGAGAGCCTGTAGCGCTGCCGTTTTGTTCCCTAGGGTCCTAGCATTCTAGGTGACCACCCTCCACCCTTTTTTCCTCCCCCCTTCCCCTCCTGCTCTCCCTTCCTAGCATCTCCTTTAGTACTCTATTTTTTTCCATTGCTTCTAGCACAGGGGATTAGCTCATTCGGCTTCCCTTCTTGGAACAACTTTATAGCCACTTCACTATGGCAGGACTAGCGTTCAAAGTCTCACCTACCAGTAAGCTAGCTACACAGTCCCTGACTGAGGATGCCCCTTGTCCTACTAGTATGAGGAACCAGAAGTCCTCCTTTTGTTTCAGCCAAGTAACTTTTAAGCAGATTAAGGATCTATTGATGGCACTGGACATTAGGAAAAGCACTGGGGCAGACCTTCTAGAGCCCTTATTTTTGAAAATAGGACATTTTCACTTAACCGCCCCATCACACATCTTTTCAGTCTTTCCCTATCTTTAGGTGACCTCCCAGTAATCTGGAAAATCGCACACATTATCCCCCTTTTTAAGTCTGGTAATAAGTGCCCTAAACAATTACTGGCCAATTTCCCTACTTCCCACCCTATCAAAAATGCTAGAGAAGCTAGTCAACTATCAGTTAAGAGATTTCCTGGAAACTAAGGCTCTATTAACCCCACCCCCCCAGTCAGGTTTCAGACAAAAGCACAGCATTGTATCGTCCCTAGCCAAAGTTTCTAGTGACTAGCTAAATGCACTGGATGCAAAAAAGCATATTTATGCTCTGTTTTTAGACCTAAGCAAGGCCTTTGATACCGCTAATCATAGCCTGCTACTGTCTGCCCTGAGACATCTTGGATTTGACAACACCACCATAAAATGGTTCAGCTGTTACCTTACCAACAGAATGCAACAAATCAAAGCCCAAGGAGATCTTTCACTACTTAAAATCCTACCGCGTGGAGTGCCGCAAGGCTCTTTTCTGGGTCCCATACTCTTTGCAATATATATCAATAACATAAACACTCAAATACACAAGACAAACGTGCATCTGTTTGCGGATGACACGATGATATACACAGTGTGTTCTTTCCATGAGCTTGCATTCGAGGAGTTACAACACGAATTCAACATCCTGCAACAAAAACTACTGCAGCTAATGCTGCTCCTTACTGCTAAAAAAAGCTAAAGTTAAGGTTATCTTCCCTAAAACTCACTCACTGGCAACAACCGTATAACACCATAGGATACACACCTGACTTGGTGAACCAATTAAAATTGTTGACAATTTTAAATATCTGGGTTTTTGGTTAGACAGCAAGTTTAATTTTATGGTACACCTACACGAACTACCTAAAAAGCTGAGACAACGCTTGAGTGTATTTTACCGTATTAGACAACTTCTCACCTATGAGGCAAAAAGGACACTAGTCCAAACAACCTTCCTAGTGCTATTAGACTACGCAGACATCCTCTATAGCCACTGCCCTATATCAGTTAAGTAAACTAGATACCTTATACCACCGTGCCTTGAGATTCATATTGGGTGCTCCTCTAAACACCCGCCACTGTTCGCTCTATGAGATTCTTGGCTGGTCCTTCCTTACTACTAGGAGGAAGAGGAATGCATTTCTTTGGTTTCACAGGGCAATAACAAATAAACTTCCTTCCTACATCTCCAACATATTTACACATAACACGGGGTCCTACTGTTTAAGATGATACATGTTTGTTACGTTCAATGTCCCTAAGATCCAGATATGACATGGCGCTGCAGCTATTAGATTTGCTTCTCCTTCCCTATGGAACTACCTGCAGAAGGCCCTTAAGATTATTGCGGTACCGGGAATAGCTATTCTTTTAAGTCCCTTCTCACACCTGTCCTGAAAGAAACTTGCTCATGTCTCAGATAATTGCTCAAGACTACTGATGACACACTATCACACTTGGCTTGTCATGACAACATAGCACTTCTTGCTCCTGCCTCCCTTTTACCTCTACCCTCTTCTCCCTAAACTTCCTGCTCCTCCCCCCATTACCACCTCCCCATCTCCCCTTTCCTTAGCCTATACCTGCCAGCAGTATTTTGTTTTAATATTACTTAGTCCTTAGTCCCTGTATCTGTAGCTTGTAACTCCTGTAACTGCTTAAGATGTATCAATGACTGTAAATTACTGTATGTAATTGTTGTTTATCTGTATACCTTTGCAACTGTATTGCTGTCATCTGTATTTGTCTTGTCCAGGACCATCTTGCAAAGGAACTCACTCAAATATGTAATGCCTGGTTAAATAAAGTTCGATTGATTGATTGATTGATTGACAAGAAGAACAACTTTGTTTTTTTAAGAGAAAGAATACTGAAGGATTCAAGAGTTATTGAGAATTATGGATATTTAATGGAGGACAGTGTAACGGATAAAAGGAAATTTGTAAAAGACCAATGCCCTTAGTATGATACTGAGTGTAAAAATCTCAAATACTGGGTAAACGAAATAGGAAGGCTGGCATTAAAGTCTTAAAACTTAATAATTAGGAAAACCCTATTGGACATATGGAAAGAATATAGATCATTATTGAACACAAAAAAAAGGGAATTATGATAAGAATCTATGAGGGGATCTGCAAATAGTCATGCAGAAAAAAGGTCAGAAAGCCTACTTGACTATAATTGCATATGTAAATAATGACATAAAACAAAATGTTGACTCCCAGATTTCAGCAGGAGACTGGGAATCTCATTATACCCATTTGTACAGTAAAAATGTGTAAACAAGAGTTGAAGAAAATGTGTGTATAAGACTTATTAACAACTGGCAAGAGGTTGGGGCAAGCAGAGTAAAAGTGTATATATATATATATATATTACAGCAGAAAAATGATAAGGCTCCAGGGGTGGATGCTCTCCCCGCAGATATTTTTAAAGTTAACGTTAGTTGGTGGTCAGAAATCCTAGTTGTTTACAGAGATAAATCTGACAGGTAAAATTCCCTTATATTGGTCTGTGAGTGAAATAGTACCAATACATAACAAGCATTTGTCAATGCCAAATGTTGATTGCTTTGCTCCGTTGAGCTTGCTCACTCCCCATCTGTCAGTCGCTCGTTCTGTTTCTGTTGGCGCTGCAGGCTGCGCTTTTGTATTGGGTTCCTGTCTGCGTTGGCAATTTTGCCCACAAAGAAATACACAGCTGTCCTGACAGAGCTTCGTTAAGGTTGCTCAGTCTCCCTCTCTCACGCGCTCATTCTGTTTCTCCTGGTGCTGCAGGCTGCCCTTTTGTACTGGGCTCCTGCCTCTGTTGGCGTCTTTGTCTGCCCACAAAGAAATCTGCAGCAGTCCCGACAGAGCTCCACTGAGCTCACTCACTCCCTCTATCTCACTCCATTTCTGCCGGTGCTGCAGGCTGCCCTTTTGTACTGGGCTCCTGCCTGCGTTGCTGCCTTTTTCAGCCCACAAAGAAATCCGCAGCAGTCATGATAGAGCTCAGTTGAGTTTGCTCACTGCCTCTCTCTCAGTCACTCATTCTGTTCTCCCACTGCTGCAGGCTGCCCTCTTGTACTGGGCCCCTGCCTGCATTGCTGCCTTTTTCTGCCCACAAAGAAATCCGCAGCAGTCCCAACAGAGCTCAGTTGAGGTCACTCAGTCCCCTCCTTCACCCACTTGTTCTGTTTCTCCCAGCGCTGCAGGCTGCCCTTTTGTACTGGGCTCCTGCATTGGGGCTTTTTCTGCCCACAAAGAAATCTGCAGCAGTCCCGACAGAGGTCAGTTGAGCTTGGTAATTCCCCCCTCTCACTCTTTCGATCTTAATCTGTCCCAAACACTGATTTCCAACAGTGACTGTGGTATTGTGCGCCGGAAGTGCGAAAACACATTTCGGCCAGGATGTGAAAAATGACAGCTGTACTGTTCATATGGAGGTGTGAAAAAATGTCAGTGTTGTAAATCTGGCGTGAAAATATTACTAATTTGTGAACTTACAAGGGTGCATGGAAACTGCAAAATGCACGCTCGTAACACAGTCAATTTATGGAGTTTCATCACAACATTTTCAACATAGGCATTTTAGGACCTCTGCTTATGAACAGTATCAGTGTGATTTTCTTAATATGTCCCGAACACTGATTTCCCACAGTGACCGCGCTATTGTGCGCGGAGAGGAAAACACATTTGACCAGGATGTGAAAAATGACAGCTGCACTGTTCATAAGGAGGTGTGGAAAAATGACAATGTTAAAAATCTGGAGTGAAAATATTGTAAAGTTGCGAAGGTACGAGCATGTGTGGAAACTGTGCAGTGCACGCGCGTAACATACTCATGTTATGGACTTTCTTCACCAAATTTTCAACATAGGCATTTTAGAACCTCTGCTAATGAACAGTGTCACTGTCATTTTCATAATGTGTCCCGAACATGGATTTCCCACAGTGACCGCGCTATTCTGAGTTCAACATATATTTTCTCCACTTGTGCTGCCATTCTCCTCTCTGCCCTGCCAAACCCTGCACCTATCGCACCTTCTACAGACGTAACGAATCTGACTAGGCCTCGCCTCCTTTCCTTCGATGACATCTCTGCAGCGGATGCCCTAGATGCACTATTTTCTCTCAATCCTTCAAAAGGAAAATCCCCAGATGGCTTGAACCCTAAACTCCTCTACCTCTCCGCCACCGACATAGCAACTCCACTTGCCAAACTCTTAAACCAATCCTTTGCCGCCACTGCCATCCCCCAAGCATGGAAGCACACCACTGTCATCCCCCTCCCAAAAGGAGGTACCCCCACTTCCCCCTCCAACTACCGCCCTTTTTCCCTCCTCCCAGTACTAGCAAAACTACAAGAGCACCTTGTGCTCACCCAACTTACTTACTTCCTCACTGACTCTAATTTCTTCACACCCTACCAGTCAGGTTTCAGAAAGGGTCACTCCACTGCATCCTCCCTGATAAGGCTTACCGACTCCATCCTGACTGGTATGGACAATGAGCTGATCACCTCAGCCGTCTTCGTTGACCTTGCAAAAGTCTTCGACACCGTCTCCCACCCCATATTGCTGTCATCTCACTGAGTCAGGCCTCTGTTGCTGCCACGAACTGGTTCAGATCTTATCTCTCTGGCAGAACCCAGTCCATTAGAGTTGCAAATGCTATCTCCTCTCCCCTTCCCTTAACTACTGGTGTCCCCCAAGGGTCAGTTCTGGGACCCATACTGTTCTCTATATTCCTAAACGACTTACTGCTCATGTGCTCTACTACCTCAATCCACATGTATGCAGATGATACTGTACTCTTCTCCTCAGGCTCAGACCCTGAATTGGTACAAACTAACCTCCAAGCTGACTTCAACAAAGTACAGCAATGGTTCAGCTCTCGCCAGCTCTCCCTAAATGTAAAAGAAACTGTCACGATGACTTTTGGCACACGACAACACCTGTCCAGACTCCCATCCCGTCCCTATTTCCACACCCTGGATGATCAAAAACTCGAAGATGTCTCCTCATTCCGCTACTTGGGGGTATGGCTCGACTGCCATCTTTCCTTCTCAGACCACATCGATGCTATTTCAAAACAACTACGCTTCATGCTCGGTGCACTATATAGGCACCGCAGTAGCCTCCCTCCCACCGTCCGACGTGAACTGGTCCAGAAGATGATACTCCCCTCCTTTGATTACTGTGACACTGTTTATGGTGCAGCCCCTAAGTCCATCCTATCTAAGCTGGACACACTTTTTAATGCCTTCTGCCGCTTTGCTCTCGATGCCTCACCCCTTACCCTCCACTGCGACCTCTGCTGTTCCCTGGCACTACCATCCCTCGGAAACCGCCGCATTTCACACTGTGCTAAATATGTATCTAACCTATGGCTTGACACCATTCCTTCCTACCTGTCCTCCATGCTCTCAGCTGCCCCTCCCTCACCCATTATCTTAGATCCTGCGACATGGCCTACCTAGATTTTAGCAAAGCATTTGATACAGTCCCACACAAAAGATTAATACACAAGTTAGCCAGCCTTGGAGTGGGCCCCAAGGTGGTAGCCTGGATAAAAAATTGGCTAGACAACAGGACGCAAAGGGTACTAGTAAATGGAGTGCACAGTGAAGAAAGGAGGGTTACTAGCGGGGTACCGCAGGGTTCAGTACTGGGACTGGTCCTTTTTAATGTCTTTATAAGTGACATTGCAGAGAAACTGGAAGGAAAAGTATGTCTCTTTGCAGACGACACAAAGATCTGCAACATGGTTGATACACAAGATGGAGTGGAAAGGATGAGAAGGGACTTGGCAAGGTTAGAAGAATGGTCAAATGTATGGCAGCTCAGATTCAATGCAAAGAAGTGCAAGGTAATGCACCTTGGAAACAAAAACCCAGGGGAAGAGTACTCAATGGGGGGTGAGATACTGACAACAGTAAAAATGGAAAGGGACCTGGGGTAATTATATCAGATGACCTAAAGGTGGGCAAGCAGTGTGAGAAGGCAGTAAGGAAGGTTGGGGGGATACTGGGATGCATAGGAAGAGGCATCAATAGTAGAAAACAGGAAGTTGTTATCCCTCTGTACAGACAGTTGGTGAGACCCCATCTGGATAACTGTGTGCAGTTCTGGAGACCCCATCTCCGCAAAGACATAGACAGAGTGGAGGCTGTCCAGAGGAGGTCAACCAAAATGGTGCAGGGTCTGCACCAGAAGACATACGAAGAAAGACTAAAGGAGCTTAATATGTATACCCTTGAGGAAAGAAGGGAGAGGGGACATGATAGAAACTTTCAAGTACCTCAAGGGAATCAACAAAGTCCAAGAGGGTAGCATCTTTCAGAAAAAGAGATGTGCAAGAACAGGGGGGCACAATTTGAAGATAGAGAGGGACGGCTCAGAGGTAATGTGAGGAAGTATTTTTTCACGGATATGGCTGTGGATGCATGGAACAGCCTTCCTGAGGAGGTCGTGGAGTCAAGAACAGTGGGGGAATTCAAGAATGCATGGGACAGACATAAGGCAGTCCTAGTGGGGGGTAGGAGGAAGTAAGCTGTTGGTTAACTAGGATCTGCAGCTTATCTGTTAGGTAGGAAAATGGGCAGACTAGGTGGGCCAAGCGGTCCTTATCTGCCATCAAATTCTATGTTTCTAGCGCCAACTATCAATCCCTAGGCAGAAGACTTCTGCCGGGCAAGCCACCTTCTCACACCGGTTACCCAAGCTATGGAATGATCTCCCACCTCAAATTCGGCATTCCTTCTCTGCCCACTCTCTTTCTACTGCCCTAACTAACTTCCTCACCACTAATTGCTCCTGTACCTGATTCGGCCATACGCCAGTTGCTCCCCTCCCCACTGCTCGACCAGCGGCCTTAGCTTTACTATAAATGCTGGCATATAGCCCCAACCTATGCACTTTTGTCCTGTGCCTTTTTATCCTGCACCATCATGTGTTCTATGTCTCCTTGTGCTTATACCTGCATATTACTATTTGCTAAATTTTCCCTTATATTGCTGCTATATGTCAGGTAATTGTTATATGTTCCATACATTGTCCAATGTACTCCATGCGTTATTGCTTGTAGTTTAATGCAATTGTATCCATATGCTGCTATTTGCCTCTGTTATTTGCTTAGTTGATAACCTGAATGTTATCCAACCCCCTTGTACCCCGCCCCCCCAGGTCACACCAGGAGACTTGCATCTTGTTGCTCAGTGTGCCTTTCCTGGTGAAACTGTTTCAGTAAATAAATTCTGCGCCGGAACTGCGAAAACACATTTCGGACAGTATGTGAAAAATGACACCTGCCGGCCTGGTGGTGCTGAGGGTTGAGGCACTGGACACCACACCTCGCGCTACGCTGGTGACCCAGATTCGGGAATGGACCCGGGTCATTGGGGGTCGGCTGGGGGAGGGAGAATGGAGCGTCCCAATGGATGCTCTCCTCCCTCAGAGTGGGATGCCAGGGGTGGGTTGGAGCACCTGACATCCTGAGAGGGTCGGTGGATGCACCGACTCTCAAAGGGCTCGGCAGTTCCATCTGCCAGAGCCGGGGAGGGAGGACGTCGTTAGGCGCTTGAGAGGAGCGTGCGTCAGCACGCAGACTCTCTGCGCTGGCATCTCAGAGGGTGGGGTTAAGGGGGGGAAGCTACTCGGAGGAAAATGCTCTCCGATTGCCTAGATGCAGTCCTCCAGAGTTGGTCTTACCACCCTCCAACCAGGGCAGACCCCAATGCAGTTGCCGTGGGGGAAAGGGCGGGAGATAGGGAGACCCTCTCCTCGCCCCACCCGGGGGGTAATCTGGGCCATCAAAAAAGGCCCCCAATGGCAGTGTGGCACACTAGGGGCAGACCAAGCTGGTCGGCAGAGGTTGGAGGCTCGCCACTCCTTGCAGGATTGAAGGAGTGGTGATTGGAAGGGACAGCATGAGTGGATAAAAAATAAGTAGAAAAAAAAATGACAGCTGTGCTGTTCATTAGGAGGTGCTAAAGAATGGCAATGTTGAAAATCTGGAGTGAAAATATTAATTTGTGAAGTTACGAGCACGCGTGCAAACTGCGCAATGCACGCTAATAACACAGTCATTTTATGGAGTATCGTCACCAAATTTTCAACATAGGCATTATAGGACCTCTACTCATAAACAGTGTAACTGTCATTTTCTTAATCTGTCCCACAGCGACCGTGCTATTCTGTGCCAGAAGAGCGAAAACACAGATTAGCCAGGATGTGAAAAATGACAGCTTTACTGTTCACAAGGAGGTGTGAAAAAATGGCAATGTTGAAAATCTGGCGTGAAAATATAGCAAATTAGCGAAGTTACGAGCGCGCATAGCAACTGCGCAACGCACGCTCTTAAAAGTCAGTTTTTGGATTTTTTTCCACCAAATTTGCTACATAGGCTTTTTGAGAGCCCACCTCATGGACACTGGCACTGTTATTTCGTAAATCGGTCCCGAAAGGGGATTCCACGCAGTGACCGCGAATCACCTTTCCGGGCTGAATAATGCCAAGACAGTGGCAGAATCCATGAAGAGGGGTCCCAAAAAAAAAACATGTTGAAAATTTGGTGCCAAAATTCCAAAAAATGTCTGAGATATGCATCAAAGTCAGAAAAACCCTATTTATTATATTATGTAGCTTACCAGCATTTCCTCAGTTTGCGGTCGGCTTTGAAGAGTGCAGACGTGTTCCTGGTCCACCGAAGAGTGTCGCGTCAGACTCCGAATGCGTATGGGTGTGTGTGTGGGGAGGCAGGGTGCGCGGTGGGTGGGTGGGTGTGGGTTGTGGGAGGGGGCATGGAGCCGTGAGGGGACCGTTTTCTTTTCTGGGTTAAAAAAAAGCGGGGCTTTTTTGCGAGAGCATGTTGCACGCTGGGGGCTTCAAAGTGCCAACGGAGTGTTTTTTGGGTGGGCAACTGCAGCCGAGGGATTGGACACCCCCATCGGCATAAAAGGGGGGTGCAAGAGCTGAGGGGGATTGGATACCCCCTCAGCACAAATCTACTGGGTGTTTGTGGGGGGCATTATGCTAATGGAGAGTAAGCTGCCCCATCGGCACATGAAACTGGGAGGGTGGGACATAATGCTGACGGGGAGTGGGCTTCCCCATCGGCAACATCAAAGTACAGGGCAGGGGCATTGAATCCAATGGGGATTGGGGCGCCCGTCAGCAAATGCACACTGTTGTTGGGGCGCACATGCTGTTGAGGAGGATTTAACACCCTCTTGGCACTGGGGGTTCATACTATTGTTTATGAACATGGCAGCAAACCGCCGCCATGTTCACAAACAGTATTACACTTGCCAACGTTCTGCCCAGTGATGACGGGTCGCTCCCTCATTGCAGCGAATGGCTGACGCTGCAATGACGAGGCGGCCTCTGATTGCAGCGGCTGAAATGTTTCACGGTTGTGGCATGCTGGCTGAACTAGTGTCAGCAGCAGCGTGCCATGGCATTAGGGAAAGCGGGCCAAGCCTTTAGAGGCTGTGGGGGCATTGGCCACAACAGTGCCGCGCCTCCACAACCTGCTTCTGGAAAGCTGCCACAATATGTTTCTTGAGCATGTACACAACTTACAAATCAAAGGAGAAGTCATTCATAGGGATAAAGATGTGGCAAGACAGACTGACTTTGCTAAAGTAGCAAAGTCAACAATATTTCCAGTACATAAACATTTGAAATTTTATCCGGAGAAAGAGAATTGCTTAAGTATCTATGAAAATAACCAGCTCAGAAAGATCATTGCTAGGAAGAGATTTGATATCCACTATACATATACTGTAAGTCTGTTTATAAAATGGGTTCTGAAAATCATGTATTCTGGTTCATAAAGATGGGTTACCTGACCATGGATTAATAAGAGACCCACAGTTGGGTTGCTGGACTACAAAATCCTGATTGAATGCAATAAAAAGTAACCTAATCAGATTACTTCACCAAAGAGACATGTAAAAAACTACAACTACGGCATCCTTATTGGGACAAATCCACCTAGTGGAGAACTACAGCTACGGCATCCTCACTAGGACAAACTCATTAGACTGTTTTATTAGACAGTGTTTTATGCAGACAGTGTTTTTTTAAATATATTTAGGTAAACTTCTAAAATAAAGTTGTCCATTTTATAAGCGAATTAATCCCACTACAGGGCATGGGTTTCCTGAGAATCAATCCACACTGGTGTGATAGTAGTCATGTGGCCTGCAGCCTCGTGCCTCACAACCCCTCCCCCAGTGTGGATTAATTCTCAGTAAACCCATGCCCTGTTGTGGGTTAATCCTTACATATCTGATTGAAATAATTTATTAAAAAGAAATACTTTGTTGAATCATGGAAGAAAGCTGTGACCACTATAAACTTGCTGATAGAATGTGAAGATATTTTAGATTTGAGAGATTACTGGCTATCAGAATTTCTCTAACGTCCAAAACCAGAGTAAGGAGGTCCAGTTATGCTACCTTCTGGGAAACAAGAGTGATATAATATTATATTCAGTAGCCAGATTCTGTTCTGATGCCTAGAACAAACTGAAACTTTAATAAGGCTTGATAGGAAAACTTGACATATTACACTGAATAAAAAGGAAGGATTTAAATTGTAAATATATCAACTTAAGATAAAACAGAATATGGGAATGTGCACTAGTTTAATATGATATTGTGGTATAATGGTTCTTCTCTCATTTCTAATCGCTATGTCTGTATGGTCCTTCTATATAAGTATTTATGATAATTTTTATCATTGCTATTTTTATATTATACAACGTATATGTATTATAAATGAGTACAATGTTTATATATTGTAAATGAATAACTTGTGTCAATTTTTAGTGTTGAGTCTAAAGACTGTATGCTTTTTTCACACTGTAATTTAAAATTGTAATAAAGTACACTGAATTAAAAAAAGTCTATGCTTTTTACTAATAGAATTTGAACTTGAACTATTGACATGACTGGACTTTTGGACTGCTGTTTTGTTTGGGCTCATTTTGGGCCTTTTGTGTCAGTTTTGTAAATTTTTCTTTAAGTATTTGTTTTAACTATATGAACTTCAATCTTGGCCAATTTTTTATGGAGTTTGCAGAATTTCACAAATATTGTGCAAGAATGGAATCTACTAATTTCACCATGTCTTATTAAATCTGTTATCTATGGTGTTTGGGAGGAATACCTATGGAATCTAGAAACTCAGTATCCCGAACCCCACAAGTCCAAGTTTGGAATATTGAATCTTAAAATCCCGACAGGCACTTAAATGTAAGGCGGGGGGGCTCTGCTCCCCCTCCCCGTAACTTAAATAACTAACTCTGAGGGGGAGCGGACCTTGGAGTTAAAAAACAAAAAAAGAAAGTTACAGGGGGAGAAACTGTGTTGCAGCAAAATTGTAGCTGGGAACAGAACCCGGGTCTACCCGACCATTAGCCCTCCACACCACAGGAGCAGCTCAACCAGCTTCTGTATCCTCCAGTGTGTTGTGGTGCCTGACACAGGGTAGAATAGCAGTTCATTACATCTGCTACAATACCCCTGTTGGCATTACCTTCCTCCTTGTTGGGCTTGCAGCTGTTGAGATACTGAACTTGGTACCATGAGTTTCGGGATTCCGTGTTTCAGTATCTTAAATGTATACCAGAGGACACAAGTTGGTGCTGTCCAAATCCTCACCAACAGCAAGGTAGATTTGATGGCATGTAGTGTACTTATACATCCAAGAACAATTTCAGGCGACTCTTGACCCGTTCATGGCCAGTCATCTGCATCGTTCGAAGGAGTTTCCTTGAAAAACATCAGTAGAATGCTAGCAATGAAAATAAAAGATTAAGATCTACTCCTGTGCAGTGTGATCAACTTGTAGATATTTATTTTTCCACCTTCAGTTAATGCCATCATTTCATAGTATTACCACTTCTTCAGGAATAGTGGTACAGTAGTACTTCATTTCATGTAAGTTAATTCAGAGATCATTTCTTGGTGCATGCCTTATCCACTGGTACAGTCTGCAGAGCTCAGCCTCTTCCAGGAATTTATTCATTGCTGGCTTACAGGCTGCATATGGCCAGAAGAGCTTGAGCCCAGTAAGCCATAGCAACAGACAAGGCATGCATCAGGAAATTATCTCAGAATGAATTATCTTTCTTGAAATAAGTTACTACTGTATCACCATTTCCTGAAGAAGTCGTACTATCACATAATGTTAGATATAATTGAACGTGCTGTTTCTAGAAAATGCTTGGGGGAATTCTGCACTGCGATTGGTCAGAACAGGCCATGTGCAGTAAAATTATGAAAGTGCACCCCACAGTAAGGACTTTTCCAACACCAGAAGAATGTTCTTTTCATCTTTTAACCTTTTAATCATTTAAATCAACAGAAAAAAACAAGTCTAAAAAAATCCATGTTGTAAGTCCAGTAACATTTGAGAGTTTTAATTGTGCTGTAGTAAAGCCACTCCAAGTAGTTGAGGTCACACAGGTTTGCCTTGTGATTCCCATGTACCTGTTTCATGGGGTCATTCGAATACAAAATCAGAAGTGTCTGTGTTGGCCAGCCTGCCTCGAACAGAAATAAAACTGCGAGAGATCTGCTCCTCAACAACAGGCTAATCACTAATCATGTGAAGAAAATCACCCCCTAACCAGCACAAGGTGTTTAACATTTTTTGAATATACATACACATGATGGGTTTATAAGAACACATGACACACCATCTCATGCGTTATTGCTTACTTACTTCCTCTTCATTTTTTTCTGGATGCTTTCTCTAGAAAGAGTTTCTATAATCCTTAGCTTGCAGAGGGTTGTACGAGTCTAAAGATGTTCGATAGTTATTGAGGCCATTTTTCATTGATCAGTGTAGACAGTAAAGGATTGCCTGATATGGAGTTAGCCACAGCTAAGCATTTAGTACACAGAGAATTATGTAAGGATTAACCCACAGCAGGGCATGGGTTTACTGGGAATTAGTCCATGCCTGGGAGGGTTGTGAGGCATGGGCCTCAGGCCGAGTGACTTCAATCACCCAGGCGTGGATTCATTCTGTGTAAATGTATGCCTTGGAGTGGGGTTAATTTGGTTATAAAATGGGCAACTTTATTTTAGAGGTTTACCTAAATAAATATTAAAAAAACCTGCACTGTTTACATGCATTTATAATAAAATAGTTATTCCGCCTAATGGCTTTGTCCTTCTGATGATGCCATAGTTGTAGTTCTCCACTAGGTGGATTTGTCCTAATGTGGATGCTGTAGTGGTAGTTTTTTACATGTTTCTCTAGTGGAGTGGTCTGAAAATGTAATTTTACATTGCTGTCACTCAATATTTTGTAGTGTAACAAGGCAACTGAGGGTTTACAGGGGATTAATCCATAGTCAGGTGACCTGTTCTGATGAAGCAGAATACAGGATTTTTGGAACCCATTTTGTGAGTAATCATACACATGATGGCTGTGCTTCAGTCCAGGGGTTGCTATGACATCACAGTTACCTTGTGGCCGAACAACCCTACAGTAGAAACACAGCCTTAGCATGTATGGTTACCCATACATTATTTTGTATAGAATATGGTTTTAAAAGATTTTTGCCTGAGAAGGAGATGCATATACCATCATCCACCAAACTTAGAAATGTTCCTTTCTTCTTATCGGTTTAAAAAATATATATAAACTGCCCACACCCAGCTACTTAGTGCCCATCCCACTGCCCAGATTTGTACCTCTTAATCCGCGTTGACTAGTAAGACAAGTTATGATTGTAAACAAACTTCTACTCTGGCTGTTGATCCACTGGCAATAATTGCTTCCATTTGAATAAGCATTATTCAGGCAGACGTGCTTACTGAGAGTGGATCAGCAGCCAGTGCAGAATGTTTTTGTGACTATAACTCCTCTCACTACTGTATGTAAATGAAGAGGTATAGATTGGAATATAAGTAAAAAAAGAAGTATAGCTATGGACATTAAGGCAGGAACTTAGTAGCTGGGTGTGCAGGTTTTTTTCTAAATAAATATTGTAACAAAGAATTGGTTGCATGTCATAATAGCGAATACAAAACAGCGATCGCTATTATGGCAAGTGTATAGCACCGAAAAGCAAATTGACAATATGCACACTATGGTGATCCAACTTCTGGGAGTAAATAAAGTGTTTTTGGTGGGGGGGGGGTTGCCCAAAATGAGTCGCTGTATTTGTAGTCGATCATTTTGGGTTGCTCTTATGATGTGCTATCAAAGAATTTTACTGTGGAGAATTGGGAGGGAACTCTTCCTTTGTATTGTGTCACAGCTACTGTGGTACAATGACAAGTCATTGTACAACAGTAGCTTTATCACTGGTATGGTAAAACAGCATCTGAGAGTGTATAAATTTTCAGACTTCCAGACACAACAACACTCAGTCATATACTATAGTAATTCATGTTTATTATGGTAGCCCATTGAGTTATATGCTCATTATTAATGGGGACCAATAATAGCAAAAACACAATGGTAATATTGTGGTTGCACACAGATATCAAATAATGAAAGAATATTTGATAAACTATTTTAAACATGATAAATAAATGAATATTGCAATGAACTACAACAAGAATTACAAAAATGTAAAACAGTTAATCCTAAACATTTGAAACCTAAAATCAGAAAGAAAACACACATCCTAACTAGTACATTCCTCCTTTCTGTTGAGGAAATAGAATAAGACATCTGCCCTCTTCTCTTTTACTAAAGCCTAGGGTTTCTAGACAAATCCTTGGTGGGGTGGGGGGTGTTAAGCAGGATTAGCATCAATACCAGATTTAGACATCTCATTGTGTGTGGGGGTCTATGCCTGATAGGAAAATTTAGGGGCATGCAACTCTAGGCAAATGTAGCGACCCCCCCCCCCCTTAAATTGGTGTATGATGACAATAGGTAGCATAAGTAGGAAGGAATAATCTCTTTTTTCATTCTTTCTCTTCAGGTCTTGTGTTTGCAAAATGTAGTAATACATTTAAGGAACAAAGAAGGTTTGCACTTACTACCTTGCGAAATTTTGGGATGGGAAAGAAATCCATCGAAGAAAGGATTTCTGAAGAGGCTGGATACTTAACTGCAGCTTTCCAACTGGAAAAAGGTACTTGTCAAATACACACTATATCTTAAAAATGTATCAAAATGGGGCACTGTATCCAGTTACAACTGACTTCCTCTTTGATAGGAACATCTTTGAGGTCCTGTTGTCGACAAACAAGTTAAAGAAATTTCTAAGGCAGGTGAGTGAGTAAGTGGCTGTTTCCACGAACCAGTGGCAGCATGTCACACTGCTATCTGGGGGACCCAGGTTCAGGAGAGAACCTGGAACCCTACACTGGGGATCAGACCAGGCTGAGGTAGGTGCTGCTTGGCAGTATGCCTCTGTCTTGGATAGTTAAAGGTGAGTTTGGGCATGACAGTGCCCCTTGCAGCTCAGCCATGGAGCTTGCCTCTTACCACAGGAATGCTGTGATGTTAGGAAACATGCTGCATGATGATTGACTGTCTGGTATATCGCATTACAGATGACTCAGTCCCCGACAAGAGACCAAGCAATCATAGACTTTGTTATGACAAATTTGCATTCATTTTATGGATCACCCAATGTTAGTGATCTGATTCATCTCTGATTATTGGGTAGTTACTTTTGATCCCATTCCAGCCACCAGTATGCCAACACTGACTGAGCAGATAAACAGGTAATTTCTAAATAGAGAGGCACTCATTTATTATTACATGCTCTCTCTACAATTGAGGATTTTAAAGGAGATGGATAACTTATGGCCTAAATTTAGAAATGAAAGCATGAGACTATTGAACTAAATTCAGTTATGAAAATGTTTTCTAAAATGGTAACATTTTAAGAGACTTGTTAGTATGAGACAAAAGGCTTTTAAGGGAGGACAATAGATGACTTTTAGATGGTCTAGAAATTATGCAAATAGAGTGCATAAGCAACTGTGTGGAAATCTTTATCAGGACAAAGTTAAGAAGTTGTTAGGCATGTAACCAAATAAATTGTGGGAGGGGATTAAGCAGTTTCTGGGGAACTGTGCAAACATCAACTCAGAGTAAGTGGAAGAGAGAGCCCTCTAAAAATCAAAGAGCATTGTAATGCTATAAATGCTAATTTTTCTGTGGTACTGCTGATTTCTATATACTAAGACCACTAAAATATAGGGATTTTCAGGTACTGGATTATTTCTTGACTGAACCTGGAGATGTATAGAAAAACGTATTAAAATTAATGCTGTCAGACTGGATGGACCATACCAGTGTCCACGTTGGATTTTGAAGGAAGGAGAGCCCTTTTTCATCCATGTTAGCAACAATTTTAATTCACCAGTGTTAAATGGGGACTTTCCTAACAGCTGGAAACTGGAAGATGTGGAGCCCATTCCCCAAAACTCTTTTGACTCTGAACGTCAATATACACCTATATCATTTATTGACTTCCATTTTCCTTAACATTGCTAAGAATGTCGTTTTTGTTTGGGAGTGGGCATCCATTTTGTAATTTGAAGGAGGCATTTATCCATCAATTCTTGATTACATTACTTCATGATATATGTGATATGCATGTGAGAATGTGGGCAGGTTACAGGTATTGCCTATATTGAGTAATGTAAAGCTTTAGATCTTAGATCTCATAGTTCACAACATTCTGATCTCCAAAATTATTTCTTTAGATATACACGAATCGGAGATTTGATGAATTGCCTAATTTCTGAGTAATTATAAACAAAGGGTTCAAATGGGACAGGTAATGTCTGATTGGATGATTGTGAGGGTGGTGTCCAGCATTATATCAAGCTGGGTCCAAGGTTGTTTTTGATTATGATCAATGATATGCCAGCAAATTGCAGTCAGGTGATGTATGTGGATGATACCACCTTTTACAGTCACCACAAGAAAAATATAGAGGGGTCTTTACAAACAAGTTTAAATGTCCTCGTAGACTGGATAGAGGAACACTACATGAAAGTAAATCCAGCCAAACTTAAAAAAAAAAGCCTGGGGGTAATACTTGATACTCCAGTTGATATGGGTCATGAGGTTGAATTCCTGAGTTTGACCATTACCAAAAATATTGGGTGGCAGAAGCACGTTGAATTGATGCTGAAAAGGGCTAATAATATATTTTCAAAATGTGTTTAAAAAAGCAGAGTCAGATGAAAGAGAATTGTGGATGTTGTTTAAAACCCTTAGAAGACCAGTTTTAGAATACACCAGTCCAGTCTAGCATTTAGTTCTGACTTCTGTGGATCAAAATTGACTAGAGGCAGTTCAAAAAGGTGATGCCGTATAACTGAAGAAGCTCATTATTCTGACATATTAGTTTAAGTAGGAACCTCTTATAGTTAGAAGAATATTTCAGTACTTAACTCTTTTTAAGTCCATATGTTAGGAGGAAAGTAAGTTGTCTGAACTCATTTGGCCAAAAGATCAAATTGTGTATGTTACCAGGCATCGTAGGAAATGGGGTACAACTATGGAACATTAAAAACTCTACAAATAAAGTTTATTCTCTGAGCTGTTTAAAAATTTGGATTATTATGTACTGTAATTATAACACAGTTTACATTAATATTTTTTTTAGCTTGAACATGGGTCTCAGGTTATGGCTGAAAAGTGGTCCTTCAGATCAGTTCACCTATCCTGTTATCAAAGACATAAATAAAATGTTGTTGGGGAGAGGGGTTGCCCTGCAAGAGTAACTGAAATTGTCTGTATATGTCTTATGTAATATAACTTAAGTTTTTTGTTGTCCATTCTTTTTGGTATTATAAATTGTGTATGGCTCCCGTAGCTCATTTTAAATATGTAATGAGCATATTACTTTAACCGCTTTTGTGGTTACAAATGTTAACAAACAAACAAACAAGTAAGCAAGCAAACAAGCAAACAGTGCAATGCCCCACTGTCTCATCTAGAAATTTCTTTTTCAGAATTGGTAGCCTGAATTTCCTGTACAACAACAACCACAACTGAAAATGTTAGACCTCTACTAGTGACCCTTGAGTTGTTCATAGATGCTTCATTTAATCAATTTCTGGATCTGGTATAAAGAAATAATTAGAAAAATACTTTTCATTTCAAAATTAACAATGTCCTCCTCATTGTTTTTTTTTATTATTGTTACTATTCTAAACTCATTTTGCAAGCATAGTAAGACACTCCAAGTTGTTGATAGTAATGGCCGAAATTCACTTTTAGAGGGCTAAAGGCATTCAACCTATGACCTTATGCCTTACTACAGGAAGCACTGATAGAAAACAGGAAATTCCATGCCTCCCCTCAACAAAATAAGGTAGTTAGCAAGGTAAACACCAAGGTACAGAGTTCGACGGGGGCAGGACAGGGGTAAATGGAAAAAAGACAAAGGCAGTAAGGGCGGTGATGGGGCAAAAAAGAGTAATGCCATCATAACATGGAGGGTAATGAGTACCAGTGCTCATAGTCTGGGTAACAAGCTTCCTGAGCTAGTGGCCCTGATGGAAGGAGGGCACCTGGATATCATGGCAGTCACAGAAACATGGTAAATGGAGGACCATGACTAGGATGTCAACATACCAGAATACACAATCTACAGGAGGGAGAAGGAGGGTAAGATAGGAGGAGGAGTAGCTCTCTACATAAGGGAAGGGATCAAAGCAATGGAACTAAAGAGTAAATGGGGAGGAGAGGAGGCACTTTGGGTCACCTTGTAGACAGAGAGTGGCACCACAATCCGCACAGGGGTTGTATACAAACCCCCATCTCAAGGGGCTGGAAATGGACAAGGAAATGAAAAAAGGCATTCTCAAAATGGCAGGAAAGGGGGAGATATTGTTGATGGGGGACCTGCATATGCCAGATGTTAACTAGAACATATTTATTGCAGCCACATCCAGGAGCAGGGTCATCCTCGATGCCCTACAGGGGGAATGCCTCAGACAGCTAGTACTGGAACCCACTCAGGAGGGCGCAGTCTTGGACCTGGTACTTTCAAACAAAGAGAGGATCACAGATTTGGAAGTGGGTAACTATCTGGGAACAAGTGACCACCACACAGTGTGGTTCACGATAAACACAACCGTGGAGTCAAGCCATATAAAAAGAAGGTACTTGACTTTAGAAGGGCTCACTTTGGCAAAATGGGTGAGTACCTAAGGAATGCTCTAGTAAATGGGCAGGAAGGAGGGGTGGAAGAGCAGCAGAGAAAAATCAAAACTGCCATCATTGAGGCAACAAGCCTTTGTGTGAAGCAAATCAACAAAATACAATGAAGGAAAAAACTGCTCTGGTTCTCAAAAGAGGCAGCAGGGAAGGTTAAGGAGAAAAAGATAGCATTCAGGAAATATAAGGAAACACAGAAGGAGCAGGACAGAGGACTTTATCAGTTAAATCAGAAGGAAGCAGGAAAGGCAGTCAGAATAACAAAGGCCCAAACCAAGGAAAAGATAGCCGACTCTGTTAAGAAGGGGATAAAACCTTTTATAGGTACATCAGGGAGCAAAGGAAGACAAAGGGAGGGATACTGAGGCTTAATAAAGGGGAAGGGAGGTGGGCAGAGGTTGACAGTGAAAAGGCAGAGATACTGAACAAATACTTTTGCTCAGTATTCGAAAAAGAAGAAGAGGAGGAGATACCTAACCCAAACAATAAAAAATACTCTGAGCAGGGTGGTTTACACCAGTCCATTCACAGAAGAAAGGGTCCTGAAAGAACTCCTTAAACTCAAGGTGGACAGAGCAATGGGGCCTGATGGGATTCACCCCAGAATTCTAAAAGAACTAAGGGGAGACCTAGTAACACTACTGACTACCGTTTTTAACAAGTTGTGGGAGGATGGGGTGGTACCTGAGGACTGGAGGAGGGCAGATATAATTCCCCTTTGCAAAAGTGAGAGCAAGGCAGAGGCAGGAAACTATAGACCTGTTAGTTTGACCTCAGTGGTAGGGAAAATTATGGAATCACTCCTGAAAGAAATAATTGCTGAGTACCTAGAGGCCAACAGGGCACAGGACCCAAGGCAGCATGGATTCACAATGGGAAGGTCATGTCAGATGAATCTAATTGATTTCTTTGACTGAATGGCCAAAGTAGTAGACCAGGGAGGGGCTGTGGATATGACCTAACTAGACTTTAGCAAGGCATTTGACACAGTCCCACACAAAAGATTAATAAACAAGTTAGTCAGCCTGGAAGTTGGTCCCAGGGTGGCAACCTGGGTAACAAACTGGCTGCACAACAAGACACAGAGGTTAGCAGTAAATGGAATACACTCTGAAGAAAGGGAGGTTACTAGTGGGGTAACGCAGGGTTCAGTATTGGGACCAGTCCTCTTTAAAATCTGTCACAAATGCACCCTGAAGGTCAGGCCCTCTGCTCCCACAGTGCCAAACCTCGAAGTGCAATATGTGAAAAGGAGACAAACAGGGTAACCCACCTGTTTGTTTTGGGTCTGAATCACCTACTAGCCTCGAGTCCAGGGTCAAATATGAACCTTTTTCTAGCATACCCAGTTAACCTGCTCAGATATGTATTCTCTTCAGGGAATGCAATACAATACTTCACGCTGTGGGCGCCCAGCCAGGTTCAAAAGTGTACCCTTATGACTCAGTATGAGACCTAGGCATATTCTTACCTTTAGCAAGATAAGTAACACACTTCCAAGCCCCTACAGTTGTCAGAATTTTAAACACTGTTCCAACATTCACATGCAAAAGAAACTGCGGAGGCACAGGCAGAATTTTAAGAAAAATAGTGTTTACTAAAAATTAAAAAAAAATGGATAAAATACAAAACAAAGAACATATAACAAAAATACTTACAGTCAGAACTAAATTGGAAAATACAGAACAAAAAGCACCTGAATACTTAAAGTTCTCGCTTAACTAATTGTTAACGGAAGGGCCTGTTTGAGTCCAGAGATCAAAGTCAGGATTCACAATGCAGTTTGGGACTAAGTCCCACTCCACAACCCTAGTGGCGCTCCGAAATTGCCGCAGCTGCAGAGTGCTCGATTCACAGCTGCCGTGGTTGTGGAGGGTGTTTCAGCAGGTCCCACTGTTCGTAGCAGCCTCCCGCAGCTGCAGTGCTGTCCCTAGCAACAGCACCCGAATGCTGTCATAATCCGTGGAGCTGGTCATAATCTGGCTCCACCTTTGTGAATACCTGCTGCTGTGGGTAACCTACAGCTTTGTAAGTAGCAACTCTCTTGTGCCAAGGTTTTTCCACAGCTGCGGGACCTTCCCCGAGGTTTGTGAATCCTGCCCTAAGTGTCTCACTCCTCTTAGAGTCCAGAGATAAAAGTGTCTTTCTTACCTCAGATGCTTGACAAATTGAAAGTCAATTTCTCCACCTCCTTGTGATGTCACAGCACACATGAGGTCACTGCTAGCCCTGTGAGAAAGCTGTAACCTGACCAAGTATATTCAAGAGGGTGTCATTTTACTGTTGGCTGGAAATCTGCAAAGTTAGCAATATCCAAAATATGACAGTCCTTTTGATCAGAGCATTTCCTTTAATGTTTTCACAACACACATTCCTGCCAACAGTTCCCTTCTAGATGTGAAAGCCAATAAGAATCAACCAAATATCCCCTTCCTTCAAGGATCATAAAATGCATACTTTATCTCTAGCAAATCAAAATAGGAATATGTTAAGATGTGTTATCACCTGGCATGGAGGGAAGCCCTATGTGTTAACATAGAGCAGCAGAACAACATCTGCTACATTATAGCTATGCTGAGGTCAGAAGATCAAACCTCCTTACTGGCTGCTTGTCCTAAGTAGACATTCACAGACAGATTTATTTATATCACAAATATTATACAATACAATTATTAGAGGGTTTCTCATGTCACAGGGGGTAGGAGGAAGTAGGCTGTTGGTTAACTAGAATCTGCAGCTTATCCAATAGGTAGGGAAATGAGCAAACTGGGTGGGCCAAGCGGCCCTTGTTTGCCGTCAAAGTGTATGTTTCTATGTTACAGCCTGGACATACAATTACAGCACTACTACCAACATCCTGTCATTTTTTATTTCTTACTGTAATTACAGATCCTGTTTCTTGTATAGTTCTGAGGGTCTTCTCAAGTCTTTTGAGTGCCAACATTTTCAGCTTAGCCTCACTGTTCTCTCACTCAAGCAACTTGAGAAAAAACTTTTATTGAACCATCAGAGAGACAATAACTATATAGAAACATACAACAAAAATCACACTGATAAATAAGTAGTTAATGCTAAAACTGTTTTTTTTTATTTGCCTTTCCTAATTGTGTTGATCCTGCTTATTTCAGTGCTCCTTTTGCTCTAGGTCTGTGCACTCCTGCTTTGTCTCTAATCAAATGTGAACAAAAAATGCAGCTTCTCGGTGCTGGATGGTAAAATAGGCACTTCTCTCAGGTAAATGTCGTCAAACATGCCAATAATTTATTTATTTTATTTTATTTATTTAGTTTTTGTAAACCGGGTAGGTGCACTAGCCAACAGGTGACTATTTTCAGGCACGACCCGGGAGACACAATTACAGTACAAAATAGGTCAGTTTAGTTAACATAATACAGGCAAAGGTACAATGGTACAAGTACAGACATATGATTTTCAAAGGCAGGCATACGGTTTCAATAGGCAGAGGGTACTGGCGGGAGATCACATTTAAGGGGAGAGAGAGAGAGAGAGGAAAGGGAAGGTAAGGGGGATTTTAGGACGACAAGGGAGGGTGTGAAACTGATGAGAGGTGGAGGGCAATGATCGAAAGGACGGAAGACAGCAGCTAACGGCCTTGCGGTGCTGGGCAGGGATACAGCCGGCTCATGGACCAAGGGATCGCAGAGCGGGAGGGGATGAACAGCAAGTAGGGGGAAGAGTGTTGCAGAAAACAAGAGGATGAAACCAGAGGGTAAGGGCAAGGAGGAGCTGAGGACACAGTTTCAAAGTGCAGCATTTAGTGGGAAGGCACAAAGGATCCAATAGCAACGGAGCCGGATCAGGAGGTGACTAGGCTGAAAGCACGACGGCAAGGAGCGGGCGTAATTACGGCCTTAGCAGGAAAGGCACTAAGAAGACCAGGGCTGTGGAAGCAAAACCCGCTGGGCCTAGGGACTCATGCAGCCAAGACGGCTAGTTACGGCTTTTATGGAAAAAGGTGCTAAAGGACCCGGGCTATGGAGCTAGAACTCGGCTGACAGAGCATACGACAAAGTACGGCTAGATAACGTCAGGTAGGGGAAGAGTGTTGCAGAAAAGCAAGAGGATGAAACCAGAGGGTAAAGGGAAAGGAGGAGCTGAGGGACACAATTTCAAGGTGCAGCATTTAGTGGGAAGGCACAAAGGGATCCAATAGCAACCGAGCTGGATCAGGAGAGGCGGCTAGGCTGAAGGCACGTACGGCAAGGAGCAGCGTGATTACGACTTTAGCGGGAAAAGGCACTAAGAAGACCCAGGGCTGTGGAACTAAAACTCGGCTGGGCTCAGGGACTCATGCGGCAAAGTATGGCTAGTTACGGCTTTTGCAGGAAAAGGCGCTGAAAGGACCCGGGGCTATGGAACTGGAACTCGGCTGGGCATAGAGACGCATACGGTAAAGTGCAGCTAGATACGGGTTGGCGGGAAAGGCGCAAAAGGGGTTATGGAACTGAGACCAGGTAGGACTGAGGGGAAGAGGAGTGAGAGGGGAGGGGAGAGGGAAAGCAAGAGGGACCAGTACCCATTAACATTTAGATACATCTTATGATTTAGTACTACACAGTAGAACTGATGAAGGATAAAACAAAAGAAGGATTATGTCATAATTATACACAAAGTCAGAAGAGAATAAACAATGTTGGATATGCAGTATAAAAGGTCAGAATAATATACATATTACAATGTTAAGGCAATTAGGCAGCAAACATGATTGGAATAGAGTGTCCATATGAGAGGTTTGTAAGCATTACATTGTAAGTGCAGGCAGTCTTGTAGACAGTTCATTAAAGTGCAATCAGACAAACCAGGTGACAGAGCAATCAGGGGAGGTAGGCTATTGAGTATATGGCAAGGAGGATTGATTTAGACAGGTTACAAAGCTTAAGTGGGATCAAAACAAGTGCAATGGTCCATAGAGTAGAAGTATGAGCGAAGTCTCCACTTGAAGGCTAGGTGTGATGGAGCACTTCTCAGATCCATAGGCAGTAAGTTCCAGGCGAGAGGGGCAGCGCACCTGAAGGCACCAGCACCCTTGGAGGTACGGCAGTGGGGAACTGATAAAAAAGACTTGTCTGACGACCTCAGGTCACGCGATGGTATTACAGGTTGGAGTAGTTCAGACAATGTGGCAGGTTTCGACACTCTGATTATGGAGTCTGATAGGCTGCAAAGGTAGTATAGACTCGTGGAGGAAGGGGATAGCCAACCTAACCCTTTGTAAAGTTGGCAATGGTGCATCAGACGTGGTGCTTTAGCTGCATATCTACAGACATTATTGTAGGTGGTGTCCCATTTCTGTAGAACGGTTTTATTTGCCATGGTGAGGATAGGTGCACAATAAGACAGAGAGGGTAATAGGATACTCCTGGCAATAGCAAGTTTGGCGGTGGGTGTGAGCATAAAGTTCATCCTGTAGGCAGCACCCAGCTTACAGTTGACATTCTTACACAACTCCTGGATATGCTGCTTCAGAGCAAAATTTTGGTCAAGCTGTATCCCAAGATAGCAGAAAGAACTTACAATCTCAAGGGTGGATCCATTGATATCAGGAATTGTCAGTGGAGATGTGCAGGCTCTAAGCTTATGATTTGATCCAAAGAGCATGGCCTTGGTTTTGCTAGCATTGAGTATAAGGCGATGAGCTTCAAGCCAATGCTGCGTAAGGTGGAAGGCTGATGACAGTGTGGAATTCAGGTGAGAGATGTTGTCAGAGTGAGCATATATAACAAGATCATTGGCATAGAGTAGTGAGTTGCCTGACGTTATTACGTTGGGCAGGTTGTTGATAAATAATGAGAAGAGGAGTGGACCGAGAATAGAGCCCTGTGGTACGCCAGTATTGATTGTGGTACTGTCAGAGATGGCTGAGTTAAGTTTTACAGCTTGAGACCTGTTGGTGAGGTAGCTACTGAACCAGGACGTTACTGGGGGTGAGGAGCATAGGTTTTTGAGGGTAGCAAGCAGTAGTGGATGATCAACAAGGTCAAAGGCCTTTGTAAGGTCGATGAACACAGGACCTGTTAGCTGCCCTTTGTCCATATTTGAGAGAGCGTCCGATGTGAATTTAGTCAGACAGTTGTAGTACTGTGGTGCTTCCTGAAGCCATGCTCAGCTTCACAGAGTGCATTAGTGGAGTCAATAAAATCAGTGACCTGGGTGGCTACTATCTTTTCAGTATTTACTCAGTACCGAGATATGGCAATGGGTCTATAGTTTGACAAGTCATTTTGCTCCCTTTTTTGAAAACTGGCGTGATTCTGGCAGCCTTCCAAATCTCAGGGACAGTACCTGTAGAGAGAGATAAGGTGAAATTCCTGGCAAGTGGGCGGGATATGAGGTGGGCAGCTATTTTCAGGAGTCGAGGTTCCAGGGTGTCAGAGGGCTAGTGTTCTCAGATATCCCTGACAGTAGTTTGCAGACTTGATTTCCAGTAACCGTTTTAAAGTAAAACAATCTTTTAGAGGCAAGTTGTGGATTGGAGCTTATCATGTTGGAGTATGGTTGAGAGTTATCAGGCAGAGATTTTAAAGAGGACGTGATAGCAGATAGGTCCGAGAATTGCTGGTTTAAGGCATTGGCAATGGTGAGGGAGTCATTGCAGTGGACACCTTGTAGTAGCATGTCCGAGGGGGTGAAGGATTTAGGGGTTCCGAGGAAGGTTTTTATATGATTCCAAAATCTTCGAGGATCATTAGCAGAGCTGGTTAAAAGGTCTTGGCAGTATCTGCTCTTTGCAAACCTGATATGTTTCTTACATTCGTTTCTATGCTGTTTGTAAGCCTGATGATCACAGGGCAGCCCGGTGGATTTATAATGTTTCCAGAGTTTGTCCCTGAGTTTGAGCTTGTGGAGAAGATCTTTGCTCAGCCACCTAGTTTGTTGCCCCCCTGACCCTTCTTTTTATCTTAGGTACATGCCTCCTTTGTACCTCCCCAAACTTGCTGAGGAACACATCCAGGGCAGCCTCAGCACTTGTTGCACTGTAGATGTCGGACCAGTCCATAATAGATATGTCATTGAGAAATGCTTGTACATCAAGCGCTGCAAAGTTGGTAAGGGTGATGAGGCGGGACCGAGGAGCAGGCGGCTGACAGGAACGCCAGTGACAGATCATGGGAGAGTGGTCTGTCAGAGAGTCCGCAAGCACAGTGGTTTTGGATACATAGATACATAGACGGTGTCGGCAGATAAGGGCCTATGGCCCACCCAGTCTGCCCATTTAAGTTTGTAAGTTCAGTTTATGTTTTCCAGGAAGTCTGTTGCCCCTTACCCCTGACCTCCAGAATTCCTTTATGTCTATCCCATGCATTCTTAAATCCCGTGATTGTTTCAGCCCCCACCACTTCCTCTGGCAGGGTGTTCCACTTGTCCACCACCCGTTCTGTGAAGAAATTCTTCCTCATGTTTCCTCTGAATCGTCCTCCCTCCAACTTCATCCCATGCCCTCTAGTCCTGGAACATCTTTTTCGCTTAAAAATAGTGCATTCCTGCACCCTGTTCCTCCCTGTAAGATACTTGTATGTCTCTATCATATCTCCTCTCTCCCTCCTCTCCTCCAGGGAGTACATGTTCAGTGCCTTCAACCTGTTCTCATAGGACTTGTGATGCAATCCATGCACCATCTTTGTTGCCCTCCTCTGAACCTTCTCTACCCTGTCTATGTCCTTACGTAGGTAAGGTCTCCAGAACTGCACAGTGTACTCCAGGTGCGGCCTCACTAGTGTCTTGTATAGTGGAATTATGACTTCCCTTTTCCTGCTGGTGATGCCCCTGCCTATGCATCCCAGCATCCTATTTGCTTTACCTGCTGCCTTGTCACACTGTTTCCCTGCCTTGAGGTCATCAGAGATGATAACTCCAGATCCCTTTCCTGCTTGGTGCATGCTGTATCCTCACCCCCAACTGATATATTGTGCCAGGGTTTTTGTGCCCCATATGCATTATCTTGCACTTCCTTGCATTGATTTCAACTGCCAAACCCTGACCATTCTTCAAGTTTCTGCAGGTCCCTTCTCATTCTGTCTACACCCTCTGGTGTGTCTACTCTGTTACAGAGCTTTGTGTCATCAGCAAACAGTGAAATTCTGCCTTCTAAGTCCTGTGCAATGTCACTGATGAAGATATTGAATAGTACCGGTCCCAGCACTCAGTCCCTGTGGTACCCCACTGGTCACTCTTCCCTCTGTGAGTGACAGCCATTTACCCACCACCCTCTGTGTCCTGCTGCCCAGCCAGTTACCTACCCACCGCACTACTGTCCTGCCCACACCCATATTCCCCAGTTTGTGCAATAGTCTTCTATGTGGCACAGTGTCAAGCGCCTTGCTGAAGTCCAGATAGGCCATGTCCACTGCCCTCCCCTGATCCACCTCCCTAGTCACCCAGTCAAAAATTCAATAGAGTTGGTCTGACATGACCTTCCCTGGTGAAACCATGCTGCCTTGGGTCTTGTAGTCCATTGACAACCAGATGTTCCACCAATCTCTCCTTCAGTAGTGCTTCCATGATCTTCCCCACTACCGAGGTGAGGCTGACTGGTCTGTAGTTCCCCACTTCCTCTTTGTTCCCACTTTTGTATAAGGGGACTACATCTGCTATCCTCCAGTCTTTGGGTACCTCCCCTGTTTCTAGTGATCGGCTAAACAGGATAGCAAGAGGTTCAGCCACCACCTCTCTTAGTTCTTTAAGGACCCTGGGTGCACCCCATCTGGCCCCATTGCTTTATCAACTCTTATTACTTCCAGTTCCTTCAGGACCCTTTCTCGTGTAAAGGGACTTGTGTCCATTTCTGCACCATTCTCACCCCTTGTACTCCATTCAGACCCATTTCCTCCTCTTCCTTAGTAAAGACTGAGCAGAAATATCTGTTCAATATGTCAACTTTACTGTTGTCATCCTCCACACAGCCCCCATCCTCCCCTTCAGTCTCACTATCCTCCTTTGCCTTTCTTTTTTCACTTATGTACCTGTAAAAGGTTTTGTCCCTCTACCCACTGATTTTGCAATGTGTTCTTCTGTCTGAGCTTTGGCTTCCTTACTGACCTCCTGCCTCCCTTTGCTTCTCCTGGTACTTCTCCCTATCCCTTCTGCCTGTGTCTTTTTGTATTGCCTGAATGCAATCTTTTTTGGCTTTCACTTTCTTTGCTACCTCTTTGGAAAACCATAATGGTCTCCTCTTCCTTTTCCTCTTGCTAACCTGCTTAATACATAATTCTGTTGCTCTTGTAATCCCCATTTTAAATACTTCCCACTGTTCCTCAACCCCTGATTCCTGCCCCATTCCCTTAATGCCTCTTTCAAGTATCTCCCATTTTCCCAAAGTTTGCCCCCTAAAATCCAGGATCGTGTTTTGTGTGGTTAGGTTCTGCTCTTTCTGTGATTTCAAACCACAGTGACTGGTGTCACTGTTCCCCAGGTGCTCCCCCACTCTTACCCCCATCACACTGTCTCTGTTTGTGAGCACAAGGTCCAGTATTGCCTTCTGCCGAGTTGGTTCCATGACCAGTTGCTTGAGGAAGGCACCCTGAAGGGAGTCCAGGATAAATCTGCTCCTAGTTGATGCTGCTGCTGGGATGCTCCAGTCCACGTCTGGAATACTGAAGTCTCCAACCAGTACTACCTCACCCTTGCCTGCCATCCTCTGGATGACTAGCATCAGCTCCCCTATCTGTTTCTTCCTCCTGGGCTGGTGGTCTATAGACCACACCTGTGCGGATGGCTGGCCCCATTTTCCTTTCCAGCTTAACCCACAGTATCTCTCCCCCATTTTGTTCCTCCTGGATCTCTGTGGCCACATGTGATACATGGTCAGGCCTGTTGGTGAGAACCCAGTCTAATAGTGTTCCTGTCTGCGTGTTAGTCATTCTCGTGCATTCTGTTACAAGTTGGTGAAAGTTATATTTTTGGACCATAGATGCAAGGTTACCTTGATTCGGGGCCTAGCCAGTTTAAGTTGACGTCCCCCAACAGGATACACTCATTCAGTTTCACGGATTGAGACACATGTTGTAGTAAGATCTGGAGACTTTCCAAACCTCCAGTGGGTGGGTTGTACAAACACAGGATGTGCAAGTGTTTGGCTCCTAGGGACAGTGTAGCATGTAGCGATTCACAGCACATGTGGGGGCCAGGATTTGGAACCGCTTTTAATGAGAGGTGATTTTTTGTAATAAATGGCAATGCCCCCTTGCAGAGCCACTTGATCCTGCCTAATGATGGCATACCCAGGCAGGGCGCAGTGGGCATCTAGGATATTGGGTTTGAGCCATGTTTCAGTAAGGCACAGGATGTCAGGGTTAATCAGTTTTGCCCAGGCTTCAAGCTCAGCCAGGTGCCCCACAAGACTCCTTATATTCATATGGGCTAGTAATAGGCCTTTATTGTGCAGAATAAAAAGCCAACATAAGCAGTTGTTCCCTCTGGCCTGACATTTTGTGCAAAATCTGTGCACTTTATCAAATCTGTTGATAAAAAACACAGACTCTTTGTTTTGTACAATAAAATATTGCTATTAACCTGTGAGAAGTGCCTATGTTGTCTTCCAGTACTGTGATGCTACATTTTTTGCTTATAGATGACTGTAGTACATGACAGCACTGGTGGTCTCGCCTGAGCTGTCTTTTTAAAGTTGTCTCTATCAACTCAATCAAAATTTTCAACTTCTACAAATATGTTAGCTGCATTGTTTCTTGTACAAACGAATAGACAAAGTAGATGATTTGATACATTTTGTTGGACCAACAGTAATTTTAAATGCACTGTTTTTTAGGCCTCACAGTGCCATTCCTCAGGTGAACAACTTTAGGTGTTTTAGATCATCCGAAGAATGACACTGTGAGATCTGAAAGCTTGTGTATAGAAAATTACTGTTGGTCCAGTAAAAGGTATTAAATTACTTACTTCTGTCTTTTAACTTCCCACAGGAAGTCACATATGGTAGGAATGCACAAACTTATTGTTCACCTCCTCTTTTCTGTCTTCCGAACTCTTTATTGCTTCATGAGTGAGTGATATATTTTGAGTTTGTATTTATTTTTTATATAAAAGTTGACTGGGAAAGGCACACTGAGCTAAGGCTCGTTTCCAGGTGTGACCTGGAGTAGGGGAGCAAAATACACAGGTACATGGCATGTTTCAGCAAGTCAAAAAGTACAAATTTTGTACTACCAAGCAATAATAGCGATAATACAACAGGTGATAAATATATCTATACAATGGCAGCGGAAGAGGTAGAGTAATGTACAACATCTTAGGTTTAGATAGTGTACAACACAAGCAAGCAGTAAGTGTACAGTAGCAGCAGATTTAATGTTCTGTAGCTGAGCCACACAACGCAGGGTAGAGAGTAGGAGAACGCATGATGGAACTTAGGGTCAAAAAAGGCAGAGAAACTAGATGAGATGAGGATATAGTAGGAGAAATTCAAAAGGAGAAACAGGCCCGGTATCGATGGAACCTTTACTATTTGATGAGCAGTATAGCAATAAGAGAGGAGGTGAGGCTAGGGTGAGAAAGGTGGAGGTGTAGTCTGGGAAGAGGGGGGAATGGCAAGAGCATACTGTGGTGGAGGCATCCTAGAGTAGGGTTTTAGGGGCAGAGAAAGTGGGGGAGTGGTTAGTGCCCCAGGGGAATTGATTCCAGAGGTGTGGCAAATGGTAGGAGAATTCGGCCTTACCTGAGCAGGAGTGAGGGTGGGGAAGGGAGAAAGTCCGAGCATCCCTGGATCAGAGAGAGTACATAGAAGAGTTTACCGGTGACATGCAGGAGTTGAGGTAAGGGGGAAGAGTCCCAAATCAGAATTTGTAAATGAAAGCGGGGCTATGTATATGGCGCCTTGCAGGAAGAGGTATTAGGGAGCTGTAGGAGTAAAGGGAGCAGTGGTGAGTTGGGGGGAGGACGTAGCAAAATAACAGAATGAGTTTAATAGAGTGTTGAGTCTAGTGAGGGAGGTACTCAGTGTGGAGCCATAAACAATGTCTGAATAGTTGAGTACTGGGATGATGGTTTTGGTGACTAGATCACAGTGGGTGGTCAAGGGGAGGCAACCCTTGTGGTGGTGGAGGGCTCCTAGTTTAGAAGGTAGTTTGGTGTAGATGGAGTAAGTGGGAGCATTGTGAAATTGAGGTTGCTATCAAGCCAGACCCCAAGGTATTTGAAAGGGTTGACAGTGTCGTGATGTTAGCTGTCCAGGGTGGCAAAAGCTGGGTTGTTAGGGGATCTCGATAATCTTTGCCTTGGTCCAAAGAACATGGAGACTGTTTTCTTAGAGTTAAGTTTGAGTTGATTTTGGGTATGGGTTTTTGTGAACAAACAGAGGCATATTAAGATTCGCTGGTTTTGCAAATGAAACATAGAAAAATAGAAATTGTCTTCAGATAAGGACTGCCAGGCCCATCCAATCTGCTCATAAGCCCTTCACTTGTTTGCAGCCTCTGACCCTAACTGATCAGTGGCTTTTCACCACCCCATCTCAACTCTAAGGTTCACTTGTGCTTGTCCCAGGCATGTTCAAATCTCTCCACTGTACGTGCTCCCACCACCTCCTGCAGCAGGCTGTTCCGTGTGTCCACCACCCTCTCCATGATGAAAAACTTCCTCACGTTTCCCCTTAACCTGCCACCTTCCAATTTCATGTCATGCCCCCTTGTTTTTTCACTCCTTCTATATTGGAAGATGTCTCCCCCTATACCTTGTTTTTACCCTTAAGATACTTGAACGTTTCTATCACATGCCCCCACTCCCTCCTCTCCTCCGTCGAGTACATGTTGAGGTCCCTCAATCTCTCCTCATAAGATTTTTGGCACAGGCCCTATACCATCCTAGTCGCCCTTCTCTGAACTGCCTTAACCTTGTTCATGTCCTTACAAAGATGCGGCCTCCAGAATTGCATGCAGTACTTTAGGTGAGGTCTCACTAGCATTTTGTACAATGACATCACTACCTCCCACCTTCTGCTAGTGATACCTCTGCTTATGCACCCCAGCATGCCACTGGCCCTCCCTGCAGCCTTCGTACTCTGCTTAGACACCTTTAGATCATCTGAAATGATAACCCCTAGGTCCCTTTCTTCCTTGGTGATCGTCAGCAACTTCTCCCATCCTGTAGCCTTCCCCAGGGTTCCTTCTTCTGAGGTGCATTATTTTGCACTTCTTTGAACTAAAGCTCAGCTGCCACAAATTAGACCATTTTTCAAGCTTCCCCAGGCCCCGCCTCATTTTTTCCACCTCATGTGAAGTGTCCATCCTGTTGCAGATCTTGGTGTCATCTGCAAACATACAGTCATTTCTCTCCGCCCTTCTGCTATGTCATTAATGAAGACATTAAACAGGACTGGCCCAAGGACTGATCTCTGAGGCACGCCGTTGGTCACCCCCTCTTCCTGAATTAGATTCTATTTACCACCACCCTTTGCCTCCTGTTTGTTATCCAGTTCCTAATCCAATCTACCACCTTGTGGCCTATGCCCCGACTACCCATCTTGTTAACCAGCTTCTTATGTGGAACGGTGTGAAAAGGCCTTGCTGAAATCAAGGAAGGCATCATCCACGGCTCCCCTTCCCTGATTTACTTTCTTTGTCACCCTGTCAAAACAGTCTGTCAGAATCGTCTGACACTTCCTGCTGTGAATCCATGTTGTCTCGGATCCTGGGCACCATTGGATTCCAGATGTGTCACTATTCTTTCTTTAAGCAGTGCCTCCAATGATCTTTCCCATTACTGAGGTGAGGCTGACTGGCCTATAGTTCCCTGCTCCCATTTTTTTGTAGAGAGACTACATGTGCCCTCTTCTAGTCTTCTGGGACCAGCCCTGTGTTGAGTGACGTGGTGAACATGGCTGTCAGAGGTGCTACAGGCTCTCTTCGCAGCTCTCTTAATATCCTCGGGTATATGCCATCTGGTCCCATTGCTTTGTCCACCTTTAGTTTTGTGAGCTTCTGTAGGACTCTCCACTATGAATGGACTTGTGTCCTCCCCTTCCCCCTTCGTATCTGTTGCTCAACTGCAGTCCCTGATCCTTCCCCTCTACAGTAACTACTAACCAGAAGTATTTATTCAGTATTTCCACCTTTTCTAGATCTCTGTCCTTACATTCTCCTGCATCCCCTTTGAACCTTACAACCCCCCCACCAACTTTTCTACTTTCATTGATGTATCTAAAGAATGTCTTGTCCCCTTTTATCACCTTCTGTGCTATTCCTTCCTCAGTCTGTGCCTTCGCGCTCCTAACAGCCTTTCCTGCTTTCCTTAGACACTCTAGGTACACCTCCCAATCCTCCCCCGCGGGGTGTCCTTTTATTTCCTGAAACTTGCCCTTCTAGCCCTTACTTTGTCTGCCACAGCTTTCGGGAACCATAGTAGCTTCCTTCTTTTCTTGCCTTTGGATACCAATCTGATGCATTCTCACAATCTTCCTTTCCCTTTCTTTACCTGTTTTATTCCGCCTTGTCACACCTTTTACCAGAAGATCATTTGGCATGAATATGTCTGACAGAAACGGTCTCGCCTTCTAAACACGCTGTAGAAGAGGTCTCACTCAGTGATTCTTGGGAAGATTGAGTCATTCAAGCTATTTTCAAGCTCCAAAGAACAAGTAGAGATCTCTGTTGTGATCTGGGTTTCAGAAAACGAAATGACTTTACTGTACATACAGTACTTTTGTATAAGCCAACATCATACGTGAGTTGATCCACTGTTAGAAGACAAAATATGTTTTATGTGGCCAACACAGGAAAGAAAATCTGTTTATGGGGCCAACACTGTACCTAAACCTACATTTAGAAGTTGCAGATGGGGATGACCCTTGTAAATACTGCAGACACAGTAAGTCAACCTCACTTACAGCTAGGAACTGCAAGACAATTTTGTTTACACAGTGCTCCGTCCTCAAAGGGCTCAGAGTGCTGTACAGTAAGGAAGCAGATAAAATAACCAGTAACATCAATGAATTTTAGAGAATATAAGCAGTCAAAAAATATGGGTTTTCAACTAGAAATAATATTACGCAAACAAGTTTGAAAGTGCTCCTTCATAGGTGGGGTAGATTGACCTGCAGGCACAGCTGTTGTCCTGCTGCATGAAAACCATGTTTGGGGAATAAACTCGGGGTGTCAGAGAGTTGCCCAATGTGGGGAGGAGAATTAAGGGTCTGATGGACTGCTCGCCTCCTCCAAGGTGGGGTGGGATGTTAGCCTGACCCTTGGCGGTGGCTGTGAAACGGACATCTGGAACTGCAATACAAGGAGAGGCATGACAAACACCTGGTGTGCTGTGTGCAGAAGCATGTGTAGCACCGTCATTGATGTCATCACACATCAGCTTCTCCACACCATAGGAAAGGAAGAAAAAAAATGGAAAAATCACCCTGGGTAACCGTGATTCTCTGTCCCCCTTACAGGGGTGTTGGAGGGGAAGGAAGCCAGCCAAGACAGGGGGAGAACCAGGATTAACAACAAACAGAAGCGAGGCATGTTATAAGAATAACAACCCCCCCTCCCCGGAAAAGAACAAATTAATTACATTCATATACGTCAAGGATATAAGTCAAGTCCCCTAGTATTTTATTTTATGCTACAGGTTCAGATCTTGCAGTAAGAAGTTTTAGGCATGGGAATGGGTGGGCCTGGATTTCCTATGTGAATCCACAAGATGATTGTTCTCATGTCCCCACTTACATGTCCCTAAGAGGGTAAATATCAGAGTAGATAAGAGGCATTTTTTTTTTAAACAAGCATTGGTCAGTGCCAGTCATTTAAGCAGTAATGCATGACAGGGCATGTGTTGTTGTGGGATTTATACACTCCTTGTATGGTGTGTCATGAGGCGCAGTCGAGTGACTTTAACCACACCAGAAGTCTGTAAATCCCACTACTACACATGCTCTGAAGTGCATTATTGTGGTTATAAAATTAATCTGTTACTAAAAATTAAAATGAATTAGGTTCAAAGAAAGTAAACATTTTTATTACCAGGATCTTTACCTGTTGTCTGTCGCAGGATTTATACATGGTCATGTGACATGTTTTGACCAATGAGGTTACAGGATTTTTGAGACCCATTTTATAATAGGGGTTTGTAAATACCTTATTTTGAATATTCATCTGAGTATCCATATTCGAGGGTCAATATTCAATCTCACTTTGAGGGGGATCTTGTAGCAGTCAACACCATAAGGACTGAAGCTGGCAGGTGCCAGGACCCCACATAAAACTGCTAGCTAGCAGTATATAGCGGGAGACTGCCCCCTGACGTCAACCTGCCTCTGACGTCTACCTGTGTTATAAAAGAGGTGTTCCCAAAACACCAGCCCAGATCTTTTCCCTGAGTTTACCCGTGCAAGTTGGACCTTCACGGCTGCCTTCTGCTTTAGTCGACCGCCATTTTCTCTGCGTTACCTGCATTTTATTATTTTCAATTTTTTCTTTAATTGAACAGTAATCTGTGCATGTCCTCTTCTCTTTCCTCACCTGTTGAATGGTGGCGAATGAAGTGTGCTTGTAGAAAGCAACTTCCCCACAAGGGCGGCCATTCATCGTGTCTGCTTTGCCTAAGCCTGAACCACGACACTGAGGCCTTTCAGCACTGCCAAGACTTTAACCAGTGCACTTGGCTTCACCACCAGAAGACCATGGAAGCCTTCCTGCTGCAGCAAAAGCTCTCAGTGATGGAGAAGGAGCTTCACCAGAGTTCCTCCTCTTCCCCGGCCTCCTGGGCCTCCACTTCTTCATCAGCGAAGGACAAGAAGAAGTCTTCAGAAAAGCACAAACAGTCCGTGAAGCAAAGGGAGAAACCTCAGTCAGCTTCCCGCTCAAGGTGCCCGTGAAAGTCAGGCACTGATCATGAGTTTTCCTCCCACAGGAGAATGGGCCCTTCCACTCCATCAGCCTTCTATCTCAGGCTGCCAGTGGTCAAACCACCTGCTCTCCTAACTGTCTCAGGCGGTGGTTCCTTGGGGCTTGGGACTTTGTACCTAGCCTCTCAATCCCTGAAGCTCAGACCCATTCAATAAATGGGTCCTCAACCAGGTGGCTCGGCTGGGTCCTTCTCGGGCAGTGGGTCTTTGCTCATTGCCCTCCTGGTCAACGTATTAGCAAAGTCGGTTCCGATGTCAAGGACTGATGCCATCTCACAATGCCAGGGGCATGCAGTCACTTCCCCTGCGAGTGTGATGCCTCTGGCCTACTCGGAAGTCAGCTCCCCTATATGGGCTTCTCCCTCCAGGCCAACACTGGCTGCTTCACCAGACCGGCCTCAGTCTGTATCTGTTCCATTGATGCAGGCCTCCCTGGCGCCGACCCCAACAATGCGTCAACCGTCATCCCCAAATCCTCCACATTCATCAGCCAGACCTGTAGTCACACAGCTGACACCAGGGGGACCAACACCCAATCTTTTGACCCCAGTTAGACTGATGCCAGATGGTACCTTACCTCAGGATCCTATGCCGATTAACCCAATATCAGTGGATCCGACACCAGGGTTACTGCAACCTGACAAACCAATGCCAGTGCCTTCCAAACCTACCCCAAAGATGCCGATTTCCCCAGCCTTGCCTCAGAATCCACCCATGGACCAGGTACCTCCTAGGAAGACACTGACACGGCCCCTACTCTTAGGTAGCCTACACCACAACCAGCAGGGACTGGCACTGGTTGATCTAAGACCCATCGGCATAAGCCTTGGCACTCACCTTGTCCCTCTCCAGATTCCAGTGAGTCAGGGGGAAATTCTTCTTCCTCCTCTTATAATGATTCTGGAAATTCGGATCTGCCGTCAGAGTCGGAGGAGCCCAATGACCTCCCGCGGTCTCCTCCAGATGACCCAACTTTCATGGATGTGATGAGACAAATCCAGGCCCTCATGGGCTGGGATACTGAGGAGGTTGACCCCGAGCAACATCTACTAGCCATTTTCCTCCACAAGAAGGCGTCCTTACCTCTAGTAGTTCCCCCATGAACCGATTCCTTCAAGAATGTCAGTAAAGTGGCTTGGAAGCACCCATCCACAACACTGGCAATGTCCAAAAAAAAGGTAGATCACCTGTACAACTCCCCGAGGGATTAACCCTTTTATGGGGAGCACCCTGAGGCTGATTTGGTCATTATTAATGTGGCCTATGACCATTCAAAATGACCCCAACTCCTCAGGACTCAGCCTCCTGACAGGGACTCTAGGCAGATTGACTATTTTGGCAAAAAGCTCTATTCTTCAGCCACATGTGCTGTCTGCTCACTAAACTTCCTTGCCCACATGGCTCAGTATCAGAATGCCCTGTGGGAGAAGGCTTTTGAGGTGGCACAAGCTTAACCTGATCTCCCCAAGAAGGCTGAACTGTTGCATCCCCCTTTAAGCTGGGCTCAGATGTGGGGACCCAAATCCTCGGAACCCCATCTGTAGTAGTAAATCTTTTTTATTCGTCAGAATAAGGGAAGTACACTCAATTGAGCATAGCTCATTTTCAATGAAGTCCCAAGCATTAGAACAAAGCAGACATAAGTAACAATGTAAAATACATGAATCAAGCATTATAAATAAGACATACAAAGTATTTGGGAAAACAGACAGTCATGAATGAACAAGCATCACATTGACTGCAGTGGGAAGAACTACCAAGTCAGGCACCATTTATTCAAATCAGATAGGTGAATTGGTTGACCAGACCCATGTAAATTTAATGGAATTTGGTTCCACAGAATAGCTCCTCTGTAAGGAACAGATGACCTGCCTACACTCAGATTACATTTGACAGTGGAATATTGTATACCCTGAGCCAATCTTAAATTATCTTTCACACATCTGAGTGAGAATAGGTCAAGAATATTAGTGGGGACTCCATTTTTTCAGATTTTGAACATGAATAGGAGAAGATGTAAATTCCTATGGACATGGGGTTTTGACCGTTTTAAATTGTTATACAATATACACTTATGGGTTCTATAGGGCACCTCGAAGACAAAGCGGGTCATTCTATGGAACATAAGGTCCACTCTGCTGAACAAGGAGCCCGAAGCCCCACTGTATAGGAGGTCCCCATAGTCCAAGACAGGAATTAATAAGGAATTGACTACATTTAAACGACTATCCCTAGACATGTACTTTTTAAATCTATAGAGGGCCCCCAGCTTCCTATTCAATCCTGCTAACATATTATTTATATGGAGAGTCCAAGTCAGGTTGCAGTCTAACCAGAGCCTAAGTACTGTATTTATAGTGGTCAACCTCCTTTATAGCAAAACTGTCTAAGGTTGTAATAGCCAAACATGGGTTCCATTCTTTGGACTGTTTATTCCTGAACAATAGAGCATGGGTTTTCTTTGGGTTTAGTGTTAAAAAGTGCTTATTGAAAAATTCTTGGACCTGATCAAATGTCAGCTAAAGTTTGGAACTAGTCAATTCCGGGGTTTGACCCTCTACATATTTTATGGTGTCGTCTGCATATAAGTGATATTAAATGTCTGATAGGTCGAATTTGAGCTTGTTAACATAAATGTTAAATAACAAAGGCCCCAATATTGACCCCTGTGGAACAACAAGGGACATATTCACCAATTCTGATTTAAATGTGCCGATTTCTACAAATTGCCTTCTCTCATCAAATAGGAGGAGAAAGATTTAACAACTTGGGGGGACAAACCGATCCCGCTGAGCCTGGACAGGAGCACTTGGTGGTTTAGGGTGTCGAAATCCTGGGAAAGATCTATAAACAAAGCTCTGACCATTAGTCTCCTGTCCAGGCTCAGCTACAGATCAGTAACTACCTTAACTGAAGCAGTGTGGGTGCTACATTAAGACCAAAAACCCGATTAGTGAACACACAACTTTTTCGTTATGTCCAAATACTCTTTAAATTGATTGGAGACAATTCTCTCGAAAACCGTAGAAATCTGCAGCAGGAGTGAGATGGGTTCATAATTGCCCAGCTTGCTTCTGTCCCCAGACTTAAACATGGGCTTCACTTTTGCAGTTTTCCTGCCCTTGGGAAATTTGCTCTGAGTGCAAGATAAATTGAAAATATGAGCCAATGGATCTGCTATACAAGGGGCAGCATATTTTAGCAGTCTGGCAGGGATCCCATCAAAGTCAATTGCCTTAGATGTATTCAGCCTTAAAAGTTCAGTTCTAACCTCCTCGGGGGAAATAAGTTTTAAACTGAATATATCAGGATCCCCATTCCCAGAAATCTTGTCACCTAAATTTACTATGTGGTCCAGCTGTCCATTCTTATCTAATGTAGAGGAACCCACGTTATTGCAATATACATTAAAGCTGTCCGCAAGCTCTTCCCCAAGTGTAAATTCAGCTCCATCAGCTACAATTTTATTTACAAGGGGCTTTTATTTTTAACCATTAAGTTAGAGATGGTCCTCCAAAATACTTGGATTCTGCTTATGGTTGCTATCCAATTTTGTTTTAACGTAGTTCTGTTTAGCTAACCTAATTGTAGCTGTATAGGCATTGCTAGGTTGTCTGTACAGGGCCCAATCATTGTCCTTCATAGACTTCTCAGCAGTTTCCCATTTCCGGTCTCTATCTCTCCTAGCTTTGTATAAGTCGGTATTAAACCAAGCATTTCCCTCATGTTTGGTCTTCCTAATTTTCACTGGTGCGTGTTTGTCACAGACTTTTAAGAACTCATCTAAAAAATATTCCCATGCCTCGGATGTGGTAGGGATTAAATCCAGCCTTGACAAATTTACATTCTCTAAATCTAGCATAAATAATATATAATCAAATAGTTTAAAACTTCTCCAGTACACATTGTGACCTGGGTTGGGTACACTAATACTAATTCTTATAGCATAGATTAGTTGGTAATCAGAAAATTATTCAGATAGTACCCCATGTGCCATATAAGATTGGAGAAAATTAGTGAACATAAGGTCCAATGGCGTGGATTTCTTAGGATCCCAGTGATTAATTCTCATGGGTTCCATAATTAATTGGGTCAACCCCAAATCAAGTTGGAAATTAATTAAAGCATAGTTTGGATCAATTCCTAACCAATTAACATTAAAATTTCCTGTTAAAAATAACTTTGGGAATGTTTATATTTTACTAAAAATTCCTGTAGCACATAAAAGGCCTTAGTATCCACTTTAGGGGGTTTGAAAACTGCCATTAAGAAAATGGGTTTTCTATGAGGCACTATAATCTCAATAGCAAGAGTTTCTAAACCACTTTCTGGAATAAGACATGAAACTTTGTTAGTGGTTAGGCTACCTTCAACATACATCACAATTCCTCCCCGCATTTGTTCCTAGCCTTTCTAAAAATCTGGTAATTTACTAGGTCAATAGAAGCATCATAAATTGTCACTCAGCCAAGTCTCCATTATAATCATCCTTGGTTTGTGCTCCTCTACCAAGTCCCTAGTTACTCCTGAAGCTACTAACATTGAAATCTACAATATTCATGGCTGGTCCATTGGTGCAGTGGTTGGATCTTTGCTTGTGACACCAGTGACCCGGGTTGGGGAATGGACTTGGGTCACTGGAGGGCCAGCCGGGAGGAAAAGCCTTGAGTGTCCAACGACTGCTCACCTTCTCCAGGGGAGGTAAGGGAGGTGGCTCGCTGTGTGTCGCCTCCTGGTGGAGGGACATGGTGGATGTCGGCATGTGCCTTGACGCCTGTGGCACACCCTCCCCCCGGCCGGGGAGTAAATTGGAAACTCAGTTCCTTGGTTGGCCAGATGATGGCTGCTGGTTTCTGCCGACATGAGTGCCCTGATGCTCTGGAAACCACTTCAGCAGCTCCCGGTGACTGATTAGAGAGTGCGCTGGTTGCCCTCCCTGGTGCTTTCCCCCTCAGGGGAGAGGGACCCATCTGGTGAAGGGATACACGGGGCCACCCCTGGGATGGCTGCAATGTGAGGTAGGTGGAGGGTGTTGGGGCAAGGGTGCCAGTGGGGTCCATGGCTGGCCAGAAGGAGAGGCGGACCAGGAGCATGGAAGAAGCAAAAAAAAAAAGAAATGTACTATATTCAAACCTCCGTAGTTAGGTGCATCTATGTCATAACATTTATGGAGGAGGGACCAGGATTTTGGTGGACATCACCACAGGCTAATAGACAAAAGATAAGAAACATTTTTAAGACCCTTTGTACGTTTAACCTTTGGGTCTTATTTTGCATACTAGGATAATTTTTACCAAATTAATTGTTAGGGGACAGATGGTCAACACAGTCCGACTAACTGGGAGGGCCTCAATAAAATTGTTAAAACAGCCACTGGGGCAAGAGGCCAGAGGCAAAGTAGATATTTTCAATGGGGGCTAAAGGCTTCTGATCCTAACGGGATAAAAAGACCCTCTTACGGAGAACCCTGTGTCGGCATAAGATAGCGCATACGTATTAAGAGCACCATAAAACAACGTTAGTGCAATAACTTTAAGAATCACCATTTCAAGTAGTTTAAATAGGCAAACAAGTGGAGTACCTGTCCTCAAGGGCAAAATTCAAACTAGACTTTTTTTTTCCCAGTGAAGTGACCAGTAGAGCTGCAGCTACCAGAGTTTGCCTTCGCTGCTACTCGTGGCTTAGAGTCTTCGGGTTTGCTCTGGATATCCACTCTAAGATTCTGGACACACACTTCAGAGGCCCTGTCTTGTTTGGTGAGGTTTCTCAAAATATAATCACTTGTCTCCAAGAGTCGGGCAAGGCTATCCATTCAGTTCACACTCTGTACCACTCTCAGCCTAAATCACCCCAGTGACAGCCTTTCATCGCACCTCCAAGCAGCAACCCAGAAGTCAACAGCCTAAGAAACACAAGAATATTTTTGCTCAGTATTCACAAAATAAAAGGAGAGAGGTACCTTTCCAATCAACAGAACGACTCTGGATTGGAGGCGATACCAATCCTTTTACAGAAGAAAGGACTCTGAAAGAACTCCTAAAACTGAAGTTGGACAAAGCAATGGGGCCTGATAGGATTCACCCCAGAATTCTAAAAGAACTAAGGGGAGAACTAGTGACACTACTGACTACCCTTTTTAACAAATTATGGGAGGATGGGGTGATACCTGAGGACTGGAGGAGGGCAGATGTGATTCCCCTTCACAAAAGTGGGAGCAAGACAGAGGCAGGAAACTACAGACCTGTCAGTTTGAACCCAGTGGTAGGGAAAATGATGGAATCACTCTTGAAGGAAAGAATTGTTGAATAACTAGAGGCCAGAGGGGCACAGGACTCAAGGCAGCATAGATTCACAGTGGGAAGGTCATGTCAGATGAATCTAATCGATTTCTTTGACTGAGTGACCAAAATAGTAGACCAAGGAGGGGCTGTGAACATGGCCTACCTAGACTTTAGCAAGGCATTTGACATAGTCCTGCACAAAAAAATAATAAACAAATTAGCCAGCCTGGGAGTGGGTCCCAAGGTAGTAGCCTGGGTAAAACATTGGCAGGACAACAGTACACAGAAGGTAATAGTAAATGGAGTCTACTCTGAAGAAAGCAAGGTTACTAGTGGGGTACCACAAGGTTCAGTACTGGGGTTGGTCTTTTTTAATGTCTTTATAAGTGACACTGCAGAGGGATTGGAAGGAAAAGTATGCCTCTTTGCAGATGACACAAAGATCTGTAACAGGGTTGATACACGGGGTGGGTGGAAAGGATGAGAAGGGATTTGTCAAGGTCAGAGGAATGGTCAGAAGTATGGCAGCTTAGATTCAATGCAAAGAAGTGCAAAGTAATGCACCTGGGAAACAAAAACCCAGGGGAAGAGTACACAGTGGGCGGGAAGGTAGTAACAACGACAAAAATGGAAAGGAGCCTGGGGTAGTCATATCAGATGACCTTAAGGTTAGTGAGCAATGTGAGAAGGCAGTAGGGATGGCTGGGGGGATACTGGGATGTACATTGGCAGGCATCACCAGTAGAAAACAGGAAGTTGTTATCCCTCCATACAGACAGTTGGTGAAACCCCATCTGGAGTACTATGTGCAGTTCTGGAGACTCCATCTCCGAAAGGACATAGACAGGATGGAGGCAGTCCAGAGGAGGGCACCTAAAATGGTGCAGGGTCTGCAACAAAAAATATATGAAGAGAGACTAAAGGAGCTTAATATGTATACCCTTGAGGAAAGGAGGGAGTGGGGGGGGGGAATCAACCAAGTCCAAGAGGGTAGCATCTTTCAGAAAAAGAGATGTGCAAGAACAAGTGGAGACAATTTGAAGACAGAGGGGGGATAGCTCAGGGGCAATGTGAGAAAGTATTTTTTCACAGAGAGGGTGGTGAATGCATGGAATGGCCTTTTGAGGAGGTTGTGAGGTCAAAAACAGTGGGGGGAATTCAAGAACATATGGGACAGACATAAAGTAATTCTCATGGGGGGTAGGAAGAAATAGGCTGTTGGTTAACTAAGATCTGCAGTTTATTCAGTAGGTAGGGAAATGGGCTGACTAGGTGGGCCAAGCGTTCCTTATCTGTCGTCAAAATCTATGTTTCAAACAACATGAAGTCTTGCTGTAGTCAGACATAATGCAGTTAGCCCCAGCACTTGAACTGCCCCAAGTGGAAAGAGTTAACTCCATGCTGAAGCATGGAACGTTGAGCTCAAGCTCGGTTTTCAAACCTCTGTCTGTGGTACTAACCAGTGCAACTGTCAGATTCTTTACTCCGCCTAACAGTGAAGTCGCTCTGGAGATTCCTCTGCTCAGTTCAGTAAACGTAAAGCGTTCAGTTTAAAATTTATTCTTTATTGTTTTTTCGGATTTCCAGCCTCTGTCTACGGTACAGGTAGTGTGGTAGATAGGTGGTGACTGTATTTTATTTTAAATAACTTGTGGAAATTGTTGGTTTCTTCGGTTTCTTCCCAGTCGGTACGGTTAGGAACAGACCTTGTGTTTCCTTCTAATTTTAAATTTATTATTTTAGAGTGGTGTTCCAGTACCAATCGGTTTCAAAAGAACCGGGCTTTTTCTTGTGACACGGTTGTTACCGATCGGTTGGTATTACCTGGCTTGAACGCTTCTATAGGGTAATTTTGGTAGGTTGGCCATGTCTGTAAAACCCAAATAGAAAACCAGTTCCACTGGGTTTCAACACTGTACTGAGTGTGGGGAGGCCTTCGCCAAGGCCGACCCCCACCTCATCTGTGTTTATTGTCTGGGGTTTGACCACCTCCAGTCAGACTGCCAAATTTGCAAAAACTTTCCTAAAACCACTCTAGAAAAAAGACTGAGTAGGTTGAAGGAAAGGGAGGCCGAGAAGTCCGTAGACCCGGATGGCCAGCCCAGTTCGGTTACGGCCAAACCTGGGAGGTGCCTACTGACCTAGGCGATACCTCCTTGGGCAAAAGGAGAGCTGACTCTGAGGGGTCGGTTCCGTTCAAAAAGAAACAAAAGCCCACCGGTTCGGATCCAGTACCGCTTGCTCCAACCGTAGACGAGATAGCCAAAGCGATTAGTATTGTGCAATCACTGTCCGTTCCGGTCCGAACTGGTGCCGTCAGTTAGGCGGTCGGTTCGGTTGGAACCGGCCCCTTCGGATTATGATCTGGATGCTTTCTATGAGGAGTGGGAGGGAGACGAAGACTATCCCGATGATGATGACGATGACTATGCCGGTGGGGGTCTGGATATGCCCATTGAACCGGACATCTCCCCAGACAGACCCTCTGATGTCTCCTCTCCCAGGCTTTCTGAGTCCCCTTCTCACTTCTTGTTTTACAAGAAGGTGGCTGAAACCCTCCAGCTCCCTTTGGTTGAAGCTGCTGAGGAGGAAGAAGAGCCTGATTTTGTGGAGATGATGGACATCCCAGAGTCCAAAAGGTTGTCTATTCCTCTTCCCAAGTCCTTGGGGAAACAGACAAAAAAGATTCTACAGACTCCTAACTCTTTACCTCCTGTAGATAAAAGAATGGACAGGAGATACGTGTTATCAGGCTTAGTTGCGGAGTTCCTTTATTCACATAACAGCCATGTTGGGGTAGTGCAGGCTGTAGCCTGTGACAGGGCAAACATTCCTTTGGTTTCACACCCCCCAGACAAGGACTCCAGGAAAGTCGATGCCATGGCCAAGAAACTATACTTGGCATCCTCTTTGGGACTTATATGGCCTACACAGCCAGGTACCAGAAGTCCAGGTGGGATACGGTTCTGGAACTGGTTAAAGAGGCCTCCCTCCAGCTAGCCAAAGAGCTGGAGGAGGTGGCTGTGGATGGAACTGAGGCATCCAAAGTACAATTTCACGCTGCTGTCGACTCCAACGATGTGGCATCCAGAGTCATGGCTACATCTGTGTCTCTCAGAAGGCATGCGTGGCTCAGATGTACTAGCCTATTGCAAGACACCCAGTCTAAGGCTATGGATTTTCCTGTAGTTGGTAACTCTCTGTTTGGGGAGCAGACAGAGGCTTACATGAAGAAAATGGATGAATATAGAACCACTTACAGGAGTGCACAGGACAAGGAAAGGCAAGCCACTCCTCAGAAGCAGCAGTCCAGGGGCAGGGGCAGGCCTTTTCACAGGCCTTTTTACCAAGCCCAGGCCTCCTCATCTTACCCACAAAGGTTTTTTTTCTGGGGGGGGTAGAAGGGGGGGATGAGCAGGGCTGCTTCTTCCTCCCAATCTAAGGCTCCAGCCAAGCAGACACCCTGAGGTGTCAGCCCAGGTCGACTCTCCAATCCCTGTAGTAGTCATTCTGGCTTACTACTTTCAGGCCTGGAAGTCTGTTACTTCAGACAAGTGGGTCCTGGCAGTAGTAATCCAGGGACTAGCCCTCAGCTTCAAAAGGTACCCAAAAAGAAGGGCCAAGTCTTTTCCACCTGCATCAGTTTCAGAAACCCTTGCCCTAGAGGCAGAGGTTTCCTCTCTCCTGACTCTCAGAGCCATAGAGGAGGTTCCTACTCAACACAGGGGAAAAGGCCTGTACTCCAGGTACTTTCTCACCCCAAAGAAAATGGGAGTGGCGACCCATCCTGGATCTAAGGTATCTGAACAAACACATTTCAAAACCCAAGTTCAAAATGGTAACTCTGAGAATAATCCTTCCCTCTTTAAGGCCAGGAGATTGGCTAGCATCACTGGACCTCAATGATGCCTACTTCTATATCCCTATAAGGTGCTCCCACAGAAAATACCTCAGGTTCGAGTTGTCTTCAGGCCACTATCAGTTCAAGGCCATGCCTTTTGGCCTAACATCAGCTCCAAGGGTGTTCACAAAGTGCCTTGCAGTAGTGGTGGCTTACCTCAGAAGACAGGGTATCACCATTTTTCCATATCTAGATGACTGGCTCCTAGTAGGGCAGTCTTCAGACCTGGTCAGGTCAGCTCTGCAAACCACTCAGGACTTACTCAGTTCCTGGGGGTTTCTTCTCAGTCTATCAAAATCTGTCCTTGAACCAGTACAGCTTCTCACCTTCATAGGGGTGGAATTGGATACTACCCAAGCAAAAGCTTTCCTTCCTCTGGCAAGGGTGAAGGCCTTAGTAGACCTGGCTTCCTCCTTTTGGCCTCAGGTTTCTCTTCCAGCGAGACAGTTCCTCCAGCTCCTGGGCCACATGGCAGCCTCCACTGCAGTGGTTCAGGGAGCCAGATTTCAGATGCGGGATATTCAGTTCCATCTAAGGTCCTTTTGGTCAAAGAGAACAGATTCTCTCACCAAACTGATTCCAGTGACCCAAACTCTGGTCCAGGCTTTCCAGTGGTGGCTGGACCAGGACAACCTCAGATAAGGGGTTCCATTTCTCCCTCAACTTCCATCAGTAGTACTGACTACAGATGCTTCTCTCCTAGGCTGGGAAGCCCACCTGGGAGCCCTAACAGCTCAGGGGATCTGGTCCCCGCAGGAGTCTCTTCTTCATATCAACCTCCTGGAACTCAGGGCAGTTTTTCTAGCCCTTCAGACCTTTTCGGATTCAGTCAAAGGCAAGGTGGTCCAAGTCAGGACGGACAACACTACCACAATGTGGTACATCAACAACCAGGGAGGCACTCGGTCCACTGCCTTGTGCACGGTGGCGATGAAGATTTGGTCTCTGACCTATTCCCTTCAGACTTCCCTGGTAGCAGTTCATCTTCCAGGGAAGGACAATGTGCTGGCAGATGCACTGAGCAGGATTTCACAGGGGCATCACGAATGGTCCATGAATCTTCACATTCTGAGGATCATTTTCTCCAAGTGGAGCATTCCAGAAATAGATCTATTTGCAGCACCAGACAATCATCAATTTCCTTTGTTTTGCTGCAGACCTCCAGTCCTGGGGACAGTTCCCCAGGATGCCCTTATTCTGGACTGGAAGGGCAGGTTTCTCTATGCCTTCCCTCCTTTCCCTCTCCTGTTCAGAGTTCTGATCAAGATAAGAACTCAACCCTGGGGGGGGGGGCACTGATGAGCAGCTAGTTGGATAGATGTGCCTAGGAGCTGCTCCTCTGCAATGGTCGGTAAAAGTTAAAAACAAACCCCTTCAAGGTATATTTTATAAACAGTGCCTGCTTAAGTATGTGTTGGAAGGTGCCATGGAAGAATATCTGACACCAGGTCCTGGGAAAAGTCAACGTTTGGCCGGTAAAACCGTGAAGAAGTTGGCGGCTGTGGCAGCGACTGAAAGCACGGGTATCATATTGCTTTCAATGGCGGAAGTGAGCGCGTTAGGCTGCGAGGTGACGGGGCAAGTAATCGAGGTGATGGAACCTTGACTATTGAAGTTGGAGAGCAAAATTGAGCTGAAAATGCAGGAAGTCTTAGAGCAACAAACACTGCAGGGCAATAGGGTTGGTGAGTTTGAAGATCGACTATCTATACTGGAAGATGAGACCATGGAAGTCCCTGGGCAAGTAGCAATGCTGCAAAAAGAGCTGGACGACCTAAAAGAATCATTTAATTACCAGGAAAACTATCATAAGCACCTTAACCTGCACCTCAGGGGTCTCCCAGAGGGTGCAGAAAAGGGGGATGTGTTGAAATTTTGTGCCCAAACTCTGCCGGAGCTGCTGGGTTTGCACCCAAAAAATGGGCAACTGAAGTTGGAGCGGGTGCATAGGGCTGTGATGCCTCAACCCCCTGGTGATCAGTCCCCAAGGCAAGTAATCATGAGATTCCATGCATTCCAGGACCGGGAAATGGTTTTGAAGGCATACCGTGAGAAAGGCTCTTGGGAATATGGAGGTGCAAGATTATACCTTTCACAAGACTACTCATTTCGTCTCCTGAAAAAGCGTAAGATGTTTAATCCACTAATGGCTCAGCTAAGAGGCCTGGGAGTAGAGACCTTCCTGATCTACCCGGCTGTTCTTAAAATACGGCATGAGGGTGCGACGTTTTCCTTCTGGGAACTCCCTGAGGCTGAACAGTTTGTAAAAGATCTACAAAAGAAGCTGGCCAAATGAAGAAAAGGGTTTGAGCTTATTTTGCTTTATATCTACATTCTCTTCCGATTTACATTGGGATAATATGACTTGTGAAGTGGGTCAGCAACCCTGATGTTAATTGCTTTCTCCTTTTGAGTGTGGCTCTCCCTGCATTTGTTTTGCTCAAATTCTGCTAGGCTGGCTTTTTTCTTCGCTTTTTTGGATTTTCTCCTTGACTTTGAGGGATGAGGAGCAGAATAATACCCTGCAATGAGGATGTGTGCACTCACGGTAAAAGCAGGTGCCAGCAACGAACCGGTCTGAGCAGACTTGTTAACTTTGGGAATACCCTGCGGAGTAGAGATATGCCTGCTATGTGGGTGGGATGATAAGGCCATACATCGAAAGTTGGACAAGTTGGGGGCGGGGGATTGGGCTCAGCACGTGTATTGTTGGCACGGCCTGCTTCCCTCCTTGCATAGTGTGGAATCTTTAAACTGTCTGGCTGTACACGCCTTCCGATGGCATGGGGACATCTGCAGAGGGTATATGGGGGGAGAGAGACTGGAGAGCGCTGAATTATATGAAATGTGTCTATTTTAGCCTGTATAGGCTTTGGGGGTTTTTATTTTTCTTTTCTCTGGTCCAAAAGATAGAAGGTTGAGGGAGTCATTGTAAAATACAATTTACGACCTGTAATTAATAATTTCTCGAGTGTATGGATCATATAGGGGTAAAGGTTGGGGCCGACCGTTGTTGGGGCAGCGGGGCATTTTATCCATGGAGGGCATAATGACACACATGCTAGGTCAGCAATTGGTGTTGATTGGGGGAATATTTATTTATTTGGCTCGAGTGTGGAGGGGAGGGAGGGGGATGAAGATCATTATTAATCAAGTGGAGGACGAGAGGGGGTGGAGGGTAGAAAGGGGAGTTAAGGTTCTCGTTTGTATTGTATACATAGTTGATCAATGTTTTTTGTGTGATGCATTTTATGATACATACAGATTTTCACAGAGACCAGTTCATAGCTTTGACCCGGAATTTGGGAGGAAAATGCTGGGGGGCAGGGACCATGGATGGCTACAACCTGACTAGCTTACAGGAATTGAGAGTGGTCTCCTGGGATGTGCGGGGGGTTAACAACATGATTAAACTGACAACATTATTAGCGGCACTTAAAAGAAAAGGGGCACAGGTTGTGTTACTCCAGGAGACTCATCTATCAGATGTGGAGCATGCCAAGCTGGTGAGAGGCTGGGTGGGTAAATGCTTTCCCACCTCGTACTCTACCCGCAAAAGAGGGGTTGCCATTCTTTTGCACAGGCAGTTACCGATGGAAATCACCAGGGTGGTGAGAGATCATCGGAATGGGAGATATGTTTTTATAGTGGGGCAGTTATATGGGGAAACTGTTACCTTTGGCAGTGTATATGCTTCTGCCATATACAACCCCTGGTTCTTCCCTGAACTCCTGGATTTACTTACGAAAGAGCAATTCCCAGGACTGGTTATGGGGGGAGATCTGAACTGTACTATGGACACGGTGTTGGACCACTCCGAAGGTAAGGGGAGGAAGGTGGAAATATTGGGACAGTGGCAGGAGGGAATGGCAGATATGGATCCGGTTGATAGCTGGAGGATGCTGTATGCAGGGGCCAGGGAGTACACTTTTTTCTCTAGCCCCCATGGGACATGGAGCAGGATTGATTACATCTTTCTGCCAAAGGGGTTGGCATAATAGAGTGGTTGATATTGCCCACAGCCCTATTCATGTATCAGACCACGCTATGGTTATAGGGAGGATTCAGATGCGAGTGGGTAGAGCCTCCCCTCCTCAGTGGAGATTCCCGTCGTACATGCTTTCAAACTGGGAGTTCAGGGAATACCTGGTGGACCAATGGCAAGGGTACAAAGAAACTAATGAGGGTAGCGAGGTCTCAAGGGCTATATATTGGGATGCGGGCAAGGCCTTCATGAGGGGGGCCATTATAGCGTTTATGGCCAAATATAAGAGGGAGAAGCATGAAAAGAGGCAGGAACTAGAGAAGAAACTTAAAGTTTTGGAAAAAAGGTGGCCCGGGGAGAGTGGGGGGGAGATGTTGCAATTATTAATGGCTACCAGGGAGGCATTGAATGCTTTGGTGAGAAGTGAAGCTATGACATCCTTGTTCTACTGCAGGTGGCAAATGTTTGAGTGGTCTAATAAGCCCGACCCCCTACTGGTGAGGCTAATGAAGGGGGCTAAATGCCCTACTAGGATAATGGGTATAAGAGGGCAGGGAGGAGTAGTGCAAAGGGAACCCCAAAGGATAAGGAGTGCTTTCCGGGATTATTATAAGCAGTTATATAAGGCAGGTTGCCAGGGTAAGGGTCAAATGATGAAAGTTTTTTTGGACAAGGTGAAACTCCCCAAACTTTCGCCTGTGCAGAAGGAGAGGTTAAACCAACCAGTAACGAAGGAGGAAATAATTAAAGCCATAGGGAAATTGCAGAGGGGGAAGGCAAGTGGCCCTGATGGATTCCCTGTGGAATACTACAAGACCTTGGTGGGGCAAACAGCGGAGGTGCTGTGTGAGTTGATGCGGGTGGGAGAGGAAGGGGAGGGTACGGTATTGCCTTCTACATGCTTTGAGGCCCTGATTTGCCTAATACCTAAACAAGGCAAGGATGAACTTGACTGTGCCTCTTACAGGCCGATATCACTTTTATAAATTGTGATCTCAAAATTACAGCCAAAGTGTTGGCCTTGAGGCTGGAAGATTATCTGCCTGTGCTGATTCACCCAGACCAGACCGGTTTTATAAAGGGGAGATTCTCATATCATAACATGAGGAGACTGCTCAATGTGGTGTGGAGGGCAGGGCAAACAAATGAAAAGACATACATCATTTCTATGGACGCTGAAAAAGCGTTTGACAGAGTTGAGTGGAAGTACCTCTTTGAGGTGTTGGGCCGGTTTGGTCTGGGTGAATCATATGTGCAGTGGGTGCGAGGTATGTATTGGACTCCCAGGGCCCGGATCCTGGTTAATGGTGAACTCATGGATGCTGTGGATTTGGAACGGGGGATGAGACAGGGTTGCCCCCTTTCTCCATTACTATTCACACTGGCATTAGAACCATTGACTATAGCACTTCGTCAGTGTTCAGAGTTTCATGGGATAATAGGGGCTAGGAGCACGCTACACAAAGTAGCCTTGTATGTGGATGACATGCTCCTGTTTGTCAGGCACCCGCAGATATCCATGCCACCTCTGCTGGAGATAATAGATGCTTTTGCCGAGTTCTCTGGTTGTAAAATAAATCTTGGTAAATTGCAGTTGTGTTTTCCTAAAAAAGAGGCGGAGGATGAAAGATGGGGACTACAGGTGAAGGATAAGTCTATTACTCATCTGGGTATAATGGTGGGTAGAACAGTGGGGGCACTATATGGGTTAAACTATACACCTTTACTTAAAAAAGTGGAGGGAGACTTGAGGCGTTGGATGCAGCTCCCCACTTCCTGGCTGGGTTGCAGTAATCTGGTAAAGATGAATGTTCTACCGAGAATCTTATACCCCATGCAGATGTTACCGGTGGGTCTGTTAAGAAGGGGCATCCAGTGGCTTGAGAAGGTGTTCGCTAAATTTATATGGAGGGAAAGGTGCCCGAGGGCCAGCTTACGGAGACTGAAGGCTGTAACAAGTGGGGGGGGGGGTTAAACTTCCCAGACCTGGGGAATTATTATCTAGCAATACAGCAATGCTACGTGGCGGATTGGGGACACAGGCCAGTTATGGCCAGCTGGGTTGACTTAGAACAATAGGGTTGCCCAGGACGACTGTCTACCTACCTACACAGTAGGAGTCTCAAAGCATTTTTGGCTCAGGGAGGGGGCAATCCATTGGTAAGATCCGTGTTAGAGGCATGGAATTGTCTTAAGAAGAAACGGGGGATCTGTAGGGGCGAGACCCTGCTCTTGCCTGTGGCGGATAATCCCTTTTTTCTCCGGGGATTAGAAGACAGAGGTTTTAGAGAGTGGGAGAATAAGGAATACAGAGTATAGGGGATGTGGCCAAGCAGGGAACCTTAAGCCCATTGGGAGATATTGTACAGAGTCTGGGGTTACAAAAGCAACATATGTTTCGATACCTTCAGCTTAGGACTTTTGTGTCTATAATGGATAGTGGAGGAGAGCCAGTGCAGAAATGGTGGGAGACGGAGACATTGATATATCAGGTGCGGAGAGACCCCAAGGGGTTTGTTAGGAAGGCTGTGAAAATAGGGAAACAGGACTGCCCAGATTATACCCAGAAAACAAGAATGTTGTGGGAAAGAGATATAAGGAGTGACATAACTGAGGGTAATTGGCAAATGCTGATAGAGGGGCACGTAGGACTTCTAGTGTGTAATAAATACAAGGATGCCTTTTATAAATTTGTGCATAGTTTATACTGTCCCCCGGAGGTAGTGCATAGGGCATACCCAACCATATCTCCAACCTACGGTAGGTGTGGAAGTGAGAGAGGGACGTATATGCACTGTTTTTGGGCGTGCAGAGTCCTTCAGACTTTTTGGGGGAGGTCATTAGGGAGGTTAGTCAAATGGCAGCCTACCCCCTGCGGGTAGAACGGATTGTGGGTTTATTTGGAATGGATCCAGGAAAGGAGGGAGATTGGGAACCACTCCCACGGTGGATGAGGGTAGTACTCATATTGGCGACGCACTGTATACAAAATACCTGGGTTACATGTGCAACACCATCAATTGTGCAGTGGCATAGACTTATTATGCAAACATTAGCCCTTGAAAGGTTGACCCTTACTCTCAAGAATAGAGGTGAATCCTATATGGAATGGGCTCCCCTTCTGGCTTCACTAAGTGGGGAAGAAGAAAATATATTAAGGCTGGGACTGAGATAGAAATAAACAGGCTGGCTAGAGACCTATAAAGTAAAGTCTGCAGATAAATTTGGAGAAGATTAATGGGGGGAGGAACAGATTCGAAATGTAAATGAAATAGTATATGGTAGAACTGGATTAGAGGCGAATATCATTAATATATAATTTATGTGATGTTAATTTATTATTAACTGTGTCTGTAAAGTATGGAATACATCTGTCTGTTGTATGTCTGTTAAACATGTTGCTGTTATGTGTTGTTGTGTTGTTCAAAATACTTTTTTGAAATTAATAAAAAGATTATGCAAAAAAAAAAAGAACTCAACCCTGCGCAGTGATACTGGTGGCTCCAGATTGGGCCAGACAACCCTGGTATCCTCTACTGCTGTCCTTGGCTGTCTCATGTTCCCTGTCTCTTCCCAGGAGATACAATCTTCTCTCCTCCTCCCAGGGCGGATCTGGTACCCCAGTCCCCAGTCTCTCAACCTCAAGGCCTGGCTCTTGAAGAGTTAGAATATGCAGCTCTACATCTCTCTCTCAGGGAGTTCTGGATATTCTGAAGGTCTCCAGGAAACCTTCCACTAGGAAAACTTACAATTCCAAATGGAAGAGGTTCAGTATTTGGTGCTCTCAGAAAGGTATTGTGCTGGATTCTGCAGGCATTTCCACAACCTTAGATTATCTAGCTCATCTGAATAGTCTATGCCTTAGGCCTGCCACTGAATGTTCATCTAGCAGCTGTCTCTGCATTCCTTTCAGCAAAGAAGGACTCTTCCCTGGCATTTCATCCTGTTTTCAGGAAGTTTTTCAAAGGCCTGGTTCACATTAAGCCTCCCTTTAGGGAGCCTACTCCGCCTTGGGATCTTAATGTCTGCATTGCTCAGCTTATGCAGCCAACCTTTGAGCCTATGGCTTCGGCTTATTTGAAGTACTTGATGTGGAAAACTTTGTTCCTGGTAGCTATTACTTCTGCCAGGTGGATTAGCTAATTACAGGCCCTGTCAGTTGAACCTGACTTCATATCCTTCCATAAGGATAAAGTGGTCCTAAGAACTAATAGGAGGTTCTTGCCTAGAGTGGTATCGGATTTTCTCCTAAACCAGTCAATGTCTCTTCCTGTATTTTTCACTGACCATTCTTCCCCAGGGGAAAGAAGATTACACAGTTTGGATGTCAAAAGGGCACTTAGCTACTACATAGAGCATACTAAGGCACACAGAAATGACTGTCGTCAATTGTTCCTCACTTATGGTGAAGTGGGGAAAGGAAAGCCTGCCACTAAGAGAACTATTGCCAGGTGGATTGTTTCCTGTATACAATTTTGCTATGACAAATTGGGTAGAACACCCCCTTCAGGCCTGAGGGCTCACTTCACTATGGGTACAGCTGCTACTCTAGCTGCGGCCAGAGATATACCCTTGTTAGAGATCTGTAAAGCAGCCACCTGGAAAACAGTACATACATTCGCCAAGCATTACTCTCTGGACATCCACTCTAGGAGTGATGCTAGGTTTGGCATAGCAGTACTGCAGAACCTGTTCCCAAAGTAGGTTCTGCATTCCTTCCTCCATAGGGAACTGCTTTTAAGTCTGCATTATGTCTGAATACAGCAAGACTTCATGTTGTTTGAAGAAAAAATTACTCACCATAGTAATGTTGTTTCTTCTAATGGAGTCTTGCTGTATTCAGACCTCCCCCCTGCCTCCCCTCTCAGAACCTGTTTTTGGAGAGTGGGTTGGCAGGCACAGTGTTGCACCTCAGGGGTGTACCTTGTACCCTCCCTCTTGGTGGGGTAACTGTTATGTTTTTCCTTCTTGTGTTGCATAGTTTGAATTGCCACTACCTTATTTCTTCTTAGGTTCTCGACTTGAGTCATTTTTGGATCCCAAAAAGTATTTTGCCTTTTGACAATGTGTTCAAACAATTTCCACATTTTAGTGTCAAATTAGTTAGTGGTTCATAAGAATTTGACGGTTGCACTGGTAAGTACCATAGACAGAGGTTTGAAAACCGAGCTCGAGCTCAACATTCCATGCTTCTGCATGGAGTTAACTCTTTCCACTCAGGGCAGTTCAAGTGCTGGGGCTAACTGCATTGTGTCTGAATACAGCAAGACTCCATTAGAAGAAACAACATTACTATGGTGAGTAATTTTTTCTTCTATGTTAAAGAGTGCGAGAAAGGTTACTTCCCAGGCCACAGGACGTTCCATGCCCAGAGCTCCCAGAACCACTCAGGCTGTGTTGTCTGTCCCCGGCTATGTTGCCTGACTCTTTACCTGACTCCTCTCCCCCAGTAGAATCCCTGGGGAGGCGTGTGTGTAGGAGGGTGGTCCTCTTTCAATGGAGAGGGTTGGCACAAAATGACTTTGTAGCAGTGGGTTCTGCGGTTAGTGGAACAGGGCATACCCTAAAATTTGTGGAGATTCCTCCGGTCAACCCTCTGGCCCCCTCCCATTACCCTCAGGTCCATCTTACCTTGATTCTGCTGGGCGGTTTACAGGTTGCTCTGGGCTGCTCTCATAAGCTCCATCAGCTTTTCCCTAACCCACGCACCCTATGTCCATATAAGGGTTCGAAGAGGGAAACCCTGTCAATTCTTGGGACACCTTCCTGTTTGCGAACAACAGGTGGGGAAGATATTTCTGCCAGTCCCTCCCATGCTGTTCAGCAAATGCTTGGAGCATCGATTTTAGGGTACCATTAAATCTTTCCATAAGCCCATTGGCTTGAGGGTGATAAGGTGTTGTGCATCTCTGCACCACCACCCCCCACTTCTCCCACAAACACTTCATCAGGTCCTATATGAAGGTACCTCATTGATCAGTGATAATCTCCTGTGAAAACCCAAAACGGGAGAAAATCCCTAGCAAGGCATCTGCCACATTGTCTTCCCTAAGCGAGGAGAGGGTGACCACGTCTGGGTATCGGGTGGCATAATCTACCACTGTCAGGATAAACCTCTTCCTGGAGAAGCTGGGGGTATTTAAAGGTCCCACGACATCCATTCCTGCCCTCTGGAATGGCTCCTTCACAATGGGAAGAGAATTAGGGCAGCTTGGGGTTTTACTCCCTGCCTTCCCTATTTGTTGGCGCCAGTCACAAGACCTACAATATTCCTTCATCTGTTGTGTGAAGTTGGGCCAATAGAAATTCTCGGTGAATTGCTGCATGATGCATGCCATTCCAAGATGTCCGGACATGGGGATATCATGAGCGATCTTGAGCAACTGCTCATGGTACCCCTGGAGAACAACAAGCTGCCTGCCCATCACCTCTCCCTCTGTCCTTATGTCCTGTGTATACAACAGTCCATTGTCCCAGTATACTCCATGTCTCCCATCACCTCCCTATGTCCCATCAGATTCTGCACAAGCCTTCAGCCTCTCCAAACTAGTATCAGGTCTCTGAGCATCTGCAAATCCTTCATATTTTCCTAAACTGGGGTTTATAGCTCTAGCCCCAGGGCATTTAGGGTCACTGCCATCCCTAACTTTCTGACAATTGGTTACCCCTTCCTCCTCAGAGTAACCTTCTGTAGCTGTTTTGTGAACTGCTACATAGGGAAGTCCTACCTCCCTTTCACTACTCTCCATTTCAGGAGACACAGGCTGGGGAACGAGTCTCACCTTGTTTTCCACAGGGGCTTCTATGGGATCCAGGCAACTACATTCAGCCTTTGCCATCTGACTGCAGGTAACCACACACACCACCTCCTTCTGGAGGTTGTTCCCTAGAATCACATCCAGGTCAGGGTTGTCTGCCACAGCCACTCTTTACACCCTCTCTCCTGTCACATCCCAGTCCAGGAGAACGCTATCAAGTAGCAGAGTTTTCTCCTCCTCAGTGAATCCCTTTACCATTACAAACTGATTAGATATAAGCCATTCAGGCTCGACCAAATCTCTTTTTACTAAGATAAGAGACGCCCGTGTCCCTTAACCCATGGGTGTGCACCCCGTTTACAGTAACCTGGTGAATGTGCTCCCTCGTGTTTATAGGCATGCTTTCAGGGATATATAGTGCACCCAACTCTGTTCGAGCACCAGTTTGTCTGCTGTTTGCCTTTTTAAGACACTGTCTAACAAAATGCCCTGGCTGTTTGCAAAACCAACAGTCATCATTTATTTTATCTGGTACATCCTTTTTTTGTAACCTGAGGCTTCCCCCTTTCTGTGGAGACAGTGAGGGGTTTAGGTGTCCTGAAGTTGCGCTTTTCCCCTTCTGTGCTGCCACACCCACCCCACTCCCTTTCAGAGCAGGCCTGCTGCTGGCATAGCGGTCTGAGAGCTCAGCAGCCTGCTGTACTGTTTTAGGGTCTCGGTCCTCTAACCAGGTTTTTAGCTGTGCTGGGCAAGCCCAAAAGAATTGCTCCAGAAGTACAACCTCCTTCATTTTCTCTACAGAGTTTGCTTCCACTCCCTTCCACCAATGTTTCAAAAACTGGCGTTGCTTTGTGGCAAGTTCCTCACAGCTCATTTCAGGGCTTCTCTGGAGCTTGCAGAACTTAACCCTTTATGCGTCAGGTGTTAATTCATACTTTTTAAGCAATGCAGCTTCAAGTTTCTCATAATTACACTATCCTAATTGTCCATTTGGCCTAGTGCCTCATGTTCTTTTCCAGTATGCAGTGGGGATAGCTGGAAGCTGGGTATTCTGTCCTGAATACAGACCTTTTAAAATGAATTCAAAAAAGCATCCATATCCTCCCCTCTTTAAATTCGGCTATTAATTTAGAATTAAATTTTTTACCCCAGCGATGCAGTTCCAAGTTCACCCCTGCCACTTACCTCCTCTGGCACTGGTCGTTGGAATCTTAGCTTCTCCAGTTCATACTCTGTCGCTGCTGTTCTCACATCTCCATCTTGAACTTCCTCTGCTAGAATTCCCTCTGCTGCTGCGCTTTGAGCAATTTCTGCTCAAATTCCCTTTGCTGATGGGCTTCAAACTTTCTCTGCTTGAACTCTAGTTTCCCAAGCTTAAACTGTAGCCAGATCTCTTCCAAATCCAACTCTGTGGTGATCTTCCCCTGGCTATGTGGCTCTGGGTTCCCTCTGATCTCACTGTCCTCCTCCCTGGGACTGGACACTGCAATATCTGGTGGCACCTCCACATGCAAGATCTGGTCCTCCTCAGTCACCGGCAGTGACTCGAGGTCCTGGGCAGTTGCTTGCTCATCGGCTGCCACCAGAGCCTCCATGAGGTGCTTTTTTGTTCACCCCTCGCACTGGACTCCTCTTTCCTGACACAACTACTTTAGGTAGTCTGCAGTGTATTCGCTGTAGATGGAAGCCATCTTCTTCCCTAACTACTGCTACACTAACTTGTACCTGAGAAAAAAACATAAACAGGTAGAGAACTTTATACTACAACTAAATTTTATACATATATATATATATATATATATATATTTTTTTTTTTTTCTTTTTTTTTTAAATCTCTGCCTTGATTGTGTGTGGACTGTTTAAAGTTTATCAATCTGATACACTGGGCTTGAATCCAACCAATATGCCTGTGACACCAATATCTCTTGAACTGCAACACTATGCAACCAAATCTCTCGGATCCCACTGCTGCGCACCAGATCTATCATAAACCCACTGCTAGGGTCAGTCCCACTGAACTCACAGCACCAACTATTAAGTGAAAATTGTGATGGGGAACAGAGATACCCTCCTCTTTCTTTTAGAATGCTCACCGAGTTCACGACTGCTCCTCTGCCATAAGGATCCAGGGTGTTCCTCTAGCTCTGGATAAGGGCACAATACCAGCCTCAAGTCTTGTGGCCAAATATAAACCCTTTCCTTTGCTATTACACAAAGGAGGACGATCCAGGCATCACACTCTCTTTGGGGTAGCAGTGTAAGCCTAATTTGGCCTTCCCCCTACAGGACATGCAACAGCCTGGTTCAAAATCCCTACAGACTTGTCCCTGAGACTTTGGTATTCTCCCTGTCCTTCCAGCTGTCCCTTACAGACCCTTTTCTCAATTTGGTTGCTTGTGGAGGCCCCTTTGGAAATAACAGTTTTCACAGATTATTAATACTGTTTTTACAATTCACACACAAATATATATATATATAAACCTCAAGCAGGCAGATATTCTTTAGAAAAACAAAAGTTTTTACTAAAATAATTAAATAAAAGCAGTTACAACTAAAAGAGAACATATACTAATTTAGGTTACGGTATAAGAAACAAAATGGAAAAATATATAGAAAAAACACACTAAAACATGTTAGCTACGACGACCTTCGGCATGAGAAGTCCAGAAAATCACTGGTTTGTAAAATATTTAAATTTTCCTGTAGCAGCTTTTGGTTCTTAGGCAGTCTTTGTGCTGGCAGCTGTTCACTTATGGTCAGGAGAAAGAATCCGAACAGAATATCCCTGAGTGTCTGTGCTGGAGAGCTTAAACAGAAGACTACTCCCAGATCTGCAAATAGAGGTTGGCCTTTCTCTTTTTAGCTCACCGAGTGTCACTCTTGTACCTCCCCAAAGTCTTATTTTGCTGATAATCTTTGATGTCAGATTCCCATAGCTAGCACAGGGTCTATAATCATAACCCCTGTAAGTGGAATTTTACACAGGTATGCTATAAGGATGTGTTTTTTATTACCTCACACAGGCCTGTTGAAAGATCTTTCCTGACTAAAACACCCTGGGCTTTTGAACTGGCTGAATTTAATTAGTTATAAAGAAGATCCTGTAAGTTATCAATCAATCAATCAATCTTTATTTATCCAGGTGAAAACACCGTTGAGACAACTCATTTGCAAGGTGTACCTGGTACAGTTATAGGGTATACAAAAAGTAGATAACGTATATATAAGGCACAATAAAATACAGTCTTACACATAAGGTATAGTTAGTATAATATGTTAAGCATATAATACATGACATAACGATACAAGCTTACAATTTGGATCATAGTTTATACAACATATTCAAAAGGGAGAGAGGAGCATGATTTTTCAACAATACATATGTTCGCATCAAATAAGTCAAATTGAGTCAAATAGTACAAGACAACATACCACCCTGTGACCACAAATTCCAGATGGTAGAAGCAATAGGAGAGCTGGGCAGTGGGAGAAAAGTAGGAACTCAAGTGCGGGTTATCTAATGATGGCAGTTGCATACTTCTTTAAATGTTGTAGCAAAGAGAGATTTGTAGAAGGGTACTTTCACTGGGAGGACTAATTTTAAGGTTTTTTGCACAGTGTTCCAAATGGCAGGTAGGAAGTGACTCATGGCCGCTTTGTCAACACATGTATTTATCTTAGAAATGACGAGTGAAGTGTAAGTAAGGCTTCCTAGAAGATAATTACCTGGTGGGCAGAGAGGGAGACAGTCAGAGATGTATTTAGGAAGCTTATTTGTCAATGCTCTTAGGGTCCAAAGGATAGCGTTTTTGTGTCATCTGTAACTAAGAGAGTACCAGCCAAGAATAGAGTAGAGGGTGCAGTGATGAGTGGAGTATGGTGCATTTGTGATGAATCTAATTGCCCAATGATACAGTGTGTCGAGTTTCCCTAAAGCCGCACTAGTCCCATGACCATACAGGATATCTGCGTAGTCTAGGAGCGGTATGAACGTTGTTTGTACAAGACTTTTTTTGCCTCCTGGGTTAGTAGGTGCTTTATGCAAAAGAATATACCAAGTCTTTGTCTTAGTCTTTTGGTGAGGTTTTCAATGTGGATGGAGAACGTAAGCCTGTCGTCAACCCAGACTCCCAAATACTTGAAGACTGATACAAACTCTAGGGATTCACCAAGCAGTGACTGTATGACAGGATGGGTAGAAGTCCCCTTTGTGTTATATGCGCATGTAGTTGGAGCAAAAAGCATAGCTTTGTGTTTTTTTTAGCATTTAAGAGCAACTTCAGATGCAGAAGGTTTTCCTGAAGACGGATAAATTTAAGTTGGAGCTCTTTGCTGGCCTGATCTGGAGAAGGCCTGGCTAAGTAAAGCACCGTGTCATCTGTGAACAGGTGAATACTAGCATCTGTGATTCCATTGTTTAAATTATTAATATATACAGCAAACAACAAGGGTCCTAATATAGATCCTTGGGGCACTCCTCTTTGCACAGTTTTCAGTGTAGAGAGACTGCCGTCAGCTCTGACTTGTTGGTGATGTCCAGTGAGATAGCTAGTAAACCACTTGACAGACAATGGGTCTACTCCAACAATATGCAGTGTGGTAATAAGAAGGTCATGATCCACTGTACCGAAAGCTTTACTCAGGTCAAGGAATAGGTTACATACATATTTTTTGTTATCTAATGCCTTCTGCCAGTCATTTGTAACTTTGGCAAGTGCAGAGATCATGCTATGATTTGGCCTAAAGCCAGACTGGGCCTTGTTTAGAAGGTTGTGTATATCAAGGTGTTGTCTCAGCTGTAAGTTCACTACTTTCTCCAGTACCTTTGACAAGATAGGGAGTAAAGAAATGGGACGATAGTTGTTTAAATCGGAAGTGTCACCAGATTTGAAGAGTGGAATCACCTGAGCTGTCTTCCACATAGATGGAATGGAACCCTGCATGAGGGACAGATTAAAGAGATGTGCTATCGGAGCAGCTAGAGCATAATATCCTAACTTTAAATAATATGGCGCTATATGGTCTGCACCAGCACTTTTTCTAGTATCTAGAGTGAGGAGTTGGTCCTCAGTTTGTTTTACAGTGACGGGTTTGAAGGTGAAGGTCACCTTTTGCGTTAATAGACAATGGTTGAGCCAATCTGGTTTTGTAACACCTAGCTGGGATCGTAGTGTACTGGCCAGTGAGGCATCAAAGGCTAATACTGCTGTAGCAAAGTGGTTGTTTAGAAGTTCAAGAATGGATTGTTTGTCGGCAAAGGAATCACCATCCTTGGTGATTTTTTTGGGGAGGGAGCATAGGAATAACCTTCAATGTCCTTTAGAGTTTTCCAAAATGTCCTGGGGTCGTTAGCAGCATTAACAATTTCAGATTGGAAGTACTTTGCTTTCTCAATTCTGATAAGCTTAGTGCACTGATTCCTAGCTGCCCTGAAGGCCGTCCAATCTGCAGGAAGTTTAGTTTCTCTTGCTTTTTTCCACAAGGAGTCTCTATGCAATAATGCGGCTTTCAAACCACTAGTGAACCATGGAGAGGTTTTTCTTTTGGTTCTGTTTTTTACTAGTGGAGCGTGTTTGTCTATAGTTCTGAGCACTATTTTATGAAATTCCTCATAGGCCTCATCTACAGTTAGGGCCAAGTAGAAATCCCGCCAGGTAGCATGCTGCAGATCTGAGCAGAAGGCTATCTGGTCAAAATTCCTTCGGCATCTCTTGAGAACAAACTTGGAGGATGACACTGCCTTGGGAGCAGATCTGACATAGGCTGTTACACAATAATCACTGACGTCGCTGAAGAATGTGCTTGCATGTGCAGTTTATTGACTAATATTACATCAAGCAAAGTACTCTTCTCTGGGCTTTTGATGTTAGGCCTAGTAGTTTCAGTTATAATTTATATTAAACCAAATGTGTCACAGTCATATGATTATACAAGCTGATTTTATTACTTCTGTTTCCCATGACCAGTTAACTTAGAGGAATACTCTTTGATCATGCATCCACAAGCTTTTTGACAAGAACTTGTCAGATTCCTGCATCAAGGCTGGCCTTGTAGGTCAGAGGAAAGTCAACCCCCTTTTAAAAAAAAATCCATTTTTTTCTCTATATGTCTTTGCTGACATTGGCATGTACATGTACATATAATTACATTAAAATATAGATATACTGTGTGTATATATATATATATATTCATGGCAAAAAATAATTTTAATGTATCAGTTAGGGTTGTTCTACAGTGACAAAAGCAAGGTAATTCGGCGTTAGGGTTGCCACCCCATGCCCACCCCGCCCCCACCAACAGGCATCAGGGTGTGCATTGGGGTCGTTGGCCCTAACTCCCACCACATTCCATTTGTAAACAAGCTGAGGTGGTGCAGTATAGGAGAATAGGGTGAGAGTTAGGACCGATGACCCCAACGCATACCCCATTGCCTGTTAGTGGGGGTTGGGTGGGCATGGGGTGCAAGAAGTGGCAACCCTAACACTGAATCCCATTGCTTTTGTTTCTGTGGAACAACCCTAACTGATGCATTAAACACAGATTTTTGCCATGAATTTCCCTTCTTTTTGAGAATGTGCACTATAAATAGTGAATGGAATGTTGTGGTGGGAGCTCGGGACCCGCCCACCATGTGATTTTTTGTCACTTCGCTGCGCAAAAACTGTTTGACCGACTGAAATGAAAATTGTTAAATGAAGACATGCACGGTGGCACACCGTGTGTCCAGAATTATGTGTACATCCATTCAACGGTCTCACAGCACCACGAGCAAACAACATAACATGCACAATTCAACAACCGTAAATGCCAGCAACCTGAACTTTGGCACAGTGAAGGATGAATTCTAAATCTTTGTACTTTCCAAATTCCAGGCAAATCAGACAAATGGTTCAGATGTTATTGGACCATAATGAACCACATTTTCTTTTGTCGGAGTGGCACAATTCTGCACTTAATAATGTTTTACACATGAAACCACTGTAATGCACCTCTGTGCCACTAGGGCTACCTACGCTATAAATTTAAAGGCAGGAGCACCATGCAGAACGCTATGTGCAAAACGTTAACTGTGTCACGCAGTATCCCTGTGTCCATTAGCCAAGTCTGCACACAGCATACCTCAGTGCCAACCCTCTGAAAAGTTCTGGCTCCCTCAGGGTCCCAGTGCCTGTAGCTCAGACCCACTAATGTGAATCAGTGGTGGAGTTATTCCTAGAAGATCGAGAATTATGGTGAGTACATAATTTTCAAATAGATCTGCTACAACATTTTTAGAAGAGAGGATTTTGAGAGGGTACAGAGTGCTTTGACAAAGCCAAAGACCCAAACAAATGGAACCCAAGGGTTCTAAGGGAAGTAAGGTGAGATCCTGCTTGCCCCACTGATAGACTTGTTCAACAGCTGCCTGGAATCAGGGGTGGTTCCAGAGGACTGGAGAAGGGCAGATTTTGTCCCCCTACACAAGAACAGCAGCAAGGAAGAGCCAAGGAACTGCATGCCAGTAAGCCTAACCTCTGTTGTGGGAAAACTGATGGAGACATGCCAGCAGAAGTAGGCCTTGAGGTACATCAAGTCTACTCAATTGTGCAGCTAGTCCCTCATCTCACCGCTGCCACACCCTCCCAACCCCTCATCATCATAACCCCCCCCTTACCCTGTCTCAACCCCTCTCAAAGCTGCCCATCATATTACAGGAAACCACCCCCTCAAGTAGAGTATTCCAGCTGTCCACTACCTGTTCTGTGAAAAAATGTCTTCTGATTTCCCTCCTGAATCTTCCCCCCTCCAGTCTCAGCTAATGCTGTCTCATTTCTAATCCAGAAAATCCCCTCTGTATTAACCTTGTTTATCCTCCTAAGGTATTTAAAGGTTTCAGTCATATCCCCATCCCTCCTCTCCTCCAAGGAGTACATGTTCAGCTCACCCAGTCTATCCTAGTAAGACTTTCCCTGCAAGCCCTGGGTCATCTTTGTTGCCCTCCACTGCACCCCCTCCAACAATTTGATATCCTTCTTCAGGAATGGGTGCCAGTACTGCATGCAGCATTCCAGGTGCGGCCTAACCAGAGACCTGTATAGAGATCACATCCCTATTCCTAGCATCCTGTTGGCTTTCTCTGCCACTTTCCTGCACTGGGCTGAGTTGTTCATGCTGCCCATTATAAGCACCCCAGATCCTTTTCCTTATCAGTGCTTTCCAGCTGCATCCCTCTCAACTGATAGCTTCTCCACTGGTTCCTAGCTCCGAAGTGCAGTACCTTGCGTTTCTTGACACTGAACCCCAGCTGCCATGTTTTTGACCACTCCTGTAGTTTGGTCAGGTCCTCCTGTAGCCCCTTCCACCCTTCAATGTCATTTACCACAGCCCCCATCTTTGTATCATCAGCGAACAGACTGATATTACTCTGCATCCCATATGAAATAATCGCTATAAATATCCCAAACAGCACTGGTCACAGTACTGATCCCTGCGACACCCCGCTTGTCACTTCCCTCAGTGTTGAGAGTCGCCCCTTCACCACTACCCTCTGTTACCTTCCATTAGCCAGTTGATGATCCATTTGACTGTCTTTGTTCTCACCCCTATGTAGTCCAACTCTCCCCCGCAGCCTCCCATGCGACATGGAATTAAAGGCCTTGCTGAAGCTCAAATACAGGACATCCACTACTTGGCCCCTGTCCAACTCCCTGATCACTCAGTCGTATTACTCAATTAGATTAGTCTGGCAGGATCTGCCAGAGACAAACCCGTGTTGTTGACCATCCAGGAGACCACTATCCTTCAAAAAGGCCACTAGCCTCTCTTTTAGGATTGTCTCCATGAGCTTCCCCCCTATTGATGTGAGGCTCACTGGTCTGCAATTGCCTGGTTCATCCCTAGGGCCATTTTTGTAAATGGGCACCACATGGGCCATTTTCCAGTCTTCTGGTTCACATCCTGTGTCTAGGGAGGTACTGAACATGTCAGCCAGTGGTCTTTGCTAGCTCACTAATAATCTTAGGGCGAATGTCGTCTGGTCCCAGTGCCTTGTCCACCCTTAGTGCTTTTAGTTCTTCCAGAACCCTGCCCTCTGTAATCCTTACATTAGTCACCCCCTTCCCCCACCCAGTCCCCCTCTCCCTTGTGGTATCTGCCCCCTTTCTCCTTCATGAACACAGAGCAGAAGTATTCATTTAATGCCTCTGCCTGATCCACTTCCTTCTCCACTCACCCTTCATCCTTCTTAAGCCTCACAATCTGGTCTTTGTTCTTCATTCTTTCTCTAATGTATCTGAAGAAGTTCTTAACTCCTTCCTTGATACCCTGTGCTAGTCTTAACTCTCTTGAAGCCTTGGCCACCCTGACTAGCCTGGTAACCTCCCTGGACTTCTTCATATACTCTCCCTTGTCAACCCACCTCCAGATGTCTTGAGTTTCTGAAATGCCCTTTTCTTGGCTCTCACCCATTCCATAACCTCACAAGTCAACCAACTGGGTTTCTTTGCCCTTCTCTTCTTACTCGTGTGTTTGTACAGGTTCCAGTGCCTCCATTAGGCCATTTTTAATAATATCCCATTTTTGACTAGCATCCATGTCTGGTTGAATTCCTACCAGATACCTATCCAAAGTTTCCCCCATCCTTTAATAGCCCACACCTTTAAATTCAATCACCCTGGTTCCTGTACCTCCTATTTTTCTACCCATATTGAGCGTGAACCACACTGAATGGTGGTCCCTCCCAGCCAGAAGGTCTTCCACTCCCAGATCTCTTACAGCCACTCCATTTGAAAGTACCAGCTACAGAGTCCTCTCCAACCTAGTTGGCTCATGTACCAGCTGCACCAGGAAGCTATCCTGAAGTTCTTCCAGTATGACCTGCTCCCCTTGCACTCGTGGTGGTTGGGGTGCTCCAATCCACCCCAGGTAGGTTGAGGTTCCCCCACCACCACTGTGTTCCTCTTCCTACAGACCTTTCTGATTTGTTCGGCTAGCAGTCTGTCCAGATCATCCCCTTGCGGTGGTGGTCTGTATACTACCCCCATCCTCAGCGTCCTACCTCTCGAGTCCCGGAACTGCATCCATCGGGCCTCTCTCCTTCCTTCACCTCCTCCCTTCCTGTACATTGATTGCCACACCCCCCTTTCCCCTTAGCCCTATCCTTCCTGAATATTCTATACCCTGGGATCATCATATCCCAGTCCTGGTACTGGATGGCCCATGTTTTTGTGATAGCTGCAATGTCCACCCCCCTCCCACTGCCAGGAGAGCCTGCAACTCAGCTGACTGATTGACTGACTGATTACCTAGGCTCCTCACATTCTGCGTGACCACCCCCCACCCCATTTCCTCCCTTTCCTTTCCCTGGTTTTCTCCCCTTGTCCCCTCCTCCTGTGCCCCTACCCCGACTTTCTCTCTATTAACTTGAGGAGTACGTGCATCTGGCTCCCCTCTCTGGGATCCCTGCCTACCAGCAGTCCACTTGCCACCCCCCCAACCTAGTTGAAACCCACCTTTGTTGCTATGTACCTCTCTATCCTCTGCTTTAATACTCCTTTTCCCTCCCTACTCAAGTGTAGCCTGTCCTCTGCATATACAGTAGGGTGTTATTGTCCCAGCTTCCACCCCAACCACCCACTAACCCACACCCCTTGGATCGGCATCATACCCCCAGCCACGTGTTGAACTCCCTAATCCTCCCTTTCCTCACTGTACTCATGCAGGGCACTGGGAGTCACTCTGAGAAGGCCACAAATTTCCCCAGCTCCTCGCACAACCTTCCCAGTTCCTCGAACCTCTCCCTCAAAACTTCTACTGTTTCCCCTGCCAGTTCATTTGTACCCACATGCACCATGAGATGCAGTTTCTTCCTACCCTTCCTTGTGCACTTCAGAATTGACTGCCCCGCCCTGCCTGCCATTAACCCAGGTATGGACTCTTCCCATATACGATTATGCCTTTCCCCCTTACTGCCTCATTTTATCCCTTTTAGTATGTAATCCCCCAGCACTAGTATTCCCCCCTCATCATTCCTTGCCCCCACACCCCCATTACTAAGGTACCTATCCCTAGAGTTCACCATATTTATAGCTCTGCCCTTCCCCCTTAACCTATCTCCCCCTCACCCTCTCTGTTCCTTCTCTGTCTGCCACAGTCCTCCCAACCACCCTGGGCTCCCTTTCATCCTTTTTGTCCTCCCTACCAGCATTTTCTTCTCCCCTTCCCCCATCTCCCTTGAACCATCACTCCTGCTGTGCCCCTCCCCCATTACCCTGCTCCCCTTTATCTGACCACCTAACACCCCTTGTGCATTACCCTCCCTTTCTCCGTCTTGCCCCCTCAGATCCACCCCTTCCCCTTCCACCAACATTGCCAACACCACAAACTAATTACCTGCACTCACTGCATTGCCATGTGTCGGCTCCTCTCTCCTGACCTTGGCCTTCCCTATAGTGCTAGGTCTCATGTTCGTTTTCCTCCTGCACCCCTGTCCTCATCCCATCCCTTGAACCATTGTTCCTCCCATGTGGTCTCCTTGTATTACCCCCTGCGGGAAACCTTCCTGCCTCAGCATCCCCTCTCCCTCCTCCCATCCTCTCCAACTCTCTGCTAAACCACAGCACTTCCTCCTTGAGCCTTCTTAGCCTGTGACAGATTGGACACGCTCCAAGCTTCCACAGAATGTTCATCCAAACTGCCACTCCACATCTATTACAGCCCACTATTCTGCCCATGTAAAAGCAGTACTGTTTAACAGAGAAGAACCCAAGAAGAAGAAGCGTGCAGTACTATCTATAGTTCTATCAACTGCTACTTTCTATGAGTTTTCAGCTAGTTCTATCCCTAAAAAAAAAACATACAGTACCATCTTTTTTTTCTTTCGCAGTCTGGTCCCTACCTAAAATATCCTACCCACTACACAGTATCCTCTACCAAATACAACTTGGGACGCTACTCCCTTACTCACCCCCACCCCCACAGACACTAATGCCAGTCAGTCTAACCTTCCCGACAGTACTTGTCAAGCTGTGTACAATATTACTATCTACCTAAGCAAAACAGTTATACATACAAACATATGAGCATACGAAGAAGCCAACAGAAGAAGGCCATTTGGTCTATCAAGTCTGCTTGTATTGCAGGGTCCACAGCTTGAGCTAATGTCCCTGCCCTCCCTATCCACGCCTCCCATCCACACTACCCATGATCCTTACCTTCCCCTATGATTATCCCATCCTCTCTTAAAGCTGCCCACTGTCTTCAACAAGATGACCTCTTCCAGCAGTGCATTCCAAGTTTCCACCACCCTCTCTATGAAGAAGTGCTTCCTGACCTTCCTCCTAAACCTCCCACCTTCCAGCTTAAGACTGTGCCCCGCCTCATGTTTTGGTTGCCACTCAGCTTAAAGAGACTCTCCTTATCAACCTTATTTATCCCTTTCAAGTACTTGAACATCCCAATCATGTCCCCTCTCTCTCTCTCTCTCTCTCTCTCTCCTGTCTTCGAGGAAATATGTGTTCAGTGCCGCAATCTCTGCTCATATGCCTTACTTTGATGACCGGCTATCATCTATGTAGCCCTCCTTTGGACCTTCTCCAGCAGGTTAATGTCCTTTTTGAGGTGTGGGCACCAGTACTGAACTTCATACTCTAGATACGGCCTTACCAGTGACCTAAGGCAGTATAACCTCCTCTCTCCTACTACTGATCCCTCTAGATATGCATCCCAGCATCTTGTTTGTCTTTGCTGCTGCTTTTTTGCACTGTGTGGAGTGTTTTAGGTCAATAGTGATCATCACCCCCAGGTCTTTCTTCTCCTCCGATGCAGATATTCGGACTCCACCCACGTAGAACTCTGTTTTGGGATTTCTGGCTCCGAGCTGCATAACTTTGCATTTCTTGGCATTGAAGTCAAGCTGTCAGATCCTGGACCACCTCCCTAGTTTTTCCAGATCTTCCTGTAGGTTCTGTATCCCTTCAGCTATGTCCACTCTCCCACAGAGCTTGGTGTCATCCATAAATAGGTACATTTTGCCCTAAATGCCATCTTCAGTGTCATTGATGACACCATTGAACAACACTGGCCCAAGCACCGAGCCCTGGGGGACCCCACTGGTTACCTCTCTGGTGCCAGATAACTCTCCCCATCAACCACCCTCTGGGTTCTGTCCCTCAGCCAGTTTTCCACCTGTCTGGCCATCTTTTCCCAACCTTGAGATTCATGAACTTCCTGGTCAACCTTTTGATCACAAAAAATACAGTGTCACATACCAGAATACTGCTTAAGATGCGATATTCCTGCCCTCACCCTTGTAGACAAGAATTCCAAGTACTGTATTTCCAAAGAGACTCTCCATCCACACCCAGCCTGTGTCCAAGAGGTCAGAGTAGTGATCAGCTCTTTCCTGGCTCTCTCCTGTGCCATCTCTTAGATGGCGGTGCCTTCCTCTATTCAGCCCTTGGCTCTGTGCTGCTCCCTGAAGCTGGCTTCTTCCACCACAACAATTTTATAGAGGTCAGGGCCGGGGTGTATGGGTGGGCAGTCAGGACAAAACCCCACTCTCTCTGAGCGGCTCCTCGCTCCTGCACTTCAGTGGCTCCTGCCACTCACTTCCCACACTTCAACGGCTCCTGCCACTCACTTCTAGCCATGGATGTGACTCCCTCAGCCCCCCCCCCGAGTTCCCAACAGTTCCCTCCCATCCCAGTGCCCACTCACTCTCTCACTCACCAGAGGTTAGTAGAATTCCTAGCATCTAATTTGTTAGAGAGCAGTAAGAAACATGGGTTCACCAGGGGAACTCATACCAGATGTACCTAATTCAGTTTTTTGAGTGGGAGACAAGGGAGGTGGTCAGGGTAGGAGTTGTTGACGTGGCCTACATGATATTCTGTAAAGCTGTCAACACCAGTGCCACATGGAAGGTTATTAGAGGAGAGGCCCTGGGGTGGGGGACAAAAATTACATAATAGGGGGAATTTAGTTAAGAACAGAACCCAGAAGGTTATACTAAATGAAGACATCTCAGAACCCATTTATTTAATCTTGCTTTTACTATTACTTCAGTTTAAGTAACTGATATGACGTGACAGGATTTTACTTGTTTTTGATTTAAAGTTTTAATGCTTTATATTTCTGTAAAGTGCTTTGATATTTTGAATTGTGCTTAACAAATGAAGTTATTGTTGTTATTATTATTATTATTAGGAGATGGGGTTCACAAGCAGAGTACCCATGGGGTTGATACTGGGCTCTGTACTCTTCCATATTTACATAGGGGATATAGGGGGTGGCTCCAGATGGAAAAGTCTGCTATGTGCAGACAACACCAAGATTTGTAAGAGAGTGGACTCAGTGGAGGGAGTGGAGGCCATGAGGAGGGACATGGAAAGGCTAGAAGAGTGGTCCAGAATTTGGCAGTTAGAATTCAGTGCCAAAATGTGCATGTCATGCACATCAGACACAAAAACCCAGAACCGAGTACAAGATGGGAGGGGATGTCATGGCATGTACATTGAAGGATAGGGACCACCAGATCATCATTAAGGATGACCTGAAATAGCACTGGCTCTAGTGACCCTGAAACACTGTGCAACCCTTCTTGTTGAGGCCTCATATCAGAAGTCAATTAACCCCAAGAAATATCATCACCCCCGCTGCAGCCTCCCCATATATTCTTGAATGAGCTAGTTTTGTTTCATTTCTGTACTCTACTTGAATTGGAATATAATCCCCAGAGATGAGGAAATACACATATCAACAAAACATTGTGGAGAAGTCGAAACAGAGACACAGAGGGGCCAAAATAAATGAGGTTAACTGGAGAGGTTAAGCATTTTGGGGGCCCCTCTGTTCCTGGGGCCCTTCACGGATTCACAGTTCACATTATGCTAAGGCCAGCTCTGCCTAAAAATAGCAGCACAGTGTTCAAGGGCAGAGGGGAGAACAAATAGGATGATGGATTGCTTAGGAAGGGGAACAGCAAGCAGAAGGGAGGTTATACTCACCCTTTGAGTCATTGGTTTGCCCCTAGCTTGAATACTGTGTGTAGTTCTGGAGCCCTCACTTTAGAAAGGATATTGACAGGGTGGAGGCTGTGCAGAGGAGGGCTACCAAGATGATACAGGGACAATAGGCGAAGCTCTTCAAGGAAAGTCTGAAGGGCCTCCGTAGGTGCTCTTTACAGAACACGAGAGCCAAGGGGACATGACTAAGACCTTTAAATACTTGTGGGTATAAACAGGGAGGAGTGAGGTGCTCATTTTAGGTTAAGCTCAAACATAGTTACAAGAGGGAACACAGTGAAGTTAGTGGGGAAAAGTTTCAAGAGGTAGGTGGGGAAAAATGTCTTTACAGAAACGGTGGCGGCAGATGGAAAAGGTTGCTTAGAGAGGTGGTAGAGGCAGAAACAGTGACTGTATTCGACTACATGTGTGGGACAGACACATGGGTATCATTCAAAGGAAGAATGAACTAGAGAGAGTGGAGGAAGCTGGGGGAGGCTTAGGGCCCCTTGCTACTACACAGGGTAGGAGTACTGCAAACTGGATGGGTATTGTGGTCCTTTTCTGCCAACAAAATCTATGTTTGTTTCCAGTTTCCAACAGAGCTTGCTGAGCCCCTGGCTGAGCTGTACAGATGCTTGTTGGAACCTGGTTTGGTGCCGGGGGATTAGAGGTCTACAGACATGGTTTCACTCCTTATGTGGGGGGGAAGGGGAGACTGGGAAAACCTGGAAAATTAGACCGGTTGGTTATACCTCCATTGAATGTAACCTGATGGAGACCCTTGTTAAAGAAAGCCTTGTGGCCTACATAGAGGCAAGTGGGTTACAGGACGATGAGCAGATTTGATCTGTGGCGGGGATGATCAGGTTAGACAAACCTAGTTTTTTGATTGGGTCACATGGGTGATTAATAGAGTGCAGGTGGTTTATTTACTCTACTTTGATTTTAGCAAAGCCTTTGATTTTGTGCCACACACTCTGGTTAAGAAGATCTGGGAGTGGGGAGGGAATCAGTCAAATGAGTAAGAAACTGGTTGGGGGGAGAAAGCTAAAGGTAGTGAATGGGTTCAAGTCAGAAGATGGGGTTATGAGCAGGGTGCTACAGGTGTCAGTCCTGGGACAGTCCTTTCCTGTTTAGTGTGTACATCCAGGGCAGGATATGTCTCTTTGTGGATGAAACAAAACTATGCAGCAGGGTAGACAGTAAGGAAGGCGTGAGGGAGTTAAAGAGGGACCTGGAGGAAGGGGTGAGGGAATTAAAGAGGGACCTGGAGGGCTTAGTGAATTGGTAGTGGGTTAAGGAGCCTTTCACTTCTAGGTCACAGGTTCAAATCCAGCACAGTGGTTGAAAGCCATTATCACCTGATATCTGTTCGGTGTCCTATATAAAATGAGATGTGGTGATGTCAGTCCAGTTCCCAATAGGGAGGTGTCCATATCACAAAAAACATCATCACGATTGGCACTACGTGGCACCCTTGTTGTGGCAGTCTCACATGAGAGACCAAGGACATAATGGGTATGGAGTCTGAACTACCCTGTCGCCTTTGAAGTGGTCCCTCCATGGCAGGGTTGAGCCGTATTGGTGGGGCAGTGTGGGAAAGCTTGCACTGTGATCACCCATGCTGCATTTATTGTGTGGCTAGATAGTTGACTTCAGGTTCCAGTGCAATCAGTCCAGTACCTTCCACAAGCAATAAAATTCACACACAGAAAAACAAAAAAATCCTAAACAAAAAAAAAAGAGGGACCTGGATAGGGGGTTCAAAATGTGACAACTGAGATTTAATGCCAAAAAGTTAAAAGTGATGCACATAGGGAAGAGGAAACCCAAAACAAAGTAGTGGATGGGGGGGGGGGTTAAGGTTGACCACAACGTCGGAGGAAAGGGAAGTAAAAAAGTCATCATTAGTGACTATCAAATGACACAGCCAGTGCAATAAAGCATACAGCAAGGCAACAGGGATGCTGGCTTACACTGAGAGGGAATGTTACAGTAGCAGAAAGAGGGTGATGTTGCCGATACAGGTCATTGATGAGGCCTTATCTGGAGTACTGTGCTCAGTTCTGGAGTCTGCACCTGAAAAAAATGCATGTATCAGTTTGAGTCGGTGCACTGTAGGGTCACCAAGATGTTCCAGGGCCAACATGGCAAATCCTATTTGGAACTACTGGAGGCCCTATCATGTACTCACTGGAGACCAAAAGAAAAATGGCCACCATCATTAGGGCACCAGCACAATACCGACTGCGAACATCACACCCGGCAATTGTGCTACCCGACCACTATCATGCCCAATGTCCTGGGGCACATTCTGGCTGCTTGCACTCCCGGTACTTCAATATAATTACCTCCAGGTCAGAGGTGTATGGGGCAACGGGTGCAACTCCCAGATGGCCCAGTCCCTGCTGATGACCACAAATTCCAATTAACTAGCATGATAGGTGAACTGATTGCAAAGCCCTAATTGCAATGCCCTAATTGTATCACCCACATAGCAGTATACCGCATAGAATAAGATGGCAAGATGTGTTATAACATGTTTCATCTAGGCTAAAATACACAATTTCCTTTTAGGGCGAGGGATTCAAGTATGAGAAGGCAGAACATTGCCCTCCTGGTCTGAATAATTCTATATTTATTTTTTGTTTTAGGTTCCTTCAACCCACGTGTTCTGTTAGTTAATGCAGTCGCCAATGTGATCTGTTCCATTGTGTGTGGAGATCGGTTCCACTATACAGATCCAACTTTCCTGGATCTGGTAGAACTCCTTAAAGAAGACCTTCAGTATGAAACTGGAGTAGCGATTGAGGTACTATATTTAATATTGTTACTATACCCTTTTACACAGTAGAAGCTCTTTGTTCTGTTGAACCTACACCCCATAAACACTGGTGGGAAAGACAGCACAACAGCAATAAAGAACACTTAAATTGTGAACTTTCACTGGATACACGTTGTTACTGGAATGGTACTGTAAGCAGACAAGATGGGTATTTTTAGAACAGTTGTTAGTTTCTAACCCCAGTAATGCTCAGGATATTCATAACTTTGTGCAGTGAGCCTGGAGGGATGGACTGCCCGGAGATATGGAACACATGCAAATGATGGAATTCTTTGCACGTGAACATCTTTCAAATACTGCCTCTACCAACTGTAGTGTTCTAACCTCTTCAGTTTTTTCTCTCCGCCTGAAAGTCTGGTCGCTCGGAGTTTCTGTCGGCCTCTATCACATGAAGAAAGATAAAAAATCTTCAAAACCATAAGTATATTTAATTTCTTTTACTCCTCTAATTATTGTCAGTTTAGATCTTGTTTATTATTAAAAAGTAGTTATTTTCTCGGTTCCTCGCGGTTCGGCATAACCATGAGGGATCCGAGTTAGTTTAGGTTATTTAAGGTTCTCTGACTAAAGAACCTATTTTATTTACACTAAATTTTGGTCCCTGCAAAGTTATTTGTAACCGTTTTTATCGGTTACAGAACCGCTGAACCAGTTCCTTCGGTTCCTATCAGTTCCGGAACCGACCGCAAAAAAAAACAAAAAAAAAACTGCTTAAATAACCACAACAGTCTTTATTATTTAGTGGTTGGTGGTTTTTCTTTGGCTTTCACCATGACAGAGAAACCTAAAAGGAGAACCTGGGAGCCCGGGTTTAAAAATTGCTTAAACTGTGGAGATGTGTTTGCTAAGACAGACAAGCACAACTTATGTGTAGCTTGTCTGGGTTTTGAACATCTGGACCAGGAATGTGAAATCTGTAAAACTTTTCCAGATAAAACTGTGGAAAAACGCCTTGAACAGCTCAATAAGAAGTTTCCTAGGGATCCCTCAGTCTATGACCAGCTGACACCCCAGTCTGTTGTGGTTGAACCCACAAGTGCAATTACCCCTGCCCCGATACGGGTGAAAAAGGGGCAAAAAGAGGAAAAGAACCGTCTGACTCCCCAGTTCCCTCAAAGAACCTTAAACATGCAGAACCCTCTCCTGCTAACCCAGGGACTTATGCGCAGGTGCCTGCAATGCCTTCAGCTCAAGAGATAGCTCAGGCATTCAGAATTATTCAGGCTCTGCAGATCATCATCCCTCAGTCTCCTGCCCCTTCACAGGGTCCCCAGGTTGCTAGTACTGTGTTGCCCTATGTATCAGAGCAACTATTTTTTGAAGAGGATGATGAGCCTTATGAGGAGGATGAACCTATCCCTCCAGAAGTGTCCCCTGAGCAGGATTTTGGCTCGCCCCCAGGGTGTCCGAGGATTTCCCCCCATTTTTCCTTTGTGAGGAAAATGGCAGATGCTCTAGATATTGCCACAACAGACCAAGTGGAGGATGAGGAGGAAATTGAGTACCTGAATATGATGGGTTTAACACCCACAAAGGCCCTCCTCCTCCCAGTATACAAGTTTTTTAAGAAGGATGCTCTGAAGCTCCTGCAGACTCCTAATTCTGTTCCTCCCATCGACAGGAGAATAGACAAGAAGTACCAGTTGGATAGGGAGGGAGCTGACTTCCTCTTCTCCCATCCAGATCACCAAGGGGTAATACAACAGGCAGCCTGTGTTAAAGCTAAAGTCCCTCTGTCCTCACATCCCCCGGTCAAGGATTCTAGAAAATTGGACAGTATGGCCAAAAAAGGCTATTTGTCAGCCTCACTGGCCATGAGTCAGGCTACCTTCCAGGCTTATGCTGCCCAGTATCAGAAATCCCTGTGGCAGTCGGTACTGCCAATGTCCATGAAAGCCTCCTCACCCTTATCAGATGACCTGGCTGAAACTGCCAGTTCTAGGGACATGGATATGTTGTTCATCCACACTTATTGGCAGGTTCCTTGCCGCTTTAAACCTTGCCGGAAGGTCTTCAAGCTGGCTCCTCCCACCCACCCGGGTGGTAAAACTCTCGGCTCTGCCCCATGACAGCAGATCTTCCTTACCGCTTGGAAGCTCAGGCGTTTTAGACTGGATCCTAACTCTTCGGTTCATCCGAAACTAGTTTTGAAGTTTTAGAAACTTCAGTCTTCTTTATCCCTCGCGGCTGTGATGAACAAATCGGTCCCCAGCTTTCGGAGGTGCCCTTGCGGGCAGAAGATGTCCAGGATGGATCTGCACTCCACATGCATCTACTGCCTTGGCCTAGACCACGACCCGCAGGCCTGCGAGTTGTGCCGCTCTTTTTTGGCCAGCGTCCTGGAGGATCGCGCTGCCCGATTGAAACTTGGGTGCCCCGAGAAGCGTTACCCGCCGGTAAAATCAAAAGAGGCTCATTGGGCAGTGTCCGCGGCGACTGGCTCGGCTGAGCAGCTCGAGCATATGATCGCCCTCAAGGAGGAGGCGGCTCAGGCCGCATCTTCCTCCTCCTCGGCTGCGGCATTTATCCCACTCTCTCTGAGTTCCTTGTACTCGGCTTTGTTCAAGGAGCTTTTTCAGTCCCTTTCCACAAAGGGAGAGGGGCCATCAGGACATTCCTCTTGGCCCAAGAAGAAGGATTCGAAGGGTAAGTCCCACTGTCGGGCGTTCGTGAGCGGGAGAGGTCCCTTCCCGACAGCGGACTCATCGACTTTTGGTCGGGTTGCAGCTCAGGGCCGCTGGCTTCACGGTGTCCCCGTCAGGCCAGCCTGCCGAGACTCCCGGCGACGCAGTCGAGATTGTTCTCGACCCATCGGACGGGTTGTCAACTGGTGAAGCCGACAACCCATCTTCGCCGGTTCCCCGGTGGAGACCGAGGATCTGCCCGCGCCTTCGGGGTGGCAATCCCCGGTTAAAGGCGGCTTAGTATCAGTTCCAGATGGCTGCTGATTCGAATGACACTGCAACCAGATGGATGGCTAACACAGTGGATCACAGGAGGTTTGCTTGGCTTAGGGCTACAAACCTCACTCAGGATACCCAATCAAAGGCCTTGGATTTTCCATTGGAAGGAAATTCTCTTTTTGGGGAATCCACGGTGGCCTATATGAAGAAAGTGGATGAATATAAGGCTACTTATGGAAGCAACTCTGCCAGGGACAGAGCTTCATCATCCACCAGGCCCTATGGAAGGTGGGGCAGAGGTCAGTCTTTCATGACAAGACCTTTTTTCCAGCCAGTAGCCATGCCCCAATACCAGCAGTATCCCCAACAGGGATACTCTAGGGGTAGGAGTAGAAGGGGCTCTAGGTGAGGGTGTCAGACACAACCTCAGCCCCAGCCTAAACAGAACCCCTGAGATGTAGGCTGCCTCCTCCCTACCTGTCGGAGGCAGACTGTCCCATTTCCTCCATCTTTGGTCAACCATCACCACAGACAAGTGGGTGTTGGAGGTAGTGGGCAAGGGTTTGTCTCTGGACTTCAAATTTCTTCCTCTAAAAAAGTCCAAGGTTTTCATCTCTCCTCCCCTAGCAGAAACTTCACTGCTAGAGGCAGAGGTTCAAACGCTGTTACAGCTTACAGCAGTGGAACCAGTTCCTACAACCCTGAGAGGCAGAGGTTTTTACTCCAGATACTTCCTAACAACAAAGAAAAATGGGGAGTGGTGGCCAATATTGGATCTCAGAACTTTAAACAAGCACCTAAAAAAAACAAAGTTCAAAATGGTAACTTTGGCTTGGATTTTGCCAACAATCCAAAAAGGGGACTGGCTGGCATCTCTTGACTTGCAAAATGCCTATTTTCCCATCCCCATAAAAGAATCTTTCAGAAAATATCTCAGATTCAGGCTCCCATCAGGTCATTAGTAGTTTGCAACCCTGCCCTTTGGCCTTTCCTCGACACCAAGGGTTTTTACTAAATGCCTAGCAGCTGTGGTGGCATTTCTTCGAAGACAGAGAGTGACTGTCTTCCCATATCTGGACGACTGGCTGGTGGTGGGCAAATCACCAGAACAAGTCAGAACTTCCTTAAAGCTCAAGCAGGATCTTTTGGAGTCTCTGGGCTTTATAATAAACCAGAAAAAATCTGTCTTAACCCCTACAACAGATTTTACAGTTCATAGGGGAAGAGATCAATATGCTACAGGGCAGGGACTTTTTTCCCCTGGACAGGGTGCAAAACATTCAGTCCATAGCAAATTCCTTCAAGTTGCACAGGCAAAAAACAGCCAGGCAATTCCTGCAGCTCTTGGGTCATATGGCTGCATCCACAGGCACAGTGCAGGGTTCCAGGTTTCACATGAGAGACATCCAGTTTCATCTCAGGAATCATTGGAGTCAGAAAAAAGACCCTTTTTCAAAACTTATTCCAGTGACAAGGGCACTGTTACAGGCCCTTCTGTGGTGGAAAAAGGAATCCAGTCTAAGGCAAGTAATCTCTTTTCAGAAGGAGAATCCTTCACTTGTCCTCACAACAGATGCATCCCTTCTGGGCTGGGGCACCCATCTAGGGGAGCACACAACTCAGGATACCTGGACAGAAGCAGAGTCCCTTCAACATGTAAACTAGCTGGAACTCAGAGCAGTATGGCTGTCACTCAAAGTTTTCTCTCCACTGGTGATGGGCAAGGTGGTGCAAGTCAGAACAGACAACACCACCACTATGTACTACTTAAACAAGTAGGTAGACACCAGATCAGGCCCCCTCTGCACAGAAGCCATGAAAGTCTGGACTCTGGCATATTCCCTAAAGGTGTCCTTGCAAGCAATCCATCTGCCAGGAAAGGACAATACCTTGGCAGACGCACTGAGTCGAATCAGTCAGTCTCATCACGAATGGATACTGAACAAGCAGCTAGTGCAGATAATTTTCAGGAGGTGGGGTACTCCAAAGATAGACTTGTTCGCATCCCACCAGAACCACCGGTTGCCTCAGTATTGCTGCAGACCACCGGCCCAGGGCACAGTCCCTCTGGATGTCCTGTTGCTGGACTGGTCAGGTAAATTCTTCTATGCCTTTCCCCCTTTCCCTCTGGTTTTCAGAATACTACTGAAGCTTAAATCTCTCTCAGCTTGTCTAATCCTGAAAGCTCCAGATTGGCCAGGCAGCTGTGGTACTCTCTTCTGCTCTCCATGTCAGTGAGCAAGCCAATAAATTTGCCCCTCAGGCACAATCACCTGACATCCAATCAAGGAGCATTGTTGTACCCAAATCCCCAGTCTCTCCACCTCAAGGCATGGCTCTTGAGGAATTAGAGTATGCAGACTTGAACCTTTCTGAAGCTGTATTAACTATCTTGAAAGGTTATAGAAAACCCTCCACTAAGAAAACTTATTTCTCTAAGTGGAAGAGATTTTCCTTTTGGTGCTCTGGTAGGAATTTCACCCCAAATGATGCAGGAGTTTCAGTGGTGTTGGATTATCTGACTCATTTGCATTCACAGGGTTTACAACCCAGTTCTCTAAAAGTTCATCTTGCAGCAGTGTCTGCCTATCTTTCTGCTAGGGCAAAGGTGTCAGTAGCATCAGATCCCACTTTCAAAAGGTGTTTTAAAGGCCTGATGCATTTGTATCCTCCTCACAGGACACCAGTGCCCACCTGAGATATTAATATATGTATAGCCAAGTTAATGGGGGCTCCTTTCGAGCCCATGGCTACAGCTCATCTAAAGTATGTTACCTGGAAAACAGTTTTTCTGGTAGCAATTACCTCAACAAGAAGAATCAGCGAGCTCCAGGCTTTCTGTGTTGAGAAGGACTACATCTCCTTCCACAGACATAAGGTAGTCCTCAGAACAAACAGACAATTCCTTCCCAAGGTCGTTTCAGACTTCCATTTGAATCTATCAATTACTCTGCCTGTCTTTTTCACAGACCATGCAAGCTCTGGTGAAAGAAGACTTCACAGTCTGGTTGTGAAAAGAGCTCTCAGCTATTACATGACAGCTACAAAGGGCCATAGGCAAGACAAAAAATAACTTTTCCTTACATACGAGGATGTCGGAATGGGCAAACCTGCCTCAAAAAGATCCATTTCTCGATGGATTGTCCAGTGTATTCAATTCTGCTACACTAAAGCAGGTAGGGAGTCCCCAGCTGGGCTGAAGGCACACTCAACAAGAGGAACAGCTGCCAGTCTTGCAGCTGCTAGGGAGGTTCCATTATTGGATATTTGTAAAGCAGCTACCTGGAAATCAATACACACCTTTACAAAGCATTACAACTTGGATGTTTTCTCCAGAAGTGATGCCAGGTTTGGCACAGCAGTCCTGCAAAGTCTGTTTCCAAAATAAGTTCTGTGTCCACCTACAGTGGTACTGCTTGTTAGTCTGCACAAAGTTATGAATATCCTGAGCAATACTGGGGTTGGAAGAAAAAATTACTTACCATAGTAATCTTCTTTCTTCCCAGTGATGCTCAGATATTCATAACTCCCTCCCATCCTCCCCTTCCAGAACTTCAGCCTCTGCATTCCACATGCTAGTGCCACATAGCCATACCCTTCTGTGGCGCATTTCTCTGTACCGAGTAGAACTTAAACAGAGTTTTCTGTGTTCTATTAATAGTTTTCTCATGCTGTTTGGTGAACACCATTGTTTATTTGTTATTGTTCCTCCTTAGGAGGTTTTTCTTTTGTTAATTCTCTTTATTAGAGGTAACCCCCCCCAAAAAAAAAAAATTAACCGTTGGGTTTTTCGTAATGCCTGACTTCCAGACTTCTTACAAATCTGAAGAGGTTAGAACACTACAGTTGGTAGAGGCAGTATTTGAAAGATGCTGACATGCAGAGAATTCCATCATTTGCATGTGTTCCATCTCTCCAGGCAGTCCAACCCTCCAGGCTTACTGCACAAAGTTATGAATATCTGAGCATCACTGGGAAGAAAGATTACTATGGTAAGTAATTTCTTCTTTGTTACCAGTATATCATTTGGACGTGCCAGCATCTTCTGCCTGAGTGAGATTAGGAATTAATCAGTTCTGTTTCTGATTCACAGAGAGCTGGAGCAATGACTCATCTTAGTTGAAGGTGACTAAGTTATGAGAAACAGAAACAGGTTACATTGTGGAGACATTTATATGCTGAGTATTTAGAAATAAGCCATACCGTACAATTTGCATTAAACTGTCAAGTTACTTTGGTATTTTTCAGTAAGTGGCATAGGTGTTGCTGGATTCAGCACAATGGCCCCCTTTTTCAGAACAGGTCATTAGCATGGTGCACCCGGTACTGCTGCGCATGATATTGTGCATGGCCAGCCCGTGGGAATTATTCAGAGTGGCACCACACTCTGACTGATGCTGCGTGCCTGTCTGAGTATAGCTGTGGAAGCAAAGTGTGCAGTGACTGTGCACTGTACAATCACAGCTCCCTGCAGGACAGTGGCTCACAGAAACAAAAGAACTAGTGCATTCTAAACAGGATAGCACCCTTGGTCCTGTGAGCCAGACTCAGATGCCGGCATGATAAGGAGCTCATATGACATGTAAGGTGCTAAACAGCTATTTGCATGCTTTTACATGCTTATTAGCATCTCCACAAAATGCTCCACACATGACACCATGGAGGCATTGTACGGAGCTGTTACACCTCTCCCCCACTATCACTGGTCCAGTCCCCCAGAACAGTCTAATATAATGATATGTGGCATCTAGTGATTCCCCAACCCCTTCGATTGCAGGTCTGATGTCCTGTAACTGCTTAATATACTGCTCCCTGGCAGTCTAGTGGTTCTCCAACCTTCCCATCTTCATTTCGTTTTAGTGTCTGTGGCTCAGCAGGTTGCACACTTGCCTCTGAGGCTGGAAGTTTGGAAGGCTGTGGGTTCCATCCCCACATTAGGAACGGGGGTTAAATCTCAATACTGACACTGTAGTGCAGCATGACTCCTGAAGTACCGTCTTTCAAATGAGTTGTTAAATCGAAGACCCGTCTGTCTGTTCTGGTGGTTGTTCAGGTTTGTTAAAGATCCCATGGCACTTCTTGAAAAGAGTAGAGGAATTTCCTCAGTGTCCTGGACAAATTTTCCACATTCATGTAAAGTGCCACCAGCGGCTTAATCTGGCTCAGTATCAGTTGCTTTCCATCTGTGTCCCCCCTCCCCAGGATGAGGCTGAAAATAAGCAGAATTTCCTAGTCGTCTTTTCCCAGTCAACAGAAACTAAATAAATAAATTGTGATGCCCCTCAGTTGTTAAATATACTGCTCCAGGCATTCTAGTGGTCCCCCACACCCCGATCAACCAATACCACTACCCTCATTCCGATGATCCCTGGCATCAAATGGCCCCCTGCTTCCTCAAACTCAAGTCCAGGCCCCCTTTCCCACCATGTCTACTCAGTTCCCTTCACTCCTCTTCCCTTAGCCAGACACCATCTGAGTGACAGAGAATAAGTGATCACCTACTATAGAAACATCTGTTTATACAGTAGAGGCATGCTTACTGAGACGGCAGCCAGCAAAAATGATGTGCAGAGAGGCTGTGGAAGGTATGTGGGGTGCCACAGGGGCGGGGTAGTGGTACCTGAATGGGTGGGATGGGAAGGGGGTTAGGACTTGTGGTTGAGGGGTACCACTAGAGCCAGGAATCATTGGCATGAGTGTTGTGACATAGAACCCCCAAACAGGGGTTTGGGGGGACCACTAGACTGTGAGGGGAGCAGTGTCTTATACAGTAGTAGAGCATTTGAATGACAATTGGGGTGGGAGGACAACATGCACCACTGTCACTGAGTCTTCCTATAAGTGCAGGTTTTGGAAGCATTAAACAGAGCTGCAATGTCAGCTGTTTAGCACTTTCAAAACCTTGCATATACCGGAGGGGGTCCCTCATTTGCTTGGGTGCAGCATTATATATGTGCATATGCACAGTCAGCTTAGTGCCCCTCACCAGGGGCTGCTGAATAATGTCCCTGACTGACCATACTATTTCTGATTAGCATGGCGCTTACAAGTGTAGCGCTGCATTAACCTTTTGACAATGGGGCCAAAGGCTTTCAAAAACTGTTACCTAAAAGTTGCAGCTCAGTTGTGCATTATACTGTTACAGAACTGCAGATGCATTCCAGCTGAGTGACAAAAACATTATATAAAAGTTGGTCTTGAGCTGGAAGTATCAAAAAACAGCACAATGCAAGTTGCCAATGCATTGTCAACCTTTAAAAACAACACAAAAACAACTCAGTGTGACAAGATAACACAATTTGTACTATACTTATGTATATATTAATATAGCAGTCCTAGCACTCTGATGTAGACATCATCATTGCAAAACTAGTCTTCCTACACAAGTGTATGCCACGGATACCTTTAAGGAATTATTGTATTTACCTTTAGTTCCAAACCTTTGCCTCCAACTTTGTTTCTGCTTTTTGTACAGAAACTTGTCACAGAAATAGATTACCATAATCTAGAGACTAGCAAGCCTTTAACATTTGCTAGGGAAATTTTCTATGAAAATTGGCACCTTGGGGCCCCATATTCAGAGCCATTTGGATGCAAGCACAAAACAGTGCAACATGCAGATACGATGCACTGTCCAGCTCTGTTGCAATATTCAGACAGAATGCATGAGTGGAACAGACCGGGTTCTTTCTCCCTTTTTGCCCCTTTTTCACCCATATAAGGGGCAGGGGTAGAAGCACTCGTTAATTCAACTACAACAGACTGGGGTGTCAGCTAGTCAGAGCCCGAGGGACCCCTAGGAAACTTTTTATTAAGCCTTTCAAGGCACTTTTCAACAGTTTTTTCTGGGAATGTTTTACATATCTCACATTCCTAGTCCAAATGTTCAAAACCCAGACAAGCTACACATAAGGTGTGCTTGTCTGCCTTGGCAAACACATCTCCACACTTTAAACAGTTTTTAAAACCAGGCTCCTCAGTTCTCTTTTTAGGTTTCTTAGTCATGATGAAATATAAAAATGAAAAACCTCTACCGCTACTTACCAAAAGCTAATGCGGTTATTTAAACAGCTTAAAAGGCTTTTCTTTTTTTTGCGGTTGGTTCCGGAACCAATGGAACCAAGAGAGGAGATGAAATATGAACCGGTTCAGCGGTTCTGTAACCGATGAAAAATGGTTACAAATAAAAACTTTTAGGACCAAAATTAAATGAAAATGAATAGGTTCTTTAGTTAGAGACCCGAAACAAAGTTACAACTAACTTGGATCCCTCACGGTTATACCGAACCGAGAGGAACTGAGAAAACAACAATTTAAACAATAATACCTAATGTAAACTAACAATTAGTAGAGGCATTAAAAGAAACTAAAAATACTTATGGTTTTTAAACTTTTTTCTTTCTTCTTCACGTAAAAGAGGGCGACAGAGACGCTGAGCGACCAGACTTTCAGGTGGAGAGAAAAATCTGAAGGGTTTAGAACACTACAGTTGGTAGAGGCACTATTTGAAAGATGCTCACGTGCAAAGAATTCCATCATTTGCATGTGTTCCATCTCTCCGGGCAGTCCAACCCATCAGGATGACTGCACAAAGTTATAAATGTCTGAGCATCACTGGGAAGAAAGAAGATTACTATGGTAAGTAATTTTTTCATACTGTTTGAATATCTGACCCTGGATTCGTGGCACACAGCAGGGGGCCACCATAATGGGCATGGCGTATCCAGGGTGCTGGGCTGAAGATCCCTCATAGGGGACTCTGTGGTGAATACCTGGATGCAATGGGTCCCCCATGGGTGATATTCAGCCCAAACATGCAAATGAGCTCATTGGGCATGTATGGCACAAAGGAGCCTCATGCATGCCCATTATGGGCTCATTAGCATGGCTGTGCCCAGTGGAATGCACCAGGCCATCCCCTACCCCAGCCCCAATCCCCGTTGTACTGAAAAAGAGATAGCACCAGTCCCTTATTTTCCATAGTGTAGGGTTCCCCCCACCCTGGTCCCAAACCCCCTTACATACATCCCCATACCCCTCAGTTCCATAGTGCAGTGTCTTTCCACCCACTGCCTGATCACCGTACAATCAGATATACCCCATCACTTTCCATAATGTAGTGTCCTGCCACCCGCTGCCTGATCACTGTACAGTCAGGACTACCCCATCACTTTCCGTAATGTAGTGTCCCTTCACCTGCTGCCTGATCCCCATACAATCGAAAAAACTCATAGTTTTCCGTAATGTAGTGTCTCTCGACCCACTGTCCCATCATGATATGATCAGGAATACCCCATCACTTTCTGTAAGGTAGTGTCCCCCCTTCCAAGCCACGATCACCATCTACAATGGCAAATGGTGCAAGCCCTTTCCAAAGTGTAGCAGCCCCCCCCCCCCGAGTCTTGGTAACCATACTGTAAATCCCTCCTCACCGATTGCCAGTGCAACGGACCAGCCCGATCCCCTATCCCTGGAGGTTAGTGGCCCCCCCACCCCAGTAGGTGGTACCATTCCCCATACTCCCACTCAGACCAGTGCCAGCATCTGGCATAGCCCTCACCTCCCTGCCATGGCCAGTCACCGACTGATCAGGATCGCATCGCAATTGATCCCAAGTTACTTCATCTCTCTGTTCCTGCCATTGCCATCCCTGCTTTCCAACCGCTCCTTCTCAGCTACTGTCCCTGATGTTTAAAAACAGGCAACTGTCACCCCCTCCCTAAAGGGGAGTGATCCCACCTCTCCTGGTAACTACTACCCAATCCCTCTCCACTCCACCCTGACTAAACTCCAGAAAAACCTAGTACTCTCTCAGCTTCCCCTCTTCCTTGACTCCTCCTCCTCCTTCTTCACTCCTTGCCATTCTGGCTTCAGGATGTTCCACTCTACATCCACATTCCTACTCCTGCTCAATGATTCCATCCTTTCTGATATGGACCAGAGCCAGATCACCTCCACTATCTTTATTGATTTGACCAAAGCCTTCAACACGTTGCCCACCCCCTTCTCTTGCATAGGCTTATGGCTGTCTTCTCAATCAATTGATCCTGTTCCTACCATGGGGGCAGATATCAAACTATCCATGCTGGCAACACCTCATCCCACCTCCCACTACCTGCCTGCTCAAAGGGTCTGTCCATGGCCCCTTTCTCTTTTCCATCTTCTTGAATGACCTCTCTGTTAACTGTTCTTCTGCATCTATCCACATGTACGCAGATGATATGGTGCTCTTGGCCTCTGGTTTCTCTGCCCCTGACCTCATTGCCTCATTCCAACTGAACTCTGGCAACAAACATCCATGGTTCAGTACCAGCCAGCTGCCCCTTAATGCCAAGAAAATGATCTCCATGACTTTCGGCTTACAGAAGAAAATCACCAGGCTCACCCCTCTCCCCTCCTTTCTTACCCTTGATGGGACTTTGATTGAGGATGTCTCCTTCTTTAAGTAAGTTGGAGTCCAGTTGGGCCTCTATCTTGATTTCTCAGCTCATGTGAATGCCATCCACAATAAACTCCTCCCAAAGTTGGTGTGCTCTACAGGATTGACGTGAGTATTCCCGCTGTCTGCCTGCCATGAGATTGTCTCAGATATGATGCTCCCCATCTTCAACTATGGCAACATTATTTGCAGCACTACTCCGGAATCTACCCTTGCTAGACTGGACCCCTCTTTCACTCCTTCTGCCATTTTGCCCTGGATGATTCCAGGTGCCTTGCCCAGTGTTCTGCCTTCATATCCAAACTCTGGGTTGTCTTCCTTCCTCCCTACTATACTTCTCTCCTCTCACCTCCTCTTACATCCACATAGTCACTCCACCATGCTGAATCTCATCCCCCCTTCCCCAGAAATCTATTGCTGGCCAAGCTGTTTTCTCCTATGGGTTTCCTACGCTCTGGTCTTCTCTTCCTCTGTCCATGTGCCTTACCTCTTCTCCCTTAAGTCTCTCTTTTGTGCCTTCACAACTCACTCCTTGAACTGGCTCTGACCCCAGCTCTTAAGAAGCTCACCACCCTCCAGCTGTGTCTTGCTCAAATCCTGCTTTTGAAGGCCTGCCAGGTGGTGCTGAGGGTTGAGGCACTAGACGCCACACCTTGCGCCATGCTGGCAACCCAGGGTCAGGAACAACCTCAGGCTGCCGGGGCTTGGCAGGGGCAGGAGCAAGAGCAAATTGAGCATCTGTAGGACTGCTCTCCTCTCCTGGGGGTGGGGTTGGGGTACAGCCTGCCGCAGCTTGGCCAACCTCTGCTTCGGAGACCACAACAATGGGGAATGGGAGCTCAGTGGGCGTCCTGTGGGTGGGTGCAGGAATGCACCCATTGCATGCTGGATGTCATTGCACATCCGAGCTCCCGGGGATCCAAGAAAAACATGAAAAAAATGTGGCACCTGGGTAGGCGAAGACCTGCCCGCCTGACTCACCTATGCTCACCATGTGACTCACCCCATCCTGTCTCAGAGTCCTCCATTCCCCTGGTGGCACAATGGCCCTTAAGACAGAGTGCCAGAGGAGTTATGGTGGCCCTCATCTGGGTGGCTGACAGCCAGGCAGTTGGTCGCTACATAGGAACTGGAGGATGCATATCGAAGATAGGTGCTGGGGGGGGGGGTCTCAGACTGAGCAGGATAGTGGGTTGGGATTGGGGTAGAGCTGGAGAGAGACCCAAGGGACCAGTGATAAGAGAGTAAAGAAAATATGCAAAAACAAAAGTCCTGTTTTTATACCATGTCCCCCCCCCACCAGTGCTGTGACAAATTCCTAGAAGGCCTGGGTGCAAGGGTATGTTATAGAGCCCCCCAAGTTTGGAAATAGCCCCCTGATTTGGCCTCCTCAGTTTGGAAATAGCCGCCACCCCCTGATTTTGCCTTCCCCCCTTTTGAAGTAGGTTCTTTCATTCTCTATTGAAGGAATCACCAAGCCAAATAGTCAGTCCTGTGTCATTGTAATATGAAGTTAATTTTTTATAAGTCTTTCTATTACAAGTCAAGACAACCTGATTCAAATATGTTAACATCATGATATAAAGCCAGCTTCACAATGCTTATCTAGGCTGGCCAAGTGGCACTGAGGATTGAGGCGCTGGATGCCACACCTCACACCATGCTGACAACCTGGGTTCGGGAATGGACTCTGGTCTCTCGGGAGCTGCTAGGGGTAAGGAAGGATAGAGCGTCCAGTGCAGTGTGCTGTTTTATTGCATGCACACCACCAAATTGGGGAGGGGCCCACGTTTAGGGCATAAGGCTGACGCTGTGGAGGTGGAACCCAGCCGCTCTGCCCATTGCACGTTTGTGGGGTCTGGGGGAGAAAAACATGGAAAATGGAGCTGGCAGTCTCATGATGGTCCGGACATGCCCCGTACCAGCTTTCCCCAACTTCTGGCTTGTGCTGTGGGGGGGGCCAAGCTGGCACTCCTCTCTTCAGCCCCACCATGGAAGGTAATCCAAGTGGGAACTGTCAGGGGCAAGGCTGATTTGGGGCAGCCAGGTTCAGAGAATGAGCCCTCATAGAATGGCTCGAGCTGCCTGCCAGCTCCTTGGTGGCAGAGAAAGTGCAAAAAAATATATGTATGTATATATAAATATATAGAGGATAATGTATGGGCATCGGTTAACAACGCTGCATTCACTTCGAGATGTTACCATGGCAACTGTGCAAACCTCGAGAGCGAAGCTCGAGAGGTTTACTGTTGCCTGGTAAACTCGAGAAGTGAATTCAGCGATGTTATTAACTGATGCCCATACATTGTCTTGTATAGTGTATGGGCTCAGTACACCAAGAATTCACTGCTGGAAGCCTACTATTTGTTTAAAAAATGTTTTTTAAAATGTGCTTTCGAACACTGACACCCCCCCACAAGAAGTCACAATCAGTCCCGGTCCATCTCCCAGTCTCACCAACAACACATTTAAACAGGGCTGCAGTTTCATAGGGAAAAAATATGATCTGATTTCCCTTACTTTGTCATTCCTTGCTTTTGGGTCCATTTCTTACTGCTGCGGCCATTTCCCCGAAATGTGGCAAACTTACGAGCATGTGTGTTCCATGTTGTTGTACCATCGATGTGACGTCCTCAAGATGGTACAACAACATGTTGACGTCACATCGATGGTGCAACAACATTGTGTTTCCATCGATTTTTATACACAAGAACCCTCTCCCATACACAATATATATATATATATATATATATATATATACTGTATATATCACAAAAAACTCCATTTAATGCATCAGTTAGGGTTATTCCACAGTGACAAAATTGAGGAAATTCGGTGTTAGGGTTGTCACCCCTTGCACCCACGCCCACCCTGTCCCCACCAACTGGCATTGGGGTGTGTGTTGGGGTCAGCAGCGTAACTCACCCCATTCCATGTGTAAATGAGCTGAGGTGGTGCAGTATGGGAGAATGGGGTGAGAGTTAGGACCAGTGACCCCAACACACACACCAATGCCTGTTGGTGGGGATGGGGTGGGGGTGGGGTGCAAGGGCTGGCAGCCCTAACACTGAATTTCCTTACTTTTGTCACTGTGGAACAACCCTAACTGATGCAGTAAACTGAGTTTTTTGCCATGAATTTCCCCTTCATTTTGAGAATGTGCACTATAAATAGTGAATGGAATATGGTGGTGGGAGGGCGGAGCCCTTCGGGCCCCATGCTCCCACCATGTGAATTTTTGTCATTTCACTGCGCAAAAACTGTATGACCAATTGAAATTAAAATTGGTAAATGAAGACATGTATCATGGCACACTGTGTGTCCAGAATTGTGTGTACACCCATTCAACGGTCACGCAGCGCCATGAGCGAACAATGTAACATGCACAATTCAGCAACTGTAAGTGCCAGTGACCCGACAATTGTCACTGTCAAATATGTATTATAACTCTTTGTGCATTCCAAATGCCAGGCAAATCGGGACACACGGTTCAGAAGTTATTGAAGCGTAATGAGCCAAATTTTCATTCGTTGGAGTGGTCTGATTCTGCACCTGTTAATGTTTTACACACCAAACCACTGCAAGGCACCTCTGTACCACTAGGGCTACCTACACTATAAATTTCAAGGCAGTAGCACCATGCAGAATGTTATGCGCAAAAACGTTAACGGCATCACGCAGTGTTTGTGCAGCGAATAATTTTTCCAACAGGCAAACAGCATTATTCACATCCCCAGGACATCCACTCAACACCCTACAAATTTCATATGAAAAGACCAAACTGTTCCAGAGGTATTCAGTTTTTACATTTCTGCACCTTTAAGAAGTCTTCCACCACAAAATGGCGGAAATCGCGGCCAAAAATGCACTAAAATGGCAGACCTGGTGGCTGAAAAATCTGTAGCTGTGAGGGGGGCCAACTTCAAGTGGCAGTAACTGTGGAACGGCACAACAGTATTTCACCAAACAAAAACTGGCATGTTCCTTGAACACAGGTCTTTGTACATGGCAAGTTTCAGATCAATCAACCACACAGTGGCTGCGCTATGAAACTGTGCAGGAGTGCCACAGATAACATTTTTGCCACCTCGCTACACAAGAATCATATATCCGATGGAACAAAAAACTGTTAAAAGAAGATGTACCATAGCAGACTGTGTGTCCACAATTGTGTGTACATCCATTCAACGGACACACAGCGCCATGAGCAAACAATGTAACACACACAGTTCAGCAACTGTAAGTACCAGTGACCCGGAAATTGTCACAGTCAAAGATGTATTATAAATCTTTGTACATTCCAAATGCCAGGCAAATCGGACACATGGTTCAGAAGTTATTGAAACATAATGAACAAAGTTTTCATTCATCAGAGTGGCATAATTCCGCACCTGTTAATGTTTTACACACCAAACCACTGCAAGGCACCTCTGTACCACTAAGGCTACCTATGCTATAAATTTCAAGCTAGTAGCACCATGCAGAATGCTATACACAAAACGTTGACTGTGTCATGCAGTATTTCTGCTGCAAATTATTTTTCCAATATGTAAACAGCATTATTCACATCTCATGTACATCCACTCACCACCCTCCAAATTTCATGGGAAAAGACCAAACCGTTCCAGAGATGTTCAATTTTTACATTTCTGCACCTTTAAGAAGTCTTCCACCACAAAATGGTGGAAATCGCAGCTGGAAAATGCGCTACAATGGTGGACCTGCCTGCCAAAAAATCTGTAACTGTTGGGGGCAACTTCAAATGGTAGTAACTCTGGAATGGAACAAATTTTTTCACCAAACAAAAGCTGGCATGTTTCTTGAACACAGGACTTTCTACTGTACATGCAAAGTTTCAAATCAATCAACCACACACTGGCTGTGCTATGCGTCCCAGAAGACAGTGCAAAAAAATAGCAGAACCATAATATCTTGCACTGCGAAAATGCAAAAACACAAATGGTAACATTAACGCAAATAGTGATGGCAACAGTGAGGTAAAAGAAAATAGTAATGCTAATGGGAATGCAAATGCAAGCACAAATGGTAACACACAGGGTGACGCAAACAGAAACGATAACGCAAATGGTAAAAGAAACGCAAGTGCAAACGTAAATGAAAACAGAAATGGTAATGCAATTGGTTACGCAAACGCTAACAGCAACAGAAACACAAAGGGTGACGAAAACGGTAACGAAAATGCAAATGGTAACAGAAACGCAAACAGAAATGCAAATGGTAATGGCAGGGGCGACACAGAAGGAAACAGTTACACACTTGACAACAGAAATGCTACCGATAATGTAAATGCTAAGGCTAATGATAACACAAACGGTAACGAACATGCAAACAGTAATGGTAACGTAATTATAAACGCAAATGGTTACAGTAACACCAACGATGACGCCAAAGGAAACAGTAACGTAAATACAAATGCAACTCAAATGCAAGCTCAAATGCAAGCGCGTACTCAAATGCAAATGGTAACGCACACGGTGACACAAAAGTAAACGCAAACAAAATCAGTAACAGAAACTCAAATAGTAACAGTAACGCAAACGCAAAGGGTAACGCACATGGTGATGTAATCGAAAGTGCTAACACAAACGGTAAAATAAACGCAAGCTGAAACGCTAACGGTAAAACAGTAATGCAAATCCACACTCTTTTTTTCCCCAAAAAGGTACATTCAAAAGCACAGTGAATACAAAGAATGCATGCATAATAATGGCCCTCGGAGCAGAAAATGAGCACTTGGAATACTAAATTCCTTATATCTCAAGAACCGTACGACGTAGGAAAAAATTTAAAATCTCATATTATTTATGACTTTCCAGGCTAGTTTTGCACTTAGCGGGGGACTAAGCCTTCTTCTGACGAAAAGTCCGTATCTTGAGCCGTTTTCGAGATATGGGCCCCGAAAGGCACGGCAGATGCCATAATGTTATCCTATGGGAAAACTTGTCAACTTTGGTGTGCTGTAACTTTGCAGCCCTCTAATATTTTGTTACCAAACCACCAAAAGGCACATATGTGGGATCTTGGCTTTCTTCCCTCCAAATTTCAGCCGAAAAGACCAAACCTTTCTTTTGCAGCAGGGTGGCAAAGATTCCCTATTGTCTTGGCGATAGTGTCGCAAAGTACTTTTGCAAATCACAACACTTTCACAAATGAAATCACGAAAGTGTCACATATGTGAAAGTACTTTGCGACACTACTTTTTTACAAAAATTTTAAAAACATATTTCTAGGGTGTTTTACCCCCCAAAAAGATATGGCTAACATCCTCAGGGCTCCACTAAGAGAACACAACAATAATTGTGTCCCTAGAGGGTCCCAAATTTAAATGCCAAGCATTTCTGTGACCACTAACTGAAAACAAGATGGCCGATCTGTGACACTACAAGGGTCATTTGCGAAAGTAGAGTGCATTTGCAGCACTTTCGCATTTTGTGTTAACTTTTCCCATTGACTTTAATGGGAAGCTTGTTTTTTGAATAACTTCTGAACCATTCAATATTTTTTCACGGAATCTCCAAAATGCACATTGGGGACTTTTACTACATGTTCCCTGAAGGTTTCGGACTGGTGGCACAAACTGTGTGAGCTGTAGACGCGAGCAAAGAATGAGCAAAAATGCATAATTTGTACATTTTTTGGTGCTCTGTAGCTCCATAACTGTACATCCAACGAAAAGAAAACCTGGCAGGTCCAGAGATCTGTGGTAACAGACTGTGCATGCCAAATTTCAGGCAAATCCGTCGTATGGTGGCAAAGTTATTAAGCTGCCAAATTTCAGATTTAACCTTAAATGGGGTACTGAACCCTAACTATAGTGGCACTACTGTCAGATAAATGATCTATCTACGCTTGTGCTGTTTGACCTTGGACACCTCACTCATGGCTTATGCCACTCGTGAGGTTACGCAAGGTCAAATAGCACTTCTGTAAATAAATCATTTATCAGACAGCTCACCATTGTATATCCTTTATATATGCACTTGGGGTGGAGATAAACAGAGTGTGATAAATCTGTTTATCTGAGTAACTGTGTACATACATTTCATTTACTGTATGTATACAGTGCTTATGTCATCAGCTGTTTATCCACACAGTGTTTATGTCATCAAGCCATTTATCTGTACAGTACTTATGTCATTTAGAATGTTCGGCCTCAGCAGCAGTATTAGCCATATTCAAATGTGAGTAACTTCAAAATGAAAAATGATAGCATGGTACTGTGAACATGAAAGCTGTTCAGCACAGACATATCTAAAAAACAAGCATTTATCAATGCTGAATATTTACTTGCTGGCATTGGCATTGATAGTGTAGGAGCTACAGAGCTGCATAATAGGAATGGCAGTGAAGTATTGAACTGAAGCCAACCCCATCACCATCCTGCAGATAGTGACAGGCATTGGGGGTGTGCCTTTGGGTTGTCAGGCATAATGGCCATGCCATTTCACCACACCCTACCCTGCAGACACTGACAAGTGTCACGGTGTACCTTGGGGTCTTTGCCCCTTATGTGCACCCCTTTTCATCAGGAAATATGGTGAGATGGGTGCGGTATAGGAGAATGGGGTGAACTTTGGGGCCGAAGAGTCAAAGGCACACCTCGATGCCTGTCACTGGCTGCATGGCATGGGTGGGTGTGGAATGGTATGAGCATTGCAGGTGACAGTCCCAAGTCACAGCCCTGATGCCTGTCATTCTCTACAGGGTGGGGCGTTATGGTCGGAAACCCTAACGCCTCAGGCATTCGTTGGTATTTTCACTCCAAATTTTCAACGTTTTTTTTGTGACCCCCCCACCTCATGAACAGTGGCAATATCAGTTTGTTAGCCAAAAGCGGCTTTTGCACAGTGACTACGGCATTTGGCACCACAGATGCAAAAACACATTCCGAACAGGATGTGAAAAATGACATCTGTACTGTTCGTGGGGAGGTGTAAAAAATGGCAGTGTTGAAAATCTGCAGTGAAAATATTAAAAAAACTGGTGAAGTCACGAGCGTGCATAGAAACTGTGCAATGCACACCCATAATGTAATTAGTTTGGGGATTTTTTGCAGCAGATTGTCAACACAGGCATTTTGGGACCTCCAATCATGAACAGTGTCACTATGATTTTCTTTATCTGTCCCGAATAATGATTTCCCACAGCGATCATGCATTTCTGCGCTGAAAGTGTGAAAACACATTTTGGCCATGTTGTGAAAAATGACAGCTGTACTGTTCATAAGGAAGTCTGGAAAAATGCCACTGGTGAAAATCTGAACTGAAAATATTACAAATTCATGAACTTACGAGGGTGCGTGGAAACTGCACAATGCTCACTTGTAACACAGTCATTTTATGGACTTTTGTCACCAAATTTTTAACACAGCCATTTTAAGATCTCTGCTCATGAACAGTGTCACTGTGATTTTCTGAATCTGTCCCAAACATTGCTTTCGCACACTGACTGCACCATTGTGCACTACATGTGCGGAAACACATTTTGGGCGAGATGTGAAAAATGGCAGCTGTACTGCTCATAAGGAAGTGTGGTAAAATGGCAATGTTGAAAATCTGGCATGCAAATATTAAAAATTCGCAAACTTGTGAGCGTGCGTAGGAACTGCGCAACATGCGCTCCTGAAACAGTCATTTTGGGGAATTTATTCACCAAATTTTCAACATAGCCATTTTAAGACCTCTGCTCATGAACAGTGTCACTGTGATTTTCTTAATCTGTCCCAAACATTGATTGCGCATACTGACTGTGCCATTGTGCGCTACATGCACGGAAACACATTTTGGGCGAGATGTGAAAAATGACAGCTGTACTGCTCATAAGGAAGTGTGGTAAAATGGCAATGTTGAAAATCCGGAGTGCAAATATTAAACATTTGCGAACTTATGAGCATGCGTAGGAACTGCGCAATGCACGCTCGTAAAACAGTCATTTTTAAGAATTTTTTCTCCAAATTTTCAACATAGGCTTTTTGAGAGCCCACCTTATGAACACTGGCACTGTCATTTCGTTAATTGGTTCTGAAAGGTGATTTCTTGCAGTGAGCGCAATATCACCCTTTGGGCCTAATTAACACCATGACAGTTCAAAAATTCATGAGGAGGGGTCCCAAAAACCCCATGTTGAAAATTTGGTGCTAAAATTCCAAAAAATACCTGAGATATACATTAAAGTTGAAAAAACCTATTTATTACATTATACAGCTTACCGGCATTTCCTCAGTTCGTGGTCGGCTTTGAAGAGTGCAGACGTGTTCCCAGTCCACTAAAGATCGTCACGCTGGACTCCGGAGGTAAGTATGGGGTGAGGTGGGGGTGTGGGAAGGCAGAGTGCACAGAGGGTGGGCGTGGGTGGGCAGGAGACCACCGAGGATATTTTTGTTTACAGGTTTTTTTTTTTTAGGAAGACGATGTGGAACATTTGCCACGCTGGGGTGGGCTCCCAGCATGGCAGCTGGAAGGCTGTTTGGGGAGCCTGGAGCCGATGGGGGATTGGGTACCCCTGTCGGCCATAACAATTTTTGCCATGCTGGGGTGGGCTCCCAGCGTGGCACATGGAAAGCTTTTGGGGGGGGGTTGTGGAGCCGTGGAGCCAACGGGGGATTGGGCACCTCCGTTGGCCATAACAGTTTTTGCCACACTGGGGTGGGCTTCAAGCATGGCACCTGGAAAACTTTTTTTGGGGGGGCATGGAGCCAATGGGGGATTGGGCACCCCGTCGGCCATAACAGTTTTTGCCATGCTGGGGTGCGTGGCACCTGGAAGGCTGTTGGGGGTCGGGGGGTGTGGAGCCAATGGGGATTGGGCACCCCCGTCGGCAGTGAGGATTGTTGCCATGCTGGGGTGGGCTCCCAGCATGGCATACATTACAGGAAGAGAAAACAGAGACGTATGATGCAGGATTGCCAGCAATAAGCTGCTCAGCAGTCTCTTATCGCTACTGACTGAAGCGGAGCTCTCCCTTTGAACTGCACAGCACTGCATTTTCAGCTGCTATCATAGACAGCTGTAGCATTCGTTGGTGAACTGTGGCCGTGCTTGCAAACACACTGACTGAATTGGAAGACAGGGTGCCACACCTCCAAAAACTCGGATGATGGCACAATGTTTCAAACAACATGAAGTCTTGCTGTATTCTGACACTCTGCAGTCAGCCCCGGCCTTTAAACTGCCCCGGAGAGTATAGGGTTAATTTTCTATGCAGCGCATAGAACGTTGAGCTCAAGCTCTGTTGAAGTCTCTGTCTGCAGCACTTTGAAACCCAACCGTCAGATTCTTTACTCCACCTCACTGAACAGTCACTCTGGAGATTTCTCCTTCTGCTTCGTTCAAAGTCGGTTAAAGTTGTCGGTTTTATTCCAAATTTAATTCCGCATTATCAGTTCATTCTCTGTCTGCGGTACCATGAGTACTTAGATAGTTTCTCTGATTATTGTTGAAATTTGAAACTTGCATTTCGATCGGTTCAGCTGAACCGATCCCTTATATTGAATTGTTGTGTACTTTCTTACTGTGTGGTTACTGGTCGTTATCAGTTTAAAAAAAAACGTGTTTCAACGTTTTTTCCCCCAATACCCATAACTCAGTTAGAAACCGATAGTGGTTGCCGAAAAAAGGGTAAGTTTGGTTAGGTTGGCCATGTCTGAGAAACCCAAGAAAAAAAACGGGCCCACTGGTTTCAACACTGCAGTGAGTGTGGGAGGTCTTTGCTAAAGCCGATCCCCCCACCACATGTGTTTATTGTCTGGGGTTTGACCACCTCGATACAGACTGCCAAATTTGTAAAAACTTTCCTAAGACTACCCTGGAAAAAAATTAGGTAGACTTAGGGAAAAGGAAGCAGAGAAGTCCGCTGACCCAGATGGCCAGCCCGGTTCGGTTCCAACCGAACCAGAAGGAGTGCCCTCTGACCAGGGCGATACTTCTTCGGGCAAGAGGAGAGCTGATCCTGAGGGATCGGTTCCTACAAAAAGAAAATGCAAAGAGAAATTGACCGGTTCGGATCCCGAGGTTCATGTTCTGACCATCGAGGAAATAGCCAGAGTGATTCAGATTGTTGAATCACTTCGCCTGGTTCCGACCAATCTGATGCCTTTTGGCAGGGGTTCGGTTCGGTCAGTTCCCCTGGTTCAAGATTATACCCCTGAAGAATTTTATGAACCAGAGTTTGAGGAGGGAGGTTTTGAGGATGATGGTGATGGTGAAAGTCTGGATGTGCCTGTGGAACTGGACATCTCCCCAGGCAGACCTTCTGGTGTTTCCCCTCCTAGGCTCTCTGAGACCCCTTCCCACTATCTGTTTTACAGAAAAGTGGCTGAGACCCTCCAGCTTCATATGGAGGAGGCTGTGGAGAATCAGGAGGAGCCTGATTTTGCTGAAATGATGGACATCCCAGAGTCCAGGAGACTGTCGATTCTCCTTCATAAGTCCTTTGGGAAGCAGACACAAAAAATCCTAAAGTCTCCTAATTCTGTTCTTCTTGTTGACAGAAGAATGGATAAGAGGTACACCTTATTGGCTTGGATACGGAGTTTTTATACCCGCAATGCAGCCATGTTGGGGTAGTGCACGCTGCAGCCTGTGACAAGGCAAATATTCCCTTGGCTTCACATCTCCCAGACAAAGACTCCAGGAAGATGGATGCCATGGCTAAGAAACAGTACATGGCATCCTCTTTGGGACTCAGGCAGGCGAACTATATGGCCTATACAGCCAGGTACCAGAAGTCCAGGTGGGACACTGTACTGACACTGGCTGAACAGACCTCCCCCCAGCTGGCCAAGGAGCTGGAGGAGGTGGCTGCTGATGGGATTGAGGCATCAAAGGTACAATTTCATGCTACTGTGGACTCCAGTGATGTGTCATCAAGAGTCATGGCTACATCTGTGGCTCTTCGGAGGATGGCTTGGCTCAGATGTACTAGCCTCTCACAGGACACCCAGGCTAAAGCCATGGATTATCCTGTGGTGGGCAATTCTCTGTTTGGGGAGCAGACAGAGAGTTACATGAAGAAAATGGATGAGTACAGGACCACTTATAGTAGTGCTCAGGCCAAGGAGAGGCAGGCAACACCTCAAAGGCAGCAATCTAGGGGCAGGGGCAGACCTTTTCATAGTGCTTTCCACCAAGCACAGGCCTCTTCTCCCTTTTCACAGAGGGGGTTCTTCAGAGGGAGAGGCAGAAGGGGGATGAGCAGGGCTGCATCCACTCCTCAGCCTAAGGCCCCTGCCAAGCAGACACCCTGATGGGTCTGCCCGGGTCGACTCTCCTATCCCTGTAGGGGGCAGGCTGGCTTACTTTGTCCAGGACTGGATGTCGTTACTTCAGACAAGTGGGTCCTGGAAGTAAGCCAGGGACTGGTTCTCAGCTTCAAAAAATTTCCGAAGATGAGAGACAGATCTTTTCCACCTGCAGGTCTCTCCAAAACCCTTGCCCTAGAGGCAGAGGTTTCATCTATTCTGGCCTTAAGAGCCATAGAGAGAGTTCCTACCCTACACCGGGGCAAAGGTCTGTACTCCAGGTACTTCCTTACCCCAAAAAAGACAGGGAAGTGGCGACCCATCCTAGATCTAAGATACCTGAACAAACATCTTTTAAAACCAAGGTTCAAGATGATGACTCTGGGATTAATTCTTCCCTCTCTAAGGCCAGGGGACTGGCTAGCCTCCCTGGACCTCAATGATGCCTATTTTCACATCCCTATCAGGTGCTCCCACAGAAAGTACCTCAGGTTCAAGTTGCCCTCAGGCCATTATCAGTTCAAAGCAATGCCCTTTGGTCTAACATCAGCTCCAAGGGTTTTCACAAAGTGCCTGGCAGTAGTAGTTTCCTTTTTAAGTAAGCAAAAGATTTCCATTTTCCATATCCGAATGGCTGGCTCCTAGTGGGTCAGTCTCCAGACCAAGTCAAGTCAGACCTGCAAGTGACCCAGCAAGTGCTCACTTCCCTGGGACTTCTTCTCAACCTCCCCAAGTCAGTTCTCGAACCGATGCAGCTTCTTACCTTTATAGGGGCAGAGCTAGATACTGTCAAAGCAAGAGCCTTTCTTCCCCTGTAAAGGGCAAGAGTTCTTATAGAACTGGCTTCCACCTTCAACCTTCAGGTGCCCCGACCAGCAAGACATTTCTTTCAACTCTTGGGGCACATGGCAGCTTCTACAGCAGTGGTCCAAAGGGCAAGATTCCAGATGAGGGACATTCAGTTCCATCTAAGGGCCTTTTGGTCCCAAAGGAAGGATCCTATTACCAAACTGATTCTAGTGACTTGGACACTAATCCAAGCTCTTCAATGGTGGCAGGATCAGGAAAATTTAAGGCAAGGGTTCCCGTTTGTTACTCAGTCTCATTCGGTGGTCATTACCACAGATGCTTCCCCTTTTGGGGTGGGGAGCCCATCTGGGGACTTTCACAGCCCAGGGACTGTTGTCCCCTCAGGAATCCCTTCTTCATATCAATCTCCTAGAAATCAGGGCAGTTTTTCTGGCCCTGCAAGCTTTCTCAGTCAGTGCAGAACAAGGTGGTTCAGGTCAGAACAGACAACACCACCACCATGTGGTACATCAACAAGTAGGGAGGCACTTGGTCCATGGCCTTGTGCACGGAAGCCATGGCGGAAGCCATGAAATTGTGGTCCCTAGCTTATTCTCTGCAGACCTCTCTGATAGCAGTCCACCTTCCAGGGAAGGACTGTGTGCTAGCAGATGCACTGAACAGGATCTCCCAGGGCCATCACGAATGGTCCCTGGACCCTCAGGTGTTGAAAGTGATTTTTTCAAGGTGGGGCACTCCAGAGACAGATCTCATTGCAGCCCCAGACAATCACCAACTTCCTCTGTTTTGTTGCAGACTCCCAGTCTTGGGCTCAGTCCCCCTGGATGCTCTGATGTTGAACTGGTAAGGTAAATTTCTCTATGCCCTCCCTCCCTTTCCTCTACTGTTCAAGGTTCTGGTCAAGGTAAGGTCACAACCCTGCAAAGTGATTCTGATTGCTCCAGATTGGGTCAGGCTGCCCTGGTACCCCTTCTTACTTTTCCTAGCAGTCCATCTTCCCTGTCTCTTCCCCAGGAATTACAACCTGTTAACCTCCTCTCAGGGGAGGATTTGGTACCCCAATCTTCGGTCTCTCAATCTCAAGGCATGGCTCTTGAAGAGTTAGAGTATGCAGACTTGCATCTGTCCCAAGGGGTTCTGGATATTCTCAAAGCCTCTCGAAAGCCTGCCACCAGAAAGACTTATGACTCCAAATGGAAAAGATTCAGCATTTGGTGTTCCAGGTAGCACATATCTCCAGACACTGCTGAATTGCCTACAGTTCTGGATTATATGGTCCATCTTAGTGGCCTAGGCCTTAGACCAGCTACTCTCAAGGTACACTTGTCAGCTGTTTCTGCTTTTCTCTCAGTGGGAAAGCCTTCCTCACTGTCATCTCACCCTGTATTCTGTAAAATTTCCAAGGGATTGCTTCATACCAGTCCTCCCTTTAGGGATCCTGCCCCTGCCTGGGACTTAAATGTTTGCATTGCTCAACTTATGCAACCCCCATCTGACCCTATGTCCTCAGCAGAGCTTAAGTACTTGACTTGGAAAACTGTGCTTTTGGTAGCCATTACATCTGCCAGATATATCAGTGAATTGCAAGCCCTGTTAGTGGAACCCAATTTTATCTCCTTTCATAGAGATAAAGTGGTCCTTAGAACCAGTAGGAGGTTCTTGACAAAGTGGTTTCAGACTTCCATTTGAATCAGTCTGTGTCTCTCCTTGTTTTCTTCACTGATCATTCTTCCTCAGAGGAGGGAAGGCTACACAGTTTAGATGTTAAAAGAGCCATTAGTTACTACATAGAGCGTACTAAGTGTCACAGGTTTGATTCCCTTCAGTTGTTCCCCACTTATGGGGAAGTGGGAAAGGGCAAACCTGCCACCAACAGAACTGTTGCCAGGTGGATCATTTCTTGTATACAATTCTGCTATGAGAAACGGGGAAAAATTCCACCATCAGGCCTGAGGACTCATTCCACAAGAGGTACAGCTGCTTCCCTGGCTGCTGCCAGGGATATCCCTCTGTTAGAAATTTGTCAAGCAGCCACCTGGAAAACAGTCCATACCTTTACCAAGCATTACTCTCTGAATATCCAGGCTAGGAGTAATGCTCGGTTTGGCACAGCAGTACTTCAGAGCCTATTCCCAAAGTGTAGGTTCTGTCCCTCCTCCATGGTGGTACTGCTTGATAGTCTGCAGATTGTCAGAATACAGCAAGACTTCATGTTGTTTGAAGAAAAAATTACTCACCTTAGTAATTATATTTCTTCTAATGGAGTCTTGCTGTATTCTGACCACCCTCCCAGCCTCCCCTCTCAGAACCTGTTTTTGGGAAGTGGGTGGGCAGGTGCAGTGTTGCATCCCAGGGGTGCTTCAAGCACACCTTCCACTTTATCTGGGTGCTTTGTATTATAATCTTTTATTTTTGGATAGGTTTTGGTTTTGGGTTTCCTGACTTGAGTCTTCCTTTGGGAATCCAAAACTTTCTGTTGCCAGTTGGCTAGTTAAAAAAAAAAATGTTTTACAATTTCCACATAGTCAGTGAGTGTTTGCTCGTATGAATCTGACGGTTGGGTTTCAAAGTGCTGCAGACAGAGATCTCAACCAAGCTCAAGTTCAACGTTCTATGCACTGCATAGAAAATTAACCCTATACTCTCTGGGGCAGTTCAAAGGCTGGAGCTAACTGCAGATTGTCAGAATACAGCAAGACGTCATTAGAAGAAACATAAATACTAAGGTGAGTAATTTTTTCTTTTCATTTTGTCCGCAAACAAATGTAAATAACTTTAGAATGAAAAATGATAGCATGGTACTGTAAGCACAATGTTTATTCACATCGAAATATCTACAAAATGTGTGGTGTTTCCTTTATAGATACTTTTTTAGTTTTTTCATTATTAGTGAAAAACAGATGATTTTATTTTTGTGCACTTTTTCATCAAAGAAATGCAAATAACTTAAAAACAAAAAATGATAGTATGGTACTTTGAGCACAAAGGTTGTTCAACATAAAAATATCTACAAAATGAAAGGTGTTTCATTTCTAGATTCCTTTTAGATTTTCTATAATCAGCAAAAATGGCATACAATTCTATTTTTATTCACTATTTTGACTAACAAATGCCCCATACAAAAGCAAAAACAAAAGAATTGCATAAATGAAGTATGCAGTGGAAAACTCATGTAATAAATGATTTATCTGCACTCAAGAAGTTTGACCTCGGACACCTCACTTGTGGATTACGCCACTCGTGAGGTTACCCGAGATCAAACTGCTCTTGTGCAGATAAATCATGTATTACATTTGCTTCCATTGCATTATATATATATATATATATATATACACACACACACACATATATTGCAACAAACTCTGTTAATGCATCAGTTAGGGTTGTTTCCACAATCACAAAAGTTTGGAAATTCATTGTTAGAGTTACTACCTCACCACCCCACCCCCACGCCCCCATCCTCAAAATCCTAACTCCACATTCCCTCCACCCCCACACACATGCAAGCAGGGGAAGGGCCAATGCAACACAGCCAATCAGAGACAACTAGCATCAGGTAACAGACGTAACATAGAACTCTCTAAACATAGTACTGGACACATCCATCATCATGGTCCAGCAACTGTATGAATTCTGCTGCCATCAGAGTGCCTTGGGGGTACACACACACGCATGCTGGGCAACCATGGGAGAAGGCCCACAGTAAGCATTTTTCTGTTACAAACATCAGTAACAAAAATTAAGCAGATGCCTGTATTTCAGTTGTTAAGTAATGATGAAACACACAGTATGTTATCTATAGATAGCTTTATTGGAAGTAAGAATTTGGATAGCCCTAGCAACAGTCATTGGATGTTTGCATATTTGTTTCTGATAGAGTGAGTCAGCCCTAAAAACAAATGGCAGTAATAATAAACGTAATGTTTTGTAGCGTAGTTTACAAGCAGCATGTGACAGCAACAGTTGTAACATCCAAAGCTAACCTTAACATGCTGCTAATGAGTATTTCCAGGTAACGCAGCAGTATAACAGCATGTGATGGTGCTCGTTTCATACCTGAGCAGTATCAGAAAAGTACTATGTATGTGTCAGCTCTATCTTTCCTGCTGCCACATGCCTATGTGTTAGCAGCGATACCTGCAGTGAGCCAATTGTTGAATTATGACTCATAAAAATCAATAATTAAAAAATTTGTAGAGACCAAGTTTCATTGTATGAAAAAGATATGATAGCTTTAATGTGTCATCATACTGTGCTGGCAGTATAGAGTCGATCATACTGTATTTGTTTTTTCATTACATAATGTTATCTGAAATGAGTACAGTGCAGTGAGTATTGTGCTTACAGATGTGACTGACTTGTATAGTGGCTTACTCTCTTGCATATGTCTTGCATGTGTGTGTTGGGGTGGGGGTGGGGGAATGCAGAGTTTGGTTTTGAGGATGGGGCTGTGGAAACAACCCTAACTGATGCATTAATGGAGTTTTTTGCAATGAATTTCCCTTGTTTTTGAGAAAATGTAAGTAAGTGGTATGTGTTAGTGGGAGCGTGGGCCCTCCGGGCCCTGTGCTCCCACATTGTCCATTTTTTTGCATAATGGTATGCATATGTGGGAGCATGGGCCATCCGGGCCCTGGGCTCCCACTTGTACATAAGTATGGAGCCATACAGCAGCCCTATAGGGCAACGAAGTCTTGTAACAGTAGTTTGCTAATATCTCAGCAACCGTAGCAGCTAAGGAAAAAATGCCAGTGCAGGTGTAATCATGACAGTGCATACTTCACATGTTATAGTTGACCAAATCTGTATCTCATATCGTTTCTGAGATATGGGCACCGAAAAGCACTAAAAAGGCCCCCTTTGAACCTGTGGAACATGTTTTTGCCAATATCTCTGTAACCATAGCAAGTAGGAAAAAAGTAACACTGCAGGTATCATCTTTGATTTCCAAACTTGTTTCTGCAGTAGCGAAAACTCCGTATCTCACTTCGTTTTCAAGATACAGGCACCAAAAGGTGTAACAGGTACCATAATGTTATCCTATGGGAAATTTCTCAACTTTGGAATGCTGTAACTTTGGGTCCCTTTAATGTTTTGGCACTAAACCACCAAAAGGCACATCAGTGGGACCAGGGCTTGCCACCCTATGAATTTCAGCCCAAAAGACCCAACAGTTTTGTTGCAGGAAGTTGGCAAAGATTTAAGCAATAATGCATGACAGGGTGTGTGTTGTGCTGGGATAATGTCACGCCTGGGGTGATTAGGCACGAAGCCACAGGCTGAGTGCGACTAATCACCTCAGAGTGACGTTGTCAGCACAACACTACCTGGAGGCTCTTGATATTAATATCTAATGACTCATTTACATAAAGAAAAAAGATTAAAGAAGAATTTAGTTTTTACTTTTTAATTCATTTATCATTGTGGATGTGTACATAGCAAAAAAATAGTTCTTTTTTGGCCAGTAGGTGGTGCTGCTGGTAAATGAGTGGATCTGTGTGTTCACTTTGTGTGTGTGTGTGTGTGTGTGTGTGTGTGTGTGTGTCTATCTTCAGAGTCCACAAAGTTAATTCAACTGTCCCACTGCCTGCCATGGGATCGGGTGATTTCTGTGGCACAGAACCTTAGCAATGAGTGTGGAGAGGAGTGGGACCTTCGGCATTTAGAATGTGATCGTAAGTGGCTGGTACCGAGAATTCATTTTAAATGTATTAGAATGTGTCCCCGATCTGTATCTGTGCTGCAGATAAAAGTTTATTGAGGAATTTTGAGAATGCGAGAGAGCCGACTGTGGAGCAGGGGGTAGCGAGAAATTCATTTTAAATGTGGTAGAGTGTGTCCGCACTCCCCGTCTGTGCTGCAGATACAACTTTATTGAAGGATTTCAAGAATGCCAGAGAGCCGACCATGGAGCAGGAAAGGACGGCGTACGGTGAGGGGCAAGCTCCGCTTTCAACAGTTTTCCTACACACGGACTTCTCCCACTGTTGGCTGTGTACTGGGAGAAGTTGGTAAAATAATCTGATACTGGCCTGAATGTTAGGGGTGGAGAGTCTGAGGAGCGGGTGCTCGAAGCTGGGCGCACTAACGGAAACGGACAGCCACGTGCTGTTCTCATGCACTAATGATAGGTTTTAGTTTTATGGTTTTTTTTTTAATGGGATGTAATCTTTTGGGATTTGGAGGGATGTCTGCTAAGTTGTTGGCTTGTCGGTTTGTTTATTTGAATCTGGGACAGTAAGGTCGGATGCTAAGCAGGAATGATGGAATCAAGCAATTGCAGCGGTGGAATGATTCATTTCATTTTTTATTTTTACATTTGATGCGGTTCTGCTAGGACTAGAGCTGTGATGTTGTGCTGGGATAACATCACAGCTCCAGTCCCAGACAGACCAATCAGGTTCCAAGATTTTTTTATGCCATTGTATAATTGCAGTTATTTTTAAAAATATTTTCACAAATCATGAAAGTTTTGCAAAAAACAACACAAAACTTTTGCATTTGTGAAAGTATTTCTGCACTTACTTTCATGATTTGCGAAAGTTTTTTTTCCCTGAAGTTTAAAAAGGCATTTCTGGGGGGGCTTTATCCCCCAAAAGGATAGGGCTAGCATCCTCAGGACCCAACTAGGTAAACTCAACAGTCAGTGTTTACCTAGAAGTCCCAATTTTAAACACCAGACATTTTTCTCTCTCACTAACTGAAAACAAGATGTCGGAATCACGAAAGTAAGAGGGCCGTTTGCAAAAGTAAAATTGCATTTGCAAAACTTTTGTGATGCACATATATTTTTCCCCATTAGCTATAATGGGAAATTTGTTCTTTGAATAACTTTTGAATGGTTTAATATGTTTACACGAAATCTTTGAAAGGCACATTGAAACATAGAAACATAGATTTTGACGGCAGATAAGGACCGCTTGGCCCACCCAGTCTGCTCGTTCCCTACCTAATGGATAAGCTGCAGATCCTAGTTAACCAGCAGCCTACTTCTTCCTACCCCCAACCCCTAGAATTGCCTTATGACTGTCCCATGCATGCTTAAATTCCACCACTGTTTTTGACTCCACAACCTCCTCCAGAAGGCTGTTCCATGCACATTGGTGACCTAGATTGCATCTTCCCTGAAGATTTCAGACTGAACGAACCAACAGTGCGGGTTGTGGGCACGAGCTAAGAAATGCGCAAAATGTCAGTTTGTTTTGTGTTCTGTAACTCTGCAGCCATACATTCAACCCGTAACACAACTTGCCATATGCAGAGATCTATGGTACCGAACCGCGCTTGCAAAATTTCAGGCAAATACGTTGTACAGTGGCAAAGTTATTAAGTAACAATATTTGAGGTTTAACATTAAAGTGCTTACTCAACCTTAACTATAGTGGCACTACCATGCCACTATTTTATACATCAGTCAATCAATCAAAATCTTTATTTATCCAGGCGAACATCATTGAGCAAATTCATTTACAAGATGGACCTGGTTAGCTCCGGGTCAAATGGTACAATGCACACACACACATATATATATATTTATACAATAGGGGTGAGTGATAAATAAGTGAGATAAAACAGTGTATCATCCACTGCAGTGTGATATTTTTACCCTCTGCTCTACTGTGATGATATCAGTCATTTACACACACAGGTCACACAAAGGTCACTGATATCATCACTCTAGGCAGCTTTCCCCTCAGCATACAGGAAACACCTGTGCTGTACCATAGACACCAATGCAGAACTACATGAGAGGTCTCACTGCTGCCTGCAGCTAACACAGCATTACAAAACACTATCACCTATTCCCAACACTCATTACTGTGATACTCTCAGCTTGACTGCAACCAGAATTCTAAAGAGCACAGTTTCACAGAACAGTCTGTTATTTACTGCTGCCTGCAGCTAACTCAGTTACCACTAAAAACACTCACCTGTTCCTCAAACTCTGCCTCTCAGCCCATTACAATTACTGTGATACTCTCAGCTTGACTCCAGCCAGAATTCTAAAGAGCACAGCTTCACAGAACAGTCTGTTCCTCACTGCTGCCTGCAGCTAACTCAGTTACCACTGAAAACACTCACCTGTTCCTCAAACTCTACCTCTCAGCCTATTACAATTACTGTGATACTCTCAGCTTGACTACAGCCAGACTTCTAAAGAATACAGTTTCACAAAAGTCTGTTTCTCACTCCTAACTAAAATTAACTCATTTAGCATTGCAAAACTGTTTTCCAGGGTTTGTAACGTTGCCAGCCCATTCAGAAAACCCCACACACAGAATGAGCAAACACATAAACATGAACAGAACACAAGACAATATAACAATACTTCTGAAACTCCTAGCCCTATTGTATAAATCGAATACATGCTGTGCAGATCGTGTGCTATGGCAAATATTGTCACTCCTGCAGAGTGAGCTCTGGATATCTCACGAGTGTCTTCGGCACTTGTGAGATATCCAGAGCGCACACTGCAGGAGTGACAATCTTTGCCATATCACACTCATGTCCATCATGTATCCCCTATATATCTATGGGATATGACATGGCCTGACTGAAGATATGATGTTTATCTTCACGAGAGGCCAATGATATCATGATCTCTCACGAGTGGCAAAGCCACGAGTGAGAGATCTTGATGTCATTGGTCTCTCATGAAGGTAAATATGATACCTTCAGTCAGGCCATGTCATGTTCTGTTTATACAATGTACGTTTCGGGCAGTGGTGGATGCAGGGGGGTGCGAAGGGGGCAGGGGCACCCCCACATTGTACCTTATTTACTTGCTATTGCTGTATATGTTTTTTAATTATGTTAAAAAAACAATCTGGTTGATCCTGCTATTTTGTGGCATTTAAATAATTTATTTGGTTGGTCCTTCTGCCACTTTTCTGAATTTTAAATGAGTTATCTGGTTGATCCTGCCCTTTTCTCAGTGTTTAGCAGTAGAGAACTTTCAGTTTTGATGCCCTCATGTAGCATAACCGAGCGGTGTGTAGTGTGATAAATTATGTGGTGGCAGACTCTCTAAGAAAGGCACGTTCTGTTGAAAAGTAAGCAAAATGAGTTTTGAAATTATATTTACTTTGCTTTGTTTAAAAAGATTTTCTGAACTGCAGAGTGTCAGGACTGAGGGCAGAGCGAGCAAGTCATCTACTTCACAAAAGTGCAATGTGAGCGTGTGTTGCTGTAGCAACAGCTGCTCGGGCTTGCATCTAGTTTTGTGAAGCAGACAACTTGGTAGCTCTGCCCTTGCTCCACTGTTTATACAGTTCAGAGGATATTTTTAAATGACTCAAGTAAATGTAGGGTACAAAGCTCATTTTAGTTACTCTGATGAGTGCCTTACTTAAAGAGTCTGCCAGAACAGTATTTATCGCAATGAACACTGCTTTCTCACGCTACTTGAGGGCATCAAAACTGAAAGTTCTTAACTAGAAAACATTGGGAAAATGACAGGATCAACTAGATAAGTCATTTCAATGTTATTTTTCTTAAGTATGGTAGGAATAATTAAATGAGTGAGGTACGTGGTGGTTGGGGGGTAAAGGTCGTACAGGGACAGCCGCATGACAGCTTGCTGTTTGTAGGTGTAGTGAGATTGAAAGTTAAATTGTTTCAGTTTCAGAATGATGTATAGGAATGTGAAGATATCTCCATGACGTATAAGAACATGGAGATATCAATGTTATCTTCACTGGCTGCTTAAGATATCATGTTTTACACTTGTATTTCTCCCAAATCATACATTGTGTATATAGGGAATATGACATCGCCTGACTGAAGATATTATATTCATCTTCATCTTCAATCGAGGCCAGTGACATCATGATATCTCACGAGTGGCGAGGCCACAAGTGAGATATCTTGATGTCACTGGCCTTGAGTGAAGATAAATATGATTTCTTCAGTCAGGCCATGTCATGTTCTATTTATACTCGGTATGTTTTAGGATTTGTACTTTAGTAATGAATGCCTCACAGTTATAGTAGTGAGTATAATGTAAAGAGTTTTTATGTGGTGCCAGTATGCAAGGCTGTTTGCTGTGCCTCGTGCTTTTTTAGTGAGTGGGACAGGTGTGGAGATTTTGATTGCTATGGTGCATATTGAAGTTGTGGCTCACACTGTTATTGGGTCTAGACTAGGTGCTTCCCCTCTCCCACTATCAGTAAAAGTAGTCATTGGTTGAAGAAAGTAATGGAATGATTTGAATGGGGAACTTATTACATCTGCAGCATGTAATGTGGAAAGAATTTTAATTTATGTTGTGGTGCTATGTTTGTATGCTTTATGGTAAGGGTGACAGACACTGGAGAAGTTCGTAGAAAATCTGACCACTGTGTAACTTACGGTAAGAGAAGAGGCGAGAGCAAGTGCTTGATTTTGTCATTGTTTTTTTTTATCCTGAACGTAGACATCTGTACTGAAGAAAGTAATTTCTGTTGGAGGAATTAACTGCGGTGAGAGTGGAGTGGGCGAGTAAGGGGGAAGTCTGGAGCTCTGACTTGCCGTGGTAACTGTGGCTGCCGCGTGAATGTCTGAATGATCATGCGGTAAAGGAGTTTCATTTTTCTGGAGCTGTTGGATCTGTTCTTTTCGCTTGGCAGCTCGCTTGCCTACTGCATGCTGAATGGTCCTGCATAGAGAACAACTTGTAATACTGTGAATACGTTGGGGGGGAGTGATTGCCAATGAGAGGAGGGTTTCTGCTTCTGATTTGGAAGTGTTTTTTTAACTGTGCAGCAGAAGAGGAAAAATCCAGTATATTTTCAGGAAGAGCCGGTTGGCCGAATAATGGGAAACGGAACAGGTATGTGTTTTCTTGGCCACAGTGACGCACTGCAAATGTGCCAGGGATCCTGTACTAAAAGAATTTAGTTTTTTGGAACCTCGGGATCTGTGTTTTGGTGAAATAGCGGCATGTTGGGCTTTTTTTATGGCAACAGAGTTTTTTAAAAAGTAGTGGATATAGTGGAGAGGTGGTGGGGGGGTCATTGCTACGCATCGGAGGCTTTCGGGCAGTATTCAAAATTGTTTGCTGCTGTTAACACTGAGAAAAAACAGTGTAGTATTGTTATAGAAAGAGGTGAAATTAGAACTCGCAGGATAGTGATGAACTGTGATGAATTTCATGTGAGTGGTGTTCGTTTGCTGATTTGAAATTAGCTACATTGTATTTGGGGGACAGTATGGATGCAGGAATGGAGATGGTAATTATTTTACTTTTCTTTGTAATGGAATTTAAATCTACATTTATTGATCTGCTTTTGGAGTACTATGGAACGTTTTGATGTAATAAGATTGACAGTGGTGGGAGTGTAGCCTGACTTTGAGAACGATGTAAAATTGTTAGTGATAGGAAGGCGTTAGGAGGATGAGCAAGGTGGTTGTAATTGTGTTAGTAATGACATATAGGAGTGTGAAGATATCTCCATGATGTATAGGAACATGGAGGTTTCAATATCATCTTCATTCCTAGCTCAGATAATCATGTTTTACACTTCTATTTATCCCAAAACATACATTGTGTGTATGTGTGTGTGTATATCTATCTATATATAGATACTGTATATATGTGTCTATATATATATTTATATATTTATACACTAGGAGTGAGTGATAAATGAGTGAGATAAAACTTTGTATCATCCACTGCAGTGTGATATTTTTACCCTCTGCTCTACTGTGATGATATCAGCCATTTACACACAAAGGTCACTGATATCATCACTCTAGGCAGCTTTCCCCTCAGCACACAAAAAACACCTGTGCTGTTACCATAGACACAAATTCAGAACTACATGAGAGGTCTCACTGCTGCCTGCAGTTAACTCAGCATTACAAAACACTATCACCAATTCCCCACACTCTAACTTCCAACTCAATACTGTGATACTCTCAGCTTGACTGCAACCAGAATTCTAAAGAGCACAGCTTCACAGAACAGTCTGTTCCTCACTGCTGCCTATAGCTAACTCAGTAACCCCTAAAAACACTCACCTGTTCCTCAAACTCTGCCTCTCATCCCATTACAATTATTGTGATACTCTCAGCTTGACTGTAGCCAGAATTCTAAAGAAACATAGAATCTGATGGCAGATAAGGACCGCTTGGCCCACCTAGTCTGCCCATTTCCCTATCTAATGGATAAGCTGCAGATCCTAGTTAACCAAAAGCCTACTTCCTCCTACCCCCCCCAGAATTGCTTTATGTCTGTCCCATGCATTCTTGAATTCCCCCACTGTTTTTGACTCTACAACCTCCTCAGGAAAGCTGTTCCATGTATCCACAACCCTCTCTGTGAAGAAATACTTCCTCACATTACCTCTGAGCTGTCCTTCCTCTATCTTCAAATTGTGCCCCCTTGTTTTTGCACATCTCTTTTTCTGAAATATGCTACCCTCTTGGACTTTGTTGATTCCCTTGAGGTATTTGAAAGTTTTTGTCATGTCCCCCCTTTCCCTCCTTACCTCGAGGCCATACATCTTTAGTTCCTTTAGTCTTTCTTCATATGTCTTCTGATGCAGACCCTGCATTATTTTGGTTGCCCTCCTCTGGACATATTCTACCCTGTCTATGTCTTTGCGGCGATGGGGTCTCCAGAACCGTACACAGTACTCCAGATGTGGTCTTACCAACTGTCTGTACAGAGGGCCAACAACTTCCTGTTTTCTACTGGTGATGCCTCTCCCTGTGCATCCCAGTATCCCCCCTGCCCTCCTTACTGCCTTCTCACATTGCTGGCCCACCTTTACGTCATCTGATATCACTACCCCCAGGTCCCTTTCCATTTTTGTTGTTGTTAGTATCTCACCCCCGATTGTGTACTCTTCCCCTGGGTTTTTGTTTCACAGGTGCATAACTTTGCACTTCTTTGCATTGAATCTAAGCTGCCATACATTTGACCATTCCTCCAACCTTGCCAAGTCCCTTTTCATCCTTTCCACCCCATCTTGTGTATCAACCTTGTTGCAGATGTTTGTGTCATCTGCAAAGAGACATACTTTCCCTTCCAGTCCCTCTGCAATGTCACTTACAAAGACATTAAAAAGGACCGGCCCCAGTACTGAACCCTGCGGTACCCCACTAGTAACCCTCCTTTCTTCACTGTGGACTCCATTTACTATTACCCACTGTGTCCTGTTGTCCAACTAGTGTCTTACCCAGGCTACCACCCTGGGACCCACTCCCAGGCTGGCTAATTTGTTTATTAATATTTTGTGCGGGACTGTGTCAAATGCCTTGCTAAAGTCTAGGTAGGCCATGCCCACAGTCCCTCCCTGGTCTACTGCTTTGGTCACCCAGTCAAAGAAATCAATTAGATTTGCCTGACATGACCTTCCCGCTGTGAATCCATGCTGCCTTTGGTCCTGTGACCCACTGGCCTCTAGGTACTCAACAATTCTTTCCTTCAGAAGTGATTCCATCATTTTCCCTACCACTGAGGTCAAACTGACAGGTCTGTAGTTTCCTGCCTCTGTCTTGCTCCCACTTTTGTGAAGGGGAATCATATCCGCCCTCCTCCAGTCCTCAGGTACCACACCATCCTCCCATGATTTATTAAAAAGGGTAGTCAGTGGTTTTACTAGTTCTTTCCTTAGTTCTTTTAGATGCATGTATGAATAACTCTGAGCAGTGCAGGAGAGCAGCTAGCAAGGCAAAAAGGATGTTGGGATGCATCATAAGGGGGATCACCTCTAGGAGCAAGGAAGTGATTCTGCCGCTGTACAATTGACTGGTTAGACCACACCTTGAGTACTGTGTACAGTATTGGAGACCACACTTGAAGAGGGACATACAGCTCCTGGAGAGGGTACAGAGGAGGGCAACTAAGATGATACGAGGGCTAGGGGATTTGATGTATGAGGATAGACTTGAGAAGCTCTGCCTGTTTTTATTGGAGGAGAGGAGAGACAGGGGGGACATGATTGAGGTCTTCAAGTACCTCAAGGGAATAAATAGGGTAAACATGGAGGGGATCTTTAGACTAAAGCAGGGAGTTATCACCAGAGGGCATGGTTTGAAGTTGGAAGGTGGAAGGGTGAGGGGGGAAAAGAGGAGGAGGTTTTCGCTGAGAGGGTGTTGGACCCTTGGAATGCACTGCCTGGCGAGCTGGTTCAGAGATCCACAGTGGAGGGCTTCAAGAGAGGGTGGGACAGACACAGAAACATAGAAACATAGACTTTGACGGCAGATAAGGACCGCTAGGCCCATCTAGTCTGCCCATTTCCCTACCTACAGGATAGGCCGCAGATCCTAGTTAACCAACAGCCTATATCTTCCTGCCCCCTACAAGAATTGCCTTATGTCTGTCCCATGCATTCTTGAATTCTCCCACAGTTTTAGACCCCACAACTTCCTCAGGAAGACTGTTCCATGCATCCACACCCTCTCTGTGAAATAATACTTCCTCACATTGCCCTGAACGCCCTCCTTCTATCTTTAAATTGTGTCCCCTTGTTCTTGCAAGTCTCTTTTCTGAAAGATGCTACCCTCTCGGACTTTGTTGATTCCTTGAGGTACTTGAAAGTTTCTATCATGTCCCCCTCTCCCTTCTTTCCTCAAGGGTATACATATTAAGCTCCTTTAGTCTCTCCTCATCGGCTTCTCTTGCAGACCCTGCACCATTTTTAGTTGCCCTCCTCTGGACTGCCTCTATCCTGTCTATGACCTTGCGGAGATGGGGTCTCAGAACTGGACACAGTATTCAGATGGGGTCTCACCAACTGTCTGTACAGAAGGATAACAACTTTCTGTTTTCTGCTGCTGATGCCTCTCCTACACATCCCAGTATACCCCCGGCCTCCCTACTGCCTTCTCACATTGCTTGCTAACCTTAAGGTCATCTGATATGATTACCCCCAGGTCCCTTTCCTGTTTTGTTGTTGTTACTACCTCCCACCCATTGTGTATTCTTCCCTAGGTTCTTGTTTCCCAGGTGCATTATTTTGCACTTTTTTGCATTGAATCCTAGCTGCCATACGTCTGACCGTTCCTCCAATCTTGCCAAGTCCCTTTTCATCCTTTCCACGCCTCCTTGTGTATCAACCCTGTTGCAGATCTTTGTGTCATCTGCAAAAAGGCATACTTTTCCTTCCAGTCCCTCTGCAATGTCACTGATGAAGACATTAAAAAGGACTGGACCCAATACTGAACCCTGCGGTACCCCGCTAGTAACCACTCTTTCTTCAGAGTGGACTCCATTCTAATTACCTTCTGTGTCCTGTTGTCCAGCCAATGTTTTACCAGGCTACCACCCTGGGACCCTCCCCAGGCTGATTAATTTGACTATCAATCTTTTGTGTGGGACTGTGTCAAATGCCTTGCTAAAGTCTAGGTAGGCCATGTCCACAGCCCCTCCTGGTCTACTACTTTGGTCACCCAGTCAAAGAGAAATCTATTAGATTCGTCTGACATGACCTTCCGCTGTGAACCCATGCTGCCTTGGATCCTGTGCTCCACTGACCTCTGGGTACTCAACTATTCTTTCCTTCAGAGTGACTCCATCCTTCCCTACCACAGAGGTCAGACTGACAGGTCTGTAGTTTCCTGCCTCTGTCTTGGTCCCACTTTTGTGAGGGAATCACATCTGCCTTCCTCCAGTCCTCGGGTACCACACCATCCTCCCATGATTTATTAAAAGAGTAGCCAGTGGTTTCACTAGTTCCTGCCTAATTCTTTTTAGAATTCTGGGTGAATTCCATCAGGACCCATTGCTTTGTCCACCTTCAGTTTTAGGAGTTCTTGCAGAACCCTTTCTTCTGTGAAAGGACTGGGATCGACCCCCCTATCAAGAGTGCTTCTGTTAATTGGATTAGGCACTTCCCCCTCCTCTTTTGTGAATACTGAGCAGAAATATTCGTTCAGTATTCCTGCTTTTTCACTGTCCCCTTCTGCCCACCCACCGTTCATTCTATTCAGCCTCACTATCCCTCCCTTTGTCTTTCTACGCTCGCTGATGTACCTATAAAAGGTTTTATCCCCCTTCTTAACTGAGTTGGCTATCTTTTCCTCAGTTTGGGCCTTTGCTATTCTGACTTCCCTCCCTGCTTCTTTCTGGCTTAACTGGTACAGCTCTCTGTCCTGCTCCTTCTGTGTTTCCTTATACTTCCGGAATGCTATCTTTTTCTTCCTGACTTTCACAGCCACCTCTCTTGAGAACCATAGTGGCTTTTTCTTTCGCTTTGATTTGTTTATTTGCTTCACACAAAGGCTTGTTGCCTCTGTGATGGCAGTTTGATAATTCCCCATTGTTGCTCCACACCTCCTTCTAGCCTGTTTGCTAGTGCTTTTCTGAGGCACTCTCCCATCTTGCCAAGTCAGCCCTCCTAAAGTCCAGTACCCTCACTTTTGTATGGCTTGACTCTGTAGCTGAGTTTAACGTGAACCACACTGTTTGATGGTCACTTGTCCCCAGATGGCAACCTACTTCTAGATCTGAGATCTTCTCACTGCCCCCGTTTGAGAGTACGAGGTCTAAGATTGCTCCCTCACGAGTGGGTTCCGAAACTAGCTGTCTAATGCCTGCCACCTGTAGGGCGTCAAGACTGGCCCTGTTCTTGGATGTGGCTGCAGCAAATGTGCTCCAGTTAACATCTGGCATATTCAGGTCTCCCATCAACAGTATCTCCCCTTTCTCTGCCATTCTAAACATGCCTTCCATCATCTCCTTGTCCATTCCTTCCCCCTGACATGGGGGTCTGTACACAACCCCTGTGCGGATTGTGGTGCCCTTTCCAGTCTCCAAGGTGACCCACAGTGCCTCCTCTCCTCCCTGTTTACTCTTTTGTTCAGTTGCTTTTATCCCTTCCTTTACATAGAAAGTGGATGTATCAGATGATGGCCTGTCCCAGGGGGGTGGAGATGGATGATAGGGGTTTCTGGAACACAAGGGGGGGAAGGCCTCGGCACCCAACCAGGGATCTGAGGTTCGAGCAGACTCGATAGACCGTAAGGCCTAATCTGCTGGCAAATAGTATGTTAGTATGTAATTCTGGGGTGAATCCCATCGGTCCCCATTGCTTTATCCACCTTCAGTTTTAAGAGTTCTTTCAGAACTCTTTCTTCTGTGAAAGGACTAATATCAGCCCACCTATTCAGAGTGCTTCTATTGACCAGATTAGGTATTTCCCCCTGCTTTTCCATTGTGAATACTGAGCAGAAGTATTCGTTCAGTATCCCTGCTTTTTCATTGTTGCTGTCTGCCCAACCACCTTCCTCTTTGTTCAGCCTCAGTATCCCTGCCTTAGTCTTTCTTTGCTTCCTAATGTACCTATAAAAGGTTTTATCCCCCTTCTTAACCGAGTTGGCTGTCTTTTCCTCAGTTTGGGCCTTTGCTAGTCTGACTGCCTTACCCGCTTCCTTCTGGTTTAACTGGTACAGTTCTCTGTCCTGTGTTTCCTTGTACTTCCTGAATGCTATCTTTTTTCTCCCTTACCTTCCCCGCCACTTCTTTTGAGAACCATAGTGGTTTTTTCTTTCATTTTGATTTGTTTATTTGCTTCATGCAAAGGCTTGTTGCCTCTGTGATAGCGGTTTTGCTGTTTCCCCATTGTTGCTCCACCCCACCTTCTTGCCTGTTTGCTAGTGCTTTTCTGAAGCACTCTCCCATTTTGACAAAATCAGCCCTCCTGAAGTCCAGTACCTTCACTTTTGTGTGGCTTGACTCTACAGCTAAGTTTATCATGAACCACACTGTTTGGTGGTTGCTTGTTCTCAGATGGCTACCCACTTCAAGATCAGAGATCCTCTCTCTCTCCCCATTTGAGAGTACCAGGTCTAAGATTGCTCTCTCCTGAATGGATTCCAAAACTAGCTGTCTAAGGCATGCCCCCTGTAGGGCATCGAGAATGGCCCTGCTCTTGGATGTGGCTGCAGCAAAGGTGTTCCAGTCCACATCTGGCATATTCAGTTCCCCATCAGCAATATCTCCCCTTTCTCTGCCATCCCAAGGATGCCTTCTATCATTTCCTTGTCCATTTCCTGACCCTGAGATGGGGGTCTGTATACAACCCCTGTGTGGATTGTGGAGCCATTTCCAATCTCCAGGGTGACCCACAGTGCCTCCTCTCCTCCCTGTTTACTCTTTAGTTCTGTTGCTTTGATCCCTTCCCTTACATAGAGAGCTACTCCTCCTCCTCCTCTTCTTCCCTCCTGTACATTGTGTACCCTTTTATGCTGACATCCCTGTCATGGTTCTCTGTGTACCCTGTTTCTGTGACTGCCACAATATCCAGGCATCCCTCTTCCATCAAGGCCACCATTTCAGGGAGCTTTTTACCTAGACTATGGGCATTGGTACTTATTACCCTCCATTTCTTTATGCCCTATCCCTGTCCCTACTGTCTTTGTCTTTTTCTCCATTTACCCCTACCCTTCATCCTGTCGACTGCTCTATCTTGGTGTTTACCTCACTAATTACCCTGATTTTTTTTGGGGGGGGCTAGGATTTCCCTTCTCCTCTTCAGTGCCTCCCTCCTTGGCTAGTTAAAATGCTTGCCATTGAAGCATTTAAACCTATCACCTAGGATGCTGGTTCCCCTCCAGGATAGATGCAGGATAGATGCAGGCCATCGCACCTGTATAGGCCTGCATCCCACCAGGTGGAGCCTGGCTTCACAGAACAATCTGTTCCTCACTGCTGCCTGCAGCTAACTTAATTACCACCAAAAACACTCACCTGTTCCTCAAACTCTGCCTCTCAACCCATTACAATTACTGTGATACTCTCAGCTTGACTGCAGCCAGACTTCTAAAGAATATAGCTTCACAAAATAGTCTGTTTCTCACTCCTACCAAAAACATTTAGCATTTGAAAACACAGTCATCTATTTCCCAGAGTTTGTAACACTGCCAGCCCATTCAGAAAAACCCACAGACAGAATGAGCAAACACATAAACAGGAACAGAACACAAGACAACATAACAATACTTCTGAAACTCCTAGCCCTATTGTGTAAATTGAATACATGATGTGCAGATCGTGCGCTATGGCAAATATTGTCGCTCCTGCATTGTGAGCTCTGGATATCTCACGAGTGCCTTTGGCACTCGTGAGATATCTACAGCTCACTCTACAGGAGTGACAATATTTGCCTTATCACACTTATGCCCATCGATATTCCTCTCCCATTCTCTCTCTCTATGTGTATATATATATATATATATATATATATATATACACACACACTGTATATATATTATAGTTGCATGGTAGTGCCACTATAGTTAGGGTTGAGTACCCATTTAAGATTAAACTCTGAAATTTGGCAACTTAATAACTTTTCCACCGTATAACAGATTTGCCTGACATTTGGCATGCATAGTGTGATACCATAGATCTCTGGATCTGCTAAGTTCATAGTGGTCAGATATACGGTTGTGGAGCTACATAGCGCCAGAGAACACAGTAATTGTGCATTTTTGCGCATTCTTTGCTCTTGTCTACAGGTCACACGGTCTGCGCAACCTGTCCAAAACCTCCAGGGAACATGCAGCCAGAAGATTTTGTGGAAAAATACTAAACGGTTCAAAAGTTATTCAAAAAACAATTTTGCCATTATAGTTAATGGGAAAAGTTAAAAAGTTCGACAGTGTCGCAAATGACCCATGTGGTGTTGCAAATCTGCCATCTTGTTTTCAGTTAGTGGTCACAGAAATGCTTGGCGTTTAAATGTGGGACCCTCTAGGGACACAATTCTTGCTGTGTTCACCTAGTTGAGTCCTGAGGATGCTAGCCATGTCTTGTTTTTGGGGTTAAACATCCCAGAAATATGTTTTTAAATTTTTTGTAAACAGTAGTGTTGCAAAGTAGTGTCACGCATTCAACACTTTCATGATTTTTTTTGTGAAAGTGTCACAAATCACGACACTATGTAAAAAACAATAGGACATTTTTACCACCCTGCTGCAAAAGAACGGTTTGGTCTTTTGGGCTGAAATTTGGAGAGAAGAAAGCCAAGATCCCACAGATGTGCCTTTTCATGGTTTGGTGACAAAATATTAGACAGCTGCAAAGTTACAGCACTCTGAAGTCGACAATGTTTCCCATAGGCTGACATTACGGCGTTCGCCACGCCTTTTGGGGCCTGTATCTCGAAAACGTTTCCAGATACGGACTTCTCATCGGAAAAATGCTTAGCCCCTCACTAGGAGACTAAGTACAAAACTAGCCAGGAAAGTCATAAATAATATGAGATTTAAATTTTTTTCCTGTGTCGTTCGGTTCCTGAGATATAAACAATTTAGTATTCCAAGTGTTCATTTTCTGCTCCAAGGGCCATTATTATGCATGCATTCTTTGTATTCACTGTGCTTCTGAATGCACCTTTTTTTTTGGGAAAAAGTGTGTCCTTTTGTGTTACTGTTACAGTTAGCGTTTCCATTACTGTTTGCGTTAGTGTTTCCGTTTACGGCACCATGTGCATTACCCTTTGCGTTTGCATTTGCACTTGTGTTTGCGTTACTGTTTCCATTTGCGTTTACATTACTGGTTTTGTTTGTGTTTCCTTTTGCGTCACCATGTACATTTCCATTTACGTTTGCATACGTGCTTCTGTTTGGGTTTCCATTTGCATTTCTCCTTCCTTTGGCGTCAACGTTGGTGTTACTGTAAGCGTTTGCATTTCCATTTGCATTAACGTGATCGTGCGCATTACCATTAGCATTTGCGTACGCGCTTCCACTTGCAATTCCATTTGTGTTACTCTTCCCTTTGGTGTCATTGTTACTGTTACCATAACCGTTTGCGTTTCCAATTGTGTTACCGTTACTGTTTGCGTATTCGCCATCGTTTTCCTTTCTGTTGGCCTTAGCGTTTGCGTTTTCGGTAGCGTTTCCATTGTCGATTGTCTTACTGTTTGCTTCTGCATCGCCATTGTCTTTAACATTTGCATTTCTGTTTGCATTTCTCTTACTGTTTGCATTTTCATTACCGTTTGTGTTTCCGTTGGTGTTAGTGTTTCCGTTACTGTTTACATTAACGTTTGCGTTTATATTGCAATTAGCCTTTGCGTTACCATTTGCGTTATCATTTCTGTTTTCATTAATGTTTGTGCTTGCGTTTCTGTTACTGTTTGCATTACCGTTTACATCACCATGTGCGTTACCGTTTCTGCTTGTGTTTGTGTTACCGTTACTACATTCCATTCACTATTTATAGTGCACATTCTCAAAAAGAAGGGAAATTCATGGCAAAAAATCCATTTAATGCATCAGTTAGGGTTGTTCCACAGAGACAAAAATGAGGAAATTTGGTGTTAGGGTTGAAAACCCTAACTGAGCATCACCCCAACCCAACCACCACCACACACACACATACATGCAAGTAGGGGAAGGACCAAGGCAACACAGCCAATCACACACAATCAGCAGCAGGTGACAGAACTAACATACAACTATGTAAACCACAAAACCACACACCCATGCTACCAAAAGCCTGAGCCAAGAGATGTGGTTTTAGCCCCTTTTCAAAGACTTCCAGACTTGTCCGAATAAAAAGAACTGGCCCATTCCCGATACTTCTGGTCCAGGATGAGTGACAAGATCAAAGAATATTGCAAACACTGCAGTCACTGGGTGCAGTAAAAGACCCTGTCAAGAAAGGCTGCCCCATAGATGAACACTGTAACTAGTGCCTCCATGGACTTAATCTGCATTGACTTGCTGATCTTAGAGCCCAACTCTAAGAACATTAGAACTCTAAGACCACTGTGAAAATCCTGGAGGTCATGGATTATTTTTCTAATATGTCCAGAACTATTGGCCAGGTACTCCATGATACACATCCTAAGGAAGGATCACAGAGGATGGGAGGTAGCCATTTGTTTTAAATCTGGCCTGGGCCTCACAGTGTTCCGTTTGGGTCCCACTGAGTCTTTTGAATGTGTTGCCACATGGGGGAGGTCTTAGCATGGGTTACAGGGTTCTCCTGCTCTATCCCCCTCCAGGGTGGGAGGGTGAATTTCTGAGGGAGATAGGAGAGCTCGTCGTTGGCCTGGTGTTGGAGTCCCCAAGATGGTTAATTCTAGGGGATCTCAGTGCTTGGGTTGACAATGGGCTCTCATCACTTGGTCATGCTCTCCTAAAGAGCATGGAGGTCCTGGGCTTGATGCAGAATGTTACTTCAGTGACCCACTTACACAGACACACACTGGACTTGGTGTTTACAATAGGTTTAGAGACCATGGACCTTAGGGTAGACCCGTAGTTTGGTCGGATTATAGCACTGTGGGGTTCAGGTTTGTGCCCCCCCCGAAGGCCCTGCCTCTGCGGAGATGGTCCGGGACCACCCTTTATGGGGATTTTCCCCAACAGGGCTATTGGTGGTGCTGGATCTATTGAGTGTGGAGGATGTGTGTACGATTGGAATGGAGAAGGCATTGGTGGCATATAATGGGGACATCACTGCGGCCTTTGATTCAATTGCACCCATTTGTGTCTGACTGTTATTGACTTACCGGAGACCCCCCTGGTTTGATGGGGAGCTCAGGGAGTTAAAGATTAAGGGTTGGAGGCTTGAGAAATGATGGAAGGGCTCTGGTCTGATGGAGAACAGATTGGCCCTTAGGTCTCACTATGGGGACTATCAGGAGGATCTTCGGAAAAAAGGCAGAGTTTTTATCAATGGAGATTGCTGTAGTAAGGACCAGACTGGCTCAGCTCTTCCGCATGGTAGATGGGCTATTACATCCGGCTTGTCTCCATGTAGGATGAACAGGTTTGAGCACAAGCTGTGAGGAGTTCACTCTGTTCTTTGCTGACAAAGTGTCCTCTATCAGAGCCGAGATCTCCTCCAGCATCACTCATAGGAATTGCAGGGTCCATGCTGAAGCGCGCTGGAGCACTCCTCCTGTATGGGCTGAGCTTGACCTGGTTTGGGTGGAGGAGGTTGTGGAGGCTGTCTTGAGACTCCGTCCAACACATTGTGATCTGGACCCAGGGCCGACCTGGCTTTTGGTTAGATGTTTGGACCTGATTGGATCTGTGGTGTCCATGATTGGCTGGAGTTCCTTGGGGAGTGTGGTCTTCCCATCAGCCTTGAAAGAGGCCCTGGTTAAACCCCCTATTTAAGAAACCTCATTGGATCTGGACGGTCTCGACAACTACAGACCGGTCTCTAATCACCCATTTTTAGGGAAGGTTATTGAAAAAGTGGTTGCTAGTCAGCTTGAGGGGTGTCTCGCCTCATCCCCCACCTATGAGGTTTTCCAGTCTGGGTTCAGGGCTGGGCAGAGTATGGAAACCGCATTGCTGAAGGTGCTTAATGATCTCCTAATAGCGAGAGACAGGAGAGATGATACCATCTTGATCCTACTGTATCTTTCAGAGGTGTTTGACACCGTGGACCACGAGGTGCTGCTGGACCAACTGCGGTGCTGGTGTGGCCTATCTGGTATGTCATCAAATGGTTCAGGTCATACCTGAAAGGCATGGCGCAGAGGGTGGTGTTGGGGTTTGCCTCTTCTAACCTTAAGCCTCTGACCTGTGTTTGCCGCAAGGATCGGTCTTGTCAGCTGTGTTATTTACAGTGTACATGCTGCCATTGGGAGACATTATCAGGTGGTATGGGCTAGGTGTTCACTGCTGTGCAGAAGATACCTAGCTATACCTGTCCTGTGCACCAAGTAACCAGATGGTGGATACCGTATTTAACAACTGCCTGGCCGAGATCCAGACAAGGATGACTCAAAACTGGTTAAGACTCAATCCAGACAAGACTGAGGTACTGGTGGTGGATCCATGCCATCATGGTGGGGAAGGGAGATTGTGGGATCTCCCTGGTCTTGTACTTGAGGGGTACCACTGGTTCTTTCCATACGAGTGAAGAATTTGGGCATGATCCTAGATGACCATCTGACATTTGACACTTAGGTGATGGCCATCGCTAAAAGTGGATTCTCTCATCTGAGAAACATCGCCTGGATTTGGAGCCTGTTACCCCCTGAGGACCTGCCCTCACTTGTGCATGCTTTTATCATGTCTAGGTTGGATTACTGTAGTGCCCCTTATCTAGGGCTATCTGGAGGCAACCTCTGCTGGCTGCAGCTTGTGCAGAATGCAGCAGCTAGATTACTGACAGATGCATGATAGTGCAGTCATATTACACCTGTCTTCTCTAAACTGTCCTCACTGCCAGTTAGGTGGAGGATTGCCTTCAAGGTCAGATTACTGACCTATAAAGCCCTACGTGAGCGGGGATCAGTCTATCTGCAAAATCTCCTTCTTCCTCATCGTCTAATCTGGACTCTCTGTTCCACCAGGGGCTGCCGCTTGACTGCTCCTGGGGTTAGGTTGTGGCAATCTGGTGACAGAGAATTTTCAGTGGCCGCACCTACCCTACAGAACTCACTGTCGAAACAACTGCGGGAGGCACCCTCGGTGGAAACCTTTAAGAAAGGGCTTAAAACTTTCTTATTTAAGCAGGTTTTTAACAGTTAAATATATGGACTATAGTTATGATATAGAGAGATAGTTTTTATGCATATTGCTACATGCTTCACTGAATTGTTAATTAATTGATATTGTAACTCTGTACTGTTTTTTTTTTCTTAATCTGTACTGTTTTTAATGTTTGTGAACTGTAAATTGTTCCAAGTCTCCGGAATGGGGAGCTATAAAAATAAAGTATCTGTCTATGTTTCTTGCAAGGGATCAAAAGGCTACCATGGTTACCTGAATCTTCCTAGACAAATTCATCCTCCACTGTAATGCCCCCAAAAGAATACAGTCTGATCAAGACTTAGCCTATGAGAGTAGGTTGAATAAAGAAATGCCATCATACTTGGCACTTCCTTGTTGTTATGACTCAAGACTATTCTTTTTCTCTTCGGTGCACCATACTGATATCAGAACATACAAACTTTTTGTCACATTGTAGGCATTATTGAAGGTAACTGTGTCTTAGTATTTCCCTATCCTCATTTTTGATCATGCCCCCCTTAAACTCGTGCTCTTCTTTTAAGTTAAAATCTCTAAGGGGCAGGTCTGAAAATGGATCCCATAGTGTTCATTGATATCAATTTCCACATCCATTTGATATTAGCTATTAAACTATAACTTGTTGATAATGAGGGGACAGTTTCTAATCAAGGGATCCAGTGAGATTCCTTCTAAATCTTAATTAGCCATCAGACTATAGCCTATGTGGCCAAATGTTAAACATCTTGGGGGCAGACCTTAGTCTCTGACAGCAGAATTGCAGTCTCTTACCTCGGTTTATAGAGGACTCCCACTATAGAGCACTATAAATCTATTTTACAGGTTAAACAATCTATTTAATATCTTACTCAGAATCAGGCTGAACAAGTGCATAATTGATTTCACTCTCATTATTGAGCATGAAAATAACAGTGGTAAGATCTTAGTATGGCAGCTCTGAAGGGAATGCCAAGCAAGATGGGAGTTAGGGACGAGAAAGGTATTATACATCAGAATTAGCCTGGCATAAATAAAAGAGCTGCAACCTACTTCCAGTCATTATATACAGCAAGTGCAGGTAACCTCTCATCCAGTGCCACCCCAGAAGATTCCTTTTATTTGTCTTTTCATGTTGCTGTCTATTAAGGAGGAAAAATGGCTCTCTTAGATACCCCCTTCCTGGCAGCTGAAGAGCTGTGTACCTTAAGTGCTACCATCAGGAAAAGCTCCTATTCTTAAGGAGATCACAGTAGATTCATATAAAAGGATCATCCCTGCAATTATTGGACCCTTGACCAAAACCTTTAGGCTACTGTGGAGCAGGGGACTGTCATCTCCTCTCTACCTTTTATAATGCATGCATCACCTTTCTTCCTAAGCCTAGGAAGTGGAAAGATTTAGTTTTGTCCTATAAGGCCTAGACCAATTTCACTCATTAACAATGACATGAAGATCTTGTCTAAAGAGTTGTCCCTGTGCCTTGAGCCTGTCTTTTCAAAGATGATATCCTTGGACCAATCAGGGTTCACTCGAGGCAGGAACTCTGTCTCAAACCTCTCTCCAGTCATTCAGATACTTTCTTTGTCTGAGGTTTCTCACTCTCCAGTTTTGGTCTCACTCAACATGGAGAAAGGTTTCAACTGTGTTGATTGGGATTACCTGTGGTCATCTCTGTAGAGGTTTAAGTGTGGAGGAAGGTACCTCTTTTTATTGATGTTAATATATAGCTCTCCACGGGCCATTTTTCAGACAAATGTTTACATCTCTTCTCCGTCTTGTTTAACTCGGGGCACCAAGCAAAGGTGTTCTTCTTTTACTTGATCTTGCTTTGGAGCCCTTAGCTCAGGCAGTTAGGGAATACCCGTGTATACATGGTGTGGAGTTCAGAAGTACCACAAGTGTGGTGTCCTGCTGTATATGTATACTCTCGAGGAAAGGGGGGGGTACATGATAGAAACTTTCAAGTATCTCAAGGGAATCAACAAAGTCCAAGAGGGTAGCATCTTTCAGAAAAAGAGATGTCCAAGAACAAGGGTGCACAATTTGAAGATAGAGGGAGGACGGCTCAGAGGTAATGTGAGGAAATATTTTTTCATGGAGAGAGTTGTGGATGCATGGAACAGTCTTCCTGAGGAGGTCATGGAGTCAAAAACAGTGGGGGATTTCAAGAATGCATGGGACAGACATAAAGACAATTCTAGTGGGGGGGTAGGAGGAAGTAGGCTGTTGGTTAACTAGGATCTGCAGCTTATCCATTAGGTAGGGAAATGGCAGACTAAGTGGACCAAGCAATCTTTATTTGCCATCAAATTCTATGTTTCTATGTTGATGACAAGCTGCATTTGATTGAATCTAGTTCAAGTATCTTAAATTTCATCGCTTAACTGGGTGAGTATTCTGAGGACAAAATAAACTGGCATGTGTAACTTCAAACAACATGAAGTCTTGCTATATTATGACAATTGCAGTTTGTCCCAGCCTTAGAACTGCTCCGGAGGTGAAAGAGTTAACTTCCATGCCAGGCATGGAACTTAGAGCACGAGCTCGGTTAGAAAAGCTCTGTCTGGAATATTTCAAACTGAAACCGTTAGATTCTTTACTCCACCTCACTGAACAGTCGCTCCGGAGATTCCTCCTTCTGCTCGGTTCATTTCTCGGTTTCAAAGAGTCTTTCTCGGTTAAATTCAACCGCGATGATTATTATTTTAACCGCAAACCGATCGGTTCAAGCTCTGTCTGTGGTATTGTAAGTAATAGACAGGTTTATTTCTGTGTGGAACTTGTAAATGTTTATCGGTTCGGTTTGAACCGATCAGGTTGTTTTAAAACTTTATTCTGAAGCATTTAAAAGCTATTTGGAGTGCGGTTCCCGGTTCTTATTAGTTCTAAAAAAAATGGATTTTTATTACTGTTTTTCCATGACCCGTGACACGGTTGGGGAACCGATAAGGGTGTCTTGCCTGGCACTGCGGAAAAAGGGCAAGGATTTTGGATTGGGCTGGCATTATGTCTGAGAAACCCAAAGAAAAACTGGGCCACTGGGTTTCAACACTGTAGTGTCTGTGGGGAAGCCTTTGCCAAGGCTGACCCACACACCACATGTGTTTATTGTCTGAGGTTTGACCACCTCAATGCAGACTGCCAGATTTGCAAGAACTTCCCTGCAGCTACCCTAGAAAAGAGAGTTGGTAGGCTCAGGGAACGAGGGGCCAAAAAGTCCGCTGACCCAGATGGCCAGCCCGGTTCGGTGCCAACCGAACCGGAGGGAGTGCCCTCTGACCAGGGCGAGACTTCCTCGGGCAAACGTAAAGCTGACTCAGAGGAGCCAGTTCCAGCAAAGAGAACTAGAAAGTCAGCAGGTGTGGAGTCAAAATTTCCTTCTCCAACTGCTGCAGACATAGTCAAAGCAATCCAAATTGTCCAGTCACTTTCCCTGGTTCCGTCCGAACCGCCACTATCTGGCAAAAGGTCGGTTCGGCAGGTTCCACCGGTTCAAGAATATGATATAGAGGAGTTTTATGAACCGGAGGAGGGGGAGGATGATTATGAACAGTGTGAATGTGACTTTGAAAGTCTGGATGTGCCCATTGAACCGGACATCTCCCCAGACAGACCTTTGGAGAATCTCCCCCTAGGCTTTCTGAGTCCCCTTCTCATTTCCTGTTTTATAAAAAAGTCGCTGAAACCCTCCAGCTTCCTTTGGAGGAAGCTGTGGATGAGCAAGAGGAGCCTGACTTTGTAGAGATGATGGATATCCCAGAGTCCAGGAGATTGTCTATTCCTTTACATAAATCCTTTAGGAAACAAACAATAAAAATTCTAAAAGCTCCTAATTCTGTTCCACCTGTGGATAAAAAGATGGACAGGAGGTACACTTTGTCAGGCCCTGATACAGAATTTCTTTCACAGCAATGCAGCCAGGTTGGGGTAGTTCAGGCTGCAGCCTGTGATAAGGCTAATATTCCCCTGGCTTCACATCCTCCTGACAAGGACTCCAGGAAGATTGATGCCATGGCTAGAAAACAATACATGGCAGCGTCCTTGGGACTCAGACAAGCAAATTATATGGCTTATGTTGCAAGATACCAGAAATCTAGATGGGATACTGTCATGGCCTTAGCCAAACAGACCTCCGGCCAGCTTGCCAAGGAGCTGGAGCAGATGGCTGCTGATGGTATTGAGGCATCTAAGGTGCAATTCCATGCTGCAGTGGATTCTAATGATGTATCCTCTAGAGTCATGGCTACATCTGTGGCTTTTCGTAGATTGGCTTGGCTCAGGTGTACTAGTTTGTCACAGGATACCCAGGCTAAGGCTATGGATTTTCCTGTGGTGGGAATTCTCTGTTTGGGAGCAGACAGAGAATTATATGAAAAATGGATGAATATAGAACCACCTATAGGAGTGCACAAGCCAGGAACAGCAAGCCACTCCTCAGAGGCAGCCCCAGGGGTAGAGGCAGGCCTTTTCACAGGCCTTTTACCAAATCCAGGCCACCTCTTCAGCTTATGCTCAGAGGGGTTCTTCAGAGGGAGAGGCAGACGGGGTACAAGCAGGCCTGCTCCTGCCCTTCAGCCTAAAGCCTCTGCCAAACAGGCACCCTGATGGGATGCCCAGGGCCGGTTCTCCATTACCTGTAGGGGGCAGGCTGGCTTACTTCATCCAGGACTGGGAGTCTTTAACATCAAACAAGTGGGTCCCGGAAGTAGTAAGCCAAGGTCTGGTTCTCAGCTTCAAAAAATTTCCAAAGACGGGAATCAGATTTTTTCCACCTGCAAACCCTCTAGAGACTCTTGCCTTGGAAACAGAAGTCTCAACCCTCCTGGCTCTCAGAGCTGTAGAAGGGTTTCTCCCCTACACCAGGGCAAGGGTCTGTACTCCAGGTACTTCCTTACCCCAAAAAAGACAGGAGAATGGCGGCCCATCCTGGACCTAAGATACCTGAACAAGCACCTTTTAAAACCAAAATTCAAAATGGTGACTCTGGGAATGATTTTACCCTCCCTAAGGCCAGGGGACTGGCTAGCTTCCCTGGACCTCAAGGATGCCTACTTCCATGTTCTTATCAGAAGCTCCCACCGAAAGTACCTCAGATTCGAACTGCCCTCAGGCCATTATCAGTTCAGAGCAATGCCCTTTGGCCTTACCTCTGCCCCAAGGGTATTCACAAAATGCCTGGCAGTAGCAGTTGCTCATTTAAGAAGGCAAAAGATTGCCATCTTTCCCTACCTAGATGACTGGCTCATTGTGGGTCAGTCTCCAGACCAGGTCAGATCACATCTGCAAGTTACCCAGCAGCTGCTTACCTCTCTGGGCTTTCTTCTCAATCTTCCAAAGTCAGTTCTGGAACCTGTCCAGGTACTCATCTTTATAGGTGCAGAACTGGACACAAAGCAGGCCAGAGCCCTCCTTCCCCTAGACAGGGTAAGGACCATGGTGGCCCTGGCCTCCTCCTTCACCCTGCAGGTCTCTCGACCAGCAAGGCATTTTCTACAGCTCCTAGGACACATGGCTGCTTCCACAGCTGTAGTGCAAGGAGCAAGATTTCAGATGAGGGACATTCAGTTCCATTTGAGAGCCTTTTGGTCTCAAAGAAGAGATCCCCTATCCAAGTTGATCCCAGTAACTCGAACCCTGATCCAGGCCCTCCAGTGGTGGCAGGATCAGAGCAATCTGAGACAAGGGGTTCCTTTCATCCCTCTTTCTCACTCCTTGACCCTTACTACAGATGCGTCCTTTTGGGATGGGGAGCTCACATGGGCGACCTCTCCTCCCAGGGATTGTGGTCCCCTCAGGAATCTCTGCTCCACATCAATCTGTTAGAACTCAGAGCTGTTTTTCTAGCACTTCAGGTTTTTTCTGCATCTGTTCAGAACAAAGTGGTACAGGTCAGAACAGACAACACCACTACAATGTGGTACATCAACAAACAAGGGGGCACTCGGTCTTCGGCCTTGTGCACGAGGCAATGAAGTTGTGGTCTCTGGCTTATTCCATGAACACTTCCCTCACAGCAGTTCACCTCCCAGGCAAGGACAATGTCCTGGCAGATACTCTCAGCAGGATTTCCCAGGGCCATCACGAATGGTCACTGGATCCCCGAGTACTGGGGATAGTTTTTGCCAGATGGGGCACCCCTCAGATAGATCTTTTTGCAGCCGCAGACAATCATCAACTTCCACTTTTTTGTTGCAGGCCCCCAGTGTTGGGCACAGTCCCCCTGGATGCCTTTCTCCTCGATTGGGAAGGAAAGTTTCTCTATGCCTTACCCCCCTTTCCTCTCCTGTTCAAGGTGCTAGTCAAAATCAGATCTCAGCCCTGCAAGATAATTCTGATTGCTCCAGACTGGGCCAGGCAGCCCTGGTATCCACTCCTTCTGTCCTTAGCAGTCCATCTTCCCCTGTGTCTCCCCAGGAACCACAATTTGTTAACCTGTGCCCAGGGGAGAGTTTGGTATCCGAATCTCAAATCCCTCAACCTCAAGGCCTGGCTCTTGAGGAATTAGAGTTTGCTGACCTTCACCTTTCTCAAGGTGTTCTCGAAATCTTGAAAGCTTCTAGGAAGCCTTCCACTAGGGCTACTTATAACTCCAAATGGAAAAGGTTTTCCATATGGTGTTCTGGGAAGCATATTGCCCCGGAATCTGCTAATTTGCCCACTGTTTTGGATTATATGGTCCATCTTAATTCTTTGGGACTGAGACCAGCTACCCTGAAAGTGCATTTGGCAGCTGTCTCTGCTTTTATTTCAGCAGGGAAGCCCTCTTCTCTTTCTGCTCACCCTGTATTTTCCAAGTTTTTCAGGGGATTGCTTCATACCAATCCACCATTCAGGGACCCTGCCCCGCCTGGGATCTTAATGTTTGCATTGCTCAGCTGATGCAACCCCCCTTTGAACCTCTGTCTTCGGCAGAGCTCAAGTACTGACTTGTAAAACTGTGTTTCTAGTAGCCATCACTTCTGCCAGGTGCATAAGTGAGTTACAAGCTTTGTCAATGGAGACTGACTTTATTTTCTTTCACAGGGATAAGGTAGTCCTCAGGACTAACAGGAAGTTTTTGCCTAAGGTGGTTTCAGATTTCCACCTTAATCAATCTATTCTCTTCCAGTGTTCTTCACTGACCATTCCTCCTCTGGTGAGAGGAGGTTGCACAACTAGATGTTAAGAGGGCCCTAAGTTACTACATAGAGCATACCAAGGGTCACAGGTTTGACTCCCTCCAACTCTTTCTCACTTATGGTGAGGTTGGAAAAGGAAACCTGCCACTAAGAGATCCATTACCAGGTGGATTGTCTCTTGTATCCAATTTTGCTATCAAAAACTGGGTAAGGTTCCCCCTTCAGGCCTGAGGGCTCACTCTACCAGAGGTACAGCTGCATCTCTAGCTGCTGCCAGGGACATCCCTATTTTAGAGATATGTCAAGCAGCTACTTGGAAAACAGTACACACTTTCACCAAGCATTACTCCCTGGATATCCAGACCAGGAGGGATGCTCGGTTTGGCACAGCCGTGCTTCAGAGCCTATTTCCTAAGTAGGTTCTGTCCTTCCTCCATGGAGGTACTGCTGTGTAGTCTGCAATTGTCATAATATAGCAAGACTTCATGTTGTTTGAAGAAAAAATTACTCACCTTAGTAATGTTGTTTCTTCTAATGGAGTCTTGCTATATTATGACCTCCCCCCCATCCTGCCCCTCTCAGAACTTCTACTTTAGGTATGGGGTGGGCAGTCCAGTGTTGGCACTTATTGATGCCCATTTTATGTTTTCCACCCCTTCTTTTTGGGGTGTTTGGGTGTTGTGTTTTATCTTATCTTATCTTATCTTATTTTCTGGTCCCCTGACTTGAGTCTTGGTGTTGGGACTAGGAAAATGTGTTAAAAATTTTTAGTAGCCAGTTGGCTAGTGTAGGTTACAGCTTCCACACAGAACCTTAGTGAGTTTTGCTCGTAAAGATCTGACGGTTTCAGTTTGAAATATTCCAGACAGAGCTTTTCTAACCGAGCTCGTGCTCTAAGTTCCATGCCTGGCATGGAAGTTAACTCTTTCACCTCCGGAGCAGTTCTAAGGCTGGGACAAACTGCAATTGTCATAATATAGCAAGACTCCATTAGAAGAAACAACATTACTAAGGTGAGTAATTTTTTTCTTTCATGCCTTTGTCTTCAGATGATCACAATGAACTTGATACATCTCTTCAGTTTCAATTGATAGAGGTATAGTAGGCTTCAAATATTTGGAAGTCAATATAACACCAAAATATGAGATCTCTTTTTGGCTAAGTATCCTCTCTTCTCAGTAGGGTAAAGACCAATTTTAGTGCTGGGAGGACCTCCCTCTTTCCCTTAGTGGTAGTATAAATGTGGTCAGAATGAGCATTTTGCCTACATTTGTATATTTGTTTCAAGTTCTTCCTGTGCACATTTCCAAAAGATTCCTTCAACAAATTCACTCCTGTCTCTCTTCCTGGCCGCAGACCAATAAAGCACCCAGGATCAGGCTCTGTCAGCTTACTGCAGTCTATTCTAATTGGGGCCTAAGACTCCAAGATATTAAACTGCATTATAAGGCAGACAGCTAAGTTTATTGAGACCATAGTTTCTTCTGAAAGTTTTGCACCCTTCCATAAACATTCCAAAGGCACTTACTCAGAGATCTAGACTACCAGATATGATTTTTTTTATTTTGGGCCATCACCCCAATGCATCTTAGCCTCCAACTCTCCTGGTCTTTGCTTACCCACCAGGACTTACCTCAGCTGACAATTCACCCTGACTCCCCCCGGGTGGAGCCACCCGATCCAGCATGCCCCCCCCCCCATGGAGACACGTTCAGATTACTGTCTCTTTGGGTTGATGGGGTTATGTATGATCTCACACTTACACATTTTTAAATATTGGAAAATGCACCATTGTCTGTTAAAACTGATGGGGAGGGCCTTTGCTCTACATTAGTTTTCTTTGATAGCAGTTACCCTTGAGCAAGGTGAAAGGGACACCAACATTATTTCTAAACTGTATGACACTGTTAAATCATGCAAAAATAACAAATGATTTGGCCAGGACAAAATGATTTAAAATATTGAACACGTCTTGGGAAGATCAAGATTGTCAGTTGCTCTTGAGGAAGCCATTGGGATTACCATGAGTTGCTCCATCACATAGATGCAGTATTGCTGTCTCCAACAAGCGTAATAAATAACCCATAAACTGGCTAAGTTCCATCAAGGCTCAGACAGCTGTTGCCCCAGATGTGGATACTGTACATGTGCCCAAGTACAGACTTATTGGTTTAGCATGGGGACATTCTGTCAGAAGTAATGCAGACTAAAATATTAATGGATAGAATTATTTTTTTTGAGAGATTTTACCTTCATAGAGGATCATCCATCTGAGGGCTATACTGTTCTACACTTTTCCCTACTGATGGCCAAGCAAACAGGTTTGATGCACTGAAAGGCTTCTGCCTCCTCTTGTTAAAAAGAAAGGCTATTAAGGTTGACTTGCACAGCCGGTCTTGGAAAACTGGTTTACAGGGTTTAGAGGCACATTGGTAGCTATTAAACTATTTGATCAAAATCTGACAATTTTTAAGCAGAAAGGGAGAGGCCCTCTATACTTTGTATTGGGAAGACTATATTAGCATGAATTAAGGATACCTGCTGCCTAGAATGTATTCTTTTTGGTGACCCTGCCTGAAGAAACAGTATTTTTCAGCTCTGCATATCAACCCTGGGAACATGGAGATTAATAATGTAAAATATACGAATATACAAACATACGAAAGCTGCCAGCAGCAAAAGGCCATCCTGGTCTAGCTAGGCTGCTCGAGATTGCAGCTAGCTCCCTATTCAGCAGCTGCCCCACCCTCCCTTCCCTCCCTTTATCCTCTGCTTTGCCCTTTCCCACCCCTTCTTGAAGCATTCCACTCTGTTACATGCCACCACCTCAGCTGGTAGTGCGTTCCACTTTGCCACCACCCTCTCCATAAAGAAATGCCTCCTTACCTCCCTCCTGAATCTATCCCCCTCCAATCTCATGTCATGGCCCCTAGTGTCTCTCCCCAACCTCAAAATGCGATGAATGCCCAAAGTGTGTAGGAGGTATTCTCCTGAATTAGACTGCTCAGGGAAGTAAACTGGCAGTTCTATAGACTGATTTAAGGAGTGTTTTGACCCCACCTTGGGTAAAAAAAGAAGGGATTGGTACGGAGGGGGACACTGCCTTTATGGAAGATTAAGTAAGGTTCCCTGCACATTAGGGCATGAAGTTCAAAAATACATCAAGCTGAAGTGACAGCTACTAAGAATATGACCTTCTAGGCTAGGAAGTGGAGGTTGCAATTAGCCGCAGGATCGAAGGGGTTGAAGGTCAGTTTTTCCAACAGGAAATTCAAGTCCCATGGAGGATTCCATGGATGGAATAGTTTGCCTCCAATGGCTATGACATTTGTTCTATATACGTGTAAATAACATAGAGTGTATTGTATGTCAACCTGCTTTCTAAAACTCAAAAATGTATATTTAAAAAAATGAGAGCCAACACAGTGGTATGGATAGCCGATGGCCTTACCTCTTGCCATGCCAGTGGCCTGAGTGTGGGAACAAGCTTGAGTTGCCTGGGGTTGGCCGGGTGGGAGAGGATTGAGCATTTGGAGGACTGCGCTCCTCTCCCGGGGAGGCAGGTTCAGCTGCGCCACTCCTAGACTGCTACAACGTGGAGGCATGGTAGTCAGCATGGCACAGCAAGGGGGGCGTCTACTGGCAGAAGTATGATGCATGCACACCTCTACATGCATGCAAACCTGTGTCACCACATGCCACTGGTCAGGAAGAAACCATAAAAAGGGAAAAGCCTCACAAGTCAGAGAATAATACCCACTCCATTGCCCAGAACGTGCTGTCGCCTAGAATGCCTCTGATCTGGATTGTGCTGGAGGGGGGGGCTGACCTCCCCTTCCTGGCCCAGCTGTGGAGGGGAGTCCATGGAGAATATCTAGAGGTAAGTCCTGGGGGAGGCAGATGCTGGTCAGGTGTGGGCAAGGGTAAATGGCCCCCAACACAACAGCAGCTGGAAAAAGCTTGATTAAAAAAAAAGAAATTATATCATTGTGGTAGTTCTGGAAGTCTCCAACAATGCCTTGTTGCCTTCAAGGTGACCCCCAGCCAAAGTACTAGGGAAGGGGGGGCATTGTTTAACCAGGAGTAGAGTAGCACACTAAGCTGAAGCTTGTTTCCAGATGTGACCTGGGAACACAAGGAAGTTAAGTGACTTGCTCAGGATCACAAAGTATGCACCTAGGCGACTGTGGGATTCATACCCAGGTCTCCAGATCTGTAGCTCAGAGCCTTAACCCACTGTGCTATTCTGCCTCATAAAGGAAAGGGAAAATACTACACTATAATTGGACTTTATGAGGCATGCTACTTCCCAAAGGCAAAGCCAAATGGAACCAACAGGCAATGTATTGATACACGCATACAAAGTAAATCAATATAAATCTGATCTTGCCACTATTTACCTTGGGGTCCATCAAGGCTCCATACTGGCCCCATTACTTTTCACAATATTTATCAGTATCTCCAGGGTTCCTGACTCATATGCCATCCTGCTTTATGCTGATGATATGATACTATACACAAGCTCCAAGAGCATGGGGATATTAACTCACAGCTCATTGCCGACTTCAGTAAGGTTCAGTCCTGGCTATCCAAAATAAGCTTCCCTCAACTTTAGCAAGACTTACTTCATGCTGTTTGGGTTGGTACCCAAACTGATGGCCTGCAAGGATGACCTCACGGTCTGTTCCATAGATGGCTCCCCCTCTTACCTCTATCAATGCCTTCAAATACCCAGATCTTACCCTTGATCGTGCTCTAGATTTTACTTTGTACATTGCTACTTCATGCAAATCAGTCAACAACAAGCTTGGACTTGCCTATAGAGTGAGGTATGCCGTGAAGTCTGCTGCTAGACTTGCTACTGCTCAGGGTGTCCTGCTAATAAGTGTAACCCAAGGGTTTGTCTCATTCTCTTAATTGAATAAGAGTAACCTAACTAATTGGAAATACCACTTATAATATCTGTCATTTTCCTTGTCCATCACTCGACTTACCCATTATTGTACATTCTGTTCTAATTTAAGCTGTTCATCTATACCCTTACAGCAACAATATATCCTAGGCTGTACCATGGATAAGATTCTTAGGTCTATTAAACCTGGTTGCTCTGCTAAAATATTCTGATCAGGCCTTTTCCTGAGATCTCATGACCCATCTCTTCTGTCCATCCCCAAGTGTTCTATAAATGTGGGTGACCATGATTTTTCCTTTTTGCCCCAAAATTCTGGAACTCTCTTCTAGCTTAGGCTCTCTTAATCCCATATACACTTTAGAAGGAAGCTAAATAAGTATCCACAGATTATTGCATCTGTATCCGAAACTCTGCCATGTTCATAGGTTTGCTAATCCACTACAACATAGGGAATAAGTGTATTTATCTGAGCTATATCATACTGTCTGCCTGGTATCACTGTTGAATACCAAAACTCGTTAGCCTGATACCAAGAAGGCCAAGATGAAGATCCCAACCATGAAAATTCTGAATATGGGATTTTGCCTGTGGTGGAGTTAGGTATAATAATTAAGGAGAGGGGGGTGCGGGGCAAAGCCCCTCAAAACATGAAGAAAACCTCTGCTGTGAGCAAAATTCCCATATTGAGATTTTCACTGTCACGGTCTTCCTCTCGGTCTTCTGGGTGTTGGGCTAATGAGTGTTGGTCATCATTAGTAGGGATGTAAGTTTGTCACGGGACAAAGTGACAAAAGTCATGGTTTGGTCATGGCCAATTTTTAAAGAATTCATGGGGTGGTTGTGGACAAAAGTGCAAATTTCATGGCAAAGTCACTGGCACTTTTTTTAGTGACATATAATGCTATTAAAGTCAGTTAAGACACAAAACAAGACATAAAACAATGTCTTAGCAACAAAATATTGAATTTATTGGTTTTTCATAGTGTTTAACACTTTCTACTTGACAAACAAAGAAAGTGTTTACATTAAGTGCCTTTTGGCCCAGGCCATACATCTTTTAGGATATATTCTTGTTATATAAAATGTATGCGTTGTTCTGGTTCACAGTCCAGAATTAAAACATGTCAAACATTACATTACTTCTGTTCTGTACAGTGTAAGGAACAAAAGTGCTAAAATACAAAGTGTTACCAGCCACAACTTGTGGCCAAAGTTCCAAACCAATCCCAACCTGGCTGTTGTGCCCTGAAATAACAGGAGGAGCAACATTATTACTTGCATACGAATATATTTGTTCCTTAAATTACTGTTCACAGAGAGGTCAATCAAATCAAAGTGACATGCTAGCTGCAGGGCACATCTCAAATGTCACTGTACAACACTCAACAGCGTTGTATGATACAAAATGGACCAATGATAAGGAACAAGGATAGTAGGACAATATATTTCTCTATGTCCGGGACCCTTCAGAATCAATGACTCACAACAGAGATGGATGGGATGGATCTGGTCCACAGTAGACAGTTAATATCACCGTAATGTGAGTGTCATTTTTTTACAACCACAACATACCAATTGCATGTAACACATTCCAAGATTTGTTTCTGAGAGGAACAGTACAATCTAAGTGAATCCTTAACTTGTTGGAATTGATTCTAACCTGTACAACATGAATGGAGTGAAAGAAAACAAACGATTTAGACCCAGCTGCAATTTTTCTGGTAACAGCAAGCCAGCTCTTACCAAAATCTATGTGGTGTTTGTTAACTCACACAAGAACCTCTCAAACAGTACAGCATATAGGCAGGACTTTTGGAGATCCAGAGACAGGAAAGGCAGATCCCCCCCCCCCAAAAAATAAAAGGTTAAGACTGTGACGTGGACAGCCAGTTCTAAGTGCTGTATCATTTTTTTAAATATAAAATGTATTACTGACTGTCTCTGCTGAAAATCTAGTGTTTTAGGAGTGACCTTGCCCCCCCCTCTGGTTTCAGCTGAAAGATGAAAGTCATGAGAAAATGCTGACACAGCATGTGAGATCACACACACACACACACACACACACACACAAACACACTGGTTTTAGATACCAGGTGTTACATAGCAGGTCAGAAGCTATTTACAGACTTATCTAAGTTAATTATAGATGTTGTTGTTAAGAGGGAAATCATAAAAAAAAAGGTTTATGACAGAAGGGGAAACCAGGTTTAGCAAACTGGTGCGAAGTTGTAAATGCTCCTGTGAAGCCTGTATGAGAGAGGATGCAGCATGGATCAAGGAGATGTCATTTTTTTTTTTTTGTAGTTAATCCTTTTTACCTTGTCTGGCACCTCTGGTCTGCATCCACATCCTGGCATCCGTCCTTTCTTTGGCCGCCATCTGGTTCTGCCTTGGCCCCCCAAGGAAGTGCCCACTGCCCAATTACCCCCATAGCTTGCCCCCCATAGTGGGGTGGCAGAGACCCCCCTCATTACCCACCGAACCAGGATTCAGTACCGGCATTGGTGACCCCCGAGGCCAGGCATCCCCAGGATGGCCATCAAGCTGCCGCGACCGAAGTGCCATGTTGCCCCTGTTTCTGTCTTGGCCAGCATGACCGGGGCATGCAAGGATGCCATGGAGGAGAGCATGCACATGTCTGCACATGCTCTCTCTGGCGTCATGCCCCAATGTCACGCCCTACAATGCAGTGCCAGTTCACTGCCCCCAGCATCCACCAGAGGTCACAAGCAAGCCGACAACTGGTATCCCCCCTCCCCGGAGAGGGAGAGCAGTCCCATGGATGCTCAACCCTCTCCGACCCTGCCAACCCCCAGTGACCCGAGTCTGTTCCTGAACCCGGGTCGCCGGCATGGAATGAGGTGTGGTGTCCAGCGCCTCAATCCTCAGTGCCACCAGGCTAGCAAGGAGATGTCATTTGAAGGAAATGAGTCATGCTGAGGATTGCAGAATTTAATTCTGGAAAAAGACATCCTGTTTTTTTATTAAATATGTATTTTTTATATATTCTGACAGAGGAGGAGCTAGGTGACCTCACACAAAAAAGAGTTGGCAAATACAGTTTGCTTTAAGGACTATTCTGTTTTATTTCACTGACACTTTTTATCTAGACTCTGACAACAAAACATCTGTGAGCACTTTTAAACAGGTATTTAGAAAGATAGACAAAATCTAAATATAGTTGTAGGAATTTGCACTGTTTAAACCTTGTTCTTTTAAAATATTTGTATGTCTTGTTATATAACAGTTCTGTATTTTGTGTTTTGCATAATTTTATCTATTGTAGTAAAATTCTCTTTAGAGCATACTTGGTCTGTCTTTGAATTTTCTTCCATTTGTAAGAAAAGTATACATGGTTATAGCAGACACTAGGCATAAGCTTGAAGGGTGATACCATACTGGAAAGAGAAGCATTTTAAATCTGAGGTCTTTATTAAAGTTTTTAAGGGTTCATCTCTGTATACCTGGTTAGGTGCCTGTAGGCAAAGATATCTAGCCCCCCAAAGACAGAAATATCTGAGCCTGTGCATTGGGTAAGCTAGCAAGAGGTTCATAGTTTGAATCCCTCCAAGACTTGAGACCAAAGGTTGATCCAAACTCACAAAACAGATGAGAGGGTTACCTTGTTCTGTTAAACTGCTCACAAGACTGCACTCAGAGGTTGGCACTTTGGGAGTAGAGGGCCTGACCTGCTGAGTGGGTTTGTGACAGATTGGTTGGCAGCAATGACATAATTTTGGTATCACAAGCTTGTATTGTTCTGTGTCAGCTTGAGACCGTAAGCTCTCTTACAAAGAAAGGAATAAGGCAGAGTTTTATTTTAAAAGAAAACAAAATTATATATCACTTGGCATATAGTCAAGTTCCTACCCGTTTAATTTTTTTTCCTAAAGTGCAAGTCAGAGTAGCGGTAGTCAGGGAAGAAGATTGCTTCCGACTACAGCAGGCACACTGTAGATTACTTTTTTTTTTTTTATTTAGTTGTTTAACCAGGTATAGCACACTAAGCTGAAAGCTTTTTTACAGGAGCAATCTGGGAGCACAAGGAGGTTAAGTGACTTGCTCAGGGTCACACAGTATGCAACTGGAAGCTGTGGGATTCAAACCCAGGTCTGGTCTGCTGGATGTCACCAGATTTGCAGCTCAGAGCCTTAGACCACTGTGCTATACTGCCTCCCTTGAAGCAGTTGTGCGGGGACAGAGGAGTTCCGTTCGAGGTGACAGCCAAAAAGCAGATCCTCATAGAAGCCCTGATAGTAGCAGATACCCAGAGCAGAAAGTCACAGACCGTGACTGAAAGGGACCAGACCTCGAGTGTGGCAGGGCTAGCGGCCAGTGCAGTGTCCAGGTCCAGTGAGGAGGACAGCAGGGTCACTGTCAGTGAAGGGCCACAGCAGCAGGGGATGGTCACCAGTATCCTGAATCCGGAAGTACTCAGGCTGCAAAATGAGTTGCACAAGATGGAGCTGGAGCTCCAGGATAAGAGGGAGTGAGAGAGACGAGAGGCAGACCATGAGGAGCGTGAGCGCCAGTGAGCTGCAGAAGAGAAGGCAGAGCGAGAATGCTGAGAGGCAGAGCGAGAACAGAGGGAGGCAGACCGTGAGGAGCGTGAGTGCCAGCGAGCTGCAGAGGAGAAGAGAGAGGAGCGCCAGAGGCAACACAAACTGGAGAAGTTACAACTCCGACCAGTGGCACCAGAGCATGTAAGTGGCTTGGGTTTAACTGGGACTGCAGGACTGGTTTACAAATTGAATTCCAAATTAAAAGCCGAGTTTAAAGAGGGGGAAGATATGGATGCCTTTTTAAATTCTTTTGAAAAAGTTTGTATTCAGGCTAAAATTCCTAGAGAGTCCTGGAGCTTCCAGCTATCCCCGCTACTTACTGGGAAAGCTCGGGATGCATTGGGTCAGATGGACAATGAGGAAAGCAATGATTACAGCAACCTAAAGGCTGCACTGTTAAAAAAGTTTGAAATAACTGCTGAATCATACAGAGCTAAATTCTGTAAGCTCAGAAGAAGACCTGATATGAGCTACGAGGAGCTAGCCACAAAACAACGTCAGTTTTTAAAACGCTGGTGGGAAGGAATTGAGGCAAACTCTGTTGATAACATTGAAAATGTGATTTTATCAGAACAGTTTTATTGGGCTTGCCCAGCAGAGCTAAAAACCTGGCTAGAGGACTGAGATCCCAAAACAGTGCAAGAGGCTGCTGAACTCATGGACCGCTGTGCCAAGAGCAGACCTGCTCTGAGAGCAAATGGGGTGAACGTGGCAGCACAGAAAGGGAAAAGCACGCCTTGAGGGCAGCTAAAACCCTCACTGCCTCCACCAAAACCAGTTAACCCCAGGTTTCAGAGAAAAGATGTCTCTGAGAGAAGAAATGAATGTTGGTTGTGTAAAGAAACTGGGCATATTGCCAGACAGTACCCCAAAAAGGTGAGCAATACACAACAGGGTGCTAGAAAAGAAGTAGGTTGTTTGTGTGTCCCTGGAAGCATGCCAGTGAACATGAGGGAACACAGGCACCCAGTCATGGTAAGTGGTGTGCAGACACAAGGGTTAAGGGACACAGGGGCATCCCTGATGTTAGTAAAGGGGGATCTGGTACAGCCTGGTCAGCTTATACCCAATAAATACGTCACTGTCCAAGGGTTCACTGGTGAAGAGAAAACATTACCCCTCGCTAGTGTTCCCTTGGACTGGGGTGAAACAGGGGGAACTGTGCAACAGGTGGCTGTAGCAAAAACATTAGCAGTGGATGTGATCCTGGATAACAATCTCCAACAGAGGATGGTATGTGCAGTTACCTGTAGCTAAGCAGCAAGGGAAAATTGTAGTTTCCTGAACCCCACAGAAACCATTGTGGAAACCACTGAGAGGCTGGTTCCCCAGCCTGTGTCTCCTATATGGAGATTGATAAAAAGGGGGTAGAAATTTCCCTGGTAGCAAGTAACCACCCAGCTACGGAAGGTTACTGTGAAGAGGGAGGGGTGACCCATTGTCAGAGGGTTGGGATTGACAGTGATCCTGAGGGCCCTGACACTAGTGCTAGGGACCCTAGTTTAGCGACTGAAGGGGACCTGTCCCATTCCTTGGGACTGTGTGAGGGGTTTGCAGCTGCTCGGAGGAGTGACTCTAGTTTAGAGAAGCTGAGGGCTTGGGCGGACTCTGACTGAGCACAGGGAGGTGACGGCAGACATAAGGTTTATTGGGAAAATGGACTTATGTGTACTCAGGCAGTACAGACAGAGGTAGGCAGGCAGCTTGTCATTCCCAGAGGTATTGTGAGCAGTTGCTCAAGATTGCACATGATATTCCCTTGTCTGGTCATCTGGGAATCACGTGCACAACACAGCAGTTGGCCCAGAATTTCTACTGGCCTAACTTCACCCAGCAGGTGAAGGAGTATTGTAGGTCTTGTCACCGGTACCAAGAAATAGGGAAGGTGGGCAAGAAAACCCAAGCCACCCTGATTCCATTGTGCATAGTGGAGGAGCCATTCCAGAGAGTGAGAAGGGATATTGTGGGGCCTTTAAATACCCCCAGCTCCTCAGGGAAGAGATTCATCCTGACTGTGGTGGACTATGCCACCCGGTACTCAGAGGCAGTCGCCCTATCCTCACTGAGGATGGACAAAGTGGCAGATGCCTTACTTGGGATTTTCTCCCTTGTTGGGCTTCCGCAGGAGGTAATCACTGATCGAGGGGGTTCCTTCATGTCAGACCTGATGAAATGTTTATGGGAGAAATGTGGGGTGGTGCAGAGATGTACGACACCATATCACCCACAAGCCGGTGGGCTTGTGGAATGATTCAATGGTACCCTAAAGTCAATGCTTCGGGTGTTTGCTGAACAACATGGGAGGAACTGGGAGATATACATTCCCCACCTGTTGTTTGCATACAGGGAGGTGCCCCAAGAGTCAACAGGGTTTTCCCCCTTCGAACTCTTATATGGACGCCATGTACATGGGCCCCTAGACTTGATCCAGGAGGACTGGGAAGGCAAGCATGCCACCCAGGGAACTCCCATTGTGGATTACGTCCTTAGGTTTAGGGAAAGGCTGAAGGAGCTTATGGGGACAGCCCAGAGCAACCTAGCAGCTGCTCAACAGAAACAAAAAGTGTGGTACAACCGCAGAGCCAGAGCTCACTTGTACATGGTGCATCAGGAAGTCATGGTCCTTATTCCGGTCTGGAAAGACAAGCTTCAAGTTGAGTGGGCAGGACCGTACAAAGTGGTTAGGAAGGTAAATGACGTGAAGTACATTGTGGAGTTACCTGACTGAAGACAGACAGAAAGGATGTACCATGTCAACATGATGACGCCATATGCAAATAGGGCTGACTTGGTGTTTGCAGTGTGTAGTCATGGGAAGGGGACGGATGAAGGAGGCCCCCTTCTGGACTTGCTGGAGGAAAGTAAGCAGTAGTCCTCTGTGGAGGCAGTAAAATTGTCTCCCCAACTGGCCCCGGACCAGGTTCAGAAAGTAAGGGTGATTTTAGCAGACTTTGCCTCATTGTCTAGTGCCAAGCCTGGACTAACCCCCTTAGTGTCACACGATGTGGAGACAGGGACACAGATGCCCATACGGCGGACAGCATATTGGGTGTCAGAGGCTATCCAAAAGGACATTAGGAGGGAAGTGGAGGAGATGCTGGATTTAGGGGTAATCCAGAGATCCTACAGCCCCTGGGCCTCACCTGTAGTCCTAGTACTTAAGCCAGATGGTTCAACTCATTTCTGTGTGGACTGTCGTGGACTGAATGCAGTCATGAAGTCCGATGCCCCGGACGGATGAACTCATGGACAAGTTGGGAGGGGCGACCTACCTTACGACCATTGACCTGACAAAGGGGTATTGGCAGGTAGAGTTGACAGACAGAGCTAGGGAGAGATCGGCCTTCATCCCTCTGATAGGCTTATTTGAGTTTAAAGTAATGCCTTTCGGAATGAAGAACGCCCCGGCCACTTTCCAGGGGTTGGTGAACAAGGCGAAAAATGGTGCTGAGGAGTACGCTGTGGCGTACCTGGATGACACTGCCATCTTTAGTACCAGCTGGGAGGAACACCTATCCCACCTTAGGGAAGTGCTGGACAGAATACAGAGGGCCGGGCTCACTGTCAAAGCCGAGAAGTGCCAGGTGGCTGTGGGAGAAGTGGCATATCTCGGGCATGTGGTAGGCCGGAGACAGCACCGTCCTAACCAAATAAAGGTAGAGGTGATTCAGGCGTGGCCCAGACCAGAAACCCAGAAGCAGGTCAGGAGCTTTCTAGGGACAGCAGAGTACTACAGGAAATTTGTACCCAATTACAGTGCCCTGGCTGCTCCCCATCTGACCTGACAAAGAAAAGGATGCCAAAGAAAATTACCTGGAGCCCAGCTTGTGAGGAAGCCTTTACCAAACTAAAGGAGGCACTGTGCAGAGCTCCTGTTTTGACAAGTCCTGACTATAGAAAGACCTTCATAGTTCAGACTGACGCCCCAAATGTGGGTATTGGGGCAGTACTGAGTCAGACATCTAGCCAAGGGACAGATTACCTAGTAGTGTACCTGAGTAGGAAGTTACTTCCCAGGGAGCAAGTATACTCCATGGTGGAAAAGGAGTGTTTTGCCATAGTGTGGGCCCTAAAGAAATTAGAGCCATACTTGTATAGGCAGCCTTTTGTGGTGCAGACTGACCACAACCCCCTGGTTTGGCTGACACAGATGGGGAAAAACAATGGTAGACTGCTAAGATGGAGTCTTGCTTTACAAGGGTATGATCTGAAAATCATACATAGGGCTGGTGCTAAAAACCAGAACTTATATGGGCTGTCTAGGGTCTATGAGGAGTGAACTGATTTGGGAAGTTCATCCCATGTAGGGGATAGAACCCCAAATTCAGTCTAGGTGGGGAGGAATTGATACGTGGACAGCCAGTTCTGAGTGCTGTATCATTTTTTTTTATATAAAAGGTATTACTGACTGTTTCTGTGGAAAATCTGGTGATTTAGGAGTGACCTCACTCCCCGCACCCCAGGTTTCAGCTGAAGGATGAAAGCCATGAGAAAATGCTGACACAGCATGTGAGGTCTCACACACACACACACACCAGTTTTAGATACCAGGTGTTACATGACAGGCCAGAAGCTATTTACAGACTTATCTAAGTTAATTATAGATGTTGTTGTTAAGAGGGAAATCATAAAAAAAAAAAGGTTTATGATGTTAGAAGGGGAAACCAGGTTTAGCAAACTGGTGCAAAGTTGTAAATGCTCCTGTGAAGCCTGTGTGAGAGAGAATGCAGCATGGATCAAAGAGATGTCATTTGAAGGAAATGAGTCATGCTGAGGATTGCAGAATTTAATTCTGGAAAAAGACATCCTTTTTTTTTTATTAACTACAGTATATATGTTTTATATATTCTGACAGAGGAGGAGCTAGGTGACCTCACACCTAGAGTCATGTATGGGTTGGCAAACACAGTTTGCTTTAAGGACTATTCTGTTTTACTTCACTGACACTTTTTATCTAGACTCTGACAATGAAACATTTGTGAGCACTTTTAAACAGGTATTTAGAAAGACAGACAAAATCTAAATATTGTATGAATTTGCACTGTTTAAACCTTGTTCTTTTAAAATATTTGTATGTCTTGTGATATAACAGTTCTGTATTTTGTGTTTTACATATTTTTTATCTACTGTATTAAAATTCTCTTTAGAGCATACTTGGTCTGTCTTTGAATTTTCTTCTGTTTGTAAGAAAAGTATATATGGTTATAGCAGACACTAGGCATAAGCTTGAAGGGTGATAGCAAACTGGAAAGAGAAGTGTTTTAAATCTGAGGTCTTTATTAAAGTTTTTAAGGGTTTATCTCTGTATATCTGGTTAGGTGCCTGTAGGCAAAGATATCTGGCCCCCCCCAAAGACAGAAATATCTGAGCCTGTGCATTGGGTACGCTAGCAAGAGGTTCACAGTTTGAATCCCTCCAAGACTTGAGACCAAAGGTTGATCCGAACTCACAAAACAGACAAGAGGGTTACCTTGTTCTGTTAAACTGTTCATAAGACTGCGCTCGGAGGTTGGCACTTTGGGAGTAGAGGGCCTGACCTGCTGAGTGGGTTTGTGACAAAGACCACCACCTAAGTACCTGCCAGATGTCTGATTAACTGGTGACCAACCAAGTGTGCAGCCTGAGAAGATTGTTGGGTGTCAAATCCATGTCTTTCCTGCCTGTCTACAGCCCAGGTGCCACAACCCAAACTTTGCTTCAGCAACTTCTTGTACCACAGAGAGCACACATTCCAGGCAACACTGACTGATGAGTTCTGTCAGATGAATTAACATGTTAATGTTGCAGTACTTAACTTATTTACTGCAACCTCAACATGTTAATTTGTGACAGAACTCTATCGTCTGATTACCCTGAAATGTCTTCTCTCTTTGCTAAGAAGTTGCTAGAAACAAAGTTTGGGTTATGATACCTGGGCTGTAGACAGACAGGGAAGACACAGCTATGACACCAAAGAAGTTTAACCCTGTTGTGCAATGTGAATGTCACTTTGCATAACATTATTTACTTAAATAAAAGTTCTGGTGGAAAGTATTTTGTTAACATTTTCAAAGGCACATCATTTTATGAAGTTGCAGTAGAATCAGCACATCAACTGTGTCTTGTAACATAGAAAATACTGTACAGTACTTCCATAGTATTCCCAAAAATATATGAAATGTTACAGAACAGGTGTGACACCAAACACATTACACTAGAAAGACGTTTGCATGTCCAGACAGTACTCGACAGCATGACAACATACATGACTCAACTGAGATATTTGAGAATCCTTTCACATGCAAGTTAACCTTGAACTGAAATGCTAACAGATCTACCACCATGAAATCATTTAATCATTCAGTGAACTAAACAGAATTGGAATGGACCTGTCTTGCAGTGCTCCCCGCAACATCCCAACAGTTACATAGTTTTTTTGACTGAGAAAACAGTCCAAGCAGACTTTTTTGACAGCTTCTAAAGAATGATTCTGTGATTCATACTGCTGTCTTTCTCTTTACTGATTCTTTTGCCACACTTCCCACTAACCTGCTGTCCCCAAGCACTCAAGCAGTAGTGTCCCACCAGATGCAGGTACACGTGACATACCTGTAGCACAACACGCAACATACATGTACTGTTGCATGATGTTGTGACGCCCCTCTCAGCATCTTTATTTGCATGGCAGTGTACCTGAAACAACATGTGCTGAGATTGACTGCGACACTGAGGGAGAATAGACTAGTGCCAGCTGCATCTGTTAAGACCGTACTGTCTAAAGAAATCAAGAAATGAATGAATGACTGACAACAAGACAACAACAACCGAATCAGCTTGTCAATAAAGTAAGACTTGCATGGTGAAAAACTTTAGTACGGAAGCCCTGAGACCATCTAGGGAGAGAGAAAGTCCTGAAACGTCTGACACTGGCACTCTATGCTGCAGCAACCAAAGCACTGTGTAGTGGGATGTCACTGTTATGCACAGCATGGGGCTTTATACAAGAAGAAGACAATTGAGAGCATGAGGTACCTCTCACACAGTTTAGGGTCACAGGGGTGGCGTTCCTTGCACATGATGTGGTAGTGACACATCACTTCAGTCCGTGCCACTGGGTGGGTACTCTGGATTGTCATTTCTTTATTTTACCAAAGCTTTGGCACTGGCACGTTGTGCTGCAGCAGCCAAAGCACTGTGTAGTGGGATGTCACTGTTATGCACAGCATGGGGCTTTATACAAGAAGAAGACAATTGAGAGCATGAGGTACCTCTCACACAGTTTAGGGTCACAGGGGTGGCGTTCCTTGCACATGATGTGGTAGTGACACATCACTTCAGTCCGTGCCACTGGGTGGGTGCTCTGGATTGTCATTTCTTTATTTTACCAAAGCTTTGGCACTGGCACACTGTGCTGCAGCAGCCAAAGCACTGTGTAGTGGGAGGTCACTGTTATGCACAGCACAGGGCTTTATACAAGAAGAAGACAATTGAGAGCATGAGGTGCGTCTCGCACAGTTTAGGTTCACGGGGCTGGCATTCCATGCACCAGACGTGGCAGTGACCACACCACTTCAGCGCCACTGGGTGCAGGCTTGGGATTAAGTCACTTAAACTTTGTTGTAGCAGCATATCCAGCATTTGGAGAAGCATTACAAAGCTGCTCCATCTCTTAGCGCAAACAAGCAACAGTAACCTAGAGAAAGTCACAGCTTGACATGCTCTGCCCAAACCTAGATGTACACTGGGCAATATTCCAGTCCCACATATGTGTGACAGGCAGAATTGTTATGGTACCTGTCCCTCGCACACATTTTCTAGATCTGCAGGTAGCAGCATGTCAACCAGTACTAAGTTGAATTACCTGCACATTAAATTGAACTTGAATATCCGACTTCAAATAATAAAATTAAATGACAGCCACTGACAAGAGTGAGGCATATTTTGTTGTACAAAACAAATAAAATTAGTCCCATCTATCTATGTTAAGAACAAAACAGTTACTAACTTACTTGGATTGTAGTCAGTGACATAGAAAACAACAAATCAAATTTTATCAGCATTTTGGAACAGCATGTTGTACATAGACAAGTTTGAGGAAGTAATTTGTCTGCGATCGTCCCGCAGTACGTCACTATGTGCTGAAAATGAGTATTCAGCATCCACACTGTTTACTGGCACCGAAAGGCAATGAAGAGCAATCTGGGACAGTTCTGAAAATCGTTCAGACATACTTTTCCAAAAATGAATCATGTTGTCACAGTTAACCTCTGCTAAGAAATTTCTGTATGCATGAAATTCTAGTCTTGCTTTAAGGTTCTCCTCAAATAATGATATGCCATCAAACATGCTGTATTCAGTCATATTGAGCCATTTTGCTGTGCTAGGGTCAAACATTTGACAAGCTCTAAAAAATGAAGCTGCTGGCTGACAGAACCTGGAATGCATATCTTCTGCAATGTATGACTATATTTTATTTGCACATTCAGCTAAAGCTATTTTTGCTAGTCTATGTGCACACTACTCAGACCTAGTCTGTGCTCAATTGGATAAATCTGTTAAATCATCAATTATTTTGTGAGCTAGAGGAACTGCTGCTTCATAACTTGTTAATGCCTGCATTATTCTAGGAGCATACTGCAGCATAATCTGCAGATCACTCTTAACTTCATCTGACTGTGCTAACTCAACAACTTCCTGAATAACAGCACTTTCATCTGTGTCTTCGCCAAAGAAATCCACATATTCCTGCAGATGTGAGGAATGATACAAAGCAGCATTGAACCAGCTATTCCAGTGAGTAATTACTGGAGCTGGTGGAATACGTAAGGGATACTTGATGGTCTGTAGTTGAATACACTATTTATCTTGCTGAGTGCTGATTGACCTTGGGTCACCTCACGAGTGGCTGAGCGCAGTGATGCCACGAGTGGTGTTCCCCGAGGACAATCTGCATGAGTCAAGATAAAAAGGGTATTCAACGGCCAGACCATCGAGTATTTGATTTATGCAATGGGGCACAACATGCTGATTTTTTTATGTTATATTGTCCCAGTGGTTTTGTGGAAGAAAAGGTTATTTTGGTGTTACTCTTTGTAAATTGCCGTTGCTCTTCCGCCTTCTAATCGTTTTTCTTGTTACATTTTGTGAATGGGCTGGTAGTTGTAAGGTCTGATTGGTTGTTGGGGTCGGTAGCATCATGGTGATTGGCTTTGTGCCTGTGCGCTGTCTTATTGGCTGTTACCACCGTCATCTGCTCTCATAGGCTGTTTTCTGGTTGTGGGTGTGACTTAGGCTGATGGTGCAGTTTCTTTAGCAGTCGATGGGGAGTCGCCATGGAGCGAACATCAGCACTTGCATCTAGTGCTGGAGGACATTGGAAACAGCCTTTTTCTGGATTCGAGGACCTCTAGGACATTGTGGAGGATCCGGCTTATAGAGTAACCCTGCAGTGGCGTGTGATCTTCGGCATGGGCAGTTGGAAGGCGTCATGTAGTCTTGCTTGGAGAGGTGTTTCGGGTCGGCGTTCTCCTATTTAGATTATTTTTATTTCTTTTTTTTACTTACTTCTCATGGATTTAGCGACGCAGCTGTTTTTTTTTTTTTCATTTTGCAACTCAGACTCCAAGGATTTACTGGACAACACGTTAGGAATCAGAGCGAGTTTTTAAAATTTTTATTCAATGGTACACATTTCACTCAGGTACACAGTTGGGGGGGAGGGAGTAACTGTTAAGCATATTTACTTTCTATCCTTGCTATGCACTCATTAGTTAGAGCAACCCAAGCCATTCTATTATTCTTAAGATTTAACTTTGCCGAAGTTTAGAGAGCCTGAGGAACTGTGTGAAGAGTACTCTCTGTATGAGCATTTGGACATATTTCTTGTCTTCTGCAGGTGTTTGACTTTTTACTTGTCCCTCAGTCAGAATCCAAGTCACAAGTTATGACTTGTGGTCTTCTTCGTTTAAGATTGTCATACCTGTTACCTGTTTTGGGTGTAAAAAAAACTTCTATTATTATTAGTATTATATGCATTTACTGTTGCTTGCATGTTCTTTGTTAATTTTATTGCTACAAGCAAAAATAGTCGAAGGTTGAGGAAGTTTCATTTTGTTCTTTTTTACTTTTAACTAGATTTCTTACACTGTTTTATCCTATAGTTTTAAATAGCTTGTGTGTGGGGGGGGGGGCTGTGGTAGATTTCTTTACTTTTCTCATGTTTTTTTTACTGCGCTTATACTGAACTATTACTGCCTTTTTAAATACATTCAGCTGAACAAAGATGCTGTAGTGCTTTATTTTATATGTAGGTTTGCTTTGTTACCTTGCACAATGTTGAATGTTATTTTTGAAGCATTGATGGTTGGCCTGTTGAAACAAGCTCCCATTATGTCACTCCAGGTTTGTGGTAGGGTTGCTGCAGGTAGCTGCTTTTTGCACTGGTTGAGATGTTGATGGAATCTGAGGGCAGCTTAATATACTGGAGATTTGGTGTTGCTTTTTCACTCAGTTTGGCATAGTCATTTAAGGAATGCAGTTGCTTGTGTCCAGATACCTGGATTATCTCTGTCGGTGCCAGTCCACTGTCGGTTAGCTTCTGGATGAGGCGTTTTCTGACAGAATGGTTAGTAAGTTGATTGTCGGATTTCATTCCTGCCTTTGACACCATGGTTTTGACCATGGAGCCTCTTTCGTTTATGCCCACAGGTTGATTCTTGTACCATGTAGCAGGGTAGTTAGGCTTGGCATTTGTATTTATTGACAGGAAAAATGGGGCATCTGCATGCAGTGCTTTTGCAGGTCGCTGACTTTGTTATAGGGTGTAGTTTGCTATTGGGCATCTTCGTGGGTCCTCTGTCTGGTATGGTCTGGGCTTTAGTGTCCTAGTGTTGTGGGGGTTGGCATCAGTTCTTGTCTTTGTGTGTCATTCCTTGTTAAATTCTATGTATTTTAGATTGTTTTCATCTTCTTTTAATTCTATGTCTCCCCATTTAAGGTTCCTGGTTTTGGTGTTCCCTCTTATGCCAAAATAGAGTGTGACTATCAGCCACATGGTGTTCAATAGAGATTCTGGGCTTTCAGGACCTAGCTGGTTGCTGGCATGCAATTTGTCTATCATACTGTCAGTTAACTCGTTGGCTGCTTTCTCTTTGTTGCCTTTGCCTTCCCCTTTGAGGTTTTTTTGTCTGCTTTGCAATACAGCCGTGCTCTGTTTTGGAACTTTAGGGATGTTGATAAAGACTCAGGGTACAGTTTTAGTTTAAGATGTCTCCCCAAACTCTGTAGTATGGATCTCAGGGTTAGAGGCTCATAGGGTGTGCCATCCTTTTTTTGATAGTTCATGAAAAAATGACAAATTAGTCGGTCTAGTTCCTCTGGTTGCAACTGGTGGAGAGATACTGTTATGTTGAATTTCTCGCGTAGGTAATGACTAAACATTTGAATGTCCATTTCATTTTTTTTTTGCTGTGTTGTGGTTTCTTGCCTTTAGTATGTAGTCGTCTATTGCTGTTATGTCTGTGGTCGACAGGGATGCATCTGCGGCTGGAAGCTGTCTGTTAGGTGATGCTTGGGGAGCTTGAACAGCTTCTTCTGGTTCAACTAGTGGGTCACTGTCATTTTCGATCTGAGTTAGAATGTTATCCATCTCTGTGCTGAAACTGTTGTCTGCATTTGTCATTTTCTTGCTTTTTTTTTTCCTTTTTTCAAACCTGTGCTGCTATTTATGGTTTTTATGGGACCCTAACAATACTACCCTTTGTTTACATACACGGAAGTGTAGTGTGATGAACTCAATGACAGTTACTCTGCTTTAACTGATGCGAGTCATACACTCTGAGGCTGCTGGCGTGCGTCTGAGGGAATGTGTGCTCTGTGTCATTCTTTGCTTGGAAAATAGTCTGCTCGTTAACACTATGGTGAGGTGTTTACTGTTTAAATAACTTTTTATGACGTGTCTACTGTGTGGATACATAATATTTATCCAATGCCTGTGCGTTTACACACATTTATTCTATGGCTTTTTTTTAACGACCCTACTGCATAAAACCATTTATACCACTATCTACCAGAAACTGACAAAATCTCACTTTACAAGCTGGGCATGCTCTAAAACCACGTTTGACAGCTGTAATGAAACTGTTAACCAGTTTAAAATTATTCCGCCAAATGTCACTAATTAAACTTAGCAAATGGGCAGTACAAGTGACATATACCCCATTCAGAAACAAGCTCCTCAAGCTACTGCTCCATGCTTTGTACATATATGCAGCATTATCTGTCACAAAAGCTGTAACCTTATCAAAAGGAACTTCATACTTTTGAAGCACATCTGTGACAGCCTAACAGTTTTATAGTTAGTTCTTTCCAGTACAACACAGTCAAGTAAAATAGCTGACAGCACTATTTCACTTGAATGTGTTGTAGTGGACCCAGAACTGTCACCCTCATCAGAAGCTTTAACTGTTGGTACACCTGTTGGAACACATATCTTATCTTCGGCATCTGTGGTTTCATCACATACAAACTAAGTTCACAGCACATCTGAAGTTGTTCTTTTATTGCTAATTTGTGACCCTCAAACACTTTCGGTCGATACAGTCGTCTCAGCTGATGGGATGTGGGGATTATCCCAATGTATTTCAACCCATTCTCTAAGTAACCCTTCAGAAATGCATTGTCAAGCATGTGCAATGGAATATTGGCTGCTGCAAAAGCTTCGGTTAATTTGTAAAGTTCAGTTCATCTATGTAACTGTTCCTCAGTTGAATTTCTAAACAGTTCACTCACTGTTTTTTGTCTTTTTACACATTTCAAATTTAGCTTGCTCTAAAGTTTTGCATTTCCTTTGATGCACTGTACTACCCAACTGTTTGTCACAGCTTGCCTTTCTTGAGAAATACACAGGCACATTGCAGGTGGAACAGAAGAGTTTGCCATCACTCACATGAAAAGCGTTGCTGGCATACTGAGCACAGTGTTCATTTGCGCTCATTTTTTAAATCTTAGATTTGATGTATTTATCTGAAGAAGAATGTGTTTCCGCTGGATTTTGTGCAGCTACCTCCATTTTCAAAAACTAGGTGACCTTGATCCTGACTGAGGGATTCTATTTCAACATTGTAAATTAGTTTACAGTACTACTACTACTGTATTTTAAAATTTTAAATGCTCTAAACATTCTGCTGTTCACAGTACACTACTACTACATGTCAGTGCCAGATGTGCACAATGTAACAAAAAGCTGGTGCTCTGTAATGTCACCATGGGTCCAAGTTGGCCAGTCCAACTCTCTGTAAGCAGCTGCCCCACAGCAGGGTGTGAGCCAGTTTCAGATCGGTTCTGCTAGATTTGTACTACCAAGGCAGAGGTTAGGCTGTGAAAAGTCCAGAAACAGAAAACCCAGCACAGTCACCTTGTGTTGCTGCCGCTTAGCTCTCTGTCAATCTCAGTGACATGGCAGCACACCAACCCCTCTTTGGCGACTGGCTCAGACACAAAGCTAAGTGGCAGCGACACAAGGTGACAGTGTGCGGTTACTGTTTTCTGGGAAGTTTCCCAGCCTGAACTCCAGTCTGAGTAGGACAAATCCAGCAGTGTAATTAAGCTGCCATGCAGGGAGGGTCTTGTTAGGCTGCAGCATCCTAGCCCAACAAAACCCTCCCTGCCATGCATGACACCTCAATTTGCTGTCACTGACATCACTGACACCTCTCCCTTTTAAGCTGCACTGCATAGGCAGCATACAAACATCACCTCCACAAAACCATGGATCTGAGTGACTACAGTTTGTCCCACTCAGGCAGGACTTCAGCTCAAGCATGCTGGGAAAGAGCCTCAAAACAGAACCATGAACTGTCAGCTTGTGTTGCTGCTACTTATCTGTATGTATCTGGCCTTGTCAAGTCCAGTGACAGGCCAGCATACCAACCCCTCTTGGGTCTCTGGCTCAGTCAGTACAGTAAAGCATTTTCCCCACTATACAATTTACAGTTGGTTGGCATGTAAGGAGTAGACAGACTGGACAAATACAGAGGGATGAAGTTAATTTATATGCTTTAAATATCCCATTAACTGAACAATGCCCACCCCCCAAGTTTTCTAGAGAAGTGAGTCACAAGTTTTTGAGTCGACCTTCAACATACCATACATTCACTGTAGTCTGTAGGTCTTCTTTCTTCTGTCACCAGTCAGGTACCCTGGAAATGGGCTGGTCTCGGGTTCAGTAAATAGAGCTGCTTCAAGGCAGGTGAAGAGTTGCACAAGGTCCTCTCTCCACACTTCACAGGAATTTCACAAGCTGCCTTCCCTGCCTGCCACTGGGTCTAACTGGGATTCTTGTAACCCCAGGTAACGGGGGGGTTACACTCACCCTGAGCCAGGAAAATGACTGTCAGCAGTCATTAGTCACCCGGCTTAGGCCATCTCACCCTATGTGTTGACTACGGGGAGGTAGCACTACCTTCTCCCCTACCATGTGCTAGCACAGGCAGACAACACTAAGGGCCTAGAGGCCTTTGGCTGACATATCAGCCTCTACTCTACCTGCTTACTGTGGGTACCTAGTGGCTCTGGTAGAATTGTCCAGAGCACAGCCCTAATAGATCAGTACTGCGGCCCCTACGGCCGTTCAGGACCACAGCCTGTCTATCCACCCTAGCCCTCTAGGGAAAACCTGTCTGCCCCCAACTCAAAATTCCCCAAAACAAAACAACAAGGAACCTTCCCGACCCTGGACACCATGCAACCACACACCTGGAGCTAATACCATACACTATGCATTACTCCCACACTCCAACACAACCATACCTGTGGAAGGAAAATTACATACAGTAATCAACAACATTTTGTACTTTAATACTACAACACTTTTAAAGTACACCAAAAGAACTCCGATGAGTTCCTCTCCTTTCCTCGTCTTCTTCAGGAACCACCTGCAAGAAACAGAGAAAAACCAAAACACACTCCTAATCTGCATATACAGTCTATCTAACCCTTACCATCTGAATACTAGAGAATCCCAAAAAAGATTTTATAGAAAAGTAGAAAAACAGCAACAGTATAAACAGTAGAAAAAATGTAATATTTACAATACACATTTGCAATTTTGGGGGAGGGGAGTCTTTGAGGACAGTTCACACTTTTGGAGTCTGCTGATGTAGGGTGTGTGCTGCAAATGTCAGAAATAGAAAAAAGTCTGGACTTATCAGTTCCTTGAAGAATGGAAAACATATGACACCTGTGTCCCCGCTGAAGACTCTTCCTGGCAGCATTATGTCAGTACAGCTGGGCGGACATCTTCTGGAACACAAACAGGAGGGCACATCTGGGAACCGCTGGGTTGATGTCATCTCTGGAGACAAAACCTTGGAAACAGGAACAAAAGGAAAACACAGCTGGTCTGAAGTCATCCGATACCCAGATGATGAGTCAGGATATAGCTGGACTGGTGTCCTCTCTTGATTTGAAGTCATCTGGTGGGCCATGTTGATGGATTCTGGAAAGCCAGTACTCTGTAGAACTGTCAAAGGTGGGGCACCTGGATCCTGGACGTCCAGACTGGCAGAACAACATAGGTACGGCAACAGCTGGAATGGCAACATTGGCTACCACTGCTCTGCTCTCCACTTGGTTGGCATAAGCTCATTCACAGGATGGTCTTGGCATTGTGGAAAATAGCACAATGGGCCAGGTGCATGAATTATTACCCCGTCTGGGCACTCATAATTCACATCAAGAAAGGATTCATGTCCCTTGCTGTCCACAATCCGAACAGTGTCTATAAACAATGTCCTGCCCACTTTCCATTGTTGTAGCTTTTCTGGCAAGATTCTGTCTCTTACAAATCTGCTGGCACGAGGGTGCACATGTGTCATGGCCTCTTCCATAATCCAGGATTTCCTGCATCTTTCTATCTCCTCCCAGATCCTTCGAGGAAAGGTAGGAAACAATTCTCCATAGATTTCATTCACTTTCCTATGACCCAGTCTTTCTTCCTTACTGCATTTGGTCAGCCTGTGACCTCTGGCCTGGCTTGGGGGCAGCCAGTCCTGGTTCTGCCAGCTTCTCATACTTAGTGATACACAAAATGGATCCCTGGCTCCTTCTTGCACAGCCAGGGCAGTGGAATCACCACTCGCTTCCATACATTCCTCTAAACCAGGAACTGGAGGCTGTGAACCCATGCCTTCTTCGTCAGGCCAAATGGGTTCCCCCTCATCATCTTCACTGAGAATCTGCGCCCAGGAGTGAGCAGTAATCCTCACTCCTGAGACAGTCCACTCCTCACTAGGCATGGAGGTTGAAACCTCCGATTCAATGGCCTCTTCTGTCTCATCTTTGCCTATGGGACTCGGACTAGGCCCGTCTATCCTAGGTCGGCTGATGCTCCCTCTGCACTCTCAGTGACTTAGACTCGGACACATCAGTCGTCTGCACTGTCTGTTGATCTTCACCCTCTAGCTTTATGCCACACTCTACTGAACTTCCCTCCTCAGCTTCTTCCTGGTGCTGTGTGCTGCCCACTGCAGGTTCTTGTAACTGTATCCATGTGGGAGCCAAACGAATCTTGGGTACTTTACACAAACCATATTTCTCTAGGCACCCAGAACAGTGAGGTACCATGAAGACGTCCCTTTCAGCATTTAAGCACATCACACATACCCGTACTGGCTATCCAAAAATCGCCACATGAGGAGGCAGTCGTCCTCCATAGTAGTACTTCTCAATATTTCTCAACTTGTTAACTTCTCCTACGATCATAGCCCGGGCATGATCCGGGTAGTGGGCTGGTCTTGAAGCCATGACTGCAGAGAAAACAAACACTCACTGTTATTACCAGCCCCAACTTGAATCGAAAAACTTTTCACAACATGGCTCCCTTGCTGTTGTGTTTACATTACTGCCCCACCCTGTAATGGCGACGGCAGCACTCCTGGTGCATCAACATTCTGTAAATGGGTCAAGCCACTGCGCATCCGATTTACATACACTACTGATAACATTGTTCAGACTACACAAACTTGCACTGTTCTTTCTGCTAGCACATTTATATGATTTACCATGGACTTTTTACTTGCCGAAGACACTGCTCTAGCTTACAGTCCCTTAAAGCCTCAGTAGTTCATAGCACAGGATTGCCTGTATTTCTTGCTGCATATCTCATACAACTCACAGTCTCTCACATGGCTCTGAAAATGATACTGTTGCTGAATCTACAATTATACTCACAGTCTATTGCTTAGAATTCTTGTTTTGGCTTCTTTCAAACTTGGCACAGTCCTTCTTTGCAAAGCGACTACACTGCTACACACAGATTCTGATGGCTTTTTGATGAAATCACACAGTTTGAGCTATTTCTGTTGAATGGTACTCACTGTTATCAGTAGCTGGTTGTGTCAATAGAAAAACGGCCTACAGCCAATCATGGAGGCCTCTGGAAGGAAGCAGGCTGGCAGTCCTGCCTGTTGTCCCTTGGAACACCACACTCACAGTCCAGACAATCGAGATGCGGGTTGAGCCCGAATTTGAACAGAAAAGTCATTTTTTTGAACTTTTTACAGCGCTTTCAGTCACCGTGATGCTCCTTCTGGCAAGCCAGTTCGCACACTCCACTCCCTATCCCTCTTGAATGCTGTGCAGTCGCTCTAAAGCTGGCTTGGGGGCGGGACTGATTGCAGTCTCACCAATCACTCGACGCCATGCAAATGAGCCTCTTTCCTCTCAAATGGTCTTCTCCTCATGGCGATCGTCGAGCAGGCAAAATTGAAACTGCAAACCACACTTTTTTTTTTTAAACTGTAGCTCTATGGCGGGAGCCCATTTTAACCATTTTTCATGCCCATTAAGCACAACAGGTCTCTCAGTCCACACATAAAGCATTTCCAACATCTAGGGCATAATTTTCCTTTTGCTACACACAGTTTTCCACACTTTTCTTTGTCACAAACACTTTTAAAAGCTGGCAAACGCTGTAATTTGATGTAGGACAAGGGCATACACACTGGGGCTTTCCTGCTCCTTGGTAAACAGTTGGCACATTTACAGCAGCACATAGACAGCAGCACACAGCGGCACATTCAGTTGGCAATGCTTCAGATTTTTAGGCTACCTACTGCCAGAGAGCCAAAACGCTAGCCACCATCCAAGCAACCTTTCTTGTTCCTTCTCCCAAGTTTCAACAGAATCCCAGCGGTAGCCTCCAAGATGTAACCCCCAGTCAGCGCTAAACTGAGAGGGCTACTGCCTGTGTGGTTAGTGACAGGTTTAGGGGCCTAGGTTTTATGACGCGGTGCCACCATTTTTATAACCTGAAACTCGGGGAGAAAGGTGTCACTCGGCATGGTGATTAGGTTTGGCTACTCTGCACATGGGCCCCCTAGTAATCCGGACACAGGAAGCAATAACTGAAATGTCCAATACCAGAAGTTGGGATTCTAAAGTGTGGCTTTTATTCACAAACACCAATGAATAATAAAGTATAGCCGGACCCCCACAGGGCTACACTCCTGGTAAATGCAGATTTCTCCAGAGCTCACACACATCTTCAGTACTGTTAAACCCTCACGTTTAAGAACACACAGGGCACACTGCCCTAACTCGACTCTTTTTCAGTTTCCCTGGCTCGGCTCCTTTCCAAGCCCCTTGGACTACCTTCCTTCCTTCCATGGCTCGGCTCCCTTGCCAGCCGTTTGGACCACTTTCCATATAGCATGGAGATTCATTGGTGGCTCCCTAAACCACTTACGAGCACTTCTGTTCCATCAGGGAATCTTCTTCAACAATCCCACATCTGGGTACTTTCCTCAGACACTGGCCAAGTACCTGAGAGAAAGCAACAGGTGTCCCAGAGCAAACCCGAAGAGGTGACTCTGGTCACACCAGATGGGGGGGGGTCTTCCACCTCTTGCTCCCATAAATCATACCCGGCCATTCCTCTGTACTTTAACACCTCATCTCTGAAAACACTTTACTGTGTAGATTCTCTTTAAATGTAAGTCACATTTAATCTACTGTTTCCTCCATCCCACATGTGCTGAACTTGAAACATACTTAATGAGTGGCTCTATCCATTTCTCTAGACCCCCGCAGAGTTAAGCAGTCCAATTCCCACAACTTTTAAAACTGTGCTTGGCTGTCTTTTCCTGACCCCACAGTAACAGTCACTTAAATTCATCTTGTCTCAGGTGAAAACACATTGGCCCTTTAGCAGAGCAAACTCACCCCTTGGTTGAAGGTGCCCCACAGGCTTTTTCTCTTCAAAGAAATCTCAACAAAACTTCTGGTGCCTCAGCACGAACCTAGATTTAGGCAGCTTCTTCTTCCTCTAGCCAGGCCAGGGAATTGCCCCTGGAAGTGGGCTGAATCCTTACCCCCATCCTCGCAGGGATGGGGTCCTGAACCTTTGTAAGCAGTCTTTACCACTTCACTTGGCTCTTCTTGTGTTCCTCTTCAGGTGAGAACACACACCTCAAACAAAAATGTAGCTCTCTGTCAGAGCTGAGGGCAATGAGGGCCTGCAGCTGCAGAACACCTCCTCCCTCTTCAACACTCTACTACAGACTGACTTCAAAACCTCCCAACATCCTATCCTAACTTCCCTAGCTGCAACATTCCAAAGTGGCTTATGCAACTGCGACAGTTCTAAAATGATGTCATCCCTCAGTCTCAGCTGAGACTGAGAACAGAGTGAGACAGTGTGAAATCCATTTAACTGGAATTTCACAAGCTGCTTTCCTGCCTGCCACTAGGTCTAACTGGGATTCTTGTAACCCCAGGTAACAGGGGTACTATATATATATATATATATATATATATATATATATATATATATATATGTATATATATATATACACACACACACACACACAATAGGGGTGAGTGGTAAATGAGTGAGATAAAACAGCATATCATCCACTGCACTGTGATATTTTACCCTCTGTCTCACTGTGATGATATCAGACATTTACACACACAGGTCACAAAAGGTCACTGATATCATCACCCTAGGCAGCTTTCCCCTCAGCATGAAAGAAACACCTGTGCTGTTACCATAGACACAAATGCAGAACTACATGAGAGGTCTCACTACTGCCTACAGCTAACTCAATGAGCATTACAAAACACACCTATCCCCCCATCGAACTTTCAGCTCATTACTGTGATGCTCTCAACTTGATGCAGCCAGAATTCCAAACAGCACAGCTTCACAGAACAGTGTAAACTACTGCCTACAGCTAACTCAACTACCACTGAAACACACTCTCACTTGTTCCTCAAACTCTGATTCTCACCCATTACAATTACTGTGACAATCTCAACTTCACTGCAGCCAGAATCCTAAAGAGCACAATTTCACAGAACACTCTGCACTCTGCCTGCAGCTAACTTAATTACCATTGAAAACAGAATCTGCTGTTCTAACACTCTGCCTCTCAGCTCATTACAATTACTGTGATGCTCTTAACTTCACTGCAGCCAGACTGCTAAACAATACAGCTTCACAAAACTATGTTTCTCATTCCTATTTAAAACTAACTCATTTAGCATTGCAAAACACACTCATGTGTCTCTCAGAGTTTATAACACTGCCAGCCCATTCAGAAAAGCTCACACACAGAATGAGCAAACACATAAACAGGAACAGAACACAAGACAGCATAACAAAACTTCGAAACTCTTGGCCCTATTGTATATATCGAATACATGATGGGCAGATGGGTATCTAGTAAAATATTGTCACTCCTGCATCGTGAGCTTGGATATCTCACTTCAGCCTTCGGCACTCATGAGATATCCAGAGCTCACTCTACAGGAGTGACAATATTGCCATATCACACATGCCCATCATGTATCCGCTTATATATATATATATATATTTTATATATGTTTGTTCATTTATTTGCTCATTTTTCTGCACTTCAGTTTTTTTAAACACCTTTTTATTTTGCAAAGGGGCTTCCACAAATAAATAACTTTGACATCTGTCTCCAAGCACTGTCTGTAGTTCTTTCTATGTCACTTCTTTCTACAGTCCTCTTTGCTGTCTAATTGTTCCCACCATCTTTATCTCACTTGCATCTCCATTTCTCTTCTTTTCAGCTTGAAGGGTTCCCCTTCCCAGTACCTCCTCCTCCTCCTCCTCCAATCCTCCAACAGGTCAGTCAGAGCAGCCAGCTCCTTCTTTTCAATTCCCTTTGCCACCAGTTTCGTGGGCCTGGCAGAAGCATTTTCATCCACAGCCCACAAGTTAACTCTCTCCCCCTTCCCAGTACAGCAATTTCATTTTCCTGCTGACTGTGGCTGTCCTACATTCACCCCCTTCAGGCCTGCAACCTCCCTCAGATCCAGCCCCCTTCAACTTTGCCACCACTTCACTTCCTTCTGGGGATCTTATTCTCTTCTGTCCCCTTGCTGTTTGCCACAGAAAAGAATGAAGGGCAAGGCAGAAGCCCCCACATGCCCACAAGTTCACTCGCTACCCCTCCTCGCATTGCAGCTGCTTTATTTTAAGTTTTACCTCCTCCTCCAAGCCTTCGACAAATGCTGACAGTCTGGGGATTGAAGCGTTCCAACCGATTGCCTTTTATGCCACTAGAGATAGTTCTGTGCCTCCGATTTGCTTGCTGACCATGAGCCGAGGAGAAGATGGCGCCAATACGCGAGCGCCTGCATAAAGGGGCTTTTTTCATGAACTGGAGCATCGGGCGACTCGCATATGCGCATTTCAGCGTTCTGCCCTTCTGGAATGGAGGATTTAAAGGGACAGAGTGCTACTGCGCATGCGGGAATGTTGAAACCGGCCATCTGGCAAAAGTCATGGAGGCACCTGAAATTCACGGTTTCCGTGACCTCCATGACAAACTTACACCCCAATCATTAGTATATCTGTCTGACTTCATCTAGCAATGTTTTGTCATCTATCTTTGTAACAGTGCTACATTGTTTTTATAATCCTTAACATTATGTACAACTATTTTGACTCTGTATTCTTCTGGGCCATGTCTGAAAATAGACCTTGTATAGTCTATTATAAAAAGGGTCTCAGAAATGCTGCAGTCTGATTTGTTATTAGCATTCTGACAGCCTTACATTAATCCCTGCTACACTGTCATGTGCAGCCTGATCACCATGGTACCTGAATTCTTCCTGTCGGTATTCCATCCTCTAGCACTGTTGAATGTGGGGAATTATGCATTCTGTTTCTGAACCAGCATTCTGAAACTGTTGGTGGAAGAACTATTATATTAAAAATCTCCCTCTCAATAAAAAAAAAAGAAAACATTAAAAAAGTACATTTTTAACTCTCTTCTTTTGGAATTCTTTTTATAATAGCAATAAAGCGCTCCCAGGAGTTTGATTAATAGTCAGTCACCCCCTAGGGGCAGTGTGACACTCAGCTACGCATTATGCCACATTACACCCCTAGGGGTTGATTAACAGACTGTTAATCTAACCCCTGGTCATGCTTTTTTGCTTAAGTGCAGTTTATCTCGAAAACAAAAACTAAACAAATACTGTAATTAATGAATAAAACTGGACCCGAAATGATGCCACAGAATTCTCCTCATAGTTCTTGTTGGTCAGGAAACACAGTTGCTAGATGACCCACAGTATATTTTGGTATTTCCTCAGACAGAGTGTACCTGGAAAACTATTTGCAGTGTGTACACAACAGCCAGCTAGATTCTGCCTGTTGGTTGGCTTGTGAGATGGCTAGAAAGAGAAATTTGGTCAGTGTCAGTGGCTCAGTAGGTAGCACACTCACCTCTGAAGCCAGGAGATCAGAGGGCTGTGAGTTCAGTTCCCACATCTGGTACTTGGGTTATTATCCCAATACTGACACTGCAGTGCAGCATGGGGGCGCCCAAGACTTGAGGTACCATCTTTCAGATGAGACGTTAAACTGAGGTCCCATCTGCCTGGATTGGTGGTAGTTCAGGTGGATGCTAAAAGATCCCATGGCACTTATCGAAAAAGAGAAGGGGAATTTCCCCGGTGTCCTGGCCAAAGTTCTCCCATTCACTAAAAAATACCACCAACAGCTTAATCTGGTTCAATTTCAGTTGCTCACTATCTGTATCCCCCCTTCCCCTAGTTGCCCCTGAAAAAGGGACTTCTAGGCCCAGTGGGCTTACCGGGTCAACAAAATTCAATAAATAAATAAATAAGTTCACTACGACCCCAAAGTCAAAGTCAGTGATCTTTACACAGATAAGTGGGTACTGGTGCAGAACCTGCTGCTTCGGGAGAGTTCAGGCTGTGCATTTCAGACTTAATGTGGGTCCACGGAGGTCGGGAGGGCAAGCGGACAGGTCGCCCACCACCCCAAAACCGCCAAACCACAAGGTACGGGAACAGGAACCAGCAACACCGGACCTCCTTCTCCCCACTTGGGGCACCTGCTGAGTTTTTTAGTTTGTTTTAGACTACCTTGGCACCATTTTAATTTCGAACTGTGTTGGCGCCATTTTCCAGTTTGAAATTCCTGTCAGCGTGCAAGAGGAGATAGTTTTCTTTTACCTATTTTTTCCTACTCTCTCCACCCGTATCTACTAAATGCCATTGTAACTTTATTTCGTATAGCCTAACAGCACGATTGCATGTTGGTAAAAAAGCTCAAATGAAGTTCCGTATGGCGTTTCAGCATGCTTCACATTTAAAGGCACTCTGTTGCTTAACTGTTCTATGAATTTACATAGTGTAAAGCAGTTATGATCTGTGCAGGACTCTGAATCTTTAAAATCTGATGCTCCCGTGTGCAGGACTCTGAATATTTAAAATCTGATGCTCCAAATTAGCTCTGCATTGTTAACTGCTAAAAAACAAATAAGTGCTGCCAGTATTATTAGCTTAGTATTTGCAAACTGCAGGGCCTGCATACTTCTGTTCAAGTATAATAGAAGTATTAGAGAGATTTTCTTTCACTAGGACTGTTTCTCTTTTTCAGCCTGTGACTTAGTCCCCTGAAACCGGAGGCACCTTAGCTCGACTCCGATTTCAAACCAGACCCCTGTTAGAACCTGTACACCCCGCCCCCTTGATCTTTATATTTTTACCTTGATTTCTCTCATTTTCTCCACAGCTTAAGCTTGGATCCTGCCTGCGAGGGTCCACGGAGGTCAAGAGGGCAAGCGGACAGGTCGCACTCCCCCCAACCCCCCAAAACCGCCAAACCACAAGGTACGGGAACAAGAGCCAGCAACACCAGAGCTCCATCTCCCCACTTGGGGCACCTGCTGAGTTTTGGCCCTGCTGATGCTCTGCGTTGGCTCCCCACCACCCCTGCCACCACCCTTGGTGGGCTCGCGTTTATATAGGGTGAGAGTGGCTGCGTGTGCAAACCTATCAGCCCACTTCTCCACTAGCAGCCTATACGGGACCGCCTCTAGGGCTGTCTGGCGGTTCTCCCACACCTTCTTTCTGGCTCTTCCTCGGGCACACCACCTCCCTCAGCTTAGACATTATGTCACTGTTATCCCTCCCCCTCCTCATGCTGCTACTGCCATTGTTGACACCTCCACCCATTATTTTTCCCTGAGTATCGTCCATCCATTGGAAACCATTTATTTCTGCCTGAATGCCTGCCTTGCACTACAATTTACCAATTAACTCAGCAAGTTATCTCCTATCCCTTAGGATTACAAATGATCCCTTGCTTAGATAACCACCTCCCCGGGTCCATGGCCTCCTCCAGACATGGAAGCTCAGCACGCTCCTCCTCTAGGCCATCCCACTCATCACCCCTCTTCCAGCCATCCCACTCCTCACTGCGGCTCCTGATCCTGGCTTCCCCCCTTACTTTAACCCTCCCCATTCCCACATTTTCGAGCCCTAAAGGGCCACTGGCATGCAAATCTCACTGCCCTAAAAAGCTGACCTGGAATCCTATCCTCAGGTCTCTTCTGCTGCTCCTCCTTATGTCCGGCAACATACTCCCTAACCCCAGACCACTGGCAACTGCCACGCCCTCGTACTTGCCTTCAGGTGGGATACAGTTTGCCACCCTTAATGTCTGCAGCTTACTAAAAAAATGGGACTCCCTCCAGGGGGTGGGTCTTTCAGCAACAGCCCGATATCATAGCAGTGGGAGAAACCTGACTCTCTCTCCCCCCCCCGTATCCCTGATTCATTGGTGATCCTCTCTGGGTATAATGTATTCTGGGCTGACCGTCTGGGTAAGAGAGGGGGAGGTTGTGCCATTTATACGAAGGACACACTGACTGTACAGCTGCTCCCCTCTCCCCTCTCCCCACCTCATACCCAGTCCCCAGGTCCTCACTCTCAAACTTATCCTTGGACGATCCTAAACCCCTCTCCTCATCACTGCAATATACATAGCCCCAGGGACCAGAAGGCGGCCTTCTACTCAGTCATGTCCTACCTTGCCACCTTACCATCCAAAAATGAAAAAATTGTCGTTGGGGATTTTAATATCAACTGGATCTCTAGGTCCGTGCCCCATACATCGATGCTGCTAATGCCCAGGACCTTACTCAAATAATCCCCTTCCCCACCTGGCTGAACTCGTGCACAGGGTCCTCATCCCTACTGGACCTTGTCTTCACAAACTGCCCCCTCAAAATCACAAACACCACTGTACTTCCAAATGGGATCAATGACCACTCCCTGGTCCTCTTCTCCTGGTCTGGCAAGGCACCAAAATCTCCCCCGAAAATGATCCTACAACGTAAACTTGGTCCTGGTAAACTTGCTTGTCTAAAAGCTCATCTCAGTGCCAAGGATTGGTCATTCATAACCAACACCCTCAACCCAGACAGAGCCCTTGATCTCTTCATCCATTCCTTTAATGCCCTCTGTGACCCGGCCCTTAACTTCCACCAACACATTCATCAACTGTCTAGTGCCCTCAATATCCGGCTTGGCCTTCTCTACTGGTTTAAACATTGTCTTACTCTGGATGCCATTCACCTAGCAGTCTCCTCCTCTGTCCTCTCTCTTCTTGACTATGGCGTCCTGATCTATAGTGCTGCCAACTTGTCGGCCCTGACTAGGCTCTGGCTCTCCCTCAACAAAGCCTGTCGCCTCATCCTGGGCTGTGATCGGCAAACTCACACAAGCTCCCTATATAATGCCACTAACTGGCTCAACCTTGATAACAGAATCAGGTTTCACACCTGCCTCATGGCCAAAAAGATTACCCTCGGTCTTGCCCCCCAACCCCCGGTCTTTCACTGCTTATCCAACAGGCCCTGACATACCAGCACACCCGTAGCACAAACAGACAACTCCTCATGGTTCCCCACTGCCGCACCTCCCTATGCCAAAGTCCTTTGGTTTCTGAGTCCCTACCTGGATAAATAACCTACCCAGCACCTTCACAAACATAAATAGCATCGGCACCTATAAAGCCTACCTCAGGAATCATCTACAGTCCTCCAATCCCTGTGATTGCAATTGGACCTAGCCCAACCCAGCTCCCTTTCTCATCTGACTAAGACCTCTGGCTGTTCCTGACCCCCCTCCACCAGACCTCCCAGAATTAACTACTTAGTGTTGATTATATTTGTAACGGTTCTTGAAAACTAATACACTGAATGTTAGCCTTTTACTATATTTCTTGTACCATCATTGTTGCTTGTGCTTGTGTCCTCTTGCTGTACTACTCTGTTTGTTCTTCATGTTGTACCTGTTCTGATATGGAACCTTTGAAAAGGAGTCCTTGACTCAAAGGTATTTTCTGAATAAACAATGAAAAAAAATGAAAATGTCTGAGAGATGAACTGTGAGTTTGTTGCTAAATCCTGTTGAGGAAAAGAAAGGAAATCACATGCTAACCAGCATAATATGATGATGAAACAGTGCAGAGCCAGAAGTGGGAATCTAGAGCTTTTGGTCTGGGTTCCATAGCATGCACTTCAACTAAGTGTCCAGCTACTGCCACCCTCAGTGTCTGTAAGCTGGAATATGTTATTTGGCACAGGATTTTAGCAGCTGAGGGAGAGAGGAAAAATCTGCTGTACCTCCAGGAGAAAACCAAGAAACGGTCACCGAACTATGAGAAGTGAGAGAGGTCTGAAGAGTGAACCCTGCTGAGACAGAGACAACCCTTAAGAGCGGAGATTCAGAGGCTTGCAGCACCAGGAGAAGCCAGCTGGTCATAGGGAACTGTGAGTGCACTGTACGGCAATCTTATTTTAAGCGAAGCCTTGTTTTTGCTGGAAGTTCTGTGCTTCAAGCTGGTCATCGGTCTGTATACTAATACCCCATGGGTTGGGGTCTGTTTGAGCCAACACCAGGCGGGAGAGGGTAGAGGCCTCCAGTACAAGTGGACTGTAAAAATGTGCTGTACTGTTATGCTTTGTGGGAGTAGGCAAAATGGGGCTGCATCTAGCTTGCCTTTTTAAGTGGCAGCCAGGAATTTGATGTTCAAACCCCCTCTTGTAAGGGCTAAACTTACTGTGGCTTAGTGTGAGGATAGTAGAGTTGACCCTCCCCAGAAAGGCACCTAAAGGGTCCACATGCTAGAGTGATTTCACTAACCATTTTCTCTTTAAGGACAGTTCCTAACATGAAGTTGTGTTTTTGCTGTTTAGTCCTATTTTCTTTACGGACTGCAGTACCAGTATGCATACTAGCTTGGGGGAAACTGTAGTATTTGCTTAGGATCTCTGGCAGGCGTGATCACAGTGGGGATGTGAGCAGCTACAGCATCCCATGGGATTTTACTGTTACATCATCTGGGCATCATGCATTTGTTTTCTAGATATGAACCACCTCAGTGGTGAGTTAGATGTGAACCCAGGAGCAACCAAAACCATCTACAGCAGCCTGGTGGTAATGTAAGGTAGTGGTGCCTTAGTCCATGAACCAACCAGGAAGTATGCCCATCTACAAGGCCTTAAATCTCTATATCCCCTTTCTCCACTCTCTTCTTATACTTTCCTTTCTTCTCATTCTCTCTCCACTTGCTAGCCTACACTCTCTCTTGACTCAGAGTTTGCTAGACCATATGCAGCTACTTGTATGTTTTTCCTAGTAATCTAAACTGGGTTCCAGTGTACAGCCTGTATTGCTCCTGTATTATTCCTCACATTACTTTGACTCCCTGTAATCCTATTTTGCCTGTAATCCTTATCATGTAACTCTGGGAACAGCTTTGTCTTGCGTCTGACAATCTTGCCAATTACTGTCCAGTCATCAACCTCCCCTTTTTGGTGAAGGTCATTAAAAAAGTGTTTGCATTCCAGATAGCGGATCACTTAGACACAAGTGACCTCTTTGAGCATTTGAAGAATTGCTTTTCAGATGAAGGGCAGTATTGAAATGTCCCCAGTTAGTGTGCACTATACAGTGATCTTTTACTAGAAGGGTTTAAGTTGAGGTCTTGATTGTGATCCTCCTCAACCATTCATCTGCATTTGTTACCTTTGAGTGGCTAGGTGGTTTGATGAGGACTCTGCAATAATTCTGGTCTTTCCTCAGCGGGAGAAAGCAGTCAGCAGTGCTTAGTTCTTGTCCATCGTTGCAGATGGCTCTTGACTGCAAAGTTGCTCACAGTTTTGTCTTATCACTGGTGTTGCTCACATTGTACATTCTTCTTCTAGGATAGATCATAAGATGCTACAGCATGGATTTTCACTGCTATGCAGATGATGCTGTGTTGAGATGTGTGTCTTGTTTACCCCTGACAGGGTGTCATCAGTGTCAGAATTGGAATATGGTTGGAGGAAATCATGTTTAAATGGCCTTCAACTGATGCTCCGGTAAAACACTTTCTTTCTGTGGGAAATGGTAAGCAGATGTTAACCATACAAGCCTTAGACTTCCTATCTCTGATGTGGTTCAACTGAAGGCAGTAGGAAAGTGTGAAACTAGAATAGTGTGTGACAAACAACTGACATTTTTTTCCTCAAGTGTCTTCTGTAGTCAGGAGCTGATTTTATTACCTCATGAATATGGCTTTGACCCCTACTTGATTCTGAAAGTCTTCACATCTTAGTACAAGTCGTCATCCACTCTTGTCTTGACTATTGCTGTGTGTTCCACAGGGGCTTTCCTGGTGGCCATTTGCATTTTCTACAACTAGTTTAGAGCTTGGCAGTGAGGCTGCGGATGTCCACTCAGAGATCAGATCTCATCACATTACTCTATTGCTATGAGTTCTAGGTTTGTTACATTTCAAATGGTTCGTTGAATTCAGGGGCCTTTTATAGCATACAAAGTCCTGAATGGACTGGGCCTCCAGTATCTTAGTGATCCCCTGACTCCCTACGTAACCACCAAGGAGTTGAGGTCTTGGAGGGTGTGGCCTGCTGTGGATGCCAACATCTTGTTTGAAGTTCACTGGTGATAGGGCTTTCTTGGGGCTGCCCTTCTCTCTGGAACTCACTCCCTGAGACATCTGGGTTGCTGATTCCTTAGTCTCTTTTAAATTCAGATTAAGATGTTATCTTATGTAGCAGGCATTTGATTAGAAGTGTTTTGTATGTTTGTAGTAGATTTATGTAACCCCTAGGTGGTGCTATCCCAAGAGTTACTACTGCTTGGCTAGTAGCAGGTTAAGGGGCCTGAGTTCTGAAATGGTGCCTCCACCCAGAGGTCAGGGTTGGTAGTGGTCAAGCTAACCTGGGCACAGCCCTCCGAGACACTGTAACCCCCCTCTTTCACCTCTAGTGGCCTGAACACTGTACAGTAATCACTTTCACAATACCCCTGGTACACCACACAAGTACCCACACTGTTTGCACTTACCACCAGGGCTAGTTCCCCTGGCTCAACCCTGGGGACCCGCTGTAAAACAAGGTTATGCACAGCAAATAGCAACATACAGTACTTTGAGCACAAACTGGAACCACAGTCAGATTACATGCAGAAAAAGTTAGTTCTGATTTATTCAGGGGACTTGAACAAGGGAGGGGCAAAATCAGGTTAATTAGCTTAAAGATTATATCTATCAAGTAGTTATGCATGTGCTATGAGTCCCCCCACACAGTCACACTTCTGGGTACCCAGGTGGAGAAGAGATGGACAAGCCAGGACTGTTGCCCAGGGTTGGCTGGCATCGCAGCTGGTTGGGGCCCTTTGATGGCAAACACACCATGCACAGTACACAATATTTGTAATCCGGAGCCAGAGGGCTCAGTTCATAAAGGAAATGAAATGACAAGACAATCAGATGACACACTGAGATTAAGCTGTTGTTGCAGGGAGCTACCCTGGTATTTACTCATGATACCCAAGACTGGACACAGGGGCTGGACGAAAATCAAGACTGCAGGTGGTTGATCTGGAATGCCAGGAGAAGCAGGGCCCACACGAGTTGCAGAGGCGTCATTCCTGTTCAAGCATGGAGCAGGGGGCTGATCCCCAGACAGGTCTCTTGTCGATGGCTTCTCTGTGCAGTGGGTAGTCTGGCTGGGCCAGTCTGGCAAGGCCTAAACCGCATGGAGACAAATTTGGATGCAGTCCGTTTTGGGATGGATACAGCTTCCAGCTAGCAGAACACAGTTCACACAGTGGGGAACTAACTCACGACCCACTAGCAGCTCATAGCATATTTACATGTAAGGGAATTCTACTGTACCATGCAAAGCCCTCCCCGATCACAATTGCAAAGTCTCTGCACACACCGGGAGCTTAGGGGTAACTGGAACTCCTGACAGGCCGATCGCATTCAGCAAAATCTTTGGTCTTCTTCAGGTTGAGCATGGCCCGCTTCAGTAGCTTACTTTAGTCACACAAACTTGGATTTAGTCCAAAATAATTCTCTTCTCTCCCTCTCAGGAGCAGCAAGCAGACATGCAGGCCAAAAACTCAGCCTTTTCGCAGTTTTCCCATGCGAATCCACTCAGGATTGCTGCTCAAAATCACTTTAGCTCCTTACTCTTCAGCTTCCAGCTTAGATCTGCCCTAAACAACAGGCAGCTTGGGGAATTCTCTCAGATGCAAAAGGTTTGGTTGGCTGATTTGGCTGTCAGTCAAAACAAGAGCTCCCCCTTCAGTTGCAAAAAAGGCACAAAAAGCCCCAAACTACAGTTCCTACAGATTTTGACTCCAGACAGCTCCTGTAGTTGATAACATCTTAGGTTCCACCAGTACTGTTTGGTCCAATTTGCAGTCCAAGACCAAGATAGTGGAGACAAACAAAACAGTCCTTGCTACAAAGAAAGCAGGTCAGACAAACTACATTATCATTATCACTCTAAATGATTTTCAGCAAATAGTTACATCTTTCAACAGAGTTCCCTCTCAGATTACTTATGCTGCAATCAGGCAGCTCTTAAAGAGACAGTACACAGAGGCCATACAGGCTCTGGTAATCACATTTGAACTGGTAAAACGCAGGACACCAGCCTGGCAGTAAGCATTTAGGCATGCTCAAGGAAGACTTTTTGGGAACCCCCATTTGTAGGGGGGTTGCAAACTTCCCTGCTTGGGAACACTTGGCGTCTGCGTCAAGTCTGTACCATCATAACATTGAAAATGCAACATATACAAGATATTTATATCATTAGCATGCTATACAAGTACTATCTGATTCATCAATTGGCATAACTTGTCACTTTACCATACATTTCAATGTACTCCCCTATATCATTTCCATTCTGACAATACATTATGCATATTTCACACAGGTAAATCGAACATTACTATACAGAATCATGTAATAACTTCTTGTACTCTAAACAATGCAAGAGGGGGCCCTTCTCTATCAGCTAACTTGGGGCTGGATGGGGCAGGGGCACCATGGTGAGAAGGCAGAACAAGTAACCTGGAATGGGCCATCAAACTCAATTTGGGCAGTGAGCTCTGAGAGACATAAACACCTTTGCGGACTACATTGAGAGGCAAATCCACTGGCCTCCAGAGGGAATTGTAACTGAAGCACACCACTGGCTTGACAGCTCGGCTAGTCTTTCTGGGGTGAACAACCACAGTCTCTGTACTTTCAGGAATGGTCTTGGAGCTTTCATCACTTGTGAGGGGTGCCTCTGCATGAAGGGGAATGTCCAAGCTGGGAGCACTGTCAGCCCCTTGCTCTGTAGTCTGTGTTTCTACAACACTTGGCTCATTTTGAAGACACTGCCACTGAAGGGGGGTTGTCAGCACTCTCATAGTGTTCCTCAAGTTCTGGCATGTCACCAGAAAGACTCTTACCATCAGCCTGTACTTCAGGCAAATCATACAGTTCCACAATACACAAAGACTCAGCATCCTCAGACGTGATACTTTGCACTTCACTATCAGGGAACATTGTCTCCAAGGATGATGCCGGGCATTAGGCAGTCCAGACGGCCCAGCTTCATCCCCATAATTCAACATAGGATTTCCACGAAACAACTGACTCAGTTCATATGAGGGATAATAGGCATTATCACACTCACTGTCATCCGAGTTAGACTGGCAGTCACTATCATTCTGGGCCTGCTGCGGGGGAAAGTCTTAAATCGACAGCCACTGGGGCAGGCTGGCTCTGTTTCTTTCTTTCAGCAGCATGAGTCACTGGTCCAGGGGAATCAATCTTGGTGGTTTCAGCCTTAATTATAACTTGACCAATAGCTAGCAAGTGGTTATGGTGCATGGTCTTGACAGCTTTGGAGTTATTCTCTGGGTGCACTTTGTACTCTGGCAAATCATCCAACTTTCCAACTATGACATGGGGAAGATGGTGCCATCGATCAGCAATTTTTTGTTTACCATGCAATCCTAAATTTCGCAACAAGACACGGTCTCCAGGCCTAAGCTCTTTAGCTTTTACTTTTCTATCATGTCTCTCTTTGTTGGCTAGATTTCTTTTGGCGCCCATTGTCTGGGGAAGTTGATAGGCACGGTTCAATTGAGCTTTCAGTTTTTGTACATATTGCAGGTAATCTTCGTCTCAGACCCCATCAGGAAAAACCACAAAACAGACATCAATAGGCCGCTGGACCTCTCTCCCGAACATGAGACGGTAGGGAGAGAACCCGGTAGCATCATTCTTCATGCATTTGTATGCGTGTACCAAGGTGCTAATCTGCTGGCTCCATTTATGCTTATCTTTTGGGTGGAGGGTGCGTATCATGTCTAGCAGGGTGCAGTTAAAGCGTTCTGGTTGAGGATCCCCCTTCGGGTGATAAGGGGTGGTTCTTGACTTTTGCACCCCCCCATTGAGAGAGCATTTCTTTTATTAGCCAACTCTCAAAGTCCCAGCCCTGATCAGAGTGAATTCGCTGGGGTGGCACCATAGTGGCCGAAGAAATTTTCCACTAGCACCTTGGCCACGGTAGATGCTTTTTGATCTTCGGTTGGAAAGGTTTGTGCATACTGTGTGAAATGGTCCATAACCACTAACACATTGCCAATGTTTCACTGATCAGGCTCTAAACTCAAGAAGTCTATGCAGACTAGTTCCATTGGGGTGCTGGTAGTAATGTTGACAAGAGGGGCAGACCTCTGAGGCAGGGCTTTTCTCTGCAGGCAGCGACTACAAGTCCTTACATGGTGCTCAACATTGGCCCCCATCTTGGGCCAGTAGAATCGAGATCGTCCTAGGTCAAGGGTCCGGTCGATACCGAGGTGGCCCATATGATTGTGGAGGGACCTCAGTACCAAATCTTTGAAAGCTGTGGGCAGGACCAATTGTTGCTTGTCTATTTGGCCACCCCGATCTACTGTCTCTCTCTCTATACAACAGCTGATTAAGCAGCTTCAACCTAGGGCCTTCTTTAAACAATAAAGTGGTTCATAGATAAGAGGAACGCAACTTGGACACATCTTTTCCTGCACGTAGGGCGTCAAGTGCTGGCTGAATCATAGGATCTCGAGATTGAGCCCAGTGAATGCTGTCATTGTCAAAGTAAGGTAGTGCACTAATATCTAGAGCAGAAAAGTGGTGGTATGCAGGTGTCAGAGGGACCCAAGCAATCTACTAAGCAGTCCGCTGTGTCCGTAGACATCTGTTCATTTCTGTCAAACTGTTGGCACAATGCTTGGATGTCAGGTTCAGACAGTCTGACCCAGTCACTCTTGGAAATGGGCCTCCGGGATAGGGCGTTAGCATCAATATGATTCAGGCCCGGTCGGTATTCGATAACATAATCATATGTTGACAATGCAGAAAGCCACTGGTACTCTGAGGCGTCTAACTTAGCTGAAGTCTGTACATAGGTCAATGGGTTATTGTCAGTCCTCATCAATATTTTTGCCCCATAGAGGTAATCATGAAACTGATCGACAATGGCCCATTTTAATGCAAGGAACTGCAACTTGTGCACAGGGTAGTTTCGCTCTGATGGGGTCAAGTTCCTACTGGCGAATGCCACTGGTCTCAAACCATCCTCATGGTCTTAATACAGTACAGCTCCTAGACCCTGCAGACTGGCGTCAGTATGCAGCACATAGGGTTTAGTGGGATTAGCATAAGCAAGGATGGGGGGCATAGATGAGCTGGTATATGACTTCATGGAAAGCTGCTTCACAGTCAGGCGTCCAACTGGACCTGAAAAGTACACCTGGGTGGAAATATGCTTTGTCTGGTTCTTTGACGGCCTCTTTTTTGTATTTTCGATTGGTAGGAGGGTAACCCTGGTAAGATTCAAGAGTGGCCGAGTCACATTGGACTAGTCCTTTATGAACCAGCAGTAGTAGCCACAGAATCCCAGGAAACATTATAGTTCTTTCAAATTGTGGGGCTGGAGCCAAGTAGTCAAGGCTTCAACTTTACTAGGATCAGTTTCTATCCCCTCTGTAGACACTATGTGCCCCACATACTTCACAGTGGTTTGGAAAAACTGGCACTTGTCAATGGACAGCTTGAGGCTGAAATCCTCCAGTCGGTCTAGTACTTTGAACAGTCGACTTTCATGTTCCTCTAGAGAGCTCCCAAACACAATGACATTGTTCAAGTACACCAGACATTCCAGCAAATTCATGTCTCCCACTGCTCATCCCATCAGTCACTGGAAGGTGGCTGGGGCGCCTGATATCCTCTGTGGCATTCTCAGAAATTCATAGAACTCCAAAGGACAGATGAAGGCTGTCTTCTCACGGTCCTCCGGAGCCATTGGAATCTGGTAATATCCACTGCGAAGATCCAACACCGAGAGCCATTTGCTTCCATTCAAACAATCCAGAGCATCTTGCATACGGGGCATGGTGTATTGATTGGGGATGGTCTGCCGATTCAGAGTTTGATAATTAACACACATTCTCACAGATCCATTCTTCTTATGCACAACCACAGTGGGAGAAGCATATGGGCTCCTGGATTCTTGTATCACACCAGCCATGAGCATTTCCTGCAGGTGTCTTCTCACATTATCTATGTCTGTAGGGGCTAGACGTCGAGACCTCTTTCGAAATGGCTGTTCATCGTGCAGGCGTATGTGATGTTCCTCACCCTGGACACGTCCCACTTCCTATTCCTTCAACGAAAACACATGATCTCTCTGGGCAAGTTTCTGGCTAATTCTAGTTTTCCATTCAGCTGGCAATGGGAAGTCACCAAAATCAAACAAGTTGCGAGTCATTCTATCTGTCTTGCCAGGGTGCTTGTTGCTGGGCAACACTGCAGTGTCTGTGCAGTGTACCATAGCTAGGGTGCATCCTCTGTTGACCCGGATCTCCCGATCTGACACATTATGAATCTGGACCATCACTCATCATGCATAGGCATGAGCACGAGCTGGTAAGATGCTGGGCCAAACCAATAATCCTTCCGGCAATTTTCCATCATCTGGTGCGTCCAACATCAGTATTTTGTTCTTGACATCTTTGCGGAGGCGGACCTCCCCTTGAACAGTACACTGGGCATTAGTGGCCATTACCATCGAATCAGGAGCCTTCTTCCACATGACCTCTACCAGTTCATCCTGGTCCACTCCCTTGGGGTTCTTTTGCAAATCTTAGGCCCTCTTGATCAGAGTAGGAATTCTTAGGGCCCCTCCCAGTCCATCACCCTTGTTTCTTGTGACAGAGTTGTGCCAGTCTCCCAAACATATGGGCGTTGGTCCCAAATTAACAGGGGAACCCCATCATACAGTCCAGTAGGGGGACACACTAAGGCCAGTGTCTTGACTTGCTCCTCTAGAACAGTTACAGCTGCAGGAAATGACAACCAGAGGCGGACATATCCTAGGTAAGGATAAGACTTGTCCCTCAGCCCCTACACATGTAGGCCTTCCAGAGATTGTAAGGGCACAGCAGATAAGTGTTTGTCATACCAGTCCTTAAATACAATGGTCACTTGCGACCCACTGTCCAGCACAGCCCGAGTAGGAATACCATTCACAGCCACGTAGTCTCCATTGAAGGACCCACTATTTTGGACCAGTCTGGAGGGACAGCAGCAGGGGCCTAGATGGACAATTTAGCCACAAAGGGGTTTGAATTAGGATGTCCGAAGCCTTCACTGCGGTCATTTCGTGCACCCCTTGACCACTGATTCATTTTCCGAAGCTCTCCTTGAGGCCGGTTCACCACTTTCTCTAAGTCTTTCTGAGACTGGCATTCCTTCTTCATATGGCCATCCTTTCCACAGTTGTGACAAATGATGGACTCCTGGGTCATCTTTGGAGAGTACATTGCATGAGGAACCGAAGTAGTAGCAAGGGATCGAGGTCCAATATCTGCTTGCAGTGGTGACGGAGTGCACCGTGTCTCAATAGTCCCTTTAGGGTGGCGGTCAATTCTTTGATTTCAGCCTGGGAGCTACCCTTGGTAGAGGATGCCTGAGGGTGCACCCCCACTCCCATGGCAGTCACGTCCTGAGATGAACCAGAATCTTGTTCCATGGGAGGAACCCTTGCAGAGGTGCCTGCCTTCAACTCTCAGACTTCCTTTAATAGCTCGGCTTTCAAAAACTGGGCCCAGGGCGGGAAGTCCTTTGCATTCTCAGAGTGCTCGTTAGGTGCCGACTTTTGCCCCTGAACCCCACTTGGATGATCATACTCTGTCACGTGCTCAGTAGCAGCAGATATTGGTGAAATTCTCCCCCAGGGTCACCTTTGCTCAACCCCTCAAATTTCTTTCATTAATTCGTTATAAGAGGGGGCAATTCCAGTCAGTTGGCAAGGCGCAACTGAAGCAGTAAAAATTCTGAAAATGGAGCAGACTTAAGGATCCGGTCCAGCCTAGTTTGATCTAATCCATTTGACAGCAAACTACCCTTTCTGAGGCACTCTTGTAACAGTTTTTCAAGCCGAGGTACATATGCAGACAATGGCTCCCTGAGTACTGCTGGGCATTTCTTACTCTCCACCACAGGTCCTCAACTGAATCTGGGCTCCCATACACATTCTCTAATGTATCAAGATAGTCCTGTGCAGTTGCTTGGGGATTATTGGCCCGCTTGGCACGGATGGTAGCCAGGTCAGGCCTCGGAGGCTCTCCCTCAACCTCTTTCATTTCTCTGCTTCTGAGCATTGCCATTCAAGTACTAGAGGGGCAACATAGTCTATCCAGGTCTCCCAGTCATCCTCCCCTGGAGGGTGGGAAGGGTGCCCGAGAAGATTCTCAACCTTCGGTAGGAGTTATGACTAATGGCAGGTACAGATAATAGGGGCCAGCATTGGCATGGGTACAGAAGGCAGAGCAGTAACAGGTGCTGGAGTGGGAGGGGGTGTTGGGGAAGGAACACCCCCAAGTGGCAGGAATAGTTTCTTAAAGTCCTCTATGGTTTTCCTTTCCTCCGGCAACAACTTAGCAAATTTCTCCTCAAAAGGCTCAGATAATAGGGGGAGCTCATCCTCCCCGGGGTCTTTACTCTCTCTAGTTATCACTCTCCAGTTGGCTGGGGCTCCTTCTGAGGCAATAGTCCATGGCACTTTGGAACTGTCCACTGGGTCACTACACTCTACTAAGGCCATGAAAGTCTGGGCGGTCAAATCAGCCTGTCCCCCCACCACCACAGCATTTGTTAAACATTCAGCTTTGGAAAGTACTCCTTCTACAGCGTCTTTACCAATGTTCAGGGGAATATCCAATACAAGTAGGGCATTGTGAGGATCAATCTCCTGCCCTGTACACCACCCCACCAACTGGTGCACAGCTACTTCTGTTGGAGTAGCCGTTTATGTTTGACAATAATTTGTAATTTTGGCCACTAGAAGACACAAAATCCCAATGGTGAGCCTCCACGATATAACCCCTAGGTGGCACTATCCCAAGGACTACTACCCCTGTCTGCTTGGCTAGTAGCAGGTTAAGGGGCCTGAGTTCTGAAACGGATGCCTCCACCCGGAGGTCAGGGTTGGTAGTGGTCAAGCTAACCTGGGCACAGCCCTCGGGGACAATGTAACCACCCTCTTTCCCCCTATAGTGGCCTGAACACTGTACAATAATCACTTTCATAATACCCCTGGTATACCACACAAGTACCCACACTGTTTGCACTTACGACCAGGGCTGGTTCGACCCTGGGGACCCCCTGTAAAACAAGGTTATGCACAGCAAATAGCAACAGTACAGTACTTTGAGCACAAACTGGAACTACAGTCAGATTACATGCAGAAGAAGTTAGGTCTGATTTATTCAGGGGACTTGAACAAGGGAGGGGCAAAATCAGGTTAATTAGCTTAAAGGTTATATCTATCAAGCAGTTATGCATGCGCTTCGAGTCCCTCCACACAGTCACACCTCTGGGTACCCAGGTGGAGAAGAGATGGGCTAGTCAGGACTGTTGCCCGGGGTTGGCTGGAGTCGCAGCTGGTTGGGGCCTTTTGATGGAAAACACAACATGCACAATACACAATATTTGTAATCCGGGAGCCAGAGGGCTCAGTTCGTAAAGGAAACAAAACAACAGGACAATCAGATGACACACTCAGATTAATCTGTTGTTGCATGGAGCTACCCTGGTATTTACTCACGATACCCAAGACTGGACACAGACTGGACGAAAATCAAGACTGCAGGTGGTTGATCTGGAATGCCAGGAGAAGCAGGGCCCACACGAGTCACAGAAGCATTGTTCCTGTTCAAGCATGGAGCAGGGGGCTGATCCCCAGACAGGTCTCTCGTCGATGGCTTCTCTGTGCAGTGGGTAGTCTGGCTGGGCCAGTCTGGCAAGGCCCAAACCACATGGAGACAAATTCGGATGAAGTCCGTTTTGGGCTGGATACAGCTTCCAGCTAGCAGAACACAGTTCACACAGTGGGAAACTAACCCCACTAGCAGCTTATAGCAATGAGCATGGCCCACTTCAGTGCTTACTTTAGTCACACAAGCTTGGATTTAGTCTAAAATAATTCTCTTCTCTCCCTCTCAGGAGCAGCAAGCAGACATGCAGGCCAAAAACTCAGCCTTTTTACAGTTCTCCCATGTGAATCCACTCAGGATTGCTGCTCAAAATCACTTTAGCTCCTTACTCTTTAGCTTCCAACTTAGATCTGCCCTAAACAGCAGGCAGCTTGGGGAATTCCCTCAGATCCAAAAGGTTTGGTTGGCTGATTTGACTGTCAGTCAAAGCAAGTGCTCCCCTTTAGTTGCAAAAAAGGTGCCGAAAGCCCCAAACAACAGTTCCTACAGATTTTGACTCCAGACAGCTCCTGTGGTCCGGCTACACCTTAGGTCCCACCAGTACTGTTTGGTCCAATTTGCAGTCCAGGGCCAAGATAGTGGAGACAAACAAAACAGTCCTTGATACAAAGAAAGCAGGTTAGACAAACTACATTATCATTATCACTCTAAATGATTTTCAGCAAACAGTCACATCTTTCAACAGAGCTCCCTTTCAGATTACTTATGCTGCAATCAGGCAGCTTTTAAAGAGACAGTACACAGAGGCCATACAGGCTCTGGTAATCACATTTAAACTGCTAAAATGCAGGACACCAACCTGGCAGTGAGCATTTAGGCAAGCTCAAGGAAGACTTTTTGGGAACCCCCATTTGTATGGGGGTTACATTTACGGTATTTGTTTTACCAGTAAAAAAAGCTGTGTTAAGCAATGGTCAATAACAGTGAGATTCTGGTTAGGACAGACAACAGTGCAATGGATCAAAAAGCAATAAGGTATTACATAAATCAATATTAAACAGATACAGCAAATTTAAACAAACTCTGGCAAGAGCCGTTAGGGCTGCATGGGAGGAGTTTGGGGTACAATATTGAAAATTACCAAGGTTTTGAACCTGCGTTAGGAAAATGTAACATAGGCTCATAAATTTGTTGTTTTGTAATATTTGTACACCAAATATTCAACATAGTCTTTTTTTTTATCCTTTTTCTCCCTTCCCCGGTTGGCCCACATGCAGCCGCTGACCTGGTGCACCCACCACTCCAATTCAAGGCCCTCACCCCAGCGGTACCCCCACGGCTTACCCCCCCCCCGTGGCAGGGGGATAGCAAGTTCCCCTTACTTACCGTCCAGATGGATCCAGTGTGCTGGGGTGAGCCCTTGGAGCCAGTGGTGCTACCAGGGATGGCCATCAAGCTGCATGGCTGAGGCATTTTCCGTGTTCTGTTCAGGGGTGGGGCATGCAATCATGCCAGCGGAGGCAACGCGCATGCTCCTGTGCATGCTCCTCCAGATGTCTGTCCCACCCCTTGAATGCCAGCATCAGTGCCCTGTCCCCAGTCTCCAATAGGGGGCAGGCAATCACCAACCCCTATTTAGCCAATTTTGGCAGAGGAAAGTTTAAATATGCTATGCTATGTGGTGGGGGGTGGTGGGGGTGTGCGCTAGTATCTTTGGATCGCAACAAAAAAGTACCTGCGCCTGGACCCGAACTCAGCACCCTACCCACCAAATCTGTGAACCGACCCGCTACACCACAGGGCCAGCTCGGCAGCCTACCGCGGTGCCACCCCCTCAAAACCCCCTCCACCCCTCGCGAGCAAGCTCGCTCCCAACCCCCGCGTGTGCACATGTAGCGGCTTCCTGTTACTACAGTTGCCAACCCTCCCATCTGGTCACTGTACCTCCCCGATAGCTCCTATGACATGTGCCACAATTGAGTTGCCATTTAGGGGGTCGCTCAATCACAGTCGCGGATGTCACAGGCTACCCTGTAGGGCACAAATGTGTAACCCCTAGGCAGTGCTATTTCTAGGCTTACTACCCCTGTCTGTATTTCTCTTAATAGGTTGAAGGGCCTGGGTTCAGTATTTGTATAAGTGGGTGTATCTACCTACCCTGGTATAGTCCTCTGGGAAGCTATAACCACCAACAGACCCTCCTAGTGATCTTTTACCTTGTAACAGGGAATAACCCTTTGCAGATGTTAACACACAGTTAGCAATACATATTAATAATATGCACACTCCCTTTGTGCTTACCACCAGGTGCTGGTCTTCAGCAACTCCCCTGGAACCCCCTTTAAAGACAACATTAGCAAGGCAAGCATGCACCATCAATACTGTAAACCAACTAAGAATGTACTCATATGCCAGTTTAAATGTGAAACAGCAAATCAGGTTTATTAAGGGGACATGGACACGGCTGGCCTGGTGGAGCTAAGCGTTGAGGCGCTAGATGCCTCACCTCGCGGCACACCGGTGACCCAGGTTTGGGAACAAACTTGGGCTGTCGGTGGACGGCAGGGGTGGGAAGGGATTGAGCATCCAGCAGACAGCTCTCCCTGCCCGGGGGGGGGGATATAGGGTCCACGTCACGCTTGAGTGACCCCTGGCATCAGTCGGGGTAGCCAGGCAGTTACACGCCGCGACAGCACCTAGGGAGGCGGAGCTCGTGGATGCTGGTCGCCATTGCACATCCAAGCTCTGCTGAGGAGGGACAGGAAAAGAGGAAAAGCCCCATCACCTGATAGGCAAAGGCAGGACTAGGGGTCGCCCCATGCCCAATGTCGGTCTTCCGCTCCGCCTCGGTCTCTCCCTCAGCATCCTGGTCGCCCCTTCAGATTATAGATATAGCGCCTGAGACGTCGGCGGTCCTGCCCCATGGGGCTCAGAGCTGGGGGGGGGTCAGGCAACCAAGTGTGTGGGGAGATGGGCCAGGGCCGAGAACAGAGACCGGAGGCTTCAGGTGGGAGGGAGCAAGGCCATGTCACGCATCCACACTGGAGAAGGTTAGAATAGCCGGTGAAAGGAGGCATAAAGAATTCTTGGGAAAAAAAAGGGGGGGATGTGGACAAAGATGGGGGCATGAATTTAGAAGAATGATTACTTTACTGATTTGAATTAGGTTACTATGCATGCATGCACTCTAGCCCCTAAGTAAACCATCTGACAGCACTGGGTACCCTGATTGTTATGCTGGCTGGCCAGAATCAGTGCCCAGGAGTGGCCGGCATTACAGCTGTTGTTGGGGCTCTTGATGGAAAGAAAAGGCAATTAAACATACATCAACAAGGCTTTGATTATTTGTATTCCTGGCCGGTTGGCCCAGTCCTCTGAAACTCTATAACACACTAAAACAATCAGATGGTACCATAAAATGATTAGAAGATTTGTTGCAGGGAGCTATCCTGAGTTTACTTATGACACCAATTGGTTGGAATTGGCCTGGCATTATGAAGACCTGCTACAAATCACCAAAGAGCATGGGGAAACTAGGCCAACACGACACACCTCTGCTTCATGGCCTTCCCCTCCAGGTGTCCGCAACCTGTGATTCCTTGCTGTGCAGTGGCTGGATCCCCAGTCTGGTGTCTCACCAAGAATGCAGTCTCTGGTACAGAAATAGTTGGCTTAGGCCGAGTTTGGCATAGGGCCAAGGCTGAATAAACACTTCTGGCAAATTCAGTTCATTTGCTGGTGAAGGTATCCAGCTGGCTAACAGTTCGGTCACTGGCAAGAAACAGGCCTTGACCCACGATAAACATTCAGCACATATAAAAGAAACAGCATTAACTGTTCTACCTCTCATTTTGGTTTCAGGCTGGTTGCTATTGCAGTCGATTCACTGAACAAACCTCTCAATTTGCAAAACAGTCTCTCACGCAACTCTTGGGCCGAATGCTTCACAGGAGCTCCTCTCGGTCCAATATCTCAAGCTGCACTTCTCCAAAGCCTTAAGCAATCTGCCACAGTTCAAAGGTCAGCTTCGGATTAGTCCAGTTACTGCTATCGAGCAGTCCAATACCAGAAAACAATGGCAGGAAGGCAAGTCAGGCCTTTCCTTGCTAAATCTCTACAGCTCCTTCTCGGGAGCTGCCTCTCGATGGCTTGAGCTGTTCACTCTCTCAGCTCTAACAGCAGCTGACCCTTTTTTATAACAGTTCTTGAACTAGTCCGGTTTTCTATCAATCCGGTTGGCTAGGGGAGCTGTCAATCACAGTTCTGATGCTCCCATTAGTCAGCTCAGGCACCAACCTATAAAACTGCAAGAACTACAGTTTTCCTTCTCACGAGGCACTTGAGCAAAGGACCCCTTGTGGTCCCCTGTGTCCTAGTTGGTCCAAATACCTGGAAGTCCTGGACCAATCATGGTGGCTCTCATTTAGATGAATAGGTTACAAGAAGGCAAGTTAAAGCAAATACTAATTTAAACACAACAACAAGTTAGAAATAAATATTAACAGTGCTAGTAAGAGCTCCCTTTGCTTTGCTATCATCTGCAGAGTACAACAGATTAAAGCGGTGCCTGGCCAGTCGAGAGCTTTGAAGGACTTGTACCCAGCCCAGACCATTTACTGTATACACACTGCTATAGTCTTAAAGGGACAGGCGCAGAAGCACATCATTGCACTCTCATGCAAATCAATAGGATAAAACAAAGAACCATGGATTTACTATCCCTGCAGGACATCTGCCTGGCAGTGGACATTACTGGAGCCCTGGAAGACACTTAATGTAAGCCCCAAATTGGTGGTGGTGGTGGTGGGGGGGGGGCTACAAAAGTTGACATGGTTCAAACTTATGCAAAATTGTTTACCTCACAGCAGCTGCAGTTTTGTCCCCCCCGCAGCTCACTGTCTGTCTCTTTCCCTCTCTTGCTCTCTCCACCACCTTAGGCTCCCCCTCAATCAAGGATAGTGTGCATGCAGTCAGAGAGAGAGAGACAGACGTCCTGTTCGCACCCCAAGAGATACATAAACAATAAGCAGATGTCCCGGTCTCACCCCGGTACTGAGATGTCAGTTTCAGTACAACACCCTGTCTCACTCTCTCTGTGTGTTCCCCCCACCCAACAAAGTGGCTCCATGTCCCAGTTGCAGTTCCCGTCTCACTCTCCCTGTCTCTCTCACAGTCCCTGGAAGACACTGTTGAGCACTGTGACTGTGAAATTGCTTGGACACCACCAGTGCTGTAAATCACAACTGATTGAAACAACACTCTCACTCGGACTCAATGGTAGCCAACAAGTTAGGGAGGTTGTGGGACCGACGGAATGCTGTGCTGTGTGTCAGTGTCTCTGCCCCCATCCGACGTTCACCAGCTCCATACTACCATGGTCTACCGCTCTCTGGCTGTCCCTCACTCTGCAAGGTCTTGGAGTGCTTACTTTATGTTGCCTGCATAACTACTGCATGTGGCATGGGGATGCAATGTTAGAGGAGGCTGCTGTGTCCTGCTTCATTACAGTGTCTCTTTCTGTCTTTGTCTGTGGTAATCTGCAGTGGTCTCTAACTCTGTATTTATTCATGAGTTGCAACAAGGGGTGAGCGGAGGATGTATACTGGACACCATTGGTGGTGGTGGGGCACTCTGTCTCGCTGTACAGTACTCTGGGACAGCAGCCCGTCGGGGCGGGGGGGGAGGGGTTTTAATCTCTCTCAAAAGTTTACAGCTGTACAAGCTGATTTCTGACTCTGCTGCTATTTTGTATTTTTAATATGTTTTCAGCTCTTTGGGATGAAATAATTGCACTAGGGGCTCTTTCGCTTCCCCACACTTTTAAATGGCTCCCAGTCTGCTTTCCCTTTCTGAAGCAGGGAACAACTGCCGATGGCACTTTCCCTGAAATGCTCCACAAAACCATGCATTAACAGGACTGCTTAATGCATGGCTATGCAGGGGCTGTACACCAATGGTCTTTAACGTACCTGACAACCCATGTTATAACTGCCAATAGAGAGTGCTTCACAGATGCAGAGGCGACTGTGTTGTCACTCCATCATGTTGTTCTTTTGCAAGGAATGCGGGAGTCCTTTTCTCGTAGCAAGAGGTCTGCAGAGCTTGGCGTGGGGTCATTATGTCGCAAGACATAATGCCGCATGGCACTATGCGCTGCACGATTAATGCCATGAGGCATCACGTTTTTGTTCTGTGGGGGGGGGGGCTCTTCCCCCCACACCCCCGGACCACCTACCACCAGAGATTCTCAGCTCCGGGGGGGGGGGGTCCAACTCGGAGAGTGCACAGGTCTGGGTTTTTCCAAAATGCCGTACGCTATTAAGCATGCGACATTATGACCCTGTACAGCAGAGCTCCACCCACTGCAGCCCTAAAAAGAAAATAACATGAGATCTGGTTGTACTACAATCAGAGTAAAGCAAATTACACAGCAGAGAAGAGGGAATCAGAGCAAACATTAAACTAGGACAAGTGCCATCATAGGCTAGTTGAGAATATATTAAAAGGAATTAATAACAGTCACACTTGTGTACACAATGGTGATCAAGAAGAGTCTTGAATTAAGTGGGTTAGGGAATTCCAGTTGAAGTGTAACTTGCAGCATATTCCAAAGAGTAGGTGCAAGCCAACTAAGAGCCATTTTTTCCAACATGAGTAAAATACCTTGTGATATTAAAAAGTATAAAATATAATTTTTCCCTTAGATTATACATACCAGTAGACCTTGTAAAGACAGTGGCAATTTATGGTGGCAACACACTGTGAAGGACCTTGTAATACCATATATGTGTAGTCACCACCTGGAGTTCTTTTGAAACCCTCCAAGGAAGCTGGCCAGAGTTGCCTAAAGTGATACTACACGAGGTACTTGGGACTGATAGTGGTGCAGTGCCTTCACCTGGGGTAGCCACATTGGGGTACCTGGATGCTGACACACAAGACTGTTACTCCCCAGGAAACTGCATAACCTGCCCACGTAGTCCCGCTACCAAAACTAGTGACACTGTAACAGCAGTAACAATGCCCAAACCAAAAAATGCAGTTTAAATAAAAAATAATTTAAAAGGGAGGGTACAGAAAGAATAAAGGTACAGAAGTAAAAATGGAAGAAATGGGATAGCAGAAAAATTCTTATTATGCTGTATCAACAACTATTTGCCCCACACAATCTGCCCTCCTGACAGTCATTCAAACTCCAAGCAGGTGCATTCAACTTAAATTCCCTCAAAGGCCATGGGGAAGAGCTCTCTTATCAGTTGCAGTGGGTACTTCACTGGGGATACAGCTGCTGCTAGCAGGGTAGGAGCTCAATGGCACTTTATATGTTGCAGGCAAAACACACTTTAAAACCCAAACTGCTGCTGAACAGTTAAACTGTAAACTGTTGAAAAGGGGCCCTTATTTGCAGCCCACACACAAATGGGTGGCTGTATGGCCTCCACAGTCCTGCCTAGGGCTTCTCCCTCAGTCCTAGCACAATAACAATTTTCCCATTATGAGGCTGAAACCCTAATGGTTACACATAGTTTTGTAGCTTCACAAATACCTCTGGTGTCTGATGACGGAACAGGTGAGGTAGCTGAACCTGCTTCTGGCTGGAGAGCAGACTTCCCCATGGTTGTCTGGTCTTCAATCACTGTTCTCAGCTCTCTCACAGTCGGTCTAGGGCTGCAGCTGCAGGGGGTCCAGGGACCCTGAAGCAGGCAGTGTCCATCTCGGAAAGGAACTCGTCCCCCAGAAGGGAAAGTACTGGTGGGGCAGAAATCCCCCAGCTGCAATCCTTGTCTTCAAACTGTTAGTTTTGATAAGAACTTTTGTTTTCTTCACACAAAAAAATAAAGAGCCAGTTGCTGGGATCGCAGACTTCTTTAGCCTGCCAGGCCTGCAGTACCTGGTAGACCGTGGCTCGTTGGTTCACAGCTCCTATCCTCCTGTCACACTGACGCACCAACTAAGCCCAGCTTGTATACTTCAATTCCCTTTTATATTTACAGAACTCGACACCCCATTGTGCTCAAAATCCCTAGGCTGTCTGAGCTCAGAATGTCAGCTGGGCCATGCAAAGCATGCTTGCAGAGTCTAGCAAAGCAAATAGGTGACTGGCCCAAATTCCCGGCTGGAGAACTGTAACCTCTGACCCATTTTCTAACAGTTGTGGAGCCAAAGACTTGAAACTACATGTTTCACCCCGTATGTTTATATCCTGTGGTTCTTTTGTTTCCACCGCTGCTGTTTTATTTTAACCCACAAGGGTTGCTTTATTCCTGTCCTGGCCCCATGGCCCGCCACTGGGCCAGGACTGTTTTTAATTTTTTGGGCAAGCAAGTAGCCCATAAAGGGCAGCCCCGTGGAGGGGGGCCTACATATGTAAGTTTCTTAACCTTCTTGTAGCAAGCAAAGTCTAGTCAACAATACTGAGTAAAGGGGGAAATGGTGTGTTCTAGCGGTCCGGCTGGTGGTAAAGTGGAGTGCTCTATGGTAAAGCATATCTAAGCTGGCTAATTGCATTGCAGAGGCACTAATGTCACCATAGCCAAGCAGTGGTAAAAATGTCTCCTGCACTAGTGTGTATCAGTCTTTGTTACAGATTTGTATGTTAGTACTATATGTGTTTTAGTTTTATGGCTTTGTACTGCTTTAATATTTATTACTGGCTTCTGTGGTTGTTTGTTTTATATTTGTAACCCCCCTCGCGGGAAGGGACTTACCTGAATTGCTGCCGGTTGTCCTCCCGAGGCTCCTGAACCGAACAGAACAGTGTTGCTGGTGCTGCAGTGGCCATCTCTCTCTTGCTTAACCGTGTGTGGCACAGAGTGAGAGAGAGGCTAGGGTGCAGCTCAGATTTTCAGCGCCACCTCCATCCTCCTTCATCGTGGCTGTATAATGCATTTTTTCTGCTCCTCTTTTCCATTCTGGCAGTGAGGACTGAAGACAACCAGTGACTTTGTATATATTTTATCCTGCATAGTCCACAACTTTGTGTGTATATGTATATATATATATATATATATATATATATATATATATTTATTGCAAAAACTTCATTAATGCATCCAGTTAGGGTTAAAGTGACAAAAGTGGGGAAATGAAGATTTTAAGATTTGAGCTTCCTAACCCCCCCCACAACCCCATTCTCCACACACCGACAGACGTTGTTGTGTGCCATGGAGTTGTCAGGCCCAACTCTCACCCCATTCCATGTGTAAACAGGTTGACATGCTACAGTAAAAGAGAATGGGGTGAGAGGCCTCATGACCCCATGGCACACCCCGACATCTGTAAGTGTGTGGAGGATGGGGATGGTGGGGTGGTGCGAGGGTTAGGGGTGCAATCCTAACATCTCATTTCCCTACTTTTGTCACTTTAACCCTAACTGATGCATTAACAAAGTTTTTTAATTAATTTTCTTTCTTTTTGAGAAAGTGTAATGTAACTGGTAGTAGCATGTGTTGGTGGGCCCCATGCTCCCATCAAGCTGTCCATTTGTGCATAATGATACACGTCTGCGGGAGCTTGGGCCCTCCAGACCTTGCGCTCACACTTACACATAACAACAGAGACATGCAATAGCCCTATAGGCCTGAAAAGGAACCCTTGTAACACTAATTTGTCAATATCTCAGTAACCATACAACCTCTGAAAAAAATTCCACTGCAGTTGTAATCATGACTTCGAAACCTCCACATGTGCAAAGCTGCAGGTAGTGAAAAATCCGTATCTCGCATTGTTTCTGAGATATGGGCACTGAAAGTCACTGTGGGCATCGCAATGTTATCCTATGGGAAAAATCTCAACTTCAAGACGGCATATCTTTGTAGCCGATTAACTGTTTTGCAACTAAATAGCATAATTCACATCTCTGGGACATCCCCTTTATACCCTGAAAATATCAAGCCAGAAGACCAAACCATTTTTTTCACAGAGCAGTGGCAAAGTTCATAAAACCCTAGTTCACGAGCTGACAAAATCCCCATTTGTGAGCAATCCTTGATCATCAGATTTTGGCCATCTGGTCTGGAAGTTGCAATCAAGGATTTTGTCTGCTTGCCGAAGAGGATTGGCTCTTGAACAGGGATTTTGACAGCTTGCGAACAGGGAATTATTTATTTTATTTATTTTTGTTTATTGAATTTTGTTGACCAGTAGGCCCACTGGGCCCCGAGTGTCCCTTTTTCAAGGGCAACCCGGAGAGACATTACGTATCATTACATGGCATACTTGGTGATACAGACAGTAAACAGGTATTAACTGACATACAGGTTCAATCATTACAGTTTCTGACATTGATTCATAACAGTAGAGGCAAGCTATCCATAATGTTTTGGCATGACTCTTACAGGTAAGGTGATTGGCATAAGTCTGTGGGGGGGGGAGGGCTGTCAGGTGCTATAACATAGGCAAGTGCTTGCCTCAAGTAGGTGCGCCTTGAGCCTGGTACGGAAGTTCATGAGTGAGGAGGCTTCCTGTATCACTGGTGGAAGTTTGTTCCACAGAAGGGGGGGCTGTGACAGAGAAAGATTTCTGGCCTGCACTGGTCCTGACCCTTGGGGTTTCTAGTAGAGTCCTCCCTGTGGACTTCAGGGTTTGAGGGTTATGTTTGGAGGCTAAGGCAGATGAGAGGCTGGGTGGAGCTGTAGGGCTGAGTAATTTAAATGCTAGGCAGAGGAGAGGGTACTGAAGGCGTGCTTCAAAAGAAGGCCACTGTAATTTGGCTAGTGTGTCGCTGTGGTGGCTCCTTGAATGATCCTGGGTAGCGAACCGCACAACCTTGTTGTATAGAATCTGCATCCGGTGGACCTCTAGCATGGCCATTCCCTGTATTACAGGGGCTGCATAGGTCAGTTTGGGGAGCAGGATGCTTGAGGCAATGGAGAGCCTGGCTTTCCGAATAAGCTGATCCTTAATCCGATACAAAATTCCAAGTTTCCTGTGGATGGTCTTGGTCACTTGTTCCACGTGGTTCTTGAAGGTGAGACCTTGGTCAAGCGTAAGCCCTAGGTATTTTAAGGAGGGAACAACTTCAATGCTGGTCCTAGCCAGCAATTTAAGCTGTAGGGAGCTGGTCCTGTCTTGCCCCAGGGATCTGGCCCCAAACAGCATGGCTTTTATTTTGCCTACGTTCAAGATCATTCTGCTTATTTTTAGCAAGTTCTCCAGTGACGTAAGGTCTGATTGGAGTAAGGGGCTGAGAGCCCCCAGGTTATCCGAGGAGCGGTATATAATGGTGTCATCCGCATATTGTACTACTGCGCTGCCCCCTCAGTGGAGGTTTAGATCATTGGTAAACAGCAAGAATAGTAGGGGACCAAGGATCGAGCCCTGTGGTACTCCCTCTTTTAGGGGTAACGGGTCAGATAGTGCACCCTTCCAGCTAACTCTCTGGGTGCAGCCAGATAAATAGCTCTTGAACCACTTTAGAGCCAGGGGATCTAGGCCTGTCTTTTTAAGTTTTACTAGCAGGAGGTTGTGGTTGACAAGGTCAAAGGCCTTGGACAGGTCAATGAATACCGTGCCAGTTGGGTTCCCTTTGTCCATGGCACTGAGTACGTCTGTCATGAGGTTAGTGAGGGCAGTGTTCATGCCATGGTTCATACGAAAACTGTGTTGAGAGGAGGCCAGTAGTTGGTGAGTCTCCAGGTAGTCGCGGAGTTGGCTATATATTAGTCTTTCCTGCAGTTTGGCAAGCAGACAGAGCATGGACATTGGCCTGTAGTTACTCGTGTGCTCCCAGGAGCCACCCTTGTGGATGGGAACCATGTTAGCCTGTTTCCATTGGTGTGGAACAGTGCCTTCCAGTAGAGATCTATTTATGAGCCAGGTCAAAGGTCTGGAGAGGGATTGGGCACCATCCTTGAGTAGCCAGGGATTAATTCCATCAGGTTCGACTGGGCCTTTGATTTTCAGGGCCCTCAAGAGAGTTAGCACCTCTTTAGTCCTGACCAACCTGAAGTGGAATAGTGGTCATTGTAGTATTGGGGGTTCGGTGTTGTTGGGTGCCAGAGGGAGAGGGGGTAGTCCAGCCTTATATGCGTCAGTGTTGGTGAAGTGAAGGTTGAGGGCTGTGGCAGTTTGTGGGCCATCTTGCACTAGCTTACCATTGACTTCCATAGGACCAGGTTCAGCCTTGAAGTTTCCTCTGATCAGCTCATTGATATGAGACCAAAATAGTTTAGAGGCTCCTAAACTATTTTTTTGAAGGCGAGTGACATACTCCCTTTTAGTCTGCTTTACTGAGCTCTTGCATTTGTTTCACAGGGCTTTATATGCCACAAGATCAGCCAGGACAGAGGACTTCTTAAACCTCTTCCAGGCCTTGTCCCAGCTGATCATCAGGGCTTTTAGAGTTGGAGATATCCACTTGTAGCAGCTGCCGTGTACTCTGAGCTTCTTTAGTGGGGCAAAGAGGTTGGCTGCTTTAGTCAATGAGTTTTGGAAGTATTCTAGTGCCGCATCCAAGGAGGGGGGGAGCCTGATGGGTCTGCAGTCCAGGCTAATGAGGTAGTCATTGCATTGTGCCTCTGAGAAATTTGAGTAATCTCGGGCGGTCAATATTCTGGGTTGGACTTAGGGCACATTATTCCTCCAGATGCAGAATATTGGGGAGTGGTCACTCTGGGCATCGGCCATGAGCCCAGCTTTCTGGATATTGGAGGGATTTGTCACCAGAGCCCAGTCCAGGATGGTGTGGTTCCCTGACTTGTGGTTCAACCTGGTGGGTTCTGAAATAATGTGTGTCAGATTAACCTCCCGTGTCAGGGACATGAGGTCTTTGTTGGGGTCATGGGCCCAATTTAGGTTGAAGTCCCCCATAATGATAAGCTCCGTGGTGACGTCCTTCGTCATGGATCTGGTGATGGCCTCTAGGGATTGGCAAGCCGACTTAGGTGGATTGTAGACACATCCTATAGTGAGGTGCTTGGACTGGCCGAGGGTGACCCATATGAATATTGATTCACTGTCTGGGGTGGGGTCTGGCTTTAGGGTTAGGTTTGACACCGTTAGGTTGTCTTTTGTGTAGATTAACACACCACCCCCTCTTTTTCTCTCCTTGTCTTTGCAAAAGGAGTTATATCCTTGTGCCATGATCCCATGGTCGAGGATGTTGGTCTTAAGCCAGGTCTCAGAGATGGCCAGAATATCTGGCTTGTAGAGGTCTAGCCAGGCTTGCACCTCTTGCATTTTGGGTCTGATGCTGCAGACGTTCATGTGTGCAATCTTCAAACTCTTGGAGAGTGCCCACTGTGGGTCCCGTGGGGAGGATATTAAGATATTGGAGATGGGAGGGCCCGGGTTGGGCTGGATGTCACCTGCCAGGAGAAGTAGCACCGCCAGCATACCTAGTAGCTTGGGGCTGGCTGATGAGATTAGGTTGCTACCGAGTCTCCTACTAGTGAAGTGGAGTGACTCGTAGCATATGCCCTGTCTCACTAGCTCATGGGCTATTTATAAGGATTGCAAGCTAGAGTAGGACTTGGTATAGTGTAGGTCCAAGGGAGGAATGTCATCGTCTTGTCATCTCCAAATGTCTGGGTCCCCTTGGCCTACCATCAAGTCCATGCATAGTAGGAACAGAATGTAGAGTATTGCCAGGAGTACTGTCTTGTTGGGGAGTAGAGTGCATGGCTTTTTTTCACCACACAGCCTGGGACAGGGTGGGAGGGGGGCCCATGTCTGCCTCATGATCGACATGTTTGCTAAAAAGAGGCACCCTGTGTAATATTGAAGTAGCCTCTACCATCTCTAGGATGTTGCACTCACTTAGACCAGTTTCAGGTAGCTGGGGTTGTTACAGGGTTGAACAAGAGACTGAAGTGCTTCTGCTCAGTCAGAGAGAGCTAGCAGCTAGTTCTAGCCCTAAAGTGAAACCCGTTAGCGGTGTGTTCTATACAAATCTATTTGTTGAATGATTCAATTAAGTCTAGGAATACTGGTCTAGTCCTAGGCTGACCACTGTCATCTGCAAATTGCAGGCTATAGTTACTTAGAGAAGATAGGTATTGGTAACAGTGGGTAGCAGTCCCACAGGGATTATCAGTTTCTCAGCCTGTTCTAGAGGAGGGGGTAATTCTTAAACCATTGTACAGGTAGTAGCACTTTGATTCTGACAACTAGAATTACAGAATTACAAAAGCAATCCCCTTTCGTGAGCTGACAAAATCCCCATTCGTGAGCCAATCCCCTTTTGTGAGGTGTCAAAAGCCCCATTTGCGAGCAAATCCTTGTTTGCGAGAGGGCCATCTGGTCGTGATATGACGATGAAGGATTTTGTCAGCTCTCAAAAGGGGATCAGCTCATGAAAGGGGATTTTGACACCTTGAGAAAGGGGATTTTGTCAGCTGGCAAAAGGGGGATTAAAAAACCCAATCCCCTTTCGAGAGCTGCCAAAATTCCCGTTCGTGAGCTGATACCCTTTTGCGAGCTGTCAGAATCCCTGTTCATAAGCTGATCCTTGTTCATGAGATAGGGCCATCTGGTCTCTAAGTCACAATCTAGGATTTTGCTACCTTGCAATAGGGGATCGGCTTGAGAACAGGAATTGTGTCACCTCGTGAACTAGGATCAGAAGCAAGTAGCGAACAAAGAATTTTAAAATCTAAATGGTTGTTTTTTGGCCAAAACAAAGGAAACCAAAGGCATGGGTTTGTAGAGGGCATCATCCTGAACAAAACCCATGCTTTATTTGTGCAAGAAGTCACCCGTGGAGCAAGCTATGACATTTTGTTTAGGGAAAGAAATGAAAACAAAATGGCAGCTTGCGAACAAAGAATTTTTTTCTCACGAATGGGATTTTATAAATCCCCATGCACAAGCTGGCAAAATCCTTGATCGCTGGTCCAATCCCCTTTCGCAAAACATACATATAACTCTTGGAGTAAACTGAGCATGCTCAGAACCCAAAACTTCAAAACGAAATAACTTTGGGACAGATTAAGTATTGTTTCACCAAACTAATGCCGGATTGTTCTTTGACCAAACCTCTTTCTACCCTAAAAATGTCAGACCAAAATACCAAACGGTGTGGCCACAGCACGATGGTCAAAAATCAGCAGAACAAGTGCCAAAAAAAAAAGCCAAAAACGCATTTTTCAGTAGTTTGTTGCACAGAAACCGCAAGTCCAACTGAAATGTAACTTGGCAAATCAAGAGACCACCATACGAGACCACACTTTCCAAATTTTATGCAAATTCGTTGAACTGTTGCACAGTTATTAAGGTGCAAAATTTGGAGTTTAACATTAAACTACTTACTCAACCCTAACTATACTGGCGTGACTGCACCAGTATAATACTATATATATGTGTGTGTGTATTATATATATATACATACACACACACATATATATATGTTGTACCTTTTACAACTGGAATTTTTTTGTATTGTATTTCTGCCCCCACATCCACCCAACAGGTTGCAACTGGAAATGAGCCCATTTAGAGTCAGTTTGCTTACCTGGTAAAATATGCTAAAAAAAGGAAAAGGATCCTTCAAATAAAATATCACCAACAGCTTAGACTGGTTCCACTTCAGCTGGTTTCTGTCTGTATCCCCCTTCCCAGGAAAAGGCTGAAAATAGGCAGAATTGTGTAGTCCTCCTTTCCTGATCAACAAAATCTAAATTAAAAGAAAAGGGACCAGACACCACTCCATCTTCAGTGCCTCAGAGTACCATCAGGACTGACTCCAGTGCCATTTTTAGGGCTGCATGGGCGGAGCCTGCAGTCCTTTAATGAACAGAATGAGGACTCTGCCTTTTTGTCCTTAATTAAAAAAAAAAAAAAAGATTCTCTCCGCCCATCACAACCCCACCCCTCTCTGGTGCCTGTGCTCTTTCAGTGCAGCTGCTCCCCACCAAGCTCTCGAAACCCTCCTGCTACCTCCCACTGTGCGCTGTACCGCCCCCAACCCTCTGTTCCCTTCCCCCTTTATTCTGAGCATTACACTCAGCCAGCCGTAGCCATGCCTTACTATACCGCCCCACCCCTCTGTTCCCATCCCCTTTATTCTGAGCATTGCACTCAGCCAGCCGTGGCCATGCCTTACTGTACCGCCCCACCCCTCTGTTCCCATCCTAGAATGGCACTGTGATTAGCTTCAAAGAAGCAATACACTGAACATCAGAAGCGCCTCTGTCGCTTAGCATCCAAAAAAGAGAAAGTTTAAAATAACCTTTTCAGCAGTTTTACTCCACAGTCACTTAGGAAGCGTTCTTATGTGGATAGTAGGACAATTTAAACTTATCTCCTGGCTCATATCTTCTGTGCAGCAAAACCATTTGCATTCTCCCGGCGACATCGGTGGACAGCACCTGCACTCCAGTTTCCGTCTTTCCATTCTCCCATTATGGCCTTGTTAAGTGCTTTCTCCGGTGTCCATTGAGCTTTCCATGAAAAAACAATAAGAAAATCGTTCCACTGAGTGTAATAACTTCAAACGCACATTCTTAGAGTCTTTCTAACCCTTTAGGCAATGTTAGCATACCTTTAGGTAGACAATGTTTAGCATCTCAGCACATGTAGTGCTTTCCCACTTTCCCCATGACAGCAGGGTTTTTATATAAGTTTTCATTCTCAGCAGAGTCTCAAGTCAGTTCCATCAGTTCGGTAGTCCTTTGTTCCTATTTCTTATTGCTTCAAAGCAGTGGCTCAAAATGCTAGCAGAACACCAAATAATATAGTTAAAACACCATTTGCCGAAACACTACTCAAGCTGGAAGACTGACTGGTTTAATTTCATCTTGCCAGGTGCTGTATGCAAGACTATAAAATAAAAAATAAAGATATCCCCCTAGTTTAGTTTTCTTTGGAGGAATGGATGTAGCATGAAGTGGAGCAGAGCTTTCCCCCGCAATCCTGCACAAACCTCTTCAAGTTCAGTACCCTCAGCTAATTAAATGCAGCTGCAAACTCCAGGGCAAATGGTTCAATACACGAGTCCTGCTCTGGCAAGACATGGCGCACCATTGAACGCCCTGCACTAAAAGCATGCACTAAACCAAAATGACAAGAAGTGAGAATATTAAACAGCATCAAAAGGCAAACAAAGTAGAAAAATATAGAGGATAATGTATGGTCCTCTACCGGTAACCGGTCTGTTAACTGTTGAGAGGTTGCCAAGGCGACCTTGTAAACCTCGAGAGTGAAGCTCGAGAGGTTTACGTCGCCATGGCAACCCCGAGACGGTTAACAGTGACCGGTTGCCGATAGAGGGACCATACATTATTTTTTATAGTGTATGGTCCCACGTAAAAAGTAAAACAGCTGCTTACTTTTTGACAGATAGTCACCACCACGGCCGTTCAGTCCTTCCCTAACCGCTGCATTCATCCGTCGGTTCGCCGTTTAAAAAAAAAAGGTGCACATGCGCAGACCGATCGCTGTTGTTAACCTATTGATGTGACGTAGCATTGATAGGTTAACAACATTGCTACGTCACATTGATAGGTTAACAACCTTAGGAAATGATGATTTCCTTAGGTTAATAGCGTTCGACCATACATTATAAGCTTAGTTTCATTTATCAATTGAAATGAAAATAGCATACGGAACTTGCAAGTGCCACTTCGAGACAGAGCTGCAGGGAGAGTCAGCATCTGATCAGAAAGAATCTAGTCTGATACAGTATGTTATTGCACCTTTTAGCTGCTAACATCATTAGCATAACAGTATTTTTTTTGTGTTTTATGTTATTCTCGGCAGATTTAATAGATTGTCCCCTTTGTTTACTGAGACCGAGAACCCCTTTAAAACTCAAGGCTACTACAAACCATTATACATGCACAAGAAAGACACTACATTTTCATGGGCCGATAGGATCCTGTAAAACATCTGATGATAGTATGTAAACAGGGCTCTTAGTGTGCCCCAACAATTTCATCATCAGTACCTGATCCTAAGTGGGGGTGCTTTTGATAATCTATTTCCATCTCTCCAGTGTGTTATGATTAGTGGCGATTTAAGACCAGTTGTAGTTTACCTTTCCCAGAATTATTTCAAGGATTTTGTGAAGACTCACAATGCTGCCTCGGTGGCAGAGTGCCGTGCTCTGACTGTGCGTACTTCAGTTTACCATGCCACTTTCTATTAGGCTTTGGCAGATAAGTCTTTGCAACCCCCATCTCCTGTTCATAGACATATGAAATCATCACCAGTCAGGCAGTTTTAAAGAGGATAGGAAATAATGTCTAATGGGAAAATAAATGTGTCCTGGTTTTCTTTTTAACAGTGAGTGTGTGTGTTTTTAAATAAACGAGTAAGTTAAAGTGGACATTTAATTGCATTTTGTTTTTCTTACTGAATCTCACAATATGGCAGTTGCAGTGCTTAACTCAGGTTGCTTCCCATTGTTCATGACTAAAAAGTGAGCATACCTGATGTGCCATGACATCTTCATTTGAGATTGTGATGCTATATATCTCTGCCCTCGCACTACACTCACATAACGAACATGCAGCTGTCACCCATACAGAAAATTTCTGTATGCGGAAATAGATTTGATTTTTCTTTTCATGCGCCCTTGGTTGACTTGTGTTGGAACATTAACGTCCCACTATTTATATCAGATCACGCAGCTAAGTCGCATTTGCTCTGTTTAAGATTGTAAGGCTAATTTTCATACTGCATCTTATAGCTGACTGAAAGAAAAAAATGATGTATTAGTACTGTGTGTATTTATCATTTAATACAATGTAATGGCTTCTGACCTTATTCATAGTGGGGCATATCTTACAGTTTTTAAGATTTCTATTCTAAGACACATGAAGCAAAACTTTTTTTTTTCCTGGTCATCAGTTTGTAGGCAGCACGATGATCACACATAGGTTGTCACTGACCCTTCAGATACAGTTAGAACACTTTTGGTTGCTGTACATGGCGCAATGTATAAGTCGATGGGGAAAGTGACCTTAGTAAATTTGTCAATATTCCATATATGGCAACCATGTCTCTCTCTCATAAATTTTGCACTGATCTACCGGACCAGGGGTGGGGTGGGGTGGGGGCAGACAGTACTGACTCCAAACTGTTTAAGACTGTTAATCCAGGACAGTAGATGAACATTTGTCACCTGAAGAAAAGTGCTGAGAGATCGCTGGTGGAATACATAGTATGATGTATCATTTCACTGATCACTGACTTGATCTATTACCCAGTATTTCTGCATATTTAACTTGATACAACACTGGGTTTCTTTTTTTCAGTTAAAATGTTGAGCAAGATCAAATCACAATTGAAAAGTGAACACAGCATAATCACATCTGGTGGCTCACAGCAGCTGCAATTATTTCTCTGAATACATTCACATACCCCAATCCATTATTTTCCCATACCATCGCGCTACAAGCCATGCATTACTTGAAAAAGTTTCAGATATAATAACCTGTGTGATTAATTACTATGTTCATCAGTAGTTTTATTGTTTATGGGCTCATATTGCTGTGGTACTGTGCTCAGATGGCAGCTGCTCAGTGAAGTCAGGACTCTATGCCTGTGAGCCATTTCTGCAGATCAAAGCTGCTGTGAGCAATCTGAGAGACTCACTTCTAGAGAAGCTGCTGAGCTGTGAAACAAAGAGACAGAGCCCTGCATCCACACCACGCTGCTGCGCGGCCGGGTAGGATATATGCTATCCTTTATCAAGTGAGGTGATCAAGGAATGAGGAGTAATGGGGTATATGACCCAAGTACGCATGTACTCTTGACCCATACAGATGCCTTTCCAATTCTTAAATTACAATTTGGGATTGTATATTCCACTCCCTGTGCTGCTCTAAGGGATCTCTTAATTTTTCTCACTGTAAAAAAATCCAGAACGTATTGAGGTAACTTATCTCTTTTTATTTTATACATATATGTCAAAAGGTGCCAGTCTCATCTATCTTCCAACCTGACCCAGTTTAAAGATCTATATAGATCACAATGGTGGGTCCTCCTGGGGGCGTCAAAGACGAAGCGAGCCAGCCTGGTATACATTACATCCAACCTGACCTGCTCCATTGTCGTCGTCGCACCAGCATAGAATATATCCTCATAATCAAGCACAGGTTGTACCATAGTGTTTACAATTTTAAGTGTGTTTCTAAGGTAGTATAATGTTTTATTCTGTATATTAGTCCTAACATTTTACCAATATTCTTTATTAAGGCCTCTATGTGTGCTCCCCAATTTAAATTAGCATCCAGGATAATTCCCAGCTACTTATATTCTGTTACCTATTGAATAGGGGTTCCATCCAGTGCCTGAATAGTGAGGGGAACATCACTTTTATCGGTGCGTGTAAATAAGATTAAGTGTTTTTTTTTGTATTCAAGCATAGCTTGTGATTTGTAAGAAAAATGTGAAATTTGGAAAAGGCCTCCTGCAATTTATATTGTATTTCGACTGTTTCCCTACTTTCAACATACAACATGGTATCATCTGCATAAATGTGGCATTTGACCTTTGAATCATGAAACTGTAGATTATTTATATAGATATTAAACAGTAATGCAGAATGGGTGGAGAAAATGAGGAACCGGGAGAGGCTTGAAAAATGGTCTGAGGAGTTGCAACTGAGGTTCAGTGCAAAGAAATGCAAAATAATGCACTGAGAAGAGGGAACCCTGGGGAGAGCCACAGGATGGGGGGGCGACATGTTGGGGTACATAGACAGAGGTTTCACTAGCAGAAGGCAGGTGGTAGGGGCATAGAAACCCTGGGGAGAGCTACAGGATGGGGAGAGGAGTTGCTGGCAGTCACCAAGAAACAAAGGGACCTGCCGGTTATTATTTCAGATGATCTGAAACTGTCAAAGCAGAGTACAAAGGCAGTGGGGAGGGCCAGTGGCATGCTGGGGTGCATAGGCAGGGGTATCACCGGTAGAAGGAGGGAGATAGTGATGCCATTATATAAGACCCTGATCAGGCCTCAGATGCAGTACTGTGTGCAGTTCTGGAGGCTGCACCTTTGAAAGGACATAAACAGGCTTGAGGTGGTCCAGAGAAGGGCAACTAACATGGTACAGGGATTGCACCACAAAACTTACAAGCAGAGATTAAGGGACCTCAATGTGTACTGGCTAGAGGACAGGAGGTAGAGAAGAGACATGATAGAGACATTCAAGTACCTCAAGGGTATAAACAATGTGCAGGGGGAGACATCCTCCAACATAGGAGGACTACAACGAGGGGGTATGACATGAAACTGGAAAGTGGCAGGCTAAGAGGGAATGTGAGGATGTTTTTCTTCACAGAGAGGATGGTGGATGCATGGAATGGTCTGCCACAGGAGGTCATGGGAGCAAGCACTGTGGTTGGATTTAAACATACATGGGACAGGCATGGGAGAACCATAGAAGTAAAGCTGAGGGATAGTCAGGAGCCATAGTCAAGTACATGGCTTACGGGCAGACTGGATGAGCCTAGTGGTCCTTATCTGCCGACAGTTTCTATATTTGAACCTCTGGCAGCCATTTTCACAGAGTCACTCAACACAGGAGTGGTGCCAGAGGATTGGAGGAGGGCACATGTGGTGCTTCTACACAAATCTGGCAGTAGGGAGGAGGCAGGGAACTATAGGCCACTCAGCCTCACATCAGTAGTGGGGAAGATCATGGCGGCACTGCTTAAAGAAAGAATAGTGGAACATTTAGAAACCATCACTGCCCAGAACCCAAGGTAGCATGGATTCATAGCAGAAAGTTTGTGTCAGATGAATCTAATATATTTCTTTGAATGGGTGACAAAGGAAGTAAAATGGGGGGGGGGGCATGGATGTCGTATACCTCGATTTCAGCAAGGGCTTTGACACTGTCCCACATAAGAGGCTTATTAACAAGATGGGTAGTCTGAGCATGGGAGACAAGGTGGTAAACCGGGTTAGGAACTTGCTAACAGACAGGAGACAGAGGGTGGGGGGTAAGTGGGGTACAATTTGGGGAAGGGGGAGTGACCAGCAGGGTACGGCAGGAATCAGTCCTTGGGCCTGTTCTGTTCAATGTCTTCATTAGCAACGAAAGGTGTGCCTGTTTGCAGATGACATCAAGCTCTGTAACAGTGTGGATACTCCAGAAGGGGTGGAAAAAATGAGAAAGGACCTAGGGAGGCTTGACAAATGATCTGAAGAGTGGCAACTAAGGTTTTATTCAAGGAAGAGCAAAATAATGCAACTGGCCTATAGAAATCCTGAGGAGGGCTACAAGATGGGAGGGGAGTTGCTGGCAGTCACCGAGAAACAAAGGAACCTGGAAGTCATTATTTCACATGACCTGAAAATGTCAAAGCAGAGTGCAAAAGCAGTGGGGAGGGCCAGTGGCATGCAGGGGTGCAAAGTCAGAGGTATCACCAGCACAAGGAGGGAGGTAGTGATGCCTTTATAGAAAACCCTGGTCAGGCCTCACACGGAGTACTATGTGCAGTTCTGGAGGCCGCACTGTTGAAAGGACATAAACAGGCTGCACATGGTCCAGAGAAGGGCAACTAAGATGGTACATGGCTTGTACCACAAAACTTACGAGGAAAGATTAAGGCATCTCAATATGTACTCACTGGAGGACAGCAAGGAGAGAGGGGACATGATAGAAACATTCAAGTACTTCAGCGGATAAACAAGGTGTGGAGGGGGGAAGAGACATCTTCCAATATAGGAGGAGTACAAGAACAAGGGGGCATGACATGAAATTGGAAGGAGGCAGGTTAAGGGATGTGAGGAAGTTTTTCTTCATGGAGAGGGCAGTGGACACATGAAATGGTCTGCCACAGGAGGTAGTGAGAGCGAGCACTGTGGGTGGATTTAAACATGCATGGGACAGGCATAGGGGAACCATAGAGGTAAAGCAGAGAAAAGGTCAGAAGTCGTAATCAAGTACAGGGCTTTCAGACAGACTGGATGGGCCTACCAGTCCTTATCTGCTGACAATTTGTATATTTCTGTTTCTATGGGCTTCCACACCTGCATACATATGCACATCTACAGTAGGAATGCAGCACAGGGTCCAATACTATTTTACTGTCTCAAAAAATAAGGAAATTCATTACAAAAAACTTTGTTAATGCATCAGTTAGGGTGAGTACTATAGTGGCAAAAGGAGGGAAATGAGGCATTAGGATTGATGCATAAACAAAGGTTTTTGCAATGAATGTACACACATACATACATACCACGGGCAGTGCGTAGGAGCCAGTCCTGTCACCGGTCTCTGCTCCACTTCCTTCTCTTTCGCCTCAGTCTCTCTCGTTTGTTTCAACATTCAGAGGAAGGGGGTATAAAAGAAAAAAGGGGCAACTGGGTCAACCCCCAAACTGCACTCCGTTTATACAGGAGGTGGATTAAAAACTGATTTAGCACATAAACTCATACTAACTAGAAGAAATGGCAAGAGACAAAGTCAAGGGCAACAATGGAGGATGGAAGACAGTTATCTGGAATTTGGAGAAAAAGGAGGTTATGGACAGGAATGGCAGCAGTTGGTATAATTCCTAATTAAACTCTCTGCTTTTGGCAACTTAATGCCCGGCACGCTGTCTCTCCCTGGTGCTCGCTCCTCTGCATCCGCCCAAGACTTCTACATTAGCAGCAGTGCAACTTTATGTATTGGTGGCTACTGCCACCCACCACACTCTCGCTCCCCATTCCTCACTCCTCTGACCCCCTCAGGCTTCCACATTACCCATGCTGCTGCTTTACTGAGTGTCGCTTCCTGCCACCCGCCACACTCTATCTCCCTGGTCCTCACTCCTCTGAAATCCCCACTAGGCTTCTACAGTAGCCGCAGTGCGGCTTTACTTATTAGCAACTACTGCCACCCACTGCACTCTCTCTTCCCGGTCCTCGCTCCTATGACACCCCCCAGACTTCTACATTAGCCACAGTGCGGCTTCACTTACTGGCAACTCCTGCCGACCGCCTCACTCTCTCTCCCTGGTCCTCACTCCTACGACACCTCCCCCAGACTTCTACATTAACCACAGTGCGGCTTTACTTACTGGCAGCTCCTGCTGACCGCCTCACTCTCTCTCCCCGTTTCTCGCTTCTCTGACCCCCCCAGGCCTCCACATTACCCATGCTGCTGCTTTACTTATTGGCATCTCCTGCCACCCACCACACTCTCTCTCCCCGGTCCTCACTCCTATGACACCTCCCCCAGGCTTCTACATTAGCCACAGTGCAGCTTTACTTATTGACAGCTCCTGCTGCCCACCTCACTCTCTCTCCCCAGTCCTCACTCCGAAACCCCCCAGGCTGCTACAATAGCTGCAGTGTGGCTTTACTTATTAATGGCTTCTACCACCCATCACACTCCCTCTCTCCGGTCCTCGCTCCTCTGAAATCCCCCCAGGCTGCTACAATAGCTGCAGTGTGGCTTTACTTATTAGCGGCTTCTACCGCCCATCACACTCTCTCTCTCTCTCTCTCTCTCCCTGGTCCTCCTCTGAAATCCCCCAGACTTCTACAATAGCTGTGGTGCGGCTTAACATATTAGCAGCTTCTGACACCTGGCACACTTCTCCATGGTCCTCGTTCCTATGGACCCCTTCCAGGCTTTTACATTAGCTGCGGTGTGGATCTACCTATTGGCAGCTCCTGACGCCCTGCGCACTCTCTCTGCCCAGTCCACTAAGACCTGCAGGAGTGACTTCTCTGACTAGCAGCTCCTTCCTGCATTTACAGTGCAGCTTCCACCATGTGACACCTGCTACTCTCATTGCTGCCTCCTCGCTCTTCTGAAGCCAGTGCCAGTACCAAACACCACTGCAAATACTGTACCTGCAAGTGAATGTTCACCATTGACAAATGCTTGTTTTCGTGTTAGGATTACAGTAATCTCATTTGGATTACCAAGTAGATTTTCACTCATTTTCCATTTGGGATTTCTAGCTAGTAGGTCTGCACCAGGACTTAGTGTAACTCTTGGATAACCAGAGTCATTTTCTGCTATTTCATATTTGCAAAAATAGTTTTTGTACTGTTACTAACTAAAAATATCCCACATTCAGTGTAGTTCAAGTTATATTATCATGCCCCTTAATTTGGCGGGTGCATCTAGTGATTGTGTGAGATCTAAAGGGATGGTAATGACCCACAGTACAGTGGCTCCCAGAGAGTATCAGTATCATGTGGAAACACTTAACATGACTTGCAATTGCCTAACTCCCTTTTACATTCCTGCTGTCACATCTGTGTTGCACTAGAAAGGCACTGCTAATTTGCTGAACTCCACTTTTGTGCGTGCACCCCTTTTGTGTAACCTGCTGGTACTCTTTATTGGTGAAGGTAACAACTGTCTCATTAGTCACCAGGGGGTGACCAAGTCCAGTGTAGGGAGGTAAGTAGGTATCGTGTTCCAGGGATTGTACTGCACACAACATCTGTCCCACTTATTTTCTCTGGGTGGAGGCATCATGCTATTTCTTTTCTTTTCTGTGAGGTCCCCCCACCATCACCACCACAGAAGAGAGAACAAACCCATCCCCTCAATCAGGTGTGACTGTACAGTCAACAGGCAAGGTGGTGAACCCAAGGGGCCACATATTGTACAGGCACTCTGAGCACTGGAACAGTCCTGCTGCTATATAAATTAATCCTACTCCTACTGCTGTTGTTTCCTTATACTGTACATTGCTCTCCTTCTTCAATCAGAACCTGACATGCTGCCTTCTAACATACTAAAATCATACTGGTTTGAGCTTATGCTCAGGTCACTGCTATTCCATTTTCATGGTTTCTCTTAACATCCCATTGGGAAAAAACCTTCAGCATCTCAAACTCCTTTTATCTGGGAATCCCTTTATTCTCTCCAAAAACTGCAATTTCTTTGTCTCTCTCTCTCTCCCTTCCTCCCTCTCCCTCTCTCCCCCCATGTCATCTGTCTTCTAGAATACCATCTGTCCCTTCTGTCTACTGCAGCTCTGTTAGTAAAATGCCTTTATTCACATTTCTCCAATCCTGTAAAACAATCGCGTGAGCGCTAGTCATTTAAGCAAACAGGCGGTATAGCCTAGTGGTCAGAGACAGCAGAGCTATAAACATGGGCAATAAAATCTGAATCCCATCATCACCATTTACAGTACTCATTATGTGAAGCAAGTCATTATTACTCCCCATGTTTCTGCCCACCAAGCTGCAAAACTGAATAGAAGGACCTCAATGAAAATGTGTTGGAGCATCAGCCCTCCCTTCCTGCCTCCCTGTGCATCGCCTTCCTGAGCGAAATTTTCAAGTACCTCAAGGGAATCAGTAAAATCCAAGAGGGTAGCATTTTTCAGAAAAAGAGATGTGCAAGAACAAGGGGGCACAATCTGAAGATAGAAGGGGGACAACGCTGGGGTAATGTGAAGAAATATTTTTTCACGGAGAGGGTGGTGGACACATGGAACGGCCTTCCTGAAGAGGTCGTGGAGTCAAAAACAGTGGGGGAATTTAAGAATGTATGGGACAGACATAAGGCTTGTGGGAGGTAGGAGGATTTAGGCTGTTGGTAAAGAACTGGTGCTGAGAGGAAGGGTTTGAATCATTGGTGACTGGTGACCTATCTGGAGGGATGGGGGCTTGTTCAAGCCTGAAGGCCTGCACCTATCCTGGAGGATCCAAGCACTCAAGGATAAGTTTAAATGCTACATGGACAAGCATTTAAACTAGCCGGGGGGGGGCAGGCCAGCAAGGAGGGTACCTAATTTCTCACCCCCATAGCCAGCAGTGGAAACAATGAAAAGGAGGAGAGGATATCTCTACAAAGCAGTGTGCAAAAGATGGAGATAGGTACCCAAGGGGTGGATAGGCAGAAAGGGGGCAAAATTCAACCAAAGGGCAGACAGCAGGGAGAACCAGGGATAAACGACAGTTAGGGAAGGGGCTTGAGTAGAACAGCTAAACAGTCCAAGGGAATCACATCATGGAAAGCCATGTGTGCCAATGCCAGGCGCCTTAGCAACAAGATGGAGGATCTGGAGGCTGCCATGGTGCAGTTGGACCCGGACTTTGTGGCCATCACAGAGATCTGGTGTAATGATAACCATGACTGGGAGATGGCCATACAACATATTCAGAAGAGACAGGCAGGCAGGGAGTGAGGAGGAGGAGTGGCACTTTATGTGAAAGATGGCATAAAGGCCACAGAGATCTAGGAGGAACAAAATGGGGGAGAGCTACTGTGGGTTAAGCTGGAAAGGAAAATGGGGTCAGCCATCTGCACAGGGGTGGTCTACAGACCACCAGCCCAGCAGGAAGAGACAGATAGGGAGTTAATGCTAGCCATCCAAAGGATAGCAGACAAGGGAGAGGTGGTGCTGGTTGGAGACTTCAATATTCCAGATGTGGACTGGAGCCTCCCAGGAGCAGCCTCAACCAGGAGCAGATTTATCCTGGACTGCCTTCAAGGTGCCTTCCTTAAGCAACTGATCATGAAACCAATTTGGCAGAAGGCAATACTGGACCTTGTGCCTACAGACAGGGACAGTGTGATGGGGGTAACAGTGGGGGAGCACCTGGGGAACAGTGACCATCTGTCACTGTGGTTTGAAATTACAGAAGGAGCAGAAACAAACCGCACAAAAACAGGTATCCTGGATTTTAGGAGGGCAGACTTTGAGAAAATGGGGACATGCTTGAAAGAGTCACTAATGGGAATGAAGAGAGAATCAGGGGTTAAGGAACAGTGGGCAATATTTATAACAGAGATTACAAGAGCAACAGAGTTATGCATTAAGTAGGTTAGCAAGGGGAAAAGGAAGTGGAGGCCGTTATGGTTTTCCAAGGAGATAGCAGAGAAAGTGAATGCCAAAAAGATCTCATTCAGGCAACACAAAAAGACAGACAGAAGGAGATAGGGAGAAGTACCAGGAGAAGCAAAAGGAGGCAGTGAGGTCAGTAAGGGAAGCCAAAGCTCAGACAGAAGAGCACATTGCAAAATCAGTGTGTATGAGGGACAAAACCTTTTACAGGTACATAAGTGAAAAAAGAAGGGCAAAGGGAGGGATAGTGAGACTGAAGGGAGAGGACGGGGGCCACGTGGAGGATGACAACAATAAAGCTGACATACTAAACAGATATTTCTGCTCAGTCTTTACTAAGGAAGAGGAAGGTAATGGGCCTGAAGTGGGAACGGTGCAGAAATGGACACAAGTCCCTTTACACGGGAAAGGGTCCTAAAGGAACTGGGAGAAATAAGAGTTGATAAAGCAGTGGGGTTAGATGGGGTGTACCCCAGGGTCCTAAAGGAACTAAGAGAGGTGGTGGCTGAACCTCTGGCAATCCTGTTTAGCCAATCACTGGAAACAGGGGAGGTACCCAAAGAATGGAGGACAGCAGATGTAGTCCCCTTATACAAAAATGGGAACAAAGAGGAAGTGAGGAACTACAGACCAATCAGCCTGAACTCGGTAGTGGGGACGATCATGGAAGCACTACTGAAGGAGAAGTTGGTGGAGCATCTGGTTGCCAAAGACTACAGGACCCATGGTAGCATGGTTTCACCGGGGGTCATGCCAGATCAACTTCATTGAATTTCTCAACTGGGTGACAAGAGAGGTGGATGAGGGGAGGGCAGTGGATATGGCCTATCTGGACTTCAGCAAGGCCTTTGACACTGTGCCACATAGAAGGCTGTTAAACAAACTGGGGAATATGGGAGTGGGCAGGACAGTAGTGTGGTTGGTGGGTAATTGACTGGGCAGCAGGACACAGAGGGCAGTGGTAAATGGTTGTCACTCCACAGAGGGAAGAGTGACCAGTAGGGTACCACAGGGATCAGTGCTGGGACTGGTCCTGTTCAACGTCTTCATCAGTAACATTGCGCAGGACCTAGAAGGCAGAATTTCCCTGTTCGCTATAATACAAAGCTTTGTAACAGAGTGGACATGCCAGAGGGTGTGGACAGAATGAGGAGGGACCTGCAGAAGCTTGAAGAATGGTCAAGGGTTTGGCAGTTGACATTCAACACAAAGTGCAAGATAATGCATGGGGTAAGAAGAAACCCTGGAACAACATATCAGTTGGTGGGTGAGGATATAACATGCGCCAAACAGGAAAGGGACCTTGGGGTTATCATCTCTGATTACCTCAAGGTAGGGAAACAGTGTGACAAGGCAGCAGGTAAAGCAAATAGGATGCTGGGATGCATAGGCAGGGGCATCACCAGTGGGAAAAGAGAGGTCATAATTCCACTACACAAGACACTAGTGAGGCCCCACCTGGAGTACAATGTACAGTTCTGGAGACCTTACCTATGTAAGACATAGACAGGGTAGAGAAGGTTCAGAGGAGAGCAACAAAGATGTTACAGGGATTGCATCACAAGTCCTATGAGGACAGGTTGAATGACTTGAATCTGTACTCCCTGGAGGAGAGGAGAGGGAGAGAGGGGATATGATAGAAACATACAAGTACCTTACAGGGAGGAACAGGGTACAGGGATACACTATTTGGCAGTGAAAAAGATGTTCCAGGAGTGGAGGGTATGGGATGAAGTTGGAGGGAGGGCGAGTCAGAGGAAACGCTAGGAAGAATTTTTTCACAGGAAGGGTGGTGGACAAGTGGAACACCCTGCCAGAGGAAGTGGTGGTGGCTTAAACAATCACGGGACTTGAGAATGCATGGGAAAGAGATACAGGAATTCTGGAGGTCAGGGGTAAGGGGCAACAGTCTTCTAGAAAAATGTAAAGGGAACTTACAAGCTCAAATGGGCAGACTGGGTGGGCAATAGGCCCTTATCTGCTGACAGTGTCTATGTATCTATGTAAAACTAGGTTCTGCAGCTTATCTGATAGGTAGGGAAATGGGCAGACTGGATGGGCCAAGCGGTCCTTATCTGCCATCAAAGTTTATATTTCTGTTTCCCAAAACTCATTTATTTATTTAGAAACTGGTTAACAGGTAGAGGCACACTGAGCCAAGGCTTGTTCCCAGGTGTGACTGTGGGGGGAAGGGTACAAGGCAGGAGAGAAGGTGTAATGCAGTGCAGGGAGTAAACAGCAGCAGAAGGCCACTTAACACAGGAAGGTAAAATTATGAGGTGGCAGTAGCAAGAAAATAAGCAGCTGTGATTGACCTAGAGGATTATGTGTGCGTATGTATTTATTTGAAATAGACACCCAAAGAGCTTTGTTAAACCTGAGGCATACTGCTACCTAGCTGACCCATAGATGGCGGTCTCTGTGAGATTATTTCTGCTGGCCTAAAGGCTGATATAGCAGTTTATTTTTTGTGAAGCTCTTTGGAGTGCAGTGTTTATGAAAGGAATTACTACTGTGTTTACCCAATTCCATTCTTTTCCTTTCTTGCTCCTGTAAAGCTCATGTTGTTCAACTACAAATTTCCGCTACTGTCACTGATAACCCTCCATGTGCCCAGTTTTATACCTTACCTTTTTGTCCTTGTTATGTTAATTGCCATTGGACTTATTTATTTTTGATACTGTTTATGAAAGACACTGCATCAAACTGCACTATAATTAATGGCTAAGGTTAATTACAACCCAAAACCATTACCCTAAATGGTCCACTGCACATGCTGCATCATACACGACTGCCTATAATGGAGAACTCGCACACACGCACACCACGTGATACAACAGTCTGCTGTCATTTTCTGTATGTTCCCATATTACCTGCTGACTGTGGTTCTGTTAACCAGTAAATATACAAAACAAAAAACGGGCAAGAGTGAAAACTTATGTTTTGTTATACACCTTCAATGTGTGATACCATTTCAAACCGCTTTACTCTTGGTTTCATGGATTGTGTGGTATCGCACAGTGGGTGTATAAAAACAGTCATTACATACTATTGCCCCAACATACAGTATTCTCTGAGTGAAATTTACCTTAGAAATAGCTTTCATTGCTACTGGGCATACTTAATTTTGTGTACTTTATAGCCCACTCTACTTTCCATCTGCACCTTTGCTGCAAGTCTGCTCTCTTTGGGAAGTGACAGACATAATGTGCAGCCTTAGTTCACCTCTCTGAGCTATCTTCAATGTCATAAACTGTGCTGTTGGTTGCCAGGGTTACTGGCACTCTAGGTGACATCACAAGGGATGGGGCTAGTGGTTCCAAAGTGGAGCCCCTCCTCAGTTCATGAAGCCCACTGCACTTTCCATGTGTGCCATTTCTGCACATCTCCTCTCAACTCCTGTAGATTGCTCACCTTAGGAAGCCGCTTTGACATTGTGTAGCCTTAACCCGCCACCCTCAACGTCCCCGAGCTGCGCTGTTGTTTGCCAGACTGACTGGTGCTCCGGGTGATGTCTGTGGGCTTGGTGCCTTACTGGTTTAAAAGTGGAGCTACTCCAGCAGCCCTTTCAATCAGTGACTCTCTCAGTAGTGATGGGAGACACAGCGGAAATGTAATGCAGTAAGCTGGACTGGAGGCTATTTTTAACCGTTACAATTTTTTTCATTGTTTTTCTTCATGCTTCGTTTCGCCTTCTTATTATTTTACTCATTTGTTTTGGTTTTATTTTTTGTTGTCAGCTAATTGCCATGGGTTTTATAGTTAGTGCATTGGCCATTTTATTGTTAGGAGTGTTTTACTCAACTGAAAGTTGTTCATATCTTCTTACGAAAAAAGTTTATTTCATTCCGACTATTTAATATAAACGTTATTGTTTAATTTGATACCACAAGCTTTGGTTTCATGCATTTACACTTCTCATTCTCAAGTTACAACAGTAAACTCCATATTGAGCTATTGGTGCACAGTATGGGGTACAGTATCTCATTAAATTCTTTATTTTTTTTAACTTCTTATTTTTCTATTTTACATACATTATATATGTATATGGGGTACTTCAAAAGTAATCATGCTGTGTTATACAATCTATTACATTCCTACCTATATATTAAATACAGGCAGAACAAAAGAAAAACAGGTAAATTAGATTCAAAATACAGCATAGCTAAGTCCTTTTAGTTAGGAGAATCCAAGCACATAAGAAAAATTTAAACTAAATCGTTATTGATCCATGCATTAATCACCCTTTCCTGAGGCTGACTTTTCTGCATGAGCCAACACAATAAGAGAAAACAAAAGTTCTTAGTGGAACAGACAGGGAGGCAGTATAGCGCAGTGGTTTAAAGCTCTGAGCTGCAAATCTGAAGACCTGGATTTGAATCCCACAGCCCCCACTTGCCTATACTGTGTGACCCTGAGCAAGTCATTTAACTTCCCTGAGCTCCCAGGTGGCACCTGTAAGCAAGTTTTCAGCTTAGTGTGCCACTCCTGGTTAAACAATTGAAAAAAACAAAATATATCACTTATACCCTATGCTGAAAAAAGCAGTATTCAAAGCAGAAATACTATCCAAAATTGAAACATCTCTTCATCATTTATTATGTTTGCTTGCACGCATGTGCAAGAAACATAGTGCCATCATCCGAGTTTTCGGAGGTGTGGCAGCCCTCTTCCAATTCAGTCAGTGTGTTTGCAGCCGTGGCCGCAGTTCTCCAATGGCTGCTGGAGCTGTCTGTGACAGCAGTCGAAAATGCAGTGGAGTACAGTTGAAAGGGGGAGCTACGCTTCAGTGAGCAGCGGTAAGATATCGCCTGCTCATGCACGCCTCCCCACACACACGTCATCGCACGCCGCATGCGTGGTTCACCCCCCACGCACACATTGTATAGCCGACGGGTGCCCAATCCCCCGCTGTGCTGCGCCCAAACAGAGTTCCACATGCCACGCCTGGGTGCCCACCCCAGCATGGCTACACATCGTATAGCCGATGGTGTGCCCAATCTCGTCGGCTCCACTGGGGCCCCCAGAGAGTACAGGGTGCTAGCTGGGAGCCCACCCCAGCGTGGCAACGAGATCTTATCACCGACGGGGTGCCCAATCCGTCGGCTCCACGCCCCAAACAGCCATCCTTGTGCCACGCTGGGAGCCCACCCAGTATGGCAAACGCCCCGCTGCTCCATCATTTAAAAACCTGAACACAAAACGGTCCACCGCTGCCCTGCCTACCTCGCCTCACCCACTGTGCACCCTGCCTCCCACACCCCATACTTACCTCGGACTCTGGCGCCGACGTATCTTTGTGGACCGGGAACACGCCTGCACTTCTTCAAAGCTGACTCTGTAACTGAGGAAATGCCGTAAGCTGTATAATGGGATAGATAGGGTTTTTTCCAACTTTGCTGCATCTCTCAGGCATTTTTTGATTTTGCACCAACCAATAGGTTTTTGGGTCCCCTCTCATGAATGCTCATCAGTCATGGCGTTAATTGCTCAAGGGTGATTTCGCAGTCACCGCGCCAAATCTCCTTTCAGGACCAATTAACGAAATGACACTGCCACTGTTCATAAGGTGGGCTCTCAAAAAGCCTATGTTGAAAATTTGGTGGAAAAATTCTCAAAATGACTGTTTTACGAGCGAGTATTGCGCAGTTCCTACGCACGCTCGTAAGTTCGCGAATTTTCAATATTTTCACTCCAGATTTTCAACATTGCCATTTTACCACACCTCCTTATGAGCAGTACAACTGTCATTTTCACATCTTGCCCAAAACGTGTTTCCGCCATGTAGTGCAATATGGCGAGTCGTGTGCAAAATCAATGTATGGGACACATTAAGAAAATCACAGTGACACTGTTCATGAGCAGAGGTCTTAAAATGGCTATGTTGAAAATTTGGTGAAAAAATTCCTTAAAATGACTGTTTTACGAGTGTGCATTGAGCAGTTCCTACGCATGCTCGTAAGTTTGTGAATTTTCAATATTTTCACTCCAGATTTTCAACAGTGCCATTTTATTACACTTCCTTATGAACAGTACAGCTGCCATTTTTCACATGTCGCCCAAAATGTGTTTCCGCACATGTAGCGCACAATGGTGCAGTTGGTGTGCGAAAGCAATGTTTGGGACAGATTAAGAAAATCACAGTTACACTGTTCATGAACAGAGGTCTTAAAATAGCTATGTTGAAAATTTGGTGACAAAAGTCCATAAAATGACTGTGTTACGAGTGAGCATTGCGCAGTTTCCACGCACCCTTGTAAGTTCATGACTTTGTAATATTTTCAGTCCAGATTTTCACCAGTGGCACTTTTCCACACTTCCTTATGAACAGTACAGCTGTCATTTTTCACAACATGGCCGAAATGTGTTTTCACACTTTCAGCGCAGAGATGTGGTCACTGTGGGAAATCATTGTTCGGGACAGATAAAGAAAATCACAGTGACACTGTTCATGATCGGAGGTCCCAAAATGCCTGTGTTGACAATCTGCTGTAAAAATCCCCAAACTAATTACATTATGGTGTGTGCTGCACAGTTTCTATGCACGCTCATGACTTCACCAGTTTTTTAAATATTTTTACTGCAGATTTTCAACACTGCCATTTTTTACACCTCCCCATGAACAGTACAGCTGTCATTTTTCACATCCTGTTTGAATGTGTTTTTGCACCTGTGGTGCTAAATGCTGTAGTCGCTGTGCATAAGCAGCTTTCGGCTAACAAACTGATATTGCCATTGTTCATGAGGTGGGGGTCTCAAAAAAAACATGTTGAAAATTTGGAGTGATAATAGCAACGAATGCCTGAGGTGTTAGGGTTTCCAACCATAAAGCCCTACCCTGTAGAGAATGACAGGCATCAGGGGTGTGACTTGGGATTCTTGCCTGTAATGCTCATACCATTCCACACCCTGCAGCGAGTGAGAGGCCCCAAAGATCACCCCATTCTCCTATACTGCACCCATCTCACCGTATTTCCTGATAGAATGGGGTGTGCATAAGGGCCAAAGACCCCAAGGCACACCGTGACACTTGTCAGTCTCTGCAGGGTAGGGTGTGTGAAATGGCGTGGCCATTATGCCTGACGACCCAAAGGCACACCCCAATGCCTGTCACTGTCTGCAGGGTGGTGGTGGGGTTGGCTTCAGTTCAATACTTCACTGCCATTCCTATTATGCAGCTCTGTAACTTCTACACTACCACTCCCAATGCCAGCAAGCAAACATTCGGCATTGACAAATGCTTGTATAGTATAGACTTAATACAGTGTGTATTTTATTTTTCTTTACCAAAGTAGTAAAATATTCCCTAACGTTCCTCAAATTGTCTGAGTAAATATTCACAGTTAGTATATACATATTTATACAATGGGGTGAGCTGATATCTGGTGAGATAAAAACTGTATTGTCACCCCAGTGAAATAAACTACCCAATGACGTATTTACTATATATATAGCTGTAAAATTTTACATTTATACTTATAGGTCCAAATATTCAAAGGGTCTGTGCCTCACGCAACTGAGATGCACCAGCAGAAACCCAGAAATGTGCCCCGGTGCAATATTCAAAAGAGGGACTTGTGCAGCACAAGTCCCGATATGCCAGGGCAGAATGGTAATTGTATGAGGTGCATCTCCAGGGGGCATGCCTATGCATATGTGGTGTATCCCAATATTCAGCCCGGGATGTGCAGTGCATATGCTGGCACAACCCTGAGGTGTGCCACATCTGGGCACAAAGTTGAGCCCGAAATAAAAGGCTCAAGTACCAGCCACCCACAGTCGTGCTGCTGTACTGCAATGCGCAACACAGTAGCCACCAGCTGTGGGTAGCAAACACCCCCGAACACCGTACATAAGCACCCACAAATGTCCCCGGTATTCTGGTGGTACCCCCCTCCCACTCCGTAGCACCGATCACCAAACATATATGCATGTTATATCCCTGGTAGTCTAGTGGTACCCCCTCCCACCTGGTAGCCGTGATTGTCGATAATAAAAGTATAGCACATCCCTGGTGGTCCAGTGGTACCCCCACCCGGCCTGTAACCCCAATCAACAGAAAACCCTATGAATAACATCCCTGGTTGTCCAGTGGCACCCCCCTCACACAGGATCCCCGGTCCACCCAGCTCTCCCCCCATCATTGGCGGGCAGCATAAACCCACCCACATACCGCCTGGTTGCTGCCGCAATGACAGCTACAGTAGCAGCTGCAAGCCTATTAATCAAGATTGTGTAATTATCGGTTAGGTAAGAGTTAGTCATTCACCAAACCAGAATGAATGACTTCATTCACGGTTTTGTGAATGACTATTACAGTATGCACTGCAAGCTCATTGGTCCGGGTTGTGAAGAAGAAATCATCAATCTCACGATCTGCATAGATTCCTCTACAGACGGTTGCATTCCCACCACACGTTACATTCACGTAACCATCGGCAAGTACAGAAACCATGAACATATTTCGCAGACATGAAAAGAACTTCCGATATTGGACATTAAATCCAAAAAAGACTGTTGTTGTTCACAACAGAATGTAAAACTCCAACTATAATCTCCACCGGCAACCTCACTCAGCGAGAAAGTGAACAGCAATACTGCCATATTTTACAAACTATTCAACCCACCCACTTTCACACTAACAGCCAATAAGAAGCATCACTCTCACTGACTGACTTGCCTGCCTTAGCAACGGGACTGCAATTCCCAGTTACCACACACAAGGATACTAGAACACAAAATAATCCCACAAACACAGAAATAAAAACAACACTTCAAAACAAAGCAACTTAACTCCAGGACAATACAAACAGGACAAAATGTGGCCCTATTGTATAAATCACACACATGATGTGCAGTCATGGAACATGGCACATACCTTCATTTGTGAACAGTGACCTCTGGATACTATCATTCGTGGCTCCACTATGCTACGTCACTTGTGAGTATCCAGAGGTCACTGTTCACTCATGAAGATATTTGCCATATTCCACTCCTGCCCATCATGTATCCCCTATTTCTACAAGAACTCAAAGTAACGTGCAATAATACCATTTTAAACCATGATTCTTATTATATTAAAATGCTGGAACAAAAATGAGATAATGAAACCTGCAGACAAAAATACTCATAGTCCCAACTTCAGTAACTAACAGCTGATTGAATTACTTATTCTATGATATACTTAAATAAAACTTTTATCATGGTACAATACACTATAGCATAGTGTAAGCACCATTAACTGACAAACACCAAATATCACGGAATAACATTAAAGCAGGACATCAGTATACCTAAACTAGGACAACTAACAGACCTTTGCTCACAGCATTTTAAAAGAGAGTAACTAGTCAATTTGTACTAAAGAAACACAGTTACTCTGCATGTAGCTAACCTACTAGATTCTTGCAAATATTATAGCACACATTTATTAAAAGCTTCCCAATGTAAGAAAATAAATAGTCTTTTGAGATCATTACGGGTCTAAGGAAAAAGATAAGTTCTTGCTGTCGTTATCAGATGAATGTCCATTTAACACAGATTTTTACCTAGAATCAAAATGAGTGGTACATTCATAATTATTAAATAGTCAAGCAGGTCCTGGATCTGATTACTAAGTATATCAATTTATGTGAGTCCTATTTGGTTGCCTTTACTTTACCAAACTTGTGTCTTCAACTTATGGTGCTGCATTAATTTGCGTAATGTTCAAAGAATCTTGTGAATATGATGAATCCACAGACACTTACAACTGATCTGGTTGTTTTATATGATCATACGAACATACAAATTTGCCAGCAGATGAATGCCTTATGGTCTATCGAGTCTGCTGAAGTGTGCAGCTAGCAACCCTTATATTGCAGCTGCCCCACCCTCCCTGACCCTCCCTCTACCCTATCCCATCCCCTTTTGAAGCAGTCCACTGCTCTACAGGATACCACTTCCACAGGCAATGTGTTCCACCCAGACACCACTCTCTCCATAAAAAAGTCGTCTCATTTCCCTTCTGAACCTTTCCCCCAAATCTGAGATCGTGACCTCGAGTGTCCCTACCCCCTTTAACTTGAATAGTCCCTCTGTGCCTGTCTTGATTATTCCCTTCATGTACTTGAAGGTTTCAGTCATATCACTCCTGTCTCTCCTCTCTTCCAGTGAGTACATGTTCAACTCCCTCAGCCTGCTCACGAAGAGTATGTCTCCTAGTCCCTGGATCATCTTTGTTGCCCTGCACTGCACCCTCTCCAGTAACTTAATGCCCCTCTTCAGGTAGGGTTGTCAGTACTGCACGCAGTACTCCAGGTGTGGCCTAACCAGTGACTTATTCAATGGCAGGATCACCTCCCCTCTCCTTGAAGATTTACCCCTGACAACCCAGCATTTTATTGGCCTTTGCAGCTGCCTTCCTGCATTGTGCCAAGTTGTTCATTGAGGCTGTTATAATCACCCCCAGATCCTTCTCCTCCTCTGTCACAGCTAGCCGACCCCCCAAGCTGGTAGCTCCTTCTTGGGTTTTTGCCCTGAAATGTAGCATCTTACACTTTTTGGTATTGAACCCCAACTGCCAAGTGTCCAACCAGGTCTCCAATTTAGACAGATCATCCTGCAACCGATGCCACCGTCCTAGAACATCCACTACTGCTCCAATCTTGGTGTCATCTGCAAACAAACTGATCTTGCTCTTGATGCCCATTGAGATGTCTGATATGAACAACCCAAACAACACCGGTCCCAGCCCTGAGCCCTGTGGTAGTCCGCTTGTCACTGTCCTTGGAGATGAGAGCTCCCCTCCCACCACCACCCTCCATTGCCTTCCCTGTAACCAGTTTACTACCCATCCCACCATTTTCACCCCTGCACCTGTACCTGCCAGCTTACTACCCAGCCTCTCATGTGGCACTGAGTCGAATCCACTGCATGGCCCTTGTCCAACTGTCTAGTTACCCAGTCATAGTAATCCACCAGGTTGGTCTGACAGGATCTGCCCATGACAGACCCATGCTGCCTAATGTCCTGAAGCCCACTGGTCTCCAGAAGGGACACCAGCCTCTCTTTCAGGATTGTCTCCATCAGTTTTCCCATGATTGATATGAGGCTTACTGTCTTTAGTTTCCTGGTTCGTCTTTGGGATCACTCTTATGGAGAGGTACAACGTGAGCCATCATCCAGTCCTGAGGTACACTTCCTGAGACCAGGGATGCATTGAACAGGTCTGCCAAGGGCCCCACCAGGATTTCTGCCAGCTCTCTCATTACCCTGGGGTGCATGCCATCCGGCCCTGGTGCCTTGTCCATCCTCAATGCCCTGCTGTTTGTGATTCCCCCATCTGTCACCTCCTCCCCACCGAGCCTGACCTCCCACCCCCTTTGTAGCGCCCCTTCTTTCTCCTTAGTAAATACTGAGCAGAAGTATTCATTAAGCGCTTCTGCCTGCTCTGCCCCTGTTTCCACCCACCCACATCCCTCTTAATCATAGCTATTTCATCTCTGCAACTCTTTTTCTCCCTGATATACCTGAAGAATTCCTTCTCCCCTTCTTGATGCCTTGTGCCAGCCTGAACTCCTTAGACACCTTGGCTGCCCTTACTGCATTCATCACCTCCTTCAATTCCTTCAGATACTCCTCTCTGTCCTCCCCTCTCCCTGTTTTTTTTGAACCTCCTAAAGGCAGCTCTTATATTTCTTACTTTCTTCATGACCCCCTTGCTCAACCAGTTAGGTTTCTTGGCCCTAGTTCTTTTACTCTGGATGCTGATGCAGGTTTTAGTTGCCTCCTCAATCCCCAGTTTTATGACCTCCCACCTCTGGTTAGTGTCCATATTAGTTTGGATTCGGGCTAGATACCCTTTAAGTACCTCCCCCATCCTCCTGAAGTCCAACACTCTTGTACCTGTTTCTACTCTCTCCTTACCCATTTTCAATGTGAACCACACTGAGTGGTGGTTGCTTCCTGCCAGCGGTTCTTCCACCCCCAGTTCCCTCATAAACTCCCCATTTGCCTGCACAAGGTCTAGGGTGTTCCCTAACCTGGTTGGCTCTCTGACCATTTGCATTAGGAAGCTATCCTGGAACCCATCCAGAAGTATCTGCTTCCTTCTATTACATAGAAACATAGAAACATAGACTTTGACGGCAGATAAGGACCACTTGGCCCACCCAGTCTGCCCATTTCCCTTCCTATTGGATAGGCCGTAGATTCTAGTTAACCAACAGCCTACTTCCTGCAACCCCCCACTACAATTGCCTTATGTCTGTCCCATGCATGTTTGAATTCCCCACTGTTTTAGACCCAACAACCTCCACAGGAAGGCGGTTCCATGCATCCACCACTCTCTCCGTGAAAATAATTTCCTCTCTTACCCCTGAGTCGTCCCCTCTATCTTTAAATTGTGCCCCCTTGTTCTTACACATCTCTTTTTTTGAAAGATGCTACCCTCCTGGACATTGTTGATTCCCTTGAGGTACTTAAAAGTTTCTATCATGTCCCCCAGTCCCTCCTTTCATCAAGGGTATACATATTAAGCTCTTTCAGTCTCTCTTCATATGGTCTCTGATGCAGACCTTGCACCATTTTAGTTGCCCTCTTCTGGACTGCTTCCATCCTGTCTGTGTCCTTGCGTAGATGGGGTCTCCAAAACTGCACACAGTATTCCAGATGGGGTCTCATCAACTGTCTGTACAGAGGGATAACCACTTCCCTTTTTATGTTTGCTTGCACGCATGTGCAAGAAACATAGTGCCATCATCCGAGTTTTTGGGGGTGTGTCACCCCCTCTTCCAATTCAGTCAGTGTGTTGGCAGGCACAGCCCCAGTCTGCCAATGCATGCTGGAGCTATGACAGCTCCAAAATGCAGTGGCGTACAGTTGAAAGGGGGAGCTATGCTTCAGTGAGCAGCGATCAGATATTGCCTGCTCATCGCGCAGCTCCCTAAACATACACACACACACAAACACATGCGCATACTGCATGCTGCCACCCCCACGCACACGTATGGACGGCGGGTGCCAATCTCCGGCCGGGTGTGCTCCGCCCAAAGTTCTTTTACATGCTACGCTAGGTGCCCACCCAGCGTGGCAAATCATCGATAGCCGATGGGGTGCCCAATCCCCATCAGCTCCACTGTCTTCCCCCACGAATACTGCTGGGAGCCCACCCAACGTGGCAAAAGTTGCTATGGCCGACGGGGTGCCCAATCCCCATCGGCTCCACACCCCCAACCAGCCGTCCCTGTGCCATGCTGGGAGCCACCCCAGTGTGGCAAGCGTCCAGCGTAGTCATTTAAAAAAACATGTAAAAAAGCGTTCCCAACGCAGTCTCCCCTTCCCCCCACAGCCGCTTTTACCCACTGCACTCTTGCCTCCCACACCCCCTCACCATTCTTTACGCATTCGAGTCCGACACGATCTTCGTGGACCGGGAACACGCCTGCACTCTTCAAAGCCGACCGCCGAACTGAGGAAATGCCGTAAGCTGTATAATGGGATAGATAGGGTTTTTCAACTTTGTTGCATATCTCAGGCATTTTGGGAATTTTTGCACCAAATTTCAACATGGGGTTTTGGGACCCTCTCATGAATGCTGTCACTGTCATGGCGTTATTCGGGTCCGAAGGTGATTTCACGTCACTGTGTGAAATCACCTTTGGGACTGATTAATGAAATGACACTGCCAATGTTCATAAGGTGGGCTCTCAAGAGCCTATTTTGAAGAATTTGGTGGAAAATCAAAAATGATTGTTTTACGAGCGTTCTGCGCAGTTCCTACGCAGGCTCGTAGTTCGCGAATTTTCAATATTTTCACTCCAGATTTTCAACATTGCCATTGTACCACACCTTCTTATGAGTAGTCAGCTGTCATTTTTCACATCTCACCCAAAACGTGTTGCCCGCCATGTAGCGCATACAATGGCAGTCACGTAAATCAATGTATCGACAAATTAAGAAAATCACAGTGACACTGTTCATGAGCAGAGGTCTTAAAATGGCTTTGTTGAAAATTTGGTGAAAAAATTCTAAAATGACGTGTTTCTGACGCGCGTTACTGGTTCCTCACGCTGCGCTCGTAAGTTCATGAATTTTCAATATTTTCACTCCAGATTTTCAACATTGCCATTTTACCATATCTCCTGATGAGCAGTACAACTGTCATTTTTCACATCTTGCCCAAAATGTGTTTCCGCCCATGTAGCGCACATTGGCGCAGTCGATGTGCGAAATCAATGTACGGGACACATTAAGAAAATCACAGTGACACTGTTCATGAGCAGAGGTCTTAAAATAGCTATGTTGAAAATTTGGTGAAAAAATTCCTAAAAATGACTGTTTTACGAGTGTTGGCGCAGTTCCTATGCATGCTCGTAAGTTTGTGAATTAATATTTTCCTCCAGATTTTCAACATTGCCATTTTATTACACTTCCTTATGAACAGTACAGCTGCCATTTTTTCCTATATCGCCCAAAATGTTTTTGCACATATAGCGCACAATGGTGCTGTTGGTGTCATGAGCAATGTTTGGGACAGATTAAAAATCACAGTGACACTGTTCATGAGCAGAGGTCTTAAAAAGGCTATGTTGAACATTTGGTGACAAAAGTCCATAAAATGACTGTGTCACGAGTGAGCATTGCGCAGTTTCCACGCACCCTTGTAAGTTCATGACTTTGTAATATTTTCCATCCAAATTTTCACCAGTGGCATTTTTCCACACTTCCTTATGAACAGTACAGCTGTCATTTTTCACAACATGGCCGAAGTGTGTTTTCACACTTTCAGCGCAGAGATGCGTGGTTGCTGGGAAATCATTGTTCAGGACAGATAAAGAAAATCACAGTGACACTGTTCATGATCGGAGGCACCAAAATGCCTGAGTTGACAATCTGCTGTAAAAATCCCAACCTAATTATATACGGTGTGCGTTGCACAGTTTCTGTGTACGCTGTGACTTCACCAGTTTTTTAATATTTTACTGCAGATTTGCAACATTGCCATTTTTACACCTCCCCATGAACAGTACAGCTGTCATATTTTACATCTTGTTGAATGTTTTGCACCTGTGGTGCTAAATGCCGTAGTCGCTGTGCATAAGCAGCTTTCGGCTAACAAACTGATATTCCCCCTGTTCATGAGGTGGGGTCACAAAAACATGTTGAAAATTTGGAGTGAAAATACCAACGAATGCCTGAGGTATTAGGGTTTCCAACCATAACGCCCAACCCTGTAGAGAATGACAGGCATCAGGGGTGTGACTTGGGATTCTTGCCTGTAATGCTCATACCATTCCACACCCTGCAGCCAGTGAGAGGCATCAAGGTATGCCTTGGACTCTTCGGCCCCAAAGTTCACCCCATTCTCCTATATTGCACCCATCTCACCATATTTCCTAATGGAATGGGGTGCGCATAAGGGCCAAAGACCCCAAGGAACACCGTGACACTTGTCAGTGTCTGCAGGGTGGGGTGTGGTGAAATGGCGTGGCCGTTATGCCTGATGAACCAAAGGCACACCCCAATGCCTGTCACTCTCTGCAGGGTGATGGTGGGGTTGGCTTCAGTTCAATACTTCATTGCCATTCCTATTACGCAGCTCTGTAACTTCTACACTACCATTGCCAATGCCAGCAAGTAAACATTCGGCATTGACAAATGCTTGTTCTACTTGTGATGCCCCGTCCTATGCATCCCAGTATCCCCCTGGCTCTCCTTATTGACTTCTCACACTGCTTACCCACCTTTAGGTCATCTGATATGACTACCCCCAAGTCCCTTTCCATTTTTGTTGTTGTTAGTACCTCCCCTGCTATTGTGTACTCTTCTCCTGGGTTTTGTTTCCCAGGTGCATTACTTTGCACTTCTTTGCATTGAATCTAAGTTGCCATATGTCTGACCATTCCTCCAACCTTGCCAAGTCCCTTCTCATCCTTTCTACCCCACCTTGTGCATCAACTCTGTTACAGATCTTTGTGTCATCTGCAAAGAGGCATACCTTTCCCTCCGACCCTCTGCAATGTCACCTATAAAGATGTTAAAGAGGACTGGACCCAGTACTGAGCCCTGAGGTACTCCACTAGTAACCCCACTTTCTTCGAATGTGTTCCATTCACTATTACCTTCTGTGTCCTGTTGTGCAGCCAGTTTGCTACCCAGGCTACCACCCTGGAACCCACTCCCAGGCTGGCTAACTTGATTATTAGTCTTTTGAGCGGGACTGTGTCAAATGCCTTGCTAAAGTCTAGGTAGGCCATATCCACAGCCCCTCCCTGATCTATTACTTTGGTCACCCAGTCAAATTCATGGTGGCTGGGGTACTCCAGTCCACTCCTGGCAGGTTGAAGTCCCCCACAATCACCATGCCACCCTTTCCGCAGGCCCTTCTGATTTGCCCCACTAGTTCTCCGTCTGACGCCTCTGTCTGAGATGGTGGCCTGTACACTACTCCCATCCTGAGAATCCTATTCTTGGAATCCTGGATTTGCATCCATAATGACTCTGTACTACCCTCATCCAGCTTGGGTTATCAGTTGGGTTATCACTCTGACTTATGTATGATCCATCATCTGACATTGACTCATCTTTCATTTCTGTAGTAGTATTTTGCTCCACAATTAACTTTTTCATTTTTTAATCTGAGTTGTTGTCCTGAATTGAATTGCATGTTTTGAGTGAACTCATTATTTTTACTTATTGCTGGTGATATTGAGCCAAACCCAGGACCTGCTGGTTTGTCTTCATCCCATATTAATCCTAATTGGCATTCTTCACGTGGCTTGAAGTTGGTCCATTTAAATATGCAGATGTCATATGAACATACCAAATTTGCCAGCAGATAAAGGCCTAGAGGTCTATCAAGTCTGCTCAAATGTGCAGCTAGCACCCCTTATTCTGCAGCTGCCCCTTCCTTCTACCCTTCCCCTTCATTTACCCTCCCCCTTGTTTTGTCCCATCGCCTTTTGAAGCAGTCCCCTGTTCTACTGGATACCACTTCTGCAGGTAATGCATTCCACCCAGCCACCACCCTCTCTGTAAAAAAGTGTGTCCTCATCTCCCTCCTGAACCTTCCTCCCTCCAGTCTCATAACATGGCCCCTGGTGTCCCTCCCCTCGCTTACTTTGAACAGCCCCTCTGTACCTGTCTTGTTTATTCCTTTCATGTATTTAAAGGTTTCAATCATGTCCCCCCGTCTCTCCTCTCCTCCAGTGAGTACATGTTCAACTCCCTCAACCTCCTCTCGTATGATAAGTCCCCCAGCCCCTTGATCATCTTTGTCGCCCTGCGCTGCACCCCTCCAGTAACTTAATGTCCCTCCTCAGCTACGGGCATCAGTACTGCACACAGTACTCCAGGTGCGGTCTAACTAATGACCTATACAGTGGCAGAATCACCTCCTCCCTCCTCGACGATATACTCCTTGCAATACAACCCAGCATGTTCTTGGCCTTGGCAGCTGCCTTCCTACATTGTGCTGAGTTGTTCATTGACCCTGTAATGAGCACCCCCAGATCCTTCTCCTCTTCTGTCTGGGCTAGCTGCACTCCCCCCAGCTGATAACTCCTCCTTGGGTTCTTCATCCCAAAATGCAGCACCTTGCACTTTTGGGCATTAAACCCCAGTTGCCAGGTGTCTGACCAGGATTCAAGATTTGCCAGATCATCCTGCAACCCCTGCCATCCCCCTAGGTCATCCACCGCCACTCCTACCTTGGTATCATCAGCAAACAGACTGATCTTGCTCTTGATGTCCCATGATATGTCTGCAATGAATATCCCAAACAATACTGGTCCTAACACCAAGCCCTGTGGAACACCGCTCATCACTATCCTTGGGTGTGAAAGCACCCCACCCACCACCACTCTCTGTTGCCTTCCCTGAAGCCAGTTTCCTACCCATCTCACCAGCTTTGCACCCGCCCTGTGCCTACTAACTTACTTCCCAGCCTTCCATGCGGCACCGAGTCGAATGCCTTACTGAAGTCCAGATACAGGACATCCACTGCATGGCCCCTGTCCAGTTGCCTAGTTACCCAGTCATAGAACTCCACCAGGTTGGTTTGGCAGGATCTGCCCCATATGAAGCCATGCTGTCTGCTGTCCTGTAGTCCTTTGGCCTCTAGGAGGGCCACCAGCCTCTCCTTCAGGATAGTCTCCATTAGCTTAGCTTACCCATGATGGATGTGAGGCTCACTGGTCTGTAGTTTCCCGGTTCATCCTTGGGGCCATTCTTGTGGAGGGGCACCACATAAGCCGTCCTCCAGTCCTGAGGTACACACCCCGAATGTAGTGAGGCATTAAATAGGTCTGCCAAAGGTCCTACAAGGACCTCTGCCAGCTACTTCAGTACCCTGGGGTGGATGCCATCTGGGCCTGGCGCCTTGTCCACCCTCAGTGCCTTCGAACTCTGCCGTCCATGATTTCCCCATCTGTCACCCCTTCCCCCCCCGTTTCTGCCATTTCTCCCCCCTTGGGTGTCACCCCCTCTTCTCTTTAGTAAATACTGAGGAGAAGTATTCATTTAGTGCTTCTGCCTTATCGCACCCTGCTTCCACCCAACCCCCCTCCTTTCTAATCCTTACTATGTGGTCCTTACAACTCCAGTTCTCCCTGATGTACCTAAAGAAGTCCTTCTCCCCCTTCTTAATGCCTTGTGCCAGCCTGAGTTCCGTAGATGCTTTGGCTCCCCTTACTGCCCTTCTCACCTCCTTTGATTCTGTCAAGTGCACCTCCTGTCCTCCCCTCCCTGTTTTCTTGTACTTCCTAAAGGCAGCTCTTTTCCTCCTTACCTTTTCCATCACCTCCTTGCTCAACCAGCTCGGTTTCTTAACCCTAGCCTTCTTGCTCTGGGCCTTGCAGCAGGTTTTGGTTGCCTCCACTATCCCCAGCTTTATGAGCTCCCACCTCTGGTTAGTGTCCATACTAGATTGAATTCTGGCCAGGTACCCTTTTATCACTTCCCCCATCCTCCCAAAGTCGGCCCTCCTGAAGTCCAGCACTCTTGTGCCAGATTCCACTCCTTTCTTGTCCATATCCAATGTGAGCCATACTGAGTGGTGGTCACTCTCTGACAGCAGTTCCTCCACTGTAAGTTCACTCACAAAGTCCCCATTTGCCAGCACAAGGTCAAGGGTATTCACTAACCTGGTTGGTTCACTGACCATTTGCAGGAGGAAGCTGTCCTGGAAGACATCCAGCAGTACCTGCTCCCTTCTGTTCCTGGTTGTTGAGGTACTCCAGTCCACTCCTGGCATTTTGAAGTCCCCCACAATCACCACACTACCCTTCTCGCAGGTCCTCCTGATCTGTCCCGCTAGTTCCCTGTCTGACTCCTCCGTCTGAGATGGTGGCCTGTACACCACTCCCATTCTAAGAATCCTATTCTTGGAATCCTGGATTTGCATCCAAAGTGACTCCGTACTACCTTCCTCACCTTCCTCCCTTACACACTTCAGTCCTTCCTTCACATATAGTGCCACACCCCCTCCTTTCCCAATCACCCTGTCCCTACGAAATAACCTGTACCCTGGTACAGACAGGTCCCAGTCTTTGTATTGGGTGGCCCATGTTTCTGTGATGGCTGCAATGTCCACCTCTCCCTCTGCCATGAGCACCTGTAACTCTGCAGTTTTCCTCCCAAGGCTCCTAGCATTAAGGGTAACCACCTTCCACCCTCCCCCCCCATCCTGTCCTCCTTTACTAGCATCACCAATAGTACTTGCCATTTGTCCCTCGTCACTGTTATGGGGGGTTAGCTCATATGGTTTCCCAACCTGTGGTCTCTGCATATCTCTTGCCCAATTGCCACCCCCCACTCCTAGTTTAAATTCCCAACTTCTCTATGTACTCCTCCATCCTCTGTTTCAACACTTTCTTCCTCCTCACTCAAGTGTAGTCTGTCCTTGGCATAGAGACTACTGTCCTCCCAGGTCCCTCCCCACCCCAACAGCCCATACCCTTTAGCACAACACCAGGTTCTTAGCCATCCGTTAAATTCCTCTATTCTCAGCTTTCTTGTTGTGCTTGCCTTGGGCGCTGGAAGTATCTCTGAAAAAGTTACTGATCTTCCTGCCCCCTCACATAATTGTGCTAGTTCCTCAAACCTCCTCTGGACTATATCTACTGTCTTGTCAGCCAGGTCGTTTGTCCCAAGATGTATAATTAAATGATGCTTGTCCCTACCCCTTCTAGCATATTTCAGAACAGATTGTCCCACCCTTTCCGCTGTCATTCCTGGCATGCCTCCACCCAAATGTGACTATGCCTCTCCCCCTTGCTACCCCACCTGACTCCTCTTAGTATAGAGTCCCCCAGCACTAAGATTCCACCATTCTTACTCCCTTCTTGCTTCCATTCATCTCCCTCTCTCATTTCCAGCTCCTCTTCTTCCTCCTGCACATTATTTCCCCCTTTTGCCCCTGTTGCAATTCTCCCAGCAGAACTTCCCCCTGCTCCAGTTTGGTCCACGCATTTATCAATTACTCCCCTAATTTCATCATTTCCCTCCTTCACCTTCTTCATCTCTAGCAGTGCAAAACTATTTTCTGAAGACCCTTCACAAATGCCCACTCCCTCTCTCTGTATAGTAACCTGTTCTTTCCTTTCCACTCCATGACTTTTGCCACTTCTTCGCCTCCCCTCACAAGTCCCTATCTCCTCCTTTCATTTGAGTTTTGTCTCCCGACCTGGTTTCCCCAGCAATTGTTCTTCCTGGCCTGGGCCCCTTTGTCTCTGCTTCCCTTCTTCTGACCCTCTCCTCACCACTGTTGGCCTAAATCGCCCTCCCTCATCTCCCCTTCTTCCTCTCTCCAGTATTAGACTAAACCCACCCCCAATCTGCCTTGCCTGTCTTAGTTCCTCCTGCAGACCCTCGCTCTCGTTTCTAAATTTCTCTATGTGGTTGCACACTGAACATCCTCCCACACTCCAGGCAATTTTTAGAAAGATTGGTGCACCGCAGTTGTTGCAGCCTACCACCCTACCCATTGCTGTTGTTGCCCACCAGCCACCCCCACCTTCCAGATGCAGGATACCAAACACTCCCCCAAGTCTCACCTCTCCCCCCTCTATTAGTGCAAAACATTCTTTTCTTTATTTCCCTTACCCCCTTTGTTGTACATGTTTAGTTAGATTGAGCAACTGCTTTTTATATTCCTATCCACACTCAGAAAGAGACTTTAAGTAGTCATCTAAAGTTTCAGAGTTGGAGGTATTAGTAGATTTGTACAAAATTGATCTCCTTGGCTTATCTGAAATCTTGCTTAAACCTTCAGCTCCTGACTCTGTTAGTGGCCTGAAATGGTAAATGTTTTTCTTTAGGGACTTTTGGGGGGATTAAAAAGGAGGTTGGATAGACATTTACTGTATTTTAAGGACCAGCTTGTTACCAGTGTAATGTTTCATCTTATAGTTAAAGCCTGGGAAAGTTACATTTAAATCAGTTAATTTCAATTTCTACTCATTTTAATTTATGTAAAACAAATCATTCTCTGATTGATTTGATCCTCACTAATAGAGTTTACAGGGTTACTAGTTCAGGTGTCCTGTCTGACTCTGTTAGTGACACCTCACCTGTAATTTGCATTTTGTTCTTCTTCTGTCCTAAAGCCTTCTCCTTAGATCTTAACCTTTTGTGATTTTTTTTTTTTCTCATATTAAATTTTATACTCTTCTTGATGTCCATTGCCAAGAACGGTCTTTCTTTTCTCAAGGCAGTTCTTGATGTTAATTCAGCTTTAGATTTTGTTTTGTTTGTTCTGAGTTGTTTATCATTCAAGAGAAATGCCTTTCTCTAACTAAAAGATGGAGTAGGGATAACAATAATAAATGGATTTTTTTTCCATACAGGTTTTTATCCTCTGCCTTTCCAGCTACCCCCTTCTGAGTGCCCCCCTCCCCCAGCCCTGTCACCTGGCTGCTCCAGGACTTATCTTGTACTTGTGTCCTCTGCCACGGGACCATGGCATGTGCCCGGCCACCAGGGCAGGGTCTGCGAGGGGTCAGTCGTCATCCTGTCTCCTCCCATTTTTTCCCCCATTACTCTCCGAGGCCTCAGCAATGCATGGTCATGCATGCGCGTGGAGGCACACATGCATGCTGGAACTAATAATGGCCCTGCTCCACCAACCCAGCCTAGTACCAGCCCCCCCATTTGCCTGACACTACCATTGAGCCTCCACTTGGTGGCTGCCAAGAGCCAGGAAGGCCTACCAACCCAAACCGGGAGAGGAGAGCTGCCTGATGGCTGCTCCATCCACTCCCAGCCTGCCCCCCTGGCCAATCCCTAGCAACCCGTGCACATTCCCAAACACGGGTCACCAGCATAATGAGAGGTAAGGTGTCTAGTGCCTCAGCCCGCTACACCACTGGGCCAGCAATAATAAATGGATTTTTAAAGAATGCCTCTGTTTAATAAAATTACGTGATACTCCTTAGCACTTTATAGGCAGTCATCTTCTCAAACAGCTCAGAAACAAGTGCAAATTACTAATCAGGGTGTTCCAGTCAAATTATTTCTGATCTCAGCAGTTCCAGAACCTTGGAAATCCAAAATAATTCTGGGCAGCTGTTGATGATACTGTATGAATATATGAGTAATGCCAGCAGAAGGCCAAAGGGTCTATCAAGTCTGCTTGTGATGCAGAGTTTTCAGTTGCTACTATGGACTCTGCTCCCCTTCCCAATTGCTACCTCCCCCTTTTTGCTTATCCCCTTGACCCTGACCTTCCACTTTACCCTATCCCACCAACTTTTGAAGCTGTCCACTGTCTCCAGGGTGACCACTTCATCAGGGAGCTCATTCCATGCTGCAGCCAATGTTTTCATGAAGAAATGCCTCTTGAACTCTCTTCTGAACCTCCACCCACCAGTTTTAAGCAGTGCTCCCTCATGGTTGTGCTTCTACTAAGACTGAAGAGGCCTTCATTATTTATTTTGTTGATGCTCTTCAGGTACTTAAAAGTCTCTATCATGTCCCCTTTTTCCCTCCTCTCCTCTAGGGATAACATGTTGAGGTCCTCCAGCCTCTTTCATATACTTTGTTCTGCTGACTCCTAACCATTTTTGTCACCTGCTTCTGGACTGCCTCTAGCAGATCAATGTCCTTTTTCAGGTAGGGTTTCCAGTTGTAGCCACAGCAGTGGTCTGTATAGCAGCAATGTGACCTCCTTCTGCTTGCTAGTGATTTCCCTGGCAATGCAGCCCAGCCTTCTTACAGTATGAGGAGTGTTTCAAGTCACTAGTTATCCTTACCTCTAAGTCTTTTTCTTCCTCAGATTTAAGTTACCAGTATCCCACCCAGGCTGTACTCTGTTCTTGGGTTCCTAGCACCTATGTGCATGATGTTGAATTTCTTTGCATTGAACCTCAGTTGCCATATTCCCAACCATATTTTTCAGTTTGGCCAGATCCTACTTAAGGTCCTGTATTCCTCATGTTGTATCCACCCTAACTCAGACCTTGGTGTTATCCGCAGATAGGCAGATCTTGCCCTTTATATCTTCTCCAGTGTTGTTAGTGAATACAGTAAACAACAACGGGCCAAGCAACACGCCCTGTAAGACACCATTTGCAACTTCCTTACAGCTTGAGATCCCCCCACCACCACCACCACCCTCTGGGCCTTATCCTTCAGCCAGGTCATCACCCATCCAGTGATTTCTCCCCTACTTCCAGATCCTCTAGTTTTCTGGCCAATCTCCTGTGGGGCACTGAATCAAAGGCCTTACTGAAGTCCAGATAAAGGATGTCAACCACTTGGCCCCGTCCACTGTTCTTGTCACCCAGTCAAAGAAATTGATCAGGTTTGTTTGACAGGATCTCCCAGCCACAAACCTGTGCTGTCTCCCATCCTGGAGACCATTTTCCTCTAGAAAACCTAACAGCTTTTCTGTAAGGATTGCCTCCATGAACCTGCCCACAATCTATTTATTTATTTATTTGAAGTGTTTCACTAGGAAGGCATGCTGAGCTGCAATAGCTCATCTCCCGGTGTGTCCTGGGAACTATTTTAATATGGGAATTATTATAATAACAATTAAGGTCAGGCTGACCGGTCTGTAGCTGCCCAGGTCATCTTTGGGTCCACTCTTGTGAAGCAGCACTACATGCACCTTTCTCTATTTGAATGGCACTGCTCCCTTCTCCGGCAAACTACTGAACAGGTCTTTCATGGGGCCTGCAAATTCTTCCACTAGTTCCCTCAGTACCCTGGGATGGATACCATTCTGGCCCTTGAGATTTATCAACCCTAAAGGTCAATAGATCTTTCCTTACCTCGTTCTCACTGATGTTTTTCAGCTATGTACCCCCACCCCTTTTCCTTTCTGATACTGGGCCGTCCCTCTCTTTTGTAAAGACAGAGCAGAAGTATTCATTCAATACCTTTGCCTTGTCCCCACTATTTTCCACTCATCCCTCCTCTCTCTTTAACCTTGCAGTAACATCCTTCTTGTCTCTTTTCTCCTTGATGTATTGAAAAAAGGTCTTATCCTCTTTTTTGACTCCTTCTACTAACTACAGTTCCTTCCTGGCCTTAGCCAGTCAAACTGCTTTCCCTGCCTCCTTGGCTTTTCTGTGGGATTCTTCCCTGTCCTCCTCCTCCTGGGTTTTCCTGAACTTCCTGTAAGCTGTCCAATTTTCTCTGACTGCCTGTGCTACCACTCTGCTAAACCGGCTGGGTGGTTTGGCCTTAGAATGTTTCCCCCTTGAGCCTGACACACTCATTTGTGGCCACTGGTGGGACCCAAAGTTCCCCCAGGGTCTTAGCTCTCTCTCCTGCCCCCCAATGCTGATGCCACGAGCAGCCACTATACCCTTCATTCTGTCCCAGCTGTGCTTAGAACCACTAAGGTTTATTTATTTATTTATTTTTTTGAAATTTTTCACCAGGAAAGCACACTGAGCAACAAGTTGCTCATCTCCTGGTGCGACCTGGGGGGAAGGGGTACATTGGGTATGAACAGAGCTTGGTGCAGTCAGCAACAAGACACATCCTGTTTCGGATACCCTCACCAATGTCTCTGATGAACATATTGAAGAGGACTGGTCCCTAGACAGATCCCAGTGGCACCCCACTTATGATCTCCCTTCCTTCTGATTTAACTCCGTTGACCACCAACCTCTGTTGCCGCCCCCCTTTAGCAAGTTACTAACCCAGTTTAGTATGGCTCTAGTTGCACCCAGATCCTCCATTTTCTGCAGTAAGCATCTGTGAGGCACCGAGTCAAAAGCCTTGCTGAAGTAGAGCAGATCCACAGTGTGGCTCCTATCCAGTTCCCTCATTGCTAAGTCAAAGAACACTATCAGGCTAGTCAGACAAGACCTCCCTGCCACAAATATGTGCTGTTTGCTATCCTGGAGCCCACTGCTCTCTAAATAGTCCACTAGGTCCTCTCTGACCAGGGACTGCATCAGTTTCTCTGTGATAGAGGTTAGACTGACAGGTCTGTAATTCCCTGCTTGTTCCTTATCCCCTTATAAAACAAAACCATGTCTGCCTCCCTCCAATCCCTAGGAACCTTCCCTGTTCCTAGAGAGCTGTTGAATAGACCCAGTAGGGTATATGCCAGTTCCACTGCTAATTCTCTGAGTATCCTCAGATGCAACCCATCTGGACCAGGGACCTTATCAATCATTAGGGCTGCCAACCCTTTCAGGACCCTTTCTGTATTAAATGTTGGTTTCCTCATATCCTGGATCTCCTTGGTGGCTGCTTTGATACCCCACTCTGGCAAAGGTCCAGCATCTTCCTTAATGAAGACTGAGCAAAACTAAAAATTAAGGACAGTGACTTTTTGCCCATCCACCTAAATCCCCCCATGCCCCTTGGTTAGTCTTACAAATCCTCTTTCTTTCTTCCCTTTCTCACTAATATACATGAAAAACTGTTTCTCTCCCTCCCTTGACCCCCTCAGCAATATGCAGTTCTGTGTCTGCTTTTGCCTCCGTAACTAATCTCTTTGCCTCCCTGTTTTTCAGTAATATTCTTCCTATTTTTCCTCCCCTTGATGTGCTTTAAATTTGTTCAAGGCCTTTTTTTGGTCCGCTCTGCTTCCCTGAACCTTGCTGAGAATCATAGTAATTTTTTGAACCCTGTTCTTTTTGGTTACTATTTTTATGCATACTTTAGATGCCCCAAGAATGGCCTCCTTAATCACCCCCATCTCTTTTCCACCCCATTTATGTTGTCCACCCTGACAAAGTTATCCCTGACCAGCTCCCTTAGCCTATTGAAGTCCACTCTTCTAAAATCAAGCAGTTCAGTTCTTGATTGCAGTTTACTGGACCATGGGCCAGTTCGAACCATATGGAGTTATGGTCGCTGTTCCCTAGTGGCTCTCCTACTCTCACAGCCCCTGCTATTTCTGAATTGATGAGCACCACATCGAGAATCTCTGTCTGCCTAGTGGGCTTCTTAATTGGTTGTACCAGCACACAGTCCTGGAATGTGTCCAGCAAGGCATGGCTTCTAGTGCTCTTTGTCACTGGAACATCCCAGTTGATGTCCAGCAGGCTCAGATCTCTCACCACCAATACTTCCTCTCTTAGTTATCCCTCTTTTCAGTTCTTCCCCGATCTCTCTGTCCCTCTCCTCCCCCTGCCCCAGTGGTCTGTAAATCACTCTGAAATGTAGTTTCTTACCGGAGGTGCCATTAGTTGTACCCACAGCAACGCAGTCATCCCATTTCTACCCCTGATGCACCTATCTTGCACCACCTCAATTCCCTCCTTCACAGAAAGGGCTACTCCTTCCCCCTACCAATTCCCCTATCCCTTCTGAGTATCGAGTACCTGGGACTATCAGTTCCCAGTCATTATTCTCTGTGGTACATGTTTCCATTATGGCCACAGGGTCCACCTCTGTGTCCACTACTAGTGCCTGGAGCTGACTGGTTTTATTACCTAGGCTTCTGGCATTAAGGCATACCCCCTCCATCTGATTGCCTGATCCTACATTGTTACTACCCTTGTGTTTCCCCGTCCTCTCAACCCCTTGTTCTTAGTGTTTCCACCCTTAGCATTCCCCCTCTCTAATGTCCCTTCACTTAGTCTGATATGGATCACAGCTTTCTTTGTATCTGCTATGCAGTTACAAGCCCCCAGGTGTGGGGGAATACTAGCTAGAATTCCTTTCCACTTCCCTGCCAGTGAGGTTCCCTTAGGCCCTGTCTCCCCCCACATTGAGTTTAAATATCTGATTTAAACATCAAACGTTTTCTCCAGAGTGCTGGCCTCCTCTTTTGTCAGGTGAAGTCATCACCCTTGAAGAGCCTCCTGTCCCAGAAATCCTCCCAGTCCCCACAAAGTGGTACCCCTTATTCTTACACCAACCCTTGAGTCATTTATTTAAAGCCTCTGTTTCCTCCCTTGTTATCCTATCCTGCTTCCCATCTCTGCCTGACACAGAGAGGAAGAACCTTGGAAAAGGTGAGGGAGACTGAGTGTGCTGCCAATCTGTCCCCCAGTCTATGAAAGTTCTGTTTCACCATTTCAACTGACTGGTTCCCCAGATCATTGGTACTCAGGTGGATTCACCCATATCGTGACGACAGGAAAAAACGTGAGCATCATTAGGGCACAGGCACAATGCTGATGGTGAATCACATGCCTGACAATTGTGCTGCCCAACTCCAGTGCCCCCAACTCCCCAGGGCACGTTATTCCTGTTTGCAGGGGGCTGCACTCCGCACCCCAGTATTAAATCTAATCACCTCCAGGTTGGGTGTGTGGGAGCAGGGGCTAATCACCAGATGGCACCTCACTGCCAAGCCCTCAGAATATCCAGTTCACCTGCATGACAGGTAAACTGGTTGCAGTGCCCTAATTGCAGTGCCCATGTAACGGTATATGCCCAGGTGTACCAGCACCCCCTGCTCCCTCTCCACTATCCTTCCTATTTTATCTAGATTCCCAATGGCAGATGCCTCAGGAAGGCACTGGACCATCTTCTTCCCATCCCCCCACCCTGCCAACTTCTCTTCTCCCCTAATCATTGAGTCCCCAACCACTATGACTCTCCTCATAGACTTACCCCCCCAGGGTGCCATCATTTTGTCCCACTGTTTCCCATCGACTGTCTCAGAGACCCCCCAGCAGAGTCAGATGCCTGAACCTCATTTAGGAGTGTGAAGCTATTTGCCGTTTGACCTTACCCATTACCTATCCCACCCTTTTTTAAAGCCTTCAGTGAGAACCCCTCCTCAGGGAGCTTGTTCCACCTGCAAACACCATCTCTGTGAAGAAATGTATCCTGAACTGCATCCTGAACATCCCCCCTCCAGTTTAAGACAAAGTCCCCTCATAGTTTTACTGCCACCGAGACTGAGCCTGAGGAGCCTCTCCTTGTTCAACTTGTTAATGCCCTTCATGTACTTAAAGGTTTTAATCATGTCCCCCTCTCCTCCAGGGAGTACATATTCAGGTCTTTCAGTCTCTCTTCGTACATTCTGCCCTGCTGACCTTTTATCATCTTAGTCTTTCTCCTCTGGACTGCCTCCAGCAGGTTAATGTCCTTCTTTAGGTAGGGATGCTAGTACTGAACACTCTACTCCAGGTATGGCTGTAGCAGTGATCTGTAGAGTGAGAATATGACTGTCTCCTGCCTGCTGTCAATTTTCCTGGCAGTACAGCCCAGCATTTTGTTGGGGTTTTTCTGCCACCTTTCTGCAGTGTGAGGAGTGCTTCAGATCACTAGTGCATATGCCGGATCAACTCTCAAGCTTGGCCAGATCTTCCTTTAGGGCTTTCCACTCTCCCACAGAGCTTGCTGTAATCCACAAACAAGCACATCTCATGTTTCATGCTGTCTCTAATATCATTAATGAAGACATTAAAGAACACCAGACCAGGCACCGAGCCTGTTGAACCCCATGGTGACTTTCCTAGAACCTGAGAGCTTCCCATCATCACCACCCTCTGAGTCCTGCCTTCAGCCAGTTTTCCGCCCATCCAGAGAGTTGCTCCCCTACCATCAGATCCTTCAATTTTCTGATCACCCTCCCATGGGGCATTGCAGATGAAGCTGTTAGTATGATTCCGATTCTTTTATTCTTAAACAGACTGTCCACCATACTGATGTTACCACATAAAAACATGTTTGCTTACAATCCTTAATTAACTCCCACTGCAGCTTTCCTGGACTTGGGAACACCCCAACACAATCTACGGTAGTTACTTGGGATGCAGTAAGAGGAGAGGAGAGGAGAGATTATTGCATCATGGATGGCTGCAGTATTTGAGGGTGTTCCTAATGTTCAGTGAGTAAAAAATGAAAGTAGCGCAAGGATTTGAAACAAAACAAGGCTGAGTATAAATTAAATACACCATTGGAATTCATTTCAGTTCAACCAGGAAAGGAAGCATATAAAACAACCAGCAACATCAAAGAAATGTGGAAAAGATATGCAATCGTAAAATGTGGGGTTTCAACTAGAAATACTAAAATGGAAAAAGGGTTGACAGTGTCCCTTTAAACAGATATTTGTGACTTCTGATATCACATTTTTATCACTTCCTTTTCTTTTGTTTATTGATTCATTAAAGAGTAGCCGACACCATTAGGAAAACTTTAACAAAACATAATATTTGGACACAGTTCAACTTGTATTTCACATTAGTTCTGTATTTTTCCTCTCCATTATTTATTACTGAGACCATCTGCATGAAAACGGGATCTTTGATCCTGAAAAGTTCATTTGTCCCTGTTGCTTTCTCCCTACCAGAGGTCATAATACTTGGTTTGTGACATCACAATCGCTCCCATGGCAACACACTGAGATGTCACAACAGAGGACTATGACATGTGTTGGGGAGTAAGCTAAAGAGGCAGATGAACTCTAAGGGATATAGAGCATGTTTCCATGCAAATTTCTCAGTAATGAGTAATGGGGAAGAGAAATCTATCAAATACATATGGAATGCAAGCTAAATTGTACCTAAATATTATGTTTTTCAAAGTTTTCCTTGAGGCATAAGTAGCCTTTAAGTATTAATATACATAACCACATATCTTACCGACACAGTTAATAAGAAGATATTCACAGGGAAAAGAGAATAATCTTATCTTGTACATGACTAGTAAAGAGGTAATTAATAGTAGTCAATACAAAATATTAGATCTACATTTGTTACCTTAAATAGCTGTAAATGAAAATATAACCAATACCTTAATACAATCTTGTTTAGGTTTAAATCATAGTTTGACAATCATCTTTATTAATCCTATTACCTGAGAACCCTAAAAAATAATAATTTCTTAAATTTTTAACTCCATAATTTATCCTTTATCCTGGAGTGTGTGGGTAGCCCTTTTAAAGATTTCTGGCAGAATCTAAGGCCCTGTCCACACTACACCGGATCCACCCCTCTGTAACATTACAGGGGGTCCAAACCATTACTGCAACAGTTTGTGTTTACACCTGTAATGTTACAGGAGGCATTTCCATAACCATTGCCGAAACCACTTGTGAGGTGGTTTCAACAACGGTTATGGAACCTGATCCGCCGCTGTACCATTACTGGCTGTAGTATGAATGCATGAGCACATTCCCCAGCAGTGCCCGTAGTGCAGCGTGAGCTGCATTGTGGGATTGGGTGCCGACCATAATTGTCACCCGGCACCCGCAGTGTGGACCAGGGGTTACGGACCAGTACCGAACACTGCCGCAGTGTTAACACACTACCACTTACCGGCCGTAACGGTTTGTAACTGTTACCAGGTCATAGCAGTTCACACTACAGAACTGTTTTTGAAAAACATTTTTAGACCCAGTTTAGCTAAACCATTTCAGTGCATCAACACTACTCAGTAACCATTTTTGATAATGGTTTAGTGTGTCCACACTGCTAGTGTTTATTTTATTTAGTTTTTGTTAACCGGGTAGGTACACTGGACAGCATAGCTGCCTATTTTCAGGTACGTCCCGGGAGATTACAACAAAGGGTACGTAGACAATAGTAGATACAAGAAAACATCATGGGAACAATTAGAAGTCAGACATAGTACACTTATACAAAATTTTCAGCAATGACAGTATATTTGCAGGAATCTATATATAGTAACAAAACAGAAATATAAGTGCAAATAACTAACAGTCATAAGTCATACGACTAGTGAGTAAGTGCAAGAAGAGAGAAAGAAACAAGATTTCCAGGTAGGTTTGAGAGTAGTAGAGGTTGGAGCCGGTAGGCAACTAGGAGGAACCAGTACAGGAGTGGGTGGATAGAGGACAGAAGCAGGGTTCAGAGCTTAGAAGAGCCATACGAAGCTCCTGTTTGAAGCTGTGTGGAGAAGGGGAGATTCTTAGACTTAGTGGAAGGGAGTTCCATAGTTTAGGGGCCCAGCTAAGGAAAGCATTCTCCCCCATTTTGGTTTTACATCTCGGTAGCACAAGAAGGGATTTGTCAGCTGATCTCAGTGGGTAGGCAGAGGTCACAGGTTTGAGCAGTAGAGCCAGTTTGTCAGGTATCTGGGAGGAGATTATAGTCTTTATAAAACAGTAGGAAGTAAACTGTCGGAAGGCTGAGGGGGTAAACCATCCCAGACAGGAGATTATGTGCATCAGTGAATAAATCTGGGCAAAGACAAAGCAAAACGGCAAATGCTGTTGTAGCATACATCCCACTTTCAGGGAGGTCTCCAGTAGTTGCCAGAAAGGCTATTAACCCATACACCAATGTGGGTCTCAGGATCCCTTGTGCAGTAGCCATCCTCGCTGTGGATGTTAGGCTATGTCTCAACTTATACGCCAGTCCAAGTTGAATATTGACAGATTTAATGACTGAGGCTAGGTGCAGGTCAAAATCCAAGGCGAGATCAAGGGTTACTCCTAGGTATTTAAAAGAGGTAACTGTGTTCAGGGGAGAGCCATCTAGCGCTCTGATACTTAATGGCTGGGTGCAGGACCGAATTTTTGAACCTGAACCGAAGAGCATAATCACCGTTTTATTTTTATTTAAGACAAGCTTGTTTTGCAATAGCCTGCTCTGAAAGGTATTGAAGTTAGTATTGAGATTCAGGTTGATCTCTGAGAGGTTTGAGGAGGATGAGTAAAGAACAAGATCGTCTGCATATAGCAGACCTGAGCAAGCACCAGTGAGTGGTGAAATATCGTTTATGAAGACTGTAAACAGGAGAGGACCAAGAATCGAACCCTGGGGCACTCCGATCCAAGTAGGAGCAAGAGGGGACTTAGCATCTCCGATCTGGACAAATTGTTGCCTCTTTGAAAGATAATTTTGGAACCAGGCAGTGACAGAGGGTGAGAAGCCTAGGGATGACAACTTTGATAGGAGCAGCGGGTGGTCAACTAAAGCAAACGCTTTTGTAAGATCAACAAAAGTAGCCCCAGTGAGAGAGCCTTTGTCCATAGCAAGTCTCACATCATTTGTAAACTGTATGAGAGCAGTGGATGTACTGTGCCCATGTCGGAAACCATGTTGGTCAGGGTTGAGGAGTTAGAAGGAGTACAGATAATCCGAGACCTGGGTAGCAACAATTTTCTCCAGCAAACCAGTTCTCCTTGTAACTATTTTGTGTTAAGTCCAACACATAGAACTGTGCTTGCCTGTACACACTGCAGCAAGAACTGTTTTAGTTAAACCATTACAGCTTAAAACTTTTTTACTCTTGTCCAGACCTGTGAGTAAAACCATGCTAGCTCTAAAACATTTTTAAAACGGTTTTAAAACTAGGTATCTAGCAGGGTTGAAAAATGTTTTTGTGAAAACGTTTTAAGGGGTTTGTAGTCTGAATGCAAACAGTGCTGGGGGGATTTAAAACGTTTTAAAGCACCAAGTTCCCCAGTGTGTGCAGGGCCTAACTTATTCTTAAAAGGTAGCCATATTTGCTCATATTTTTTCATCTGTTTCATGGAAGTATAATGTATTCACTCTTAATGCATGTATCCCTGTCATTGAATTTAACCAGGCATTAAAATGTGGGGGTTTTGGGTCCTTCCATTTAAGTAGAATTTGTTTAAAGGCTTACGCCAAACTAATATTTATTAAACATTGATTTGGGAGAGACATAGAATTTAAAGATGTGCCGATCCTTTACAGCATCCATGCAGTATTTTAAACAAGTTTTTTTTTTAATGGCATCCAATATAAATGACCAAATAGAATCCTACCAGAGATCTAATTTGGGACATTGACTAAAATCCCTACAAGAAACGCACCTCGCTAACCCCAAATGTTTCTGGACACATATTAATGCCCTACTCAAGGGCAACAAAAGGATCATCCCTCAAAATATGACCCTCAAAGACGCCACACTATGCATGCTCTTGGAGATAGCAGCCAGAATAAACCGCTTCTTTAGAAACCTTGAAATATACAAGGCCAGTCTCCATGCATTACCCCCTGATCCACGTGTTTCCCACTCTCAAGTCACCCACCCCCATTTCATGTAAAAAACACTTTGAAGAAAGAGGTCCTTAAGCTACTTTTGGGTCTCAACCCTGATAACTCTCCTGGATTCAACTCCCTGATGCCTAAATTCCTCAAGCTAAGATCTCCCTCGCTTGCTCATCTGATCGCACTACTGATAAATAGGTCCTTCATCATGCATAAAATTCCTGACAAATGCAAAACTGCAGTTGTCATCCTGGTCCATAAAAGTGGTCCAACTAACGTCGCTGAGAACTACTGACCCATATCTATTTTATGTCCTGTTGCAAAAATTCAGGAAACAATTTTATATAATCAGCTATATACCTTCCTGGAACAGACCACCATCAATCAGCATGGCTTTCAGAAGTTGCACAAAATGGACTCTGCCCTACTGCATGTCACCTTGGACATTTTTCACACCATGGACCAAGGTCTTGCCACTGGGGCCGTCTTCATTGATCTTACAAAGGCGTTTGAACGTGTCAGCCACCCACTCCTCATTAACAAGCTTCATTGACTGGGCCTTGACGGCAACTCCCTCTCTTGGATCACTATTTATCAAACCGGTTCCAGTGCATCAAATGGGCGGGTGCCCTATCTCCCATAACCGATGGAGTTCCCCAGAGTTCAATCCTTGGTCCCCTATTACTTAGTCTTCGCTAATGAGCTGCCGCTCAGCTGTGGGTGGGGCATCAGTTCAGTTCTATGCTGATGATGCAATCCCATATAGATCCTCCAAAGATGTTTTCTCTATTACCACTGACCTGGAGAGTGACTTCCAGCATCTGGAGGCCTGGTTCAAGGTGAACCTATTGGTCCTGAACATTCAGAAAATGAAAACTATGTTATTTCAACACACCACCTTCAACACAGCGGCCCAGACCCCCCTATTCGTCAAAACCACCTCTGGTGTGCCTTTAGAAGGTGTGCTTTTCTTTAAATACCTGGGCCTGACACTTGATGAACATCTCTCCTTTGAAACGCATACAACTAATATCATTAAGGCAACAAATCAAAAACTTGGCCTCTTATACCGTACTGCACCCTACCTCACACCACATGCTAGGAAGACTATTGCCTCGGCTACCTTTCTCCCAGGTCTCTTCTGCAGGACCCCAATACTTCATTCCACCAAGTCCCCTATTCTAGCAAACTTTATGCAGGCCTACCATAAAATTGCTCATTTTGCTGCTAAGGCCCAAGCACGGGCCCACCACTGTGACATGCTCAACTCGCTAGGCTGGCCATCATTTGAGGACAAGATGAATTTCCCTGTGCTCTGTACCATCTACAAACTTATCCATCTTCCCTCACCACCCATCCTCTCCGACATGGTCACACTGAAGTCCTTCCCCAGGAATCTCAGATCCTCCCACCTACCAACCCTGAATGTACCCCAAAAATCGTTTAGCCATAGGTAAGAGATCTTTCTCTTCCGCTGCACCACTAAAATAGAACGGCCTCCCATGGACATTACTATCGTGCTCATCTCTTCCCCAGTTTAAAAAGCACTTTAAAGAAATGTTCTTCCTACCACCTACCTGTAATTGTACGTGTAACTTATTCCTTTAGTCAACTCTGCATCTCCTCTCCCTATTCTTGTAATCTTTCTCACTCGCTCTTTCCTCCACCTTGTCTGTAACTGATCCTTATTCCTCTCCGTCATGTGGTCATGTCGCAAGACATTATGCTGCAGCAATATACCGTGCTGCCAATACAGTGCAATATATTGTGGCAGCATGTGTCTTTGTATTGCAGGGGGCTATGCCCCCTGTACCCCTGGTTTCAGGAGACTGTGCCCCCGAACTCCCCCTACTAAATTATCTAACTCCAGGATGGGGGCTTATTACTTAACATCGCACAAAGTGCGAAAAATATAACATTTCTTTAGTCTGGGACCAGGAATCAAAACCTGGTCCAAATGACTGCCAGCATCCTGTGCTGCTCATGGCTGATCCCATTGAGCCACAGCAACATCTCACCAGCCCCCATCCCAGTAGAGGTCTTATCCTCTGCATGAGAACAGAGAGAGGGTGCACTACCACGCATACTTCCTTTAGCGGTATTGCACCTTCCCACTGTTTCCTACTGCGCTGTTTCTGTTGGGCTGGTATGTCATACGCTATTCAGCATGTGACATATTGACCCGGATGGTACCTCTCTCCACCCCCGCTTCGACTACACCTACTCTTCATCCCACTATATATTTTTCTGTAATATGCGTACCTAATTGCAAATATCTTTAATTGAAACTGCTACCCTGTTATCTTAACTACATATACACACCCCTGTTTACCTAACCCTACAGTTAATTGCTCTTAGCTGATGATTTACTGTTGTAATTTCGTTATCCTCACTCAATTGGCTTTTTGTTATCTTTTGTACTTGTATAGTCGAACCTGTGTGTATCTTGTATAGTGCTGCAGTTGTATAGCAATATATCTGTGGAATATCTTTATTCCCCAGGTTGCCCTGAAAAAGGGACATGTTTGTCTCAGTGGGCCTACCCGGTCATCAAAATTCAAATAAATAAATAAATGGTGGTGGAGGCATGGACTGGCCTACCTCAGGAAGTGGTGGACATGAATACAGTGCAGGGCTTCAAACAGGCATGGGATAGGCATAAGGGAGCAATACAAATGACTATGAATAGATAGGCCACTGACAGTGCAAAGGCCGATGGCACGTTTATAAGGTAGAAAAAGAAATGGGCAGACTGGATGAGCCTTGCGGTCCTTATCTGCCGTCAACTTCTATGTTTCTATGTAAATATGTTCTAGTGTTCCTAATACTGTGTCACACCTTGGACAGTGAGGCGAAATACTAGAATTCATTTTATGCAGATAATAGGCCATATAATGTACTTTATGGAGAATATTAAACATAATTTATTGTAGCCTAATGGATTTCAACCTCCAAAATTTAATATTGGTTATTTTCTTCCAGGAATTTTGTGATATAGGAAGATTAAGTTTTTCTTCCCATTTTGACTTTAATTTGTCAGAGAAGTGACTAGTTTTATGGGGCATCTACTATGTTAGTTTGACAAGAAACACGCTGACCGGCATCACAGCACCAGGCTCCATGTCAGCTGCGATTTGCAGTTGGCATGGAGCCACACACACATCCGTGTGTGTTTTTTCTTTGGGGGCTTCATCCCCCTAACCCCCTGTGCATGGGGCTCTGCCCCACCCACACCCCATACTCCAGGTTGGAGTTAGTTAGGGGAGGGGGTGCAGGTCGGGGGAAGGGGTTGTCAGGTCCCAGTAGCACTTCTACGGTGGCATGGCGCTGTTGTCGATATCAACGCATGTCACCGTAGAAATGTTGCTGTTCAGGGGGCATACCATTTTACAGTAGGTATAATTTATTTACATATTTAAGAGATCAGTTTTATTTGTGGGGTTTGTTTTAAGATACATTCCAGATTACTAAGCTTCTCATCAGGTGGCTTATTTATATTTTTGGTAATAAAGTCGCAAATCTGAATATAATAAAAAAATCAGGAATTTGGTATATCATTTCTGTTCTTTAGGGTGGCAAAATCTAGACTATAGCCATCTTCAATAAGTTGTCCAAGTTCTCTTAAAACTTTATTATACCAATTTTTTAAAGGGGAGGTCTTGTAGTGTTAGAGAGAAGTAACTGTTAGGATGGATGGGGGCATGGTTTGAATATATGCATTTATGTAGGCTTATAGGAAACATTTTATACCAAATATGGAATATAGTTTTAGTGCTCAATGCCAAACTATTAAGTTTTGCTTTGTGAGAGCCGATATATAGAGAATGTTTAACATTAAAAAGGGAGATTGAAAAGTCTCAATATAATATGATGAATCATGCTTATCTTCGATAAACCACGATGCAATAATAGCTAAATTAGCAGCATAATAATAATAATAATATTTAAAGGATGGAAGAGCCAAGCCAGCCTCTGAATAAGGCATGTATAATTTATCCTATTTTAGCCTGGGCTTCTTTCCTTTCCAAAGAAATATTTTGATCATGGTGCCCAATCCTTTAAAGAAATGATCATTTAATATAATAGATAAAGTTTGGAACAGAAACATAAATTTAGGTAGGATAGGCATTTTTATGACATTGACTCGGCCCATAGGTGAGAAGGGAAGAATTTCCCAACCTGCTAATGACATTTCAGTTTCTTTTATTGAGGGGTCAAAATTTAGTGTTTGTATTGCCATGAGCTTATTGTCGAATTTGACTCCTAAATATGTAATTTGGGTGACAATTTTAATATTTAGGTGATGTGGGGGCACAAAAAGAGTAACATTTGAGGTAGTTTCTAATACTTTAGTTTTGGACCAGTTAACTTTATAACCTGATACTGTGCTAAATTGTGTTAGACGTTCCAAAATGTGAGGGAATCCTTGATTTAAGTTTTTGACAAAAAAGAGAGTATCATCAGGGTGAAGGCTGATATGATGTTCCTTGCCATTAATTATGGGGCCATGTATTTTAGTAGAAGATCTGACAATGATGGCCATGGGCTGTATCGCAAGGGCGAAAATAAAGGGCAAAAGAGGGCAACCTTTCTGGGTGCCTTGCAGTAATTGTATTATGGGAAAAAGAACAGTATTAGTGCTGACTCTGGCTACCAGACTCAAGTAACGTATATCAACCCATTTACAAAATACTGGACCTAAACCATGTTTATTCATAATAAGTTTTATATATGGCCACTCAACCCAGTCGAATGCTTTTTCGGCATCCACCAACACCATGGTTAAATCAAAGTTCTGCAAATAATCCATAATGTTGATGGTTTGCTGAATATTACATCTCAGAGACCTACCTTTAATAAAGCTGTTCTGATCTGGGTGGATTAGTATAGGTAGTACTTTGTCGAGTCTGGTAGCCAGGGCCTTGGCTAATATTTTAGCATTTGAATTTATAATCAAAGTTGGGCAATAGGAAGCATGATGTGATGGGTCCTTGACTTTTTTAAGGAAAAGTGAAATGTTAGCCTCTCTGAAGGTGGGGACAAGTGATTGTGAGCTAAACATATAATCAGTTTCATTTTTGAGATGTGGAACCTACTTCTGGGAGAAAAAACAACTTATAAATGTCCATTGAAAGTCCATCCGGACCAGGAGCTTTGCCAGCAGGGAGTGCTCTAATAGTCAGAGCAATTTTCTTGGATATAATTTCCTGGTCCAGAGCATGTACTAAGTCAGGGGGCACTGTAAGAAATTTTACATTAGATAAAAAAATCTCAGTGACCATTTAAAGAACAGGAGTCTTCTGATGAATATAAATCTTGATAGAATTTGTGAAAACCATGGTTAATATCTTTTGGGGTCACATAAGTTTGGTTCGCCAAATGTTACATCTCGGGGAGCTACCTTTGATGAAGCCATTCTGATTTGGTTGGATCAGTATGGGTAGTACTTTGTTGAGTCTGGTAGCCAGGGCCTTGGCCAATATTTTAGCATCTGAATTTATAAGCAAAATTGGACAATATGAAGCAGGATGTGATGAGTCCTTGTCTTTTTTAAGGAAAAGTGAAATGTTAGCTTTTCTGAAGGTGGGGACAAGTGATTGTGCGCTAAACATATAATCAATTAACTTTTTGAGATGTGGAACTAATATCTGGGAAACAAAAATCTTATAAAACTCCATTGAAAGTCCATCTGGACCAGGGGTTTTGCCAGCAAAGAGTGCTATAATAGCCAAAGCAATTTCCTTGGGTGTAATGTCCTGGTCCAGAGCATGTACTAAGTCAGGGAGTACTGTAGGACATTTAATATTAGATAAATCTGAGTGACCATTTAAAGAACAGGAGTCTTCTGATTAAACTAAATATTGATAGAATTGTGAAAAACATGGTTAATATCTTTTGGGGTCATATAAGTTTTGCCTTCCTGATCAACAATATGAGTAATCATGTTTTTTTGTTGTGCAGCTCTCAGTTGCCAGGCCATTAACTTATCTATTTGATCCCCACTTGTATAATACTTGCATCTAGAATAGAATACCTGTTGTTCAACACTTTCAGCCATCAGGCCATTGAGCTCCTCCCTCAGAGAGACTAACTTCTGGTATATCTGGGAATCATTTATGTGCAACTGCAGCAATTCAGTTTCCCTGATGCATCTTTCCAAGTCCCCTAGGTTATTTGTCCTTATTTTATTACGTCTGATCTTATATGCGGTGATACAACATCGGATATAAGCTTTAAATGAGTCCCAGATATTCACAATGTTAGTGTCTTTGATGGTATTAATTGAGAAAAAAAGGTCAATCTCTTTGTTTATATACTCAATAAACAAAGCATCCTTAAATAATCTAGGATCCACCTTAAAGGATGGTAGCTTATTATAAATTGGACTTTGAAGAGTTATTAAAAGAGGAGCATGATCAGACATTAAAATGTTGTAATAGCTGACATTCTGCGCCTGATATTCAGTTGACTGTGATAGTAAGTAATAATCGATATGTGAATAAAATTGGTGAGGAATGGAAAAATATAAAAATTGGCGCATGGTTGGGTTCTTAGTCCACCAGAGTTCTATTTAATTGTAGTCCCCCCAAGAATTGTGTACTTTTTATGGCAGTGAAGCTGATCCGCTCCAGTCGAACACCTGACCTATTTAATAGGGGTTTAATATGGCGTTAGGGAAAGGAAGGAAGTGGAAGGGAACATTGTTTAACCAGGAGTAGCACACTAAGCTGAAGCTTGTTTCCAGATGTGAACTGGGAGCACAAGGAAGTTAAGTGACTTGCTCAGGATCACACAGTATGCACCTAGGTGGCTGTGGGATTCAAACCCAAGACTCTAGATCTGCAGCTCAGAGCCTTAACCCACTGTGCTATACTGCCTCCCTAAAATGACCACCTATAATAAATGATGCTGAGTAATTGGCTAATTCCAAGAAAATGTGGGTGAAGAATTGAGCCAGGTGAATTTTCTTCAGGACTGTAAATATTGCAGATGGTATATTAATTTCCTGAAATGCAAATTTGACTGATCTGGTAGTGGCCATTCTGATCTATAGTATGTTTTATCATTTTAAGATCAAGTGATTTTTTTAAAGAAAATTGCAACACCTCTGGAAGCATTAGTGTGTGGTGCATTCAATCCATTGCCCCATCTCTTGGCATGAAATATAAACTCTACCATATTCAGGTGTGATTCTTGTAACAGAACACAGCTCCTACCCCATCAATACAATTGAAAACTTTTCTAGCTTTTAATCTATCATGTATGTCCCGCACATGCCGGGAAATTATCTTTAGTCATTGTTGTGTCATCTTAAAAAATCCAAAGAAATAGTAAGAGATTACCTCATATGCATAAACTAATATTTTCAGGGTTGCTTCATAGCACGTTAAATCAATAACCCCTTATGAAACATAGAAACATAGAATTTGATGGCAGATAAGGACCGCTTAGCCCACCCAGTCTGCCCATTTCCCTACCTACTGGATAAGCTGCAGATCCTAGTTAACCAGCAGCCTACTTCTTCCTACCCCCAACCCCTAGAATTGCCTTATGACTGTCCCATGCATGCTTGAATTCCACCACTGATTTTGACTCCACAACCTCCTCCGGAAGGCCATTCCATGCATCCACAACCCTCTCTGTGAAAAAATACTTCTTTAAATTACCTCTGAGCTGCCCCCTCTATCTTCAAATTGTGCCCCCTTGTTCTTGCACACCTCTTTTTTTGAAAGATGCTACCCTCTTGGACTTTGTTGATTCCCTTGAGGTACTTGAACGTTTCTATCATGTCCCCTCTCCTCCTTTCCTCGAGGCTATATATATTAAGCTCCTTTCGCCTCTTCATATGTCTTCCGGTGCAGACCCTGCACCATTTTAGTGCCCTCCTCTGGACAGCTTCCATCCTGTCTATGTCTTTATGGAGATTGGGTCTCCAGAACTGCACAAGTACTCCAGATGGGGTCTGACCAGCTGTCTGTACAGAGGGATAATAACTTCCTGTTTTCTGCTGGTGATGCCTCTCCCTATGCATCCCAGTATCCCCCAGCCCTCCTTGCTGCCCTCTCACATTGCTTGCCCACCTTTAGGTCTTCTGATATGACTACCCCAGGTCCCTTTCCATTTTGTTGTTGTTAGTATCTCACCCCCATTGTGTACTCTTCCCTGGGTTTTGTTTCCCAGGTGCATTACCTGCACTTCTTAGCATTGAATCTAAGCTGCCATACATTTGACCATTCCTCTAACCTTGCCAAGTCCCTTCTCATCCTTTCCACCCCACCCTGTGCATCAACTCTGTTGCAGATCTTTGTGTCATCTGCAAAGAGACATACTTTTCCTTCCAGTCCTTCTGCAATGTCGCTTATAAAGACATTGAAGAGGACCGTCCTAATACTGAATCCTGCTGTACCCCACTAGTAACCCTCCTTTCTTCTGAGTGGACTCCATTTACTATTACTCTCTGTGTCCTATTCTCCAGCCAATTCTTTACCCAGGCAGTCATCTTGGGACCCACTCCCAGGCTGGCTAACTTGTATATTAATCTTTTGTGTGGGACTGTGTCAAATGCCTTGCTAAAGTCTAGGTAGGCCATGTCCACAGCCCCTCCCTGATCTACTACTTTGGTCACACGATCAAAGAAATCTATCAGATCGTCTGGCATGACCTTCCCTGCCAGAATCCATGCTGCCTAGGGTCCTGTGTCCTCTGGCCTCTAGATACCGACAGTTCTTTCCTTCAGAAGTGATTCCATCATTTCCCTATCACTGAGGTTAAACTAACAGGTCTGTAGTTTCTGCTTCTGCCTTGCTCCCACTTTTGTGAAGGGAATCACATCTGCCTTCCTCCAGTCCCGGGTACCACCCCATCCTCCCATGATTTGTTAAAAGGGTAGTCAGTGGTGTCACTAGTTCTACCCTTAGTTCTTTAGAATTCTGGGATGAATCCCATCGGGCCCCATTGCTTTGTCCACCTTCAGTTTTAAGAGTTCTTTCAGAACCTTTCTTCTATAAATGGGCTGGTATCAACTTCTGTATCCAGAGTGTTTCTACTGTTTGTTTTATGTACCTCCTTCATTTGTAAATACTGAGCAAAATATTTGTTTAGTATCTCTGCCTTTCACAGTCTCTCTCTCTGCCCACCCTCCTCCCTTTATTAAGCCTCACTATCCCTCCTTGGTCTTCCTTCGCTCCTGATGTACCTATAAAAGGTTTTATCCCCTTCTTAACCGAGTTGGCTATTTTTTCCTCGGTTTGGGCCTTTGCTGTTCTGACTGCCTTCCCAGTCTCCTTTGCTTTAACTGATACAGTTCTCTGTCCTGCTTCTTCTCGATTCCTTGTACTTCCTGAATGCTTTCTTTCTTGAACCTTCACTGCCACTTCCTTTGAGAACCATAGTGGTTTCTTACATCGTTTTGTTTTGTTTATTTGCTTCACACAAGGCTCGTTACCTCTGTGATGGCAGTTTTATTATTCCCATTGTTCTTCCACCTCCTTCCTGCCCATTTGCTAGTGCATTCCTTAGGCACTCACCCATTTTGGCAAAGTCAGCCCTCCTAAAGTCCAGTACTTTTGTCTTTGTATGGCTTGACTCTATTGCTATGTTTATTGTGAACCATACTGTTCGATGGTCGCTAGTTCCCAGATGGCTACCCACTTCTACATCTGTGATCCTCTCTCCATCTCCATTTGAGAGAATCAAGTCTAATATTGCTCCCTGTCGAGTGGGCTCCAGTACTAGTTGTCTAAGGCATGCTCCCTGTAGGGCATCTAGAATAACTCCACTCTTCGAAGTGGCAGCTGCAAGTGCACTCCAGTTATGAGTATATATAGCACTGATAGCATGTCACTTTTTTCAAAAGTAGAGATCATTACTTTTCTTTTTTGAAATATTTAAGATAAACCCCTACCCCCCACCCTCCTTGAGTATAGTATAACATTTCCCTCGGGTAAAAAGGTACCAAACATAGCAATATTTTGATTTATACCCGTGAAGTTTATTAATATTCTGAACATCTGAACATCCCCTCTTCCCCCACCCTTTCCCCAATTCGACTGAGCACACAGCACAAACCGATCAAATTTTGAAACAATATCTAGGGAACAAATGCGTATGAGGATGCTAACATCAACAGCTATGCCAATCAAATAAGATATAAATGATATTTGGAGTTGAATAATGAATTTAGATGCCTGTGAGCAATTTACGGTCAGGCTTGTTTTCATTACTTTGAATAGTGGGGCTGTCCTTCATATATAACATTTGCTACTCAGTATGAAAAAAAGATTTAGAATCTTCACCTGTAATTTCTCCCTTAAATGAGAAACCTGTTTGCTGCTGGTGTTTTTAATATCCCGAATATCAATTATTAATATCAACAATATTAATTTAAGAAGCAGAAAAGTATCAAAACCAACCCCCTTCCCGATTCTCGGTCCCAGTGGTCGTGCCAAGGGTCTTGGTGCTGTGCTTCAAAAACTTGACCACAAGGAATGGATTAAGACAAATGTAACTCTTCTATTATAGTATTTCATCCCTGAGAGGAAGGAAGAGACAGAGGAAAAAAAAAAAACAACCTCTTCATCCATCCCTTCCTCCTCCTTCCCTTACAGGAGTAAGACAGATCATCCCTGTTATAAGTTCACCCTTCTTCTTATACAGATATCCCCTACCCAATCAGTTTAAGCATAGTTTAGTCCTAATAGAGTCAGGAAGTACCAGCTTCAAGCAGTGTTCCAGTTCTGACTCGAAAAATATTGCTCAGCTTTTTTAGGGTCAGAGAAAATCCAAGTCTTACCATATAAGAAAAACCTTATTTTTGCTGGGTGCAGAAATATAAAGTTAACATTGAGTTGCCTTAGCAGCTCCTTTATTTTATCAAATGCTCATGTGCTTGCAGAGTATGCACAGACAGATCAGGAAATGCTGAAAACTTGAGTTGTTCAAATTGTAATCCCCTATTAATTCTTGCCTGGTGCAATATAAATTATCTGTCCTTGTAGTTGTGGGGTTTGATAAATATAGGTCTGGGGTTAGTAACATTATTGGAGTGCTGCGTAGTGAATTTGGCTCCCCTATCAGCCCGGTCCAAACTGATGTGATTCTCAGGATTTTTGCAGTTAAGGGCCACTGTTACTAACTTTTCAAAAAAAGGAAGCAGATTGCCCTGTCCCTCAAGACCCTCGGGGATGGCAATTAATTTCACATTGGCCCGACGCAAGCGATCTTCCAAATCAGCAATTTTAAGTTTAAGTTCTCCCCGTTCTTTCTCCAATAATCTTTCTTTTTCCATAGCCGGGGTAACTTTGTCCTCTAGGACACTTATTCTTGCCTCTGCTTCAGTCTGGTCTAAACAACGTTCCTCTCTCTCTGATAGACTACGTGGATTTCCTGTACAATCATTGTCCTGCCTTCTACCTCACAAAATTGGACACACTGTACCACAGAGCTCTGAGATTCATCACAAGACTCCCCTTTACTACACCCCACTGCTCCCTATATGCAGCCGTGGGATGGACTTCCCTCCAGTGTAGGTGGAATAGAAATGCTGCTATATGGACCCTCAGAGCAATTTCCATAAAACTTCCACAATACATTGCTGACTGCCTCCCTTTAAACCAGATAGGCAAGCATGTGCTGAGAAGCCTCACATCCATCTCACTGAGAGTCCCCAAAGTCAAATCTTGCTTTGGTAGAGCGGCAATAAGCATTGTGCTGCCCTCTTTATGGAACAGACTTCAGAAAACACTGAAGTTAAGCACTCCTGCCAGTGTCACTACCTTCAAGACCCTTTACTCTCATCTCATTAAGGAGCCTTGCAACTGTTTTCCATGATCCCAGCCTTGTATTTGCCTGCTACATCTTCTTTTGCATTCCCCGCGATGTTAGGTGCATTTTATTCTACTCTCTTCTAACCCACAGTCTTCGGTAAATGCATTCATCATGTGAATTTCATTCCTGTCTTCTGCCTTCATTCCTGTTTTCATGGCTCCTTGTCATTCTCCTGTCCTTACTCCTACCTCTCAAAGTCCCTTAGTTTCCCTCCCTCTGTAGTCCTTCTTCAGCAATCCTGTCTTCATCCCAGCACCTCTACCACATTTTTACTTCCTTACCATGATCCCCAAAAAAGAGATCCCTGAGACTCTAACACTATACACTTAATCTGGGTTCCTCCCCTTCCCTCTGGTTCTTCCCTTCCCTTCCCTGCTCTCTGATGTACTTGTTTTTTTGGCACTATTTAGAAAATGGTTCCTCCTGGTTAAGCTCCAGTGCTATAACTGCACATGGGGACTGCAACTTGTATATGGTTCTCCTGTAACATGTTCTCTAGTGTATGGCTTATCACCTATCGTATTGCAACTTGTATATGGTTCTACTGTAACATGTTCTCTAGTGTATGGTTTATCACCTATCGTATTGCAACTTGTATATGGTTCTCCTGTAACATGTTCTCTAGTGTATGGTTTATCACCTATCGTATTGCAACTTGTATATGGTTCTCCTGTAACATGTTCTCTAGTGTATGGTTTATCACCTATCGTATTGCAACTTGTATATGGTTCTCCTGTAACATGTTCTCTAGTGTATGGCTTATCATCTATCGTATTGCAACTTGTATATGGTTCTCCTGTAACATGTTCTCTAGTGTATGGCTTATCACCTATCGTATTGCAACTTGTATATGGTTCTCCTGTAACATGTTCTCTAGTGTATGGTTTATCACCTATCGTATTGCAACTTGTATATGGTTCTCCTGTAACATGTTCTCTAGTGTATGGCTTATCACCTATCGTATTGCAACTTGTATATGGTTCTCCTGTAACATGTTCTCTAGTGTATGGCTTATCACCTATCATACTGCAACTTGTATATGGTTCTCCTGTAACATGTTCTCTAGTGTATGGCTTATCACCTATCGTATTGCAACTTGTATATGGTTCTCCTGTAACATGTTCTCTAGTGTATGGCTTATCACCTATCATATTGCAACTTGTATATGGTTCTCCTGTAACATGTTCTCCTGTAACATGTTCTCCTGTGTATGGTCTTCATGTATTGCACCATATTCCTTATGTATTATTATTGTGTGTGTGTGTAGATATATATATATATATATATATATATATATATATATATGTGTATATGATGTTTCCTTGCTGTATCTGACCTTGTTATACCCAGGTCCACCTTGCAAATGAGCCTTGCTCAATGATGTCCACCTGGATAAATAAAGATTTTGATTGATTGATTGATTCTAATGGTATGGCTTTCCATTTTATTTGAATTGAAGAAAGCATTGTGGAAAGATCTGAAATAGCTGAGGAAATTGTAGCAAATCCAGTTTTAACTTCATTCTTGATTTCGATCTGGAATTTCTGAAAGTCAGTGATTTTATTATTTATTTAGCTTTTTTTTACCGGGTAAGTACACTAGACAAGTATTATGCCTATTTTCAGGAACGACCTGGGAGAGTACAACATAATGGTACAAAGACAACACATCAAATACAAGTTGACAGCATGGGCATAATCGTACAAAGACAACATATCAAATACAAGTTGACAGCATGGGCAATATAAGAGGGAAATACTGAGGACACAACCGCATAATAACAGCAAGGCAAGATGGGGGAATACAGTTGGCACATATTACAGAGAAGTAGGAAGCAAAGGTACAGTAGGCACATATTACAGAGAAGTAGAAAGCAATGGTACAGCTTATGGTCATTTGGTTACGAGTATGGTGAGCCAATAACATATGATAGGGATTTTAGTTTAGCAGGGCCAGGGGACACCAGGCCAACGGTTCTATCCAGATCAGGTGGTGGTAGTGGAGTGGGGCGGGCGGCAGTAGAGTCCGGGCAGCCCTGAAAGAGGCTAAGAGGCCCTGGGGAGGCTGGAACAGTCACATGCTGAGGCTTGTTTCAAGTAATCCCACATGGATTTTCGGAGGCACTGATGGGAGGGGGCCAGGCGAACAGACTCAGGGAGGGAGTTCCAGAGTTTAGGTGCACACACAATGAAGCCCCTAGCTCCCATGAGGGTTCTTGTGGCAGGGACTTTGAGCAGCCCCTGGGCTTGAGACCTTAGTGAGTAGGGGGAAAAGTCAGCTGGTGGAAGGAGCTGGGCCAATCCCTATGGAGTACCCGTACTGATCACCTTGCCCGTAAGGCAACCTATCCCAAAGTCCAGGTATCTGGCTGGGGAGAGCCACCGGAGTTTATTATAGAGCTCACAGTGATGGGTGAGACAGGGAGCCGCTAGGGCGAAACGACAGATATTGTTGTATGCTGTATGCCACCTGGTGAGATGAGCCATCGTGGAGCAAGCAAAGATATGCAGACCATAGCCAAGGGAGGGAAGAAGGACTCCTCTCGCTAGGGCAAGCCTGGCCACAGGGGTAAGGTTGTACTCGGCCCTGTAGGCCAGTCCCAGCTTGCAGTTTACTGTTTTGCAGGCTTTAGCGATGTGACTTCCCATATCAATTTGGGGGTCTAAGGTGACCACTAAGTACTTGACTGAGTTCACCACAGGGAGGGAGGAGCCGTCCGGATTGATTATGTTCAGGTGGCATGTTGAGGCTTTGATTTTGGCAGCAAAGCCAAAAAGCATAGCCTGGGTTTTTTTTAGGTTCAAGACCAGTTTATGGTCCGTCACCCAGGTCAGAACCTTATTGAAGTCCTCGGACAGGCTCTTGGTGAGAGTGGCCATGTCACTGGAGTGGGCCAGTATCACCAGGTCATCTGCATATAGGACGGTTCTGCAATTTGTTGTCACTGTAGGCAGTTGGTTGATGTAGAGAGAGAAGAGAGGGGACCAAGGGCCGAGCCCTGGGGGACACCTGATGTGACCGGTAGGGGTATGGACAGGACTTTATTGAAGCAGGTCCATTGCATTCTGCCATGCAGGTAGCCTGAAAACCATTTCATAGCAGTAGAGGAAAAACCAAGTGACCCCAGCTGTTGATAGAGCAGTGCATGGTCAACAAGGTCAAAGGCTTTAGATAGATCAATAAATATAGCTCCAGAGAGCTTGCCCTGGTCCATGGCTGATCTGATGCCAGTGGTGACCTCGATCAGGGCTGTGGAGGTGCTGTGCCCCCTACGAAAGCCATGCTGGGTCGGGGATAGCAGCTCGTGATGCTGGACATACTCCGTGCCTTCATTGCCTTCAGCCTGTACTGTCTCCTCACCCCCTGCATTTATATCTGATGTTAAAGAGCCACTGACTCCAAAAGTGCTACATTGCAGAATCCAAATAAGCATACTTCCAGTAAGTCTCATACCAAAAACTAGATTTGTACGTTACTTGGTTTTAAAGTTATTAGCCCTTTTGTAACTTTGATTGCACTACCTGTGCAATAAAAGCAGGTGTCAGTAAAGAGCTGCTGATGATGTCATGTAGGGACCTCAAAGTCTAGTAATCCCTGTCAGTAAGCTTATAGGACCCATTTCTCCAAAGTTGTAAAGATCATGCGCAATGGTTTTCACAAGTAAAACAGATAGCACCAGTCAGTAAACATTACTATAAATATTATGTATGTTCCAGTTTTACAACAACGTTGATAAAATGTTATTATTTAATGCTATTTTTATGTGGTCCATTTCTCCAGGGTTGCTGGATACTAAGTCAGAATGCCTCCAGACTGCTGAAGCCAATTAGAGTGCTACTAATTAACTGCTGTTTGTCATTGTCTGCTTTACAATATGTTTTAATAAGGGCCTTATATGTGTTAATTCCTACTGAGGTGGTAAAATGATCATTGGTAAAATGATCATTGTATTTTAAAGTAGAACATAGATGAGTTTGCCCCACCCCATTAACAAGGAGATGGGATCATGGTTTTAAATTGCCATTCTTAGAAGTTGCCTCAGTTGATTGACAGGTGTGAATGAGCTCAGCCTCTCATCAGAAACTTAAGGTGCTTTTACACACAGGTTTTTAAAACAAAATGATGAGCGTTACCTGTGGCGCCGTTGTGCTCTGTTGCGTTTTTAGGATCCCTTTACACTCCGCGAGTTTTCCGGCAGCTCCCACCTCCATTTGTGTTTGGCACCCCACAGAGCTTGCTGCTCTTTTGCTGTTTATGCACCCGGAATGGCTGTTTTACACAGCCGGCGAAGCGGAACACCATGATGCAAACTAGCGGAGGATTGCGGTTTGGATGAGCGTTCGCCTATGGAATGAAACAGATGCACTTTACACACAAGGGATGTAACGGAATACTGTTTCCGTAACAGTTATTCCGTTACATAAACCTGTGTGTAAAAGCACCTTTAGTCTACAAAATTCACAGTGTGCTATGATCCAGCATTCAACAAAAGGACTTCAATAAAAAGGCACCCAGACAAAATAGTCAGTTTTGTTACAAAGCCTGAAATACAAAGTTTTTAAAGCGATGTTTACTAACTCATGCTGCCTGTTTTACTTATGAAAACCATTGCACATGATCTTTACAACTTTAGAGAAATGGGTCCTATAAGCTTGCTGACATGGAAAACTAGACTCTAACGTCCCTGGATGACATCAGCAGCAGCTTTTCACTGGAACAGACTTTCTTTGAACAGGTAGTGAACTTAGGGTTACAAACTGACTAATAGCTTTAAAATGAAGTAACACAAAAATCTACGTTTTGGTATGAGATTTACTGTGGATATGCTTATTCTAATTCTTCAATGTAGCACTTTTTGCCAGATGGTGTCAGCTGCTCTTTAATATTAGTTTGGTTGCTACAATTGAACTTTCAGAGGGTGTATTGAGGTCTTTACATTCAGCTTGCTTTGAAATAGCTGCACTCATTTCTGCTGTGCCCGAGTAACTTTCCCCATCTATTTCTAGAGTTGCAGTTCAGCTTTTTTCACTGATCTATGTATTAGATGTTTCGGTATTGATATTAGGTTGCAGATTTTGTGTAGAGTGAGCTTCGGCTGGATCAATGCTCTCGTATTCTGTCGTTGTGTAGCCCACTTCATCTCGTTCTGCAGGAGATACTTCATCTGCTGCTGGTGCTTCTGCTGTTGACGGCAGGGGGGAGAGGGGTTTTCCTGAAAATATTGTAGTGGGTCCAAAGAAGCTATTCAGTTGCTGTTGCTGGAGTCTGGTTCAGCCAATATTAGGTTGGGTAGAGACAGTTGTTTTGGAGCTGGCCAGGCTACGAGCCATTCTGGTATAATGATTCTTCTTGCAGCGTTGCTCCAGTGGCATTTTTAAATCCGGAGTTCTACCATCGAGAGTGGAAGATGTACTCCGAGGTGCAAGCTGTGACCGAAAACTGTTGTGAACTTACAGTTGCTAACCTGAGGTTCACAGTTTCAGTCGACTGAAAATTAAAGTAAGATATAAAGAATTACAAAGGTCCGAGCTATGAGCGCTGCAGCCCCTCAACCTTCTAAGCCACCATCATGGATCTGCTACGTGAATATGGCTCCATCTCCCTCTCACCTTCCTCAGATCCTTTTTATCACTTCCCTGTTCACTTCCACCCCCTCTACCACTCTCAGCCCTTCTAGTTTCCCCTGCAACCGATCCTGCATGCAATTAAAATCAGCTTTCCTAAAATCTAGGACTATTGCCTAGGATTGATTTTTCTCCACTTCAAGTCTGATTTGAGACCATACTGTCTGGTGGTTGCTGGCTCCCAGTGGATCCAGCACTGCATTCTCCCCTATACTGTTCCAGTTTATAAAGACTAAGTTGAGGATGCCTGCCTCCCTTGTGGGTTTCTCTACTTTCTGTACTTGGGATGCTTCCTGAAAAGCCTCTATGAGCTGTTGACAGCTTGTACTTGCTGGTACTGGGATCCTCCAGTTCCCATCAAGAATGTTGAAGTCACCCATTGACAGCACCAGCCTTCTCTTTTAATCTTAACCCCAGCTCCCTCCTTATCAACCTCCTGCTTTCAAGATAGTGGCCTATATACCACCCCTCTCTTGATATTTCCTCCCCCTTCCATCACTGTTAGAGCAAATATAGTCTCCATGTACTTGCCTTTACCTGTATCCTCAATCCCCACAGCCTTTATGATTTCTTACATGTAATGCAACCCTCCCCCTCTTTCACTCTTAAACAATGCATACGCTGGAATGAAAATGTGCCAGTCATTTATTTTTATTTATTTATTTATTAGATCATCAGTTTACAGACCTTTGAGTCAAAGACTCATTTACAAAGGCACCTCGTCAAGAAAGCAATACATCACAGCAAACAAAACAGTACAGTACATAATGCTTAGATTAAAAAAGTAACCAGTATTACAGGCATTCACTAGTGGTAAAAGCTTGGTAATAGGTAGATCACAGTAGTCATAATATGGGTACACGGGTACCACGTCAGGTAGCAACCAGAGATATTTTTTTACATTAGTCAGCAGATGTTGCCTGAGACCCCAGACATATACAGCAAAAGTAGACAGGGCAGACCCAGCCTAGGGGTGAGGGTAAGGGGCAGGTGGGGGATTATGTGCAGTTGCAGCAGCGAGTGCTTGTCAGATAGCTTCTGAGGGAGACCTTGAAAGGACCAAGCTTAGTGGAGTCAGCTATGTTGGCTGGGAGGGAGTTGAACCAGGAGGGAGTCCGATAGCAAAAGGATCTCTGGGTCATAGAGGTCCTTACCCTGGGGACAACAAGGGAGGTTTTGACAGTGCTGCAGATGTAGGCTGAGGGTGAGGCATGCTGCAGGGACGTGGCGACCCCTTGGGGGAGCCCTAGCAGGGTCTTTTTTACAAAAAGGCAGGTTTGGAAGCGGAGTCTTTCTTCAAGGTTGAGCAAGTTGGTGGTGGAGTACAGCAGGCATGTATGGGTGCAGCTAGGGGCTCCCAGCATTAGCCTGCAGGCCTTGTTTATAGAGAGCTGGATTCTTGCAAGCGCAGTGTTTTCAGCTGCAGCATAGATGGGCAGCCCATAGTCAATTAGCGACAGAACAGAGGAGGTGATTGCCAATCTAAGGGCTTCTTGTGGTAGGCAGTCCCTATGGCAGTATAACAGTCCAATCCTGACATTGGTTGCAGCAGAAAGGGCATTGATATGGGAATGGAAGGAGAGTGCCAAATCAAAGGTAATGCCCAGATACTTGTAGGAGGAAACCTGCTCAATGGGGTTTAGTGTGCTAGGCAGTATCATGAGAGGGGCACCACTGGCTTTGCTTTGGTGATGCAAGAAGAGCATAGCTTTGGTCTTTTTTAGATTCAGGACTAGCCTTCATGATGTGAACCAATGCTCAGCTCTATCAAAAGCTTGTTGGAGGGTGGCCTGGAGAGTGTTGGGGTTGGGGTCAGAGGCAAAGAGCACAGCGTCATCCGCGTAGAGGTGGATCTTACTTGGGCAGGCCGGGGGGGGGGGAGTTGCGGTAGAGACTGAAGAGGAGAGGGCCTAAAATGGAGCCCTGGGGAACCCTAGAGTGGACAGGTCGTGTGTCAGATAGGGTGCTATTGATTTTTACACACTGAGGTCTGGCAGAGAGGTAGCTGGTGAACCATGCAAGGGGGCCAGGGAAGAAACCAAGACATCTGAGGGAGTCAAGCAGGAGGGGATCGCAAACCGTGTCAAAGGTCTTGGAGAGATCAATGAACACGGCACCGGCAGGACTTCTGGCATCAAGAGCAGAGTGCAGGAAGTTGGAGAATTCTAGTAGTGCGGTTGTGGTGCTGTGACCTGAATGAAAGACATGCTGTTCAGGGCATAGGATATTGTGCACGGCCAGGTATTCGGCAAGCTGGATGGCAACTACTTTTTCAAGGGCCTTAGAGAGTGGGGGGAGGATGGAGATAGGTCGATAGTTACCCAGGGTCACTCGATTGCCACTCTTTAGGATGGGAGTGATGATGACGGTTTTCCATATGCTGGGGAACTGCCCCAGGCACAGAGAGCGGTTGAGCAGCTCGATAAATGGGGCCAGGATAGCATCCAACGTCAGACAAAGTAGGCTAGTGTCCAGTAGGTCAGTGCCGGGGTTGTTACTACTAATGGCTTTTTGCAGAAGGGGTCTAGCCTCCAATGGGGAGATGATACGTAGGTAGAAAAGGGGTGCTACTGAAATGGGGTCAAAGAAGTTACTGGGCAGGACTGAACTCAGGTCTGAGAAAGTGTGGTTTAGGCAGTCTGCAATGCCAAGGGGGTCAGAGCAGACAGTTCCATTAAAGGAGAGTTGAGAGGGGAGTGGGGAGCGGGATTTCCCATTCAGCTCTTTTACATTATCCCAAATGTTTCTAGCCGACCCCCAGGAGGAGACGAGTGGATTGGTAGTACTGGGCTTTGGCCTGTCGAATGGCCCAAGTACACTTATTACGCTCTGCATTGTACGTTTGCCTATCAACTGGCTTGCCAGATTCCACGGCAATGTGCCATAGGTTGTCTCTCAATTTAAGTTTGTGAAGGAGGGAAGGGGTAACCCAGGGCTTGTTTTGCTTTTTGGTACTGGGTTGCCCACTGCTCTGTGATCATTACCAGGTTCAACTGTGCTTCTGCCACTTCTGCCTCCAGACCACTGGTCTTGTTCCCCAAGCTTCTAGCCTTCATGCACATAGCCCTCTACATCACCTGCCTCCCCTTTTTGTCCCCTACTCTCTTCTCCATCCTTCTGACCTCTTCTCCAACTTTGCTCTGTTTCTCTCCTCCCTCTTCCTTCTTGGATCCCCTGCAGCCCCTCTACTGCAACTTGTCCCAGTCTCCCCATCTCCATATTTGCTGTGCCTATTGTTCCTTACATGTTTTCTAGCACTGGGGGAAGCCATCCAGGCCTCCTTCAACTGGGCTAGTGCACCTATCTGTAGCTGGTGTGCCTCCACTCATTTAGAGGTGTCTTAATGCACTCTTTGAATTTGAACCCTAGCATCCTCGCACCCTCCACAGAGGGGTGAAGACCATCCCACTTGAATAGCCTTCTATCTCTTCAAGAGTGGCTCAGTCTCCCAGGTACCCCATCCTTCGTCCGTGCACCACACTTTCAACCTTGTGTTGAAGTGAATGATCAAATGACTCCTCCCCTTCCCCATACTGTGAAGATCTCAGTAAAAGTCACTGAGGCTGCTACTAGATTGAACCTTCCAAGCTTCCTAAGGCCACCCTTAACTTCCTCCAGGGGTCTGCGAACCAGGTCATTAGTTCTTAGGTGGACAGTGACATCAAGTCCATTCACCCATCCCCTACCCTGACAATTCTTTCTTCATTGTTAGAATCCCCTCAACTGAATGCCCCAGAAGGAATCTAACATCCTGTCTCCTTGCTTCCTGGCCACCAACCCTTTGGTTCCCCTTATGATGGAGTACCCTATCATGAGCTCCTTCTTAGCCCTCTCCTTTCTCTTGGACTTTAGTGGCATGCTATGTGTCTTCAGAGGAACAGATCTGGTCTCCTGGGTACCTAGAAGTTATTGACTCCTCACAAGGAAGATTGAACCATTTTAATTGTAAAGGTGATGCAACATGTTTGCTGTTACCACCTCAGGGTCCCCACCCATATGGACCCTTCTTCCCACACAACCTTGCCAACTTCAGTCCACCCCCAGTCTGGACATCAGGTGTCCACTGGGGAGAAGAGCAATGGCTGCCTGCACCATTGACTGCTGAGACCTACTCCCGAGAAGTCGAAGTTCAGCCTTGCTGCAGGCAGATCCACAGCACTGCAGACCTGCTGCAGACTGGGCAACAGCACCACCTCAGGAGGAATTCCATGCAGATAACTGCACCATAGATGCTGCATCCTATAAGGCCACCTCCCCTCTCTTACCATGTCCCCTCTCCGCTCCCTACATCCTTTTCTAGTTACTCCCTTACTTCCATGTTTTACCTATTGAAGCAGGGCCAACCTTCCTTGTACTTCATTCTGGCTGCTTCAGTTGTTCCCTGACCAGAGACACTTTTGTCAGGGAATCCCAGATAGGATTTCTCTGGGAGTCCTTTAAACACAGCTAATTTTCACCCCCTCTACTACTACTCCCAGGCTACACCTCTATCTCTTTACCTTAACTTACTCCCACACTGCCCCTCTGATTAGTTTGATTTTCTTATCAACACATAAAACCACTGTTTATCAGCCCTTTCCTATGTACCCACAAGTTTACAAAGCGTGTATAGCAAAATCTCCCTCAGTGGAAGGAACCCTGTATCTTACCCTGTGACCCTTATCCACTTTGAGTAGAGTCCTCCACAGAACTGTGACTACCTGTGCATACCCCTTCAGATGCTGTCCCTCCTGCTCCATGGTCTTCACACTTCAGGGCCACAAATGTTCCACAGTCGATGTACCTACATACCCTAAGTATTAGACTGCAGCCACATGATTGGCCAGCTACAGTCATTTGGTCCACCGCTACCACAGTAGTGCCAAGATCAACTGATGACACCTGTAAAGGCTAAGCGCTGAGGTGTACCTGCTTTTTGGAGAAGTATGTATTTTGCATGGACTTGGTATTTCCTAATTAAAGCTTTCAGCAATTACATTATTCTGAACAACATAGACACATAGATCACATCAAACAAAAAGGCGGCACATAGAGCTACCGACTGGAGCCACATCATAAATTCAAATACGCAGTGCAAAAGAAGGGCATCACAGTCCCATAGGAGTGTTTTAAAATCCACTCACAATTTACTCAAAAATCAAAAAACTCTATTAGAACAGCAGCAAATGTTCCCGGAAGCTTGTCAACGTTTCACGTGTTACTCCACGCTTTTTCAAATACATACGTACGTATGTACGTACATACATACACACATAATCCTCTAGGTCAGTCACAGCTGCTTATTTTCTTGCTACTGCCACCTCATAATTTTACCTTCCTGTGCTCAAGTGTTATGTGACCTGCTGCTGCTGTTTTCTCCCTGCACTGCATTACACCTTCTCTCCTGCCTTGTGCCTCTCCCCCCACAGTCACACCTGGGAACAAGCCTCGGCTCAGTGTGCCTCTACCTGTTAACCAGTTTCTAAATAAATAAATAATGAGTTTGAGGAAACAGAAATATAAACTTCGATGGCAGATAAGGACCGGTTGGCCCACCCAGTCTGCCCATTTCCCTACCTATCAGATAAGCTGCAGAACCTAGTTTTACATAGATACATATACACTGTCAGCAGATAAGGGCCTATGGCCCACCCAGTCTGCCCATTTGAGCTTGTAGCAAGTCCTTTTTTGTGTGCTGCTATTTTTTTATTTGACCTACCATCAATGCCCTGTCCTCCCTCTTCCCCCTCCCTTTAACTACACAGCACAGCATTTCACTTTATTTTACAAAAAGAAATGTAAACAGGTACTTTTCTCCATTGCAGCTCGGTGGCTGTCTCCCTACTCTGCACCGAGGAAAAACCTCTTTACAGCTCTTTTTAAATCACGCACTGCAGCCATGTGGTTGGCCAAATGCAATCACTTGGTTCACCCCCTACCAGAAGGAAGTCAAGTTTGGCTGCCAGTTTACAGGCCCCTCAGACTCCCACAATGCCTTGTCTTCCCCCTTCCACTTTCCTTTCATCCACACAGCTGTTTATGCCCACATAGCTACACTGTTATTGGAATGTTGTATTACACCATTTAAATCCGAGGTTAAACTGGCAAGAGCCCACAGGAACTGTATTCCACCGCCTCTTAAACAAGCTGTAGCGAGTGCCAATATGGCTGTTGCAAGCTGCCAAATGACCAAAGTCACATGCATGCATAGAAAATTTTGAATGGCAGGGTGTAAGTTGACAATTTTTTAGAGTAGTTTCTCCAAATTTTCAACATGACCTTTTTGGGACCTCACCTCATGAAGAGTGCCACTGTCATTTGTCCCGAATGGTGATTTCACAGAGTAACAGCACCATTCTGTGCCACAGGTGCAAAAACATGTTTCTGGCAGGATGTAAAAAATTATAGCTGCACTTTTAATAAGGAGGTGTGCAAAAGTTGCAATGGTGAAAATCAGGAGTGAAAATATTAAAAATTGGCGAAGTTATGAGTGTGCGTACAAATTGTTCAATGCATGCTTGTAACAAATTAATTTTTTGGAATTTGTTCACCAAATTTGCAACATGGTCTTTTTGGGACCCCACCTCATGAACAGTGGCCCTGTCATTTCATTAATCAGCCCCGGAAGGTGATTCCACACAGCGACTGTGAGATCACCTTTCAGGACTGCGTAACAAAATGACAGTGACAATTTTCATGAGGTGGGGTCCCAAGAACTCCATGTTGAAAATTTGGGGCCACAATTCCTAAAAATGACTGCTATAGCAACATAAGTTGAAAATCCCATTAACTGCCACTATAACACGTTTATCTTTGATTCTTCAGTTTGCGGTTTGTCTTTGATGAGTGCAGACATGTCCCGGTCTAGAGAAGATGACAGCGCCAACTTCTGGAGGTAAGTATGTGGTAAGGGGAAGGGTGCAAGGAGGTGGGTGCTCAGTGGGAGGGGGGACTGGGGCATCGATGAGGGACCGTTTTCATTTTTACAGATAAAACAAATAAAGACATTGGGGATGGTTTTCTTTGTTTGCAGGAAAACAAAAGAAAAAAAAAACACATGAGTTGGGGGGTACATGATGTCGACCCAGGGATTGGGCACCTCGATGTCAGTGCGGGGGGGGAAGAAAAAAAACATAAATTTGGGCAAACTAGGGTGTGCTCTCCGTGTGCCACATGAGTTGGGGGTACATGTTGCCGATATGGGGTTGGGCACCCCAATGTTGGTGCAGGGATGATGAATGGAGGAAGCAGAGAGGACAGCAGCAGTGGGAGGGTACGGGAGAAGTGCCATCCACAAGATGGCAGTGGTGAAGCAACTACGCATGCGTGGCATTCACACATGCGTAATTGCGATGAGTGGCATTCTGCCATTCACTAGATGGTGGTGCTAGCAGAACGTGCAAGGCACAAATGTGCAGTTTTTGTCCCAGAATACAGAAGTAACAGTCAAAATAGTGCGTTTGTTACTCAGTAGCAGACGATTGTGGTGGAGTGTTACGAGCTCCATTGGACTTTCGGAAGGATACTTTCAAAAGTCCAATGGAAGGTGCCACAATCGGCCATTTTAAGACTATGATCACAAAAGAGCTATAGGTTCTGACAACAGCAGTTAAAACTGTGTAACAATTCCACTACCTCCGTCATCTTTCTCCACTGACTAATATAGGAGAGTTCCACGATTTAAAAATGAATGTTACACCACCGAGAAATCTAGATGCGAGGGTTCTCCCACCTAAACATTTCCAGTTTAACCACTGGTTTGAATATGCCCTTGTGGACCAGATCAGTCCTGAAAAGGGACTTTGGCTCAGTGGGCTAATCCATTTAGCACATAAATGAAATTTATGTACAGTACCTTAATCCAGTGCTTAAAATTGAATTTTTTTGTGTTGTTATATTTTTGCTTTGCAGTTGGCAAATGCTTTTCCCTGGATTTCTCACCTTCCTGGACCTCATCAGAGACTGTATAAAGTTCAGATGAAAATTCTTAATTTCCTAAAGAAGTTTGTTGATCAACACAGGGACACCAGGGATCCATCTGCGAACAGGGACTATATTGATGCCTTCTTAGAAGAAATGGAGAAGGTGAGAAAAATTAGCAAAATGTTATTGTCTGTACATTCCTTTTCAAAATGCTTAGCTCTAATTTATCTGTTTCTTTATTGGGAGTTCCCTTCCCGGCATAAAGCTTCTTGAGAAGCAGAATCTTGTTTGCAAGAGGGTCTCAGAGTACAGCAGTAGATCTGATAGACATTCCAGCATTTAATATGCTATTGACATCAAATACAGCAGGTTAGTACACAGTAATTCATATTTAGCACAGCACTGTATTTTACACAATACATTCTTTACACTTGTGTTACACAATATGCAATCAAAACATTCAAAGGCAGTACAGAGACAAACAGAAGTGCTTGGGCAGAATTTAGCTAGCATCTTTACAGTAGGCAGATTGTGAGAACAGTCTAAATATGAAAATGTACACTGTGATGGGAGTCACCCCCTTTCTTATTTTGTTTTTAGCTGCTTTGCTCTTGAGCCTCCACCATGTGCCTTCCTGATTGGGTTATGTACTGCCAGGAACCCCTCAGCCTCTTCAGTCACTTCCCCTACCATCAAACTGGTGGGGATCCATGTGGAATACAGTCATAATGCTGGCTCAGTGTACCTACACTTGTGTCCCTGGCTTTCTCCCCATTTCTTTTATTCATTCCTCCACCCCTGACATGAGTGCAGCTACGGTTGGCAGCATGCACACACAGCATCCCTGAGGCGTGAGCAAGCTCCCTGTCCCAAGGAGGAGATGGAATGTTATTTACAGAAATAAGCATAAATAAGCCAGAAGTTGGGGAGGGCCTAGCCCACCATCATGGACCTGAACATACATATGAGCTACAGGAAGCAAAACCTAATCTGTGACACAGAAAGGAAAATTACATATTTACCATAATTCTTGATCTTCTTGGACAAGTCTTCACCATATATTCATACTTCTGGCTTAAAGCCAGAGGTGCTGTGACCCTGCGGGTGCCAAAAATCTTCAGGAGGGCCGGCACCATGGTAGGATTGTGCATGTGCAGCACTGCAAGATTGGCTCGTGCCTGTATAGGCTATCTTGGTGTCAACTCTCCAACCGCCTCAGTACCTTTTGACTGAGGAGGTGCAGCGTAATAAAACTAGGATGAACATGAGCTGGCTAAGGTTGAACCCTGAAAAAAATGAGGTGTTGGTTGTGAACTCGGGCTGTCATGAGGCGGGTGTGTTGGCAGGCTCAGCTTCGGGCTTGTGGCTCGGAGGTGTCCAGCTAGCTACCTCAGACTTGGTACAGAACCTGGGCGTTATGTTTGATAACTGTCTGACTTTGAAATCACAGGTGTCAGCAGTTGTTAAAATCTCTTTTTACCATCTGAGAAATATCACCTGGATGAAATATCTGGTTCCTCCCGGTGATCTTCCAATGTTGGTTCAATTCTTCATTACCTCCCGCCTTGACTACTGCAGTGCCCTTTACCTAGGGCTGTCGGGGGTTGATATTCGCTGCTTGCAGCTGGCACGGAACGTGGCTGCCAGGTTGTTGACTGGTGCTTCAAGAGCCAGTCATATAACGCCTGTGCTCCGCGATATGCACTGACTCCCGATAAAGTGGCGGATCACCTTTGAGGTTGCTTTGTTAACCTATAAGGCCCTACACGACCAGGGACTGAGCTACCTAAAAGATCTCCTTTGTCCGTACTGTCCCTCCCATCCTCTCTGATCCAACAATGAGGGATTGCTAGAGGTTCCCAGGGTATGTTTGCAGACATCGGGAGCAAGGGCATTTAGCTTTGTTGCTCCGTCCCTGTGGAATTCTCTACCTCATCGGGTACGAGATTGCCTAACCATCCAGAGTTTTAAAACTGCATTAAAAAAATATCTTTTTGACCTGGCGTTTGGTAATTGAAGTGTTTTTTATGTGGTTTTCTATTTATTGGAATTTATATAATGTACGCAATTTTACTTTATTTGTTTTGTTTTGTTGTACAGGCGCCTTGGTTTTGGAAAGGCGCCTTTTTTATAAATAAAAATCGATTGATTGATTGATAGGAAACACCTAACCTAACAAGGGCATAAGGTAACCCTTTTTGACCCATATAAGAAGGGTCAATTAAAACAATGTCTTCACAGCCCAACCAATGAGAGAGTGAAGACCAGGAACAGAATGAGTGAGCCTGGGGGATGGTGTGTAGGTGTATGAATAAACGGTGAAGACTTATCCAAGAAGATCAAAAATTATGGTAGGTACATAATTTTCAAATCTTCCTGGACTTAAAGTCTTCCCTGTTTATTCATACTTCCGGGTTAGAGTACCAAGCAACACCAATCCCCCGAGCAGGGCAGCAGGAGGCAGAGCTCACTCAGACAGAATTTCATTAAAAATTGTCCTGCCATAGGAAGCGTGCTGTTTGGCTTGGACATCAAGAACATAGTGCTTTACAAAGGTGTGCACTGAGCTTCAAGTAGCCACTTTGCTAATCTCACTAATGGGAACCATGCGTATCTCTGCCAGGGATGCAGCAACCACTCTAGTTGAGTGGGTGCATACCTGGCCTTCCAACTTGACCTGTGCCATAGAATAGCAATAGCAAGAGTATGCCACTGTCTAAGCAGAAATGCATCTGATGGATACCAGTTGACCCAGCTGAGCTGTATTGAAAGACACAAAGAGTTGCTTTACTTGATGGATGTCCCCAGCCCTGTCAATGTAGAACTGTAGGGCTCTCTTAACATCCAGAGAATGAAGGGTGCATTTCCACTCATTTTGGAAGTTAGCAAAGTAAGTAGGCAGAACCAAGGGTTGGTTGAGGTGGAACTCCAAATCCACCTTGGGTAGGAACTTAGGGGTGAGTAGGGAGAACCACGTAGTCTTTGTGAAATATGGTGTATGGAGGGTCTATGACTAGGGCATGTATCTCAGAGACCCTGTGAGCAGAAGTGATGGCCACCAGAAAGGCGGTCTTCCAGGTCAGGAATTTGAACTCACACATGGCTAGAGGCTCAGAAGGTTTGTGAGTGAGTAAATCCAGCATGAGATTAATATCCCACATGGCAACCAGCTTTCTAACTGGAGGCCTTGTGTGCAGAATGCCTTTAAGGAATCTCTTGAACATCCACATGTTCACAAAGGCAGCTGAGCCAGGGCCATATTCTGGACTGGCTCGTGATAGGCAGAAAGCATGTAGAGGTGTACCTTGACCATCGAATACTGCAGTTCTGCAACTGAAAGGTCTAACAGGTACTCCAACACTTTATTTGATGTGCATCGGAATGGATCAAGAGGAGTTTTAGGACACCATAGCAAGAAGCACTTCCATTTAGTGGTGTTAAGTCTTCCTGGTGGAAGCATTGCAAAAAAATCTGAGATTCTCTGAGAAACATTGAACCTGCCCACTTCTGTCTCCTCAGGAGCGGGGCATGAGATGAAGGGAGTGTAGATTGGGGTGAACCAGGGATCCCTATGTCAGGAGGTCCATTTGTAGAGGCAGTTGTCTCAGAGGGCCCTCCAACAATTTGTTGATTAATGAAAACCAGATCTGTCAAGGCCAGTATGGTGCAATTAGAATCATTTTGCCCCCCTGTGCCTCTAGTCTGAGCAGCACCCTCTGAACTAAGGGTAGTGGAGGAAATGCATACAGAAAGCATCTTATCCACCACAGTCTGAATGCATCCTGACTGAAAATGCCAGATTCTGGATTTCCCTGCTCATCGAAGAGTGATTGCACAATGTCTGGTACAAGCGACCACCCATGAGGATCCACCTCTGTTCTGCTGAGGTGATCCACCAGATTATTCTGGATTCCTGGCAGATAGATTGCCTGAATCAGAGCATTGTGGTCGAGGCACCATTTCCATACCCTCATGGCTTCTCTGCACAAGGGGTAGGAATGGGCTCCTCCCTGTTTGTTGATGTAATATATCACCACCTTGTCCATCTGAAGAAGGATTACTTCGTGAGAAAGGACATCCTTCAGGGCTCAAACAGTGTACAAGACTGCTCTCATCTCTAGAACACTGATGTGTAGATGAGACTCCTCCTGGGTCCACACTCCCTGAGTGTGGAACTCTTGGCAGTGAGGCCCCCCCCAGCCGATCAGAGATGCATCCATGGTGATGGTAATCTGAGACTCCGGAGGGATAAAAGGCAAACCTTGATAAAAGTTGTCCTCCTGAATCCACCATGCAAGTGACCTCCTCAGAGGATCTGTCATTTTGATGGGGTAAGAGTTGTTGGGGACCACTGTGTGCTGAGCATCCACTGAGTGGTACTCATGTGCAATCGAGCTAGTGGAACTGTGACAACGGAAAAAGCAATGAGGCCCAACATCCATTGCATAGAGTGGGCTCGTACAAGGTTGTTTTCTCTGATGAAACAAGCCATCTGGAGAATGTCGATCCTCCTGTCCTCCAGGAGAAATGCCCTTACCTTGGAAGTGTCGAGGAGGGCCCCTATGAAGAGGAGCTGCTGAGAGGCTTGATGCTGTGACTTCTCCCAGTCTAGCAGAACCCCCGTGGAGGTAAGGAACTGAGAAGACATGGAGACTGCCTCCTATGTCATTTGAGAAGTGTCGAAAAAAGAGATGTAACAAATGCACTGGCTGTATATATTATTAACAAAGGGCAAGGGCATAATTTTAAGTTTCAAGGGCTGGAGAAAATATCTGCCAATATCAGAGGGGGAGATACAGATAATAAATTACTACAAGCAGAAAGTAGATGGTAGTATCTTTTGAAGACACATGGGCCAAAAGGCCTGAATGCTAGTTTTAGTCTGGTTCTATTTTTGAAAGAAAAATAAATGAAGAGATCTATGAACAAGAGAGAGTTTTCATTCCTTTCTCCCTCCCTCCCCCTTCCCTTTCTCCCGGACCCCTTTTTCTTCTTCTTTTTCTTTTCTTCCCTCTTTCTTTCTTTCCCTTCTCCTCCTTTTCACTTTTCCTCTGCCTTCCCCTCCTTCTTTCCCTCCCTCCTCTCCTTCCCCTATATTCCAACCCAAACCCTGTCCCCATCCCCCACTCCCCACCCCTACCCCGCTCCTAATAATTTCTATTTTGTTTATGTATACTGTTTTAGTGTAATACTGAAGAAGATCATAAATTTAATGTGCAAGATAGATAAAATGAAAGTTTAGTAAAAATGCTGATAAATTTTAGGAGGTCTTCATGTACTTTATATAGATGTAGATGTATAATGTTTTGAAATGTGTCTTTTTAATTTTTTTGGTTTTGTTTTTTTTGATATGGTATTTCTCTGGAGCCCCAGCGGCACTGCTGCCTTCAGCTGTCACCCCAGTGCCAACCCCCGAAGGTCAGACCCCCTCCCTTGAGCACCCATGACTTACCCTTCATGGCAGGGTGGTGGGGAGCGACTTAACCCACTCAGTGCAGATCATTGCCAGGGAGGTGCCTTCTCGACGGTCACGTTGAGGGGACAGCTTCATGTATCCGGGGCTATTTTCCATTTACTCCCTTGTGTGGATGTGGGGCGTGCAATGACACCTGCGGAGAGAGCACGCACACTTCTGCACATGCTGTCTCCAAGCGTCTGCCCCATCTCCTCCCCTGTTTGTGCAGCATCAGAGCACTTCCCCCAGCAGCCGCTAGGGGCCAGTGGAGTGCCAGCCACTGAAGTCCCCCCTTCCTGGAGAAGGAGAGTAGTCCCTCGGATGCTCAATCCTTCTCCTCCCCTGCCGACCCTCGACAGCCTGTGCTCGTTCACGAACACGGGTCACCGGTGTAGCGTGAGGTAAGGCGTCCAGCACCTCAGCACCACCGGGCCAGCTGAAATGTGTCTTGTGCTAGACAGGAATTTTTTTAATTAGATAAATGTAAGAAATAGATGTTGAATATTATAGTAGATATTTATGTTAACAAGAGTATATAAGATATAGCACTTTAATATTTATATGTATAGAAAACACATTTTTCAGGTGATACTATTATAGATAGTAATAGATCTTTAAGTGAATACTATAAATAGCTATAGAGAGTGATGTAATGTAACCTTGACAAAGCGTCAGAGTGACACGGAACGTTGGTCACGTGACACATACGTTCCACGAGAAGGAGGGGGGCTGCGTGCTCTTTTTTTTTTTAATGTTAAATTAAAGCTTAATAATGCAACTGTTTTATCTGAATCTAGCATGGAGGTTCTTTTTCAGCTAGCCGAGATGCCCGACTAAAGAAGAGTGGAAGTGTGTAGTAGTTTGTGTTGGAGGCACTGGCTTAGTTTTTTTGTGAAGCCGCCTTGCACCTTGCGCTTTGTGTTCTCCTGTGTCTTCTGCCTTGAAGGGGTTGCCAAAAATCAATCGTCCTGGTGGGGAAAGACTTGAACGCTGAGTTTCCAGAGGTGTGCACAACAACTTGTAAAGACTCGAGGCACTGAGGAGAGCCCAAAGGGCAGGACTCTGAACTGATAATGTTGACCCAAGGCCACAAAACAGAGGTACTTGAGGTGACTTGGGTACACTGGAACATGCCGGTAGGCATTTTGCATATCCCGGGATGCCAGACAGTTATACTGACAAAGGAGTGGTAGTAGTGTTCTTAGGGAGACCATCTTGAACTTCTTCCTCAATAAGAACTTGTTCAACTTTCTGAGGTCAGGAATTGGGCAAACTGCAAATGGATGTCCACCACAATACCAACAACTGTGGATTGGAGGAGGATTGTCATGGATGTATACAGACTTGAAAATTTAACTGCTGGACTCCATGATAAGTTTACCCCCTTTAGGGTCAAGTGGCAGAGATAAACATGGTACGTGGTGCAGACTGATGCTGATTTTGTGTCTTAGACCCAGTGGGGTGGCGGAGATTTGGGGTGCCACCCCTGTCATGGAGGGTTACCTAAAAAATGGCTACTTTTTAAATTTTCTTTAAAGTCAAACTCTAATGGAATGTTTTCGGTTCTGTGGAAATGTTAATGACAACAGGATTTAACTTTTTATATTTTAGGGACACTGCTATATTATGCTTCTGGACTCTGTGGCCTTATAATAATATTGATGTAATGATATTCTTACTCTTTCTTGAACTCTTTGCTTTATGTATGTTCTTAAGGAGAGACTGGAAGGAAAGGCCTTCCACTAGAGAATCAGCAGGAACAGAGAGCTTCTTATCAGAGCTGTAGTAAGAGTCATACTCACTTTTGTCCAGGAAAAAAAGGTCAGGGTTAGACTCATCATGCTCTAACGCTACCCCAGAGAAATCAGGAGCAACTTCTGCAAAGCGGAAGCCTGGCATAGGCAAGGAGTAGACAGGCAACATTGGAACCACCAATGGCATCGAGCACCTCAGTGCTACATGCAGCACCGAAGAACTCAAGAGACTTCAACATGCAAGATACAGACTGGTCAATACCAGCAGGAACATCCACCAGAACTAGACACACAGTGGATTTCCTGCAGGGGGAGGGCCTCAGACAACTGGTACAACAACCCACAAGAGACAGGGCTATCCTAGCTCTAGTGATGACTAACAGGGAAAGGATCACAGAATTCCAGGTAGAAGGTCACCTGGGGGCCAGTGACCATCACATGGTATGGTTCAATTGGCCACTAGAATTAATCAACCCATTCCAATGCAAAAATATGGGACTTCAGATGAGCTGACTTTGATAAGATGGCCAACAGAGTTAAGCTGGCCCTGGCAAGAAGAAATACGGGTGAGGGAGTACAGGCAAAGTAGGCAAGCATTAAAGATGCAATACTTGAAGCAACATCCCATTGTGTTAGGGAGAAAAGCAAAAGAGGGAGGAAACCACTTTGGTTCTCAAACACAGTAGCAGAAAAGGTCAGAGCCAAGAGACTGCCGGATGTATAAGGGAATGCAGTGGGACGAAGATAGGGAGGCATAACAAACTTCCCTAAGTGAAGCAGGGAAGGCAGTAAGGCATGCAGAGTCCCATACTGAGGAAACTCTACCACAAACAGTAAAAAAAGGGGACAAGACTTTCTATAGATACATTAGTGAAGGAGAAAGTCCAGAGGGGGTATTGCTAAGATCAAAGGGGATAAGGAGGGAGTGTGTGGAGGAGGACCAAGGAAAGCATGTATCCTAAATAGATACTTCTGCTCAGTATTTACTGAGGAGAAGGTAGGGCAGGGCCCACAGCTCAGCACCATGGATACAGGGGGAGGGAGGTGTGCACAAGTCCTTTCACAAAAGAAAGGGTCCTGCAAGAGCTCGCTAAGCTCAGGGTGGACAAGGCAATGGGACTGGATGGCATACATCCCAGGGTACTAAAGGAGCTAAGGGTGGAACTAGCAGAGCCATTAGCAGAAATGTTTAGTGAGTCGCTGAGCGCAGGAGAGGTCCCAGAAGACTGGAGAAGGGCTCATGTGATCCCACTCTACAAGAGTGGTAGCAGGGAGGAGGAAGGGAACTACAGACCAGTCAGTCTTAGCTCAGTAGTGGGCAAGATTACTGAGGCACTCCTTAAGGAAAGGATAGTGCAACACCTGGAATCCATAAGAGCACAGGATCCAAGACAGCATGGCCCAGATATTCAAAAGGGTTGCGCATGGCACAGCAGTGTTGCGCCATGTGCACACCACTGAATCTGACGCGATATTCAAAGGAAAAATGCATTGGCACAAATCCCGATGCGGGAGGCGCATCAGTATGTCTGCAGGCACAGGTGGGCGGGCGTGCCATGCATAACCTGCACAGCCCGATATTCAGCCGGATGTGCAGTGCCATGCATGCGCAACCCCTACTCGCGCCAGCACAAAGTTAAGCCCCCCAAAAAAGGAACAACTGATGGCCACCCACAGGTGAGCTGCCACATTGCAGGGCACAACACGGCAGCTGCCACCTGTGGGTGGCCACCCGAGTTCCAGCTGCACCTGGTGGCACCCCCCCATGCCCAATCATGGGCATTTGTTTAAAGAAAACTCCCCGTCCAATATCCCTGGTGGTCCAGTGGACCGCTCTCTGCCCGATCTTGGGCATCTGTAAAAAAAGATGTCCTATATCCCTGGTGGTCCAGTGGACCGCTCTCTGCCCAATCTTGGGCATCTGTAAAAAAAGATGTCCTATATCCCTGGTAGTCCAGTGGACCGCTATCTGCCTGATCTCAGGCATCTGTAAAAAAACATCCTATATCCTGGTGGTCTGGGTACCCCCTCCCACCCACCCACTGAGCCCCACCGCCCGCTCCCCAGTCAGCCAGGGGCGGCATTCACCCGCCTGCTGCCCCCCGCCCACCGACTGACACCTCAGGGCTGCACGCCCATTGGTTCCCAGCATGAGCCAATGAGGCGTGCAACCCCTATCAGATTACACATTCCAGATATGTATGATTAATTCACATATCTGGAATGTGTAGAGGTAGGACGACGCCATTGGCTCACGCCAGAACCAATGGGCGTGCAGCCCTACTGAGGTGTCAGTCAGCGGGTGGCGGGCGGCAGGCAGGTGGGGCTGCTGCGCTGACCGGGAGGAGTGGGGTGGTGGCGCTCAGTGGGCGGGTGGGGAGGGGGGTACCCTAGACCACCAGGGATATAGGACTTTTTTTTTTTTACAGATGCCCGAGATTGGGCAGAGAGCGGTCCACTGGACCACCAGGGATATAGGACATCTTTTTTTACAGATGCCCAAGATCAGGCAGAGAACGGTCCACTGGACCACCAGGGATATAGGATGTTTTTTTTACAGATGCCCAAGATCGGACAGAGAGTGGTCCACTGGAGCACCAGGGATATAGGACGACTTATTCTATGTTATACAAATGCCCGTGATCGGGCAGATAGAGGTCCACTGGACCACCAGGGATATTGGACAGGGATCTTTTTTTAAACAAATGCCCACGACGCGGGGCTGCCGGGTCCTCGACGGCTGCTGCCTGCAGGCGCCAGGCTAAGTCGTCGGGGATCGTGCACCCACATGCAAATAAGAGACGATATGCAAATGGCCCATGTGCAATTTTGCATACATTGCGGCCCCATTTGCATGTCAACTTTGAATATTGCAGTTACTGTGCATGGCGCAATGGAACTTGCGCTAGCGCATCTCCATGCTCCACTCTGGCCACTTGTGCTGGTGCAGTGCCACTGCACCATGCACACTGAGGGTGGCCAGGGTGCAATATTCAAAGCTGCTGAGCCATGGCGCAGCTCCTTTGAATATCGCTCAGTCCACACCCCTGCACAGCCAAGTTGAGCTGCGCCCTAGCTTGCGCCACAGCCAGGCGCAGTTTGAATATCTGGGCCCCTATGTTTACAACAGGAAGGTCCTGTCAGACTAATCTCATAGATTTCTTTGACTGGGTAACCAGAGTGGTGGACCAAGGGGGGTGCAGTTGATGTCACCTACCTTGACTTCAGTAAAGCTTTCAATACTGTTCCACATAGAAGATTGATTAATAAGCTGGGTAGGCTCGGGGTGGGTCAGAAGTTGGTCAACTGGGTGGCAAACTGGTTGGCAGGCAGAAAACAGAGAGTGGCAGCAAATGATAAACAGTCAGAAGAGATACAAGTCACAACAGTGACATCAAATTTAAATATGCTAGTGAGATTTCACCTATAAAAAGCTGCACAGCCAGTGTGCAGTCAGTCTGAGCAGGGAGGGTGACCAAGAAGGAAGGTGCCCATGTCAAAGGGGTGTCTGTCTGAAGTGGCCTAGTGAAGAAGGAAAAGTCTGACAGAACCAGTTTAATTTAAATGCAATGTAGGAATAGGGGATCGCCTGTATCCCAGAGTAGGGTCAGACAGGGCAGCGAGAAGAGGGCAAAGAATAGAAAGCCTGTTGCTTCAAGTGCTTGACGATCCTGTGTAAAAAGTTTACCTCACAGAAGAAAAGCTACAAATCTGAAGAAATCCTCGCTTCTCCTTACAACATCGACATCCTGCTGACTCACAAGGGGGCCCTCCAACTACAGCAAGCTGCAACATCTTTACACAGAATTTCTTCAGTAAAGCCAAAGGAGTGTGGTATAGTAGAAACCTTGTTGATACAATTTGGGGACTAGTTTAAAAGCCACAGTGACACTGTTTTACAGAGACTTTACCTCAGTTCTTCTGAATTTATGAGACTATTGTCAGAGTGAGGGACTGAACCTGAAGGGACTGAGAGGGGAATTCTGTCACAACTTTTAATGTACCAGTGTGCAACATTGTTTAAAGTCATTGCTCAGTTTAAATGTTTTACAGTGACGATTTATGAAATGTCAACTGATTTTAAATGATTTTAGAGTATGAAAAATACAGTATACCAAATGAGTAATTGGATACCTGGGTGGTATGTGGCAGAAGGGGTCAGTGGACTGATTGCTTGGAGGTATGACTCAGTAGTCATTGCATTCTTTAGTTCTATATAGAAAGTGTACACAGTAATTAAATACCAGGGAGGGTATCTGGCAGAAAGGGTCAGTGGACTGACTGCTCAGAGGGGGAGCCAGTAGTCTCTGATTTCCTTAGTCTAAGTGAATAAAGCTCTGGGATTAAGGCCTAGGTGGTTGATTATGACTTCCTAATGGCTAGAGATCGAAAGGCATGTACCATTCTGGTCCTTCTCAATCTCTCTGAGGCATTTGACACTGTAGACCATGGTGTGCTGCTGGAGCGCCTGAGGATTTATTGTGGACTGTCTGGAACAGTCCTCAATGGTTTCAATCTTACCTCACAGACAGGTTTCAGAGGGTTACCACTGGAATTTATTCTTCTGGTGCTCACTCCCTGCCTTGTGGGGTACCGCAGGGTTCCATTTTAGTGCCCATGTTGTTTGCAGTGTATATGCTGCCTTTAGGAGATATCATCAGGCGATACAATTTGGGTTTTCACTGTTACGCAGATGATACTCAGCTGTATCTGTCTTTTCCACCCGGGCAAGATGGTGCTCTCTCCATGCTAGACAATTGCCTTACTGAGATCAGATTATGGATGAGTTCCAGCTGGTTGAGACCGAATCCGGATAAGACTGAGGTGTTGGTAGTGGATCCGGGTCTCCCGGTGATGGGTTTGGGGGCTGGCCAACCACCGGGCTTATTGCTCGATCGGTATGTTGCTCACTACCCTGATCAGGTGCAATCTGGGCGTTATCTTTGACGACGGCTTGACTTTAAAATCTCAGGTGTCAGCCGTTGTCAAATCTTCTTTTTTTCATCTGAGGAATATCGCCCGGATTAAGCACCTGGTCCCACCGGGCGATCTGCCAACGTTGGTCCATGCCTTTATCACTACCCTGTCTTGACTACTGTAATTCCCTGTACCTAGGGCTATCTGGGGTTGATATCCGTCGCCTCCAGTTGGTGCAGAACGCGGCGGCAAGGCTTTTGACTGGGATCTCTAGATCCAGTCATATTATGCCTGTGCTCCGCGAACTGCACTGGTTGCCTGTGAGGTGGCGGATTACCTATAAGGTTGGTTTACTAACCTTTAAAGCCCTACATGATCAGGGACCCGGCTACCTGAAAGATCTCCTGGTACCCTACTGCCCCCTCCGTTCTCTCCGCTCTGCCAACGAGGGATTGCTAGAGATTCCCAGGGTTTGATTAAAAACATCTGGATCTCATGCTTTTGCCTTTTCTGCACCAACCCTGTGGAATTCTCTGCCTCACTGGTTGAGAGATTGTCCAACCATCGAGAAATTTAAAAATGATTTAAAGACATATTTATTTGGTCTAGTTTATCCTAGTTATAGCTTTTAATCTGTTATTTTAATTTATATATTTATGTGAATCATTATACAGCACCTTGGTTCCGAAAGGTGCTTTATAAATAAAGATGATATGATATGATATATATGATTATCCTGGGAAAGTGTGATATCTGGAAGGCTTGTGGGTGGCGAGTACCTGTAGTTTCCAGGGGAGATTACAATTTATGTGTTTGAAGTGTTATTTCTGCCTGAATTTAAACTGTGCCATTCGTGGCTGTATTTTCAAGATTTCTTTCATAATTTCAGTAAACTTTTACTTTTTTGCTCAATTATCTAAGTGTCAGATTCCTTGCTTGCAGTACCAGTGTCTCACATTCCTGCAGGTCTCCAGGTTAGTCCAGTGTAGCATTGCCTACTCTTGGCAGCTCTTAGCTACTCCAGTTGGGGAGATAAGGTACTGTACTCTGGTAGTACCCAACTGGGAAAGGGTTGTCACAGAGGAAGGAACAAAGAATCATGTGCTGTCACCCGTCTCTGTGTGGAATGGTCTCATCTGTGGCCAGAGGTTAATACAGTAGTGTGGGTGGTCAAGTGCTATACTACTGTTACCGAGACTTCCATGGGCAATCTTCAATGGAAGGGTTGAGAGAAAAAAAAGTCTTTCTTCTTCTCTTTTTTTATATAACAAAGAATAAAGAGCAATACTAAAACGAACTGAATGACGCTATGCTGCTGTCATACAGAAGTGAAGATCTGACTCCCTGCCGCATGTTCGATTGTGGGGAAAAAGGGAAATGAGGTGGTTGGAAGGTTGACACCAAGACAGCCTATACAGGTGCGAGCTAATTGCGCGGTGCCGCACATGCGCGGTCCTACCACACCACCAGCCCTCCTGAAGATTTTTGGCTCCCACGGGGTCCTAGCGCATCCAGCTTGAACTCAGAAGTGTGAATAAATGGTGAAGACTTTAAGTCCAGAAAGATCAATGCAATGTAAATAAGCAAAGGAGAACAACAGAGTTGGGTATGGTGATTAATATCCTGGGTAAGGTTATGGTACAGTTGACTAACATAGGCAGAAGCTCCTTGATCCAGTGAGCATTAATGGCTAGTGTTGCAGTTTAGCAAATACTTGAGGGTTAATTGAGTGGGTTATTCTGTAAAAAAAAAAATAATAAATAAACAGAGCCTTTACTAATTATACCATTTATTGATCTGGGGTAATCAGTGTGCTTTTTATGGATGTGTGCAGTCTGATGAAATGAAGTTTTGAAAGCAAAACATTTATTATGGCTAGCTAGACCTGATACAGACACAGAAAACAAAAATATTTAATTATTAGTGTTTAGTGGAAACAAGAACATCGGGCTCCTATTTCTAGTAATGCCGAATCAGTGGTCCTGGTTGCATTACTGTCACAGAGGACAGGAAGCATTGCAGGAAAAAGAAGAGCAATAAACCATGCTAAGATGGAGATCCCCAGGGGGCATAAAACTACCCTACACCTAGAAGCTAATTTAGAAAAAAACTCTTAATAGCAAACAAAGGGAAGGCTGCGCCAGAACTACACACACACAAATAAAAACTCTCTCCACAACATATGTTTTTGCAGATTTCGACTGTAGCTCCCCTTTAACAAGCCCTGGTGTTCTAGACCTATTGCTAGTCCTGTGGGTAGCAGCCACAGGGGCACTAGTGGCCCTGACAAGTAGCTTGTGGCATTTCCCTTTTCCACTTCCTGCTCTCTTTTACAAGGCCATGGCTTCAGCTCTTCCACTGCTTTATTGCCTATCTCCTTTATGCTCTAGCTTCCCCCTGCTTTGATGCAATGCTGTTACATATCGCTGCCCAGCATTGGTAGTAGGTCCTCTCCTGTCAGTTGTGCACCTCATTTCACCAATGCATGCCGGGGTGGGGGGGGCAAGGAGGCTGATCATTTGTTCATCATGCTACTGCTTCCCTGAACACATTCTAGGCAGCTGTATGCATCTGGACCCATCAGAGTGACAGAGTTCTCCCCAGCAAGGTAGGCCCAACATTAAGTGGCAAGTCAATAGATTTGCATTAAGCAGCCAGAACATTATTCAAGTGTTACAGTGTGCTAGACAGCATGCACATGTCAAGCAGCTGTGGTCATTACAGAAATTTGTTTTCATTGTGTTTTTGAAAGTTGGCAGATTTGGCACGGGAGGGGGCAGGTTGTTTCAGTCCCTGTTGCAATGATGAGCAGAGGCTGATTTGCCAGTTTCTGTTTTGATCTTCAGGTTCTGTATTGTCCATTGATCCCATCTCTTGGAATGCTGCCAGCAGCTGGGATTAGAATTCCTGTATTTTCTCTGAATGTAGTCTGAATGTAATCTTCAGGAATATCTGCATGGAGCAGTTTAGGACACATTCATACTGACTCAGGATTAGGATGAAAACAGGAATGCTGTAAATTCATTGGTGAAGCAGTCAGGGATAAAAGATTCAGCATCTACTCTCTGTTGTTGGAGTAAATCCCTTCCATTCAGGTAAAACTCAGGTCTAGTTTACTTCAGCACACATATACTGTGTCTCTGCTATGTGCTCAGGTTTCCTGCTGGAAAATCTTCATCAAATTTACACCAAGATGGACTTATTGCTGTCGCAAGCTAGCAACGTGTCCCATTGGAAGATGTATGATTCTCTTTACTCAATGAGTGGTGTTTATACTTTTGATTTGTCTGCATCACACTGTTTATAAAACACAGCCTTTTTTCCCTGTTTGTCCTAAATCATACAGAATGCAGTAAGTATTGTTTCTGTGACAGTCCCAATTTGTAGTTCTGTACTGCAAGTATGAAATAAGGTGTACAGTAAAGGAAGGCAGGTTCAGTGATATGTCTATGGAATAGACAGTGCCAGTGAAGCTGCCAGCACTGTTTCTGGTTGAACAAGACACATGTTGTGTTTATTTCAAATTATTTGCATTGCAGAAGAGGGCACTGAGAATGCTTAACAGGAGATCAGGCACCAGTGTGCACTAAGGGAACAAGACAGGCAGCATGGCCCTCTCCCCATATTCAGGACAGGTAGAAACAGGGGGGATCTGGATTTGGGGGCCATAAGCCTTCTAACTATTTTGAAGGGATCGGGGGTAGATATTGGAAAATCAGGAATGTCATGGTTATTATTAAAGTCTGGCCTGGTTCACCGATTGTCCCATTTTGAAACAAGTTGCAATTTTGCCCTAAAGTCTGAGCTGGTTTAGAAGTGTTCAAACGTTCGACATTTAACCTGTTTGAATCTTCGTTCGACCCCGACTTCAACTGTGGCTTTTACAAAATTAATTCATAGACTATCATAATATGATGACTCAATATCCTGAAATGTGTTTGTAACAATTTGTGAAATGCTGCTTTTCTTTATTAAAAAATATATCTATGTCTATGTCTCTATCTATATTTATTTAGTTTTTGTTAACCGGGTTAGGTGCGCTAGCCAAAGCTATTTTCAGGCATGACCTGGGAGAATGCATACATAAAATGAGATGAGATTATACAATACATAGTATATAGTACAGGTACATAGTATATAGTACAGGTAGGTTAGAATACAGATCAAGTCAGATAGTACTCGAGATAATACATATAGCTATGCAGAGATGACAAAAGTGACATTAGTACATGCAAATAACTGAAACTGAGCTAAGTGGTAGCTATAAAGACATTTTATAGCAAAGGTTGTTTAGAAGTGCAGCAGTGTCTTGGGCGAAATAGGGTGGTTAGCTGTGAGGCATTAAGTGGGATCAAAGCATGTGCAGGGGTCCCGGGATAGGTGGCGATATAGTTCTTTTTTGAAGATTGGGTGGGAGTTAGCCTGCCTCAGGGCAGGAGGGGGGGAGTTCCAGGTGGCTGGGGTGGTGCAGTGAAATGCTCCAGAGCTTTTTGAATTAAGACATCTGGGAATGGTGAGTAAAAATTTGTTTGCTGAGCGTAGTCCGTGGGTAGCTGTCTGTGGTACAAGTAGAGCTGCAAGGGAGGAGGGGGTTTGGTTATGGATTACAGAGTCTGTGAGGGTCCCTAGGGAGTATAGTCGGTAGGCAGTTGGGCAGAGCCAGCCTAGATCGCTATACAGTGTGCAGTGGTGCTTGAGGCGATGGGAAGAGGAGGCATACCGACATATGTTGTTATACATGACATCCTATTTATGGAGAGCAGTCTTATGGGCATTAGCAAAAGTGGAAACACCATATGTCAGTGCTGGAAGCAGAATACCCTTGGCAATTGCCAATTTGGCAGATGGTATTAGCAGGTGACAAGTCTTATAGGCGATTCCAAGTTTGGTATTTGTTGCTTTACAGGTTGACTGGATGTGCAGACTGAAATTAAGGGATTTATCAAGGAGGACTCCCAGGTATTTGAAGGATGTGACACAGTCAATGAGAGACCCCCCCAAAGTCATGGACTAGGAGGGGTTCCTTGCAGGCCCTGAGGTGGGGGCAGTGCCAAATAGCATGGCTTGGGTCTTTTTTTGTGTTGAGGATGAGCTTATTAGCATTTAGCCATGTTTGCACATTCCTGAAATCCGAGGAGAGGTTTTTGTTAATGATGTTAACTTTGTCAGTGCTGGAGTAGAGGACGAGATCATCAGCGTATAAGATAGCTGAGCAGGAGAGTATGGCATAATCTATGTTGTTGATGTATAGCGAGAAAAGAAGGGGTCCCAGGATGGAGCCCTGGGGTACTCCGATGTCAGTGCTGGTCACATCCGAGACAGCGGAGTTGAATTTAACAAGTTGTAATCTGTTTGATAGGTAGTTGTTAAACCAGTCAACTACTGAGAATGAGAAGTTAAGTCTATGCAAAGTTAAGAGAAGCAGGGGATGATCAACAAGATCAAAAGCTTTGGTAAGATCGATAAATACTGCTCCAGTGAGTAGGCCTTTGTCCATGTTGCAGAGTACATCGGTGGAGAATTTGAGAAGAGCGGTTGAGGTACTGTGCCCTTTTCTGAAACCATGCTGAGTGTCTGAGAGATGGTTGTTCTTTGTGAGATAGTCAATGGTTTGGGTTGCAACAAGCTTCTCCAGTAACTTGCTTAGCACAGAGAGGATGGCTATGGGCCTGTGGTTGTTGATATCCTTTGGGTCTCCTTTTTTAAGGATAGGCGTAACTCGGGCAATCTTCCAGAGATCTGGGACAACACCAAGAGAGAGAGACAGAGTGAAAATCTTGGCCAGTGGCGAGGCAATCAGTGGTGCCGCTAGCTTCAGGAGTCGTGGCTCGAGTGAATCTGAGCCGGGGCTAGTGTTGTCGGATATGTTTTGCAATAGCCTTTGGACCTTGGATCTAGATATAGCTTTAAAGTGGAAAGGGGGGTAGTAGTTAGTTGGCAGTGGTCAGCACCAGATGCAGATCTCTGGGGTGTGCAGTAGGGTTGAGATGCTGTGGGAGGTGAAGCAAAGGACGAGGTGTACTGAGACAGGTCCATGAATAATCTGTTAAAGGCATTTGCTATAGTGTTCGAGTCATTGCAATGTACACCATTTAGGATCATATCCCCTGGGGTCAATGACTGGGTAGCCCCAAGAAAGGTCTTGATATGTGTCCAGAATTTTCTAGGGTCACCAGCAGAGTTTGTGTGCAGTTCCTTGCAGTTGATGCTCTTTGCTGTTCTGATTTGTTTTTTACAGGCGCCGAGAGGCCCTGTGGGTGTAATCCTCAGTAGTCTGGACACTTTATACTTCTTCAGAGTTTGTCCGTGTAAGCAGGTTAGCCAGCAGGTCCTTGTGTAGACATCTTGTTTGTTTACCCCCTGACCCTTCTGGTGACCTTCGGGGTATGTTTATTCTGAAGTGCTGTGAAATTATCAATGAAGATATCAAGGGCTATTTGAACATGATGGGAGTAATAGATGTCAGACCAGTTGATACAGGATACATCTTAGAGGAAAGCTTCCACGTCCAGTTTGGCAAAGTTGGTAATTGTGATGTAGCGTGGAGGGGGTGGGGGAGCAGTCTCCGGGCTCCATACACAGAAAGTGGGGGAGTGATCTGTGATAGCATCTGCCAAGATGCCTGCAGTTTGCACATGGTCAAGGTGATTCACCAGTACCAAGTCTATGAGGGTGGAGGTAGTTAGAGAAGGGGTGGTTCTAGTGGGTTCAGTTAAGATCTGGTGCAGGTTATAGCTCTGCGTTAGTGTCAGCAGTGTGCTGTGAGTTGGTTCCAGCCAGTTTAGGTTAAAGTCACGTAAGATTATGACCTCGTTTTGCTTGGCTTTTGTGACGGTTTGATTAAGTGAATCCTGAAGACCTGTGATACCTCCAGTGGGTGGGTTGTAGGCGCAGATAATGTGGAGTTTTTTTGCATGAAGGGCAATGGTTGTGTGTAGGGACTCACACACTGAGGGTGAGCCAGAGGGTGGGCAGACCGTAACATCAAGATGGTTTTTATAGAGGATAGCGACCCCCCCCCTCCACGTTTTGGGGAAGGCCTATCTTTCCGTATCAAGGAATAATTGGGCAAGGAACATGAGTTCAGAATGTGAGGCTTGAGCCATGTTTCAGATAGGCATAGTAGGTCAGGATTGTACACTTTTGTCCATGCCTGAAGATCAGCAAAGTGCCTGGTAGTGCTCCTAATATTCATTTGGGCAATGAGAAGCCCTTTTCCTGAGACAGCCGATAGGTCAGTGGGACAGTGGTGGACAGAGGGGCCTGGGTTAAGTTCTACGTCCCCTGACAATAGGATGATGAGGAGTAGGAGAAACAACAGTTTAATAGTGTGGAATGGGAGATGAACCAGTTGTGTCATTTTGTATTTTCTGGGCATGCGAAACGAGTTGTAGGTACAACCCTTCAGAAGGATAAGGGTGGTGTAGGCACACACATGTTGTGTTTTGGCAATTTGGTTGGAGAAAGTAAAGTTATTGTGTTGTGAGCAGGGTCGGACTGGGAAGCAAAGGGCCCACATGGAAATGGGTCGGGGGGGCCTTGGTACTGGCCCCTGGGGGTCCCACTACAGAGTCATGGGGCCTTGGTACTGGTCCCGGGAGGGTCCCACTACAGAGTCACGGGGGCCTTGGCACCAACCACAGCGTGCTCTAGCGTATAAACTAGCCAAATATTTACAGACTGGTACGCCCCGACATGCTGTAGCCAAGTATTGGATCAGCATGTATTCCCATTTGTAAGAAAGCTATTTCATTACTGGTAAAGTGACTAACTATTTCGGAAGCTTTAGTTCCATTGATTTAAGAGGAACTCTGCTACCTTGCAAAAATGCTGCTGGCAACATTGTTTGATAACCTCACTGTCCTGCTGCATGGCTGCAGGTGAGCAGAGAGTCCCCCTTTCAAACAAAATCAACGGTTAAGCTCAATGCCCCGGCAAGGCACCTCCGGAGGTTGAGGCCCTACCTTTCCCTACACTTTCCCTGTCTGAACAGTTTGTGAGGAAACTGGTTGTAAAGAGGAAAAAATAGTGCAGTGCAATGTGTGCTGTGCTAAGATTTTGTGAAAAGCAACCTATGTGCCCCCAACACAGTGTTACAGTAGTATTGTTATCCCCAATTAAACAAAATGAGGATGTAACTTGCAATGCTCTGCCTTAAGACAGAAACGAGGTTGATCTCCTCTGAAGACACTGGGGTGTTTGCTTATTATATACACAGTGAAAAATGTGTTTACCAAGGAGTTTTAAATAAGTTTAAAAAAATTCATTATTTTGCTTTGGGTTGCCTTCAGATCTACATATACACATAGCTCCCCTCAACAGCTACTGCATTCCGTTCATATGTCTTAAGACATTCTATGACCTCAATAACACCACTCCATGCTATGCGTCTCAATGGTCTGTATTAGTGTTATTGATGTTACAGATTGTGAAGACAGTGAAAGGAGCAGAAAAAGTTGACTTTTATACTGCATTATTACACTGTCCTGCATTGTGTTACATGAATTTAGTAATTTATAGTTGGTGAGAGGCACACTGGCTCATTTCAGGTACACCCAGGGTGAAATGGGAAAAGGAAAAGCAGTTACGTACAACATACAGCTAGTCATGGGTGTTACAGCGAGGGAGACAAAGCATAACTTTAGCGCACCGCAAATAAAATGGAGACACATTTATATGTAACCAATGCGAATTGCTGCCCAAGAGTGAAGGGAGGCTGAGCTGGTGCTCAAGTTAGGGGTTAAAAACAGGGCCATACAGTTCAGTGTGGTTGTCTCAACTACGAAGCAGGGGAAAGGAGAGAGGTAAGGGGTGGTTAAAGGGTCGTCAAAGGTAAGGTAGGTGTTAAGAGAAACCATTTGCCTGGACACTCTTGAAAATGGTCCGTTGACTCAAGAGCCTTTGTTACACAGCCTCTGGTCCATCCTAATCTATCCCTACACGTTCCCTAGCTCTAAACACAGTCTGTATTGTTGTAACATTTCTGTTGTACATTTTTCATGACATTTGATCAGGTATACGTTAAAGTCTGCGAACATAGTGTCTGGAGTGTCATTTAATAAACTGACCTGTGTTTGTGTATCTATGTTACATACAAGGTATGAAAAACATCAAATTGAATGATAAGGTCTCAACACCACAACCATTAACCAGAACATTGTATACAATTTTATTTAGTCACTTCAATGATATGGTCTCAATAACAACCATTATCCAAAACAGTGTATACAGTTTTAGGTCACCATAGACTCTACCGTCGTCTTCAGGGAGATCTGGCTGGGCAAGACACATGATCCCATTACCCCCTCCGTATGCCAACACTTTCTCCAGGTTGCAAATGGACAGTGGGCTGCAAGCGTCAAACTGATGACTACTTCTGGACCCAGGCATATTTAGCCTAGCATCCCACTTCAGTCCTCTAAATGGACAGTAGCCTTCTAGTGTCAAACTGACAGTACTCGTTTGCATGCTTCAGATCTTTGAATTAGTTTCTGGATGACATCTTCTGCACGCACTCCATCAAGAAGGTCTCTCTCAATCGCCATAATCATGAATGCCTCTAGTTTTTCCTTGTCCCAGCAATGAGTGCAGTCGAGTCTTTATTATCTTTAGCTTGCTGAAAGCTCTCTCGCAGGACACCTGGGTAAATGATAAAGTCAACAGGTACTCGTAGACAATGAACAAGGTTGAAAATGCTGATGAGTGCATGTTGTATTGAGCCAAAATTTTATAACAGCATATTAGGCATTCTTTGCAGGACTTGCATTTATCTGACAAATCATCTCTTCTCTTTCGTTGCCCATTCTGGTCACTACTTTCACCTTCATGAGCGTCTTCAGAGTCATGAAGGTCAACATCCTCCATTAACCCAACTTCACTGTATTCTTCAGGAAGCGATCTTTGCAGTCGTCGGAATATTTTAGCAAAAGTCAACAACTCCAGTTTAAGTTTGCTATGGTCTACTTCAGCCAACGATGCCACTTTCTGCAGACTTTCATCTGGTATGCCATCTTGAATTATACTTTTGAAGCGATGTGGGTCCATGCAGCTGGTATCAATAATCAGTTGCTTGTTGTTATCAAACCGATCACTTAAGCTCATCCGAACTTGATCCATAATGTGAGTGTACACTTCACATTCAAATCACTTCACGGGATCCACCACACATTCATCACTGTTATTTTCCCCGGGCATTTTCTTCTTCTTGGCTACCCTTTTATTTGGTAGATGATCCTCAATGTCAATATCAATACCTAAATCATCAATTTCTTCTTGTGTTCTAGGAACAAAGTTAGACGCCTTCTGCTGGATGTTCATAAATTCAGACTGTTGCAACTCCATCTTAGCGTGATCCACCATGCACCATGCTGAAAGGTAGTCTAGTCCCTTAGTCTGCAGATACTTTGATACTGGCCCAATTACCATAAAGATCTTCATAAACACAAAGGCTATCAAAATGATGTCAAACTTTTTCCATTTGTCAAGCAGCGAATCTGCCTCACTGGCAGCTTTACCATCAAACTTTCCAGAGGTACTAATAAAAAGCAAGGTCTGGAGAAGTGACACGTACAGATTCTTTTCTTGATTTTCATAAGCTCCGAAGATGCATGCCAATGCTCTTGGTTTTGCCCACCATCTAGTTTCACCAATCTTTTGAAGCCGTCTGAGTTTGTCTTGTCCTGTCCCATCAATGCTCGATTTCCATATAGTCATCCTTTTGTGAGATTCTCCAATGAAGACTGATGTCCTTTGTAGCAAACCAAATAGGGTATTTGCTTCCACAACAGCTTCACTACAATCTGAGACACATAAATTGAGAACATGTACATAACACCAGGTATACACACTGTTTGGTGAATCCTTTTTTATTAAAGCTTGTAATCCCACAAACTCACTCCTCATGTTGGCTGCACCATCAAATGACTCCCCAACGATGTTCTTCATATCGAGTCCATGCATTTCAAAATTCTCCTTTAAAACCTTGTGCATTCCTTGTCCAGAAGTATCCTGCACCTCAACCACAGCAAAGAGACGCTCATGAACTGTAAGGTCCTTCACATACCGTAGAATGATAGCTGCCTGGTCAGTCACACCAATGTCCTGTGTGGTATCCATCTGAATGCTTATCTTCTGGTCCGTAGCATCTCTTACAATGCTGTCCCTGATTATCTGCAAAATAATCTCAACAATTTGATTTACGGTGGTCTTCGACAGCAGGGTAATCAGCCCTCCACGGCCACGAGCTTCAGAAGTGGCATTTTCTTTCTCCATTCTCTGCTTCCTTCTCTTGCTCTGTTCTACTGCTTTTTGGATGTGTGTATTCAGAGGAACATCAAATTGGGACAACAGAAGAATCAACTCCAAGAAATTTCCATGGTTAAGTGTTGGGTCCTGCAAGCTGTATAAAGCTTCATCTTTTCCACGATATGGCAGGCACTGGTGTCCAATAAACTTGATAACTTCAATAATCCTCCGCATGACATCTGTGTTCTGCTGGACTTGCTTCCTCCGACTTGCAACCCCATATCTTTGTTCACTAGGGTTTCAACATCCGCATCAACTAAGCATGCATTGTGAGCTCTGGAATCCTTGTGTTCTATCATGCCTTGGCAGATGTGCTTAAAGTCTTGGTATCCTGTAACAAACCTAGTTTTCACATCTGAAAATGCCATGCAGATACTGCAGTGGAGAGAATGAACCAGTCAACCACCTGTACAGTGACCCAGTTCCTTGGTATAACTTTTTTGCTCCCAGGAAGACTCCGTTTGTAGATTTTTGATGGTTTGTATGGCAGACCTCTAACATCCAGGTATCCGAACTGGACTGGATACATTTGCACAAAGGCAACCATTTCATATTGCGAGGCAGTCCTTTTTGGGCATTGGAAATCAGGATTTTGATTTTTCACAGCATCAAGTTGCACAACTGTTCCCCTTGCAGAGTCCACTGGCTGTATTTGTGGCCTATTTAGATGCAGACTTGCAGTGCAGCTGGTCACACACTGAGCTACAGTTTGTCCATCTTCTATTACAGCTGCGTTCTCAGGAGTAGTTTTGTTCTTTGGGGTAGTAGCTTTGTTTTGTATGCCTGTAAACAGTGATAGCTTGTGTTGTTTTGGATTATTTGATGCTGCTAACAGCGCAGACTAATTAGCCAGTTTCCTTTTCTGTGCACCAGATTTGACTTTGCTCAGCTCAGACATAGTTACGACTTTTTAATGTGCACCACGAAATACGGCGATTCTCCAGACACACTGGTCCAATATTTTCTCAGTGCTTACTACTGTTAGATCTTAAAGGCAAAAGCTGTACCAATAACACAAACAATGACAGACAACAATCAAATTTAACTAGGTTTACCTTTGCTAGTTTAGCTCCTCTGGTTACGCCACACTGTCAGTGATGCTGTGTGGTGCCAAGCTCAGTCTCCGTCAGTACCCACAGTGTCCACTCTGCTCCTGCTGCTTTTTCCTGCCCATTACAGTAATCTGGAGTTGAATTATATGGCACAGACAATCAAGCAACAAAATGAAAGGTTGACCAGCACCACTAAACAGATTTCCTTTCTGTATACATAAGAGAACCCCAAGAACTCCCCAGATAACTGAAGACTTGCACATACCAACATTGCTGCACGATAGGAGCAGCATTGTGCAGGATTTTGAACTGCTTTCCATGAAAAATTAAGACATCATTGAAATTATGTTTTAGATAGCTAGTATGACATAGCAAAAACACTATGCAAAACAGGAGGTAATGCTAACCATTTCCAGAGTTGTGCAGCAGTAGCCCACCAACCATTTTTTCCAGCAACATAGTCAGTATTGTGGTAGCTTCAAATAGCTCCAGTTTGGAGTCTCAGTGTTCTTGTAACATCGAGATCAGGTACAGACTAACAGGCATGCTAGCTGTCTGTAACTGGTCTCAATATATTGTGGCAGTACACTGGCTCCAAACCATAGCCGTTTAATAACCCAGTACTATAGCAAGCATATTCACATGCAAGCATATGGAGACACCCCAGCTGATCCCCGCCTGCCACGTCATCATGGGGACAGCCACGGGTGCTTGTGGGCATGCCAGGGAGGGCATTTGAATCTAAAATGCTGGCGGGGAGGGTACAGGATCAAACAGATAGGATTTTAAATTAAATACTCAGCGGTAAGCAGCAATTTTAACATTTATACATTTTCTAATCGGGCCCCACTTCACATGGAGGTGGGGCCCGACGGGACATGGACGTTTCCCTTTAAATAAAAATCTTACTAGCCCAATATTAAATCTACCAACATTTGGCTAGAAGGCTGGTGCCAGTTTTGACCCTAGGAAATGCTGCCATTGCACTGTATCTGCCTCGTTTGTCCTCTTCCCCCCCAATCTGTGTACTCTGATTTTTTTTTGTGAACATAATTACTCACCCAGCAATCCAGGGCCCCATGGGGAGAGTCCACACGCGAGTCACCTGCTACTATCCTTGGTCCAACAAGTAATGGGGGACAGAGTCCCCCCCCACAGGCCCCTGAGAGAGGGGAGACTCGAGAGGGTCAAATTGGCAGTGGATGTGTGCGATGCTCCCAGGGATTGCCATCTCCCTCCTGGATGTTGTTTTTTTTCCTCTACGTGTGCTTGAGTGCAGACATGCAATGGCGTCTGTATGCCGATGCCTGCTGCTGCTCCACCCCAGTGCTGGCACCACTGACTACAGTGCCTCTGGTCTTTGGGGGCTGCTGGCGAGTGGTGCGAAACCCACTACCCATAACCCCCCCCAAGGGAGAGCTGTCCCTCAGATGCTCTATCCGCTCCCTCACCTACCGACCCCAGCAGCCTGATTCTGCTCCCAAACCAGTGTCGCCGGTTTGGCAAGAAGTGTGGCGTCCAGTGCCTCAAGCCTCAGCGTCACCAGGCCGACTGATGTTTTTAATGGGGGATTTGCCAAGCAGGGTCCCTCCATCTAAAATCAGAACGGGGGGTGATGCGAAGAAGAAAAAAAAATGGCAACATTTCTACTTTGGCTATTGTGTATCCCCGGCCTGTTGCTGCACTGACACTCTTATGGCTGTGATGTGCCAACACTATAACCTGGCTTCAATCTTAAAAGCAATAAAATTCATACAGGTAGTAGAGAAAGTCTGGACAGCAGTAATTACAAAATCATACAGCAGCAGAAGTCAGAGCAAATATCACACACTGCCCCCAAAAGAGCATTCTAAATATTGCTCAACATTTTATTAGCACCTGGGTGTGTGGGGGTGGAGCTTCCCACAGAAATAGTTACTGCTCTCAATTAAAAAAAAAAAAACAGTCACGCACAACGTCATATGAGCACCAGTCTGTGGAGGAGAAACTGAGCGCCCCACATAAAGTAATTATTTTATTTAATTTCCTTCTGAGGGTGCTCCACCCCCCCCCCACAGAAATACAAAAATAAAATAAAGCGATTACTTTATGAGGAGGAGCTCCGTCAACCATACCCTCACACACACACACACACACACACACACACACACACACGGTGCTAATTTGATGTGCACAAGTGCTCCACCCCTCCCCTCCCCACACATATTCACTTTCTACCCCACCTGGGCTCAGAAATTGTACATTTACCACAGAGTTAGAAGCCAAACAGGAACTACTCACCAGCACCACCAGCAGCAGGCGCAGCGAGGTCGGAGGATGAAAACCAACTCTGGCAACTCACAACTCACTCCCTAGACTGAAGGGTATTATTCCCCCTCCTCGGCAGTTGGACACTACAGTTGACGGGCCCCAGACCACAAGTACGAGTACCAACTACTCAACTCTGCAGAAGCCCAAACAGAAATCCCAGTACTCTGATCACCACCACCACAACAACCAGACCCTCTAACATGACGAACCCCGCCCCACCAACCACACACACACACACACACGTGGCGACCAGGGGTCCACGGCCCATTTTCTTCCACCAGCACCTGCACCAACACAAGTTCAACATTACTACTCTACTAGACAGTCCAGAACTCCAGCCCATACAGCAGCGTCCACTCCATGCTCGGACAGACCAGAAAAACCAGAACCCAGTTTCCCCTTCCTTGTCCCATTCCCCCTGGCTGCTGCTGTGCACTCGGTTTTTCAGATAGGAGATTTACCAAGCAGGGCCCCTCGGCTCTATCTAGTTGCTTACCAAGAGTATAAAACAAAAGGGCAGCTTTTCTATGTTCAATTCTGAGCATATAGATAGAGGAACCTTATAAAAATAAAAACATCAGAGTGCACAGCAGGGGGAAGTGGTCCAGGCCAGGACAAGGGAGAAGAAATACATATGTACAGGCAGCGTCCAACTCCAAGACAACAAAACTTTTAGCTTTAAGGGCAACAGTCAAATGTAAAGGTGGTCTAAGCAGCCAAAGCAAAGTTTCATAATGGGGTACCAACCTAGGACCGACCCCCACGTTTTCCATTTCAAACCACCCCACTGGGGCTCAGAATGAAGTTTAAGTACACAATGAGGCTGAGCCCCCCTCCCCAGACACTCCCCACTCTCTCCATTTCCACCCCCCCCAAGATGATGAAACATTTCACTCACCACCAGCAGAGGCGTTGGAGAATGGTGACATGACGGCTTGAAACAGGTTCAGTCAGTGGCAGTGCCCCTACCCCAAAACACAAAGACAAAGCAAGCCAGGTGGCAGTACAGTGCACCCGTCCCTAAGCCCCCTGCCCTTCCCCCAACCCATTCCAATCTCAACCATTTCCACCACCACCACAGAATAAATTGATAAAACAACTTTCCAGTTAGGAGTCAGGCTAAGTGGTGGGTTGCTGCTGCTCATCACCAGCCCAGATTCAATCTGCAAGGAACACTGCCTGACCTGACCATGACACCATTAACTGGTGGAGCAGCCTGGCCTGGACCCCCAATCCCTTTCCCACTGTCCAGCCCTTGCACCAAAATTGTTTGCTTACCGAGAGCAGCATACGAGTCTCATCACCCCCACACACACACACACACACACACACACAGGCCCGTAACTGCATGCGTCGTCACTATACCCCCCCAAGTCCAGGCACTGAAATAGTTTGTTCCCCGGAAGCAGCATTGCCAGCATACGACTCATCCCACACACACACACAGGCCCATAACTGACTTGTCGCGACTAGCCGACTACAATACAACCCCCCCCGGGATGACCCTCCTGGTCCCATCCAGGCTGTAGCCTGGGCCTGCACACAAGACACAACACAACCATATGATCCACTGCACAGTCCTCCAGCTTAAATGTTAAAATGCAGTCAGTGGGTGTAGCATCTGAAAATGAAATTCTTATCTTACCCTGGAGAAGTTGATTTTTGGGTCTGGAGATGCTGCCTGGGTCTGGATATGAATCGAAATCGGGGGAGGGGGGCGGTCTGCTCAGGTTCAAAGGCCGGAATTTGTTGATTCTTGTAGGCAAAATCTGAACTGGTTCCAATCCTGTCCTCCATGAACCGACCATGATAAGCACCGGAACGCCGTATCAACCTCTTGTCACTTGGGCAAACAACTAAACCAGCCAGGGATGAGCCTGCACTGTCTCGGTAGGTAGTCGGTTGAACGGTTCAGTTTAGTGTAGTAGAAAGGACTGGAAATGTTATTGCAGGGGTCTTTAAAGTGCCCGCGCTGTCACACACTGTGATGTCATTGGAGTGACGGCGTCCCGGGCGTGGTGACGATGCATGCCATTAGGATCTGACGGTCGACCAAGCAATAAAGTGAAGCCTGCCTCCAGTCCTCCTGTACCTAGACCCCCCTTCCCCGCAACCTACCCAGGCAGCTGATTTAACCTGCACTGCAACTCAGAATCGGAGGCGTCGGATGATTCTTCCTTTGTTCTTGTAAGTAGGCAGCTGCTTAGCTACTTAAAGTTAAACAAGTTTACTACCCCAACCCTTGCCAGGCATCAACCTCTGTGGCAGTAGCAGTGCTTGTAGACAGTACGCATAACAATGGGGCCCCAACCCCCCACGGACACTGTAATTAAGAGGCGAGCCAGTGTTTACTGTCTGACTAGGTGGACTAGGTGTCTGTTTTGTTTGGATTCATGACCACGTTGCGCCCCCCCCGTGCAAACGGCGTACTGGTGCTGACAGTCATGAGGGGGGCCTACCCGGAAATTTCCAGGTATTCGGGCAGAGCAGTCCGACCCTGGTTGTGAGGTATTCTCTCCATAGTGGTTGTTGATTGGAACAGAAGTAGATACCCCATGTAAGCATAATAGCAGTATCAGAAGCAGGATTCGTCTTCCCAATCTATGAGTTGCCAGTTTTGGCAGGAGACTGCAGATGTTTACTGTAGCGAGGGTGAGTGTTCCTGAGTGACTTATGGTGAGCTACTGTGGACCAGAAAACTGATTGTTACTGTAGAGCAAACCCAGAAAGTGTTAAATTCCTGAAGGTGATGAACATTAGCCTAGGGCATATGCAGGATGTATAACTCCTTTGTTAGAATCTTCCCTTTGCTCTCCAAAACAGTTGTGAATAGACCTCAAAGACAAGCACACATCCTTTAAGAAAGTCAGATGGAAATGTGGATTCAGTGCAGCACTCCACAACCCAGAAACTTGTATAAAAGATTTACTGACCTCACTTTTACTTTTTGATGTCTTCCCAAAAAGTTGATTTATCATGAGAATGCCTATACCCAGGGCCCCTACTTTTCTGCGGCACAGTGGGACCAAGTTCTGCGGCAAGACTACCATTTGCCGCAGAACTTCTGCGGCGGTGGTTTGTAATTTCTGCAGAAGTTCTGCGGCACAAACTACCACAACACAGTGTCAGCTTATCATCCTGACTTCACTTTCATGGCAGTGGTTATAGCAATCAGGATGGTGGAAAGCACAGTAACACTAGTTCAAAAAATAACAGACTTATAAAAATAATTTTATGCCTAAAAAAGCAAAACAAATGTCTCTCCCTTAAGGTCCTAGCCTGTTGCATAAATGACATATGCAGAGGGGATCTTATGTGATAAATAAGGTATTTCTATATGCATGCTATCTATCCCACTAATGAGGTTTCCACTGTCTATCACTTATATATTTGTATGTGCTTTCTACACCACCCATGAGGTTCCCACTGTGTATCACTTATATATTTATATGCAATCTGTAACATACATACAAATATGCGTGTGTGTGTGTGTGTGTGGTGAGAGAGACAGAGATACTGTATATGTGTGTGTGTGTGTGTGTGTGTATATATATATTTTTTATTTTTTTTTTATTTCCATGAACTTGCATCCTCATTCATACAGGTCCCATTGGAAATGGAATAGAGGAGTTATTGCAAAACTGATTTTTCATGTCAACCTGCTTTCCCTGACACACTGCGTAACACCATCAGGCCATGACATGCATGTGAACCAATTGTGAGATACAGCTCTCTGGCCCATCACAATGTGTCCACCATGTGACAGAACACTGCACCATACCTTCCCAGGCTCCGAGCAGTGATGTGTTCCACCAATCCTTATGCTGCCCAGCCAGCTCCCAGAGCTAATCTCTGAACCTGAGTTGCCGGCACAGGAACACAACATGCTACCCTCTGGCCCAACAGCTGTCCCTGCACACAACATTTCTCCATAACCTTTAGGTGATTCTATCAACCAATGACAATATGTAATCAATAACCCTGGCAAAAATGTGTACAGTGCAATTATTTATTTAACAGGTCTATTCTTTCAACAGGTCTACAGATTATTATATTTCACTGTTCTGGACATAATTACTTTATTTTTCTTAAAAATTTAGACAGTTAAATTCATTTACCAGTTATTCATTTCAGATAGCATCTCTATACCTTAAAGGCACAAATAGGTTTGTACAAAGTGAGGTATGGACTTAACAGGTCTGTGCTATTGACAAGGTTTTGTTTAAGTCGGCCCTAGTGCAACAATGTAAGACTGAAAATTGTATTAGGCTGTAGTGCAGGCTGAGCAAATATCACCATGCCTGTTGTGCTGTGCCACCGTCTCTGGCAGTGGGAGCTGTGGTAGATAAGTGACTGTTCATTTCTGTTGCAGAATGCAGCCATTTCATTAGCTAATGTATGATGTTGTAGCAATGATAACATCACATTCTGAGCATATAGGGGGGTTCTGGATATAAAAAGAGGGGAAGGGAACCAGATTCTATGTATAAACAAAATATTAATAAAAATCACCAAGAAGAGTAGATTCTGCAGCATGAAGTTGCAGAAACGCAATCTAGCGCAGAACACTGCAGGAATCCTGCAGCCGCAGAATTTTGTGCAGAACTTGCAATCTAGCTGTGAGAACTTCATGTGCCGCAGAATTCACTCTTCTTGGTGATTTTTTATTAATATTTCTGTTTATACATAGAATCTGGTTCCCTTCCCCTCTTTTTATATCCAGAACCCCCCTATATGCTCAGAATGTGATGTTATCATTGCTACAACATCATACATTAGCTAATGAAATGGCTGCATTCTGCAACAGAAATGAACAGTCACTTATCTACCACAGCTCCCACTGCCAGAGACGGTGGCACAGCACATCAGGCATGGTGATATTTGCTCAACCTGCACTACAGCCTAATACAGTTTTCAGTCTTGCATTATTACACTAGGGCCAACTTCAACAAAACCTTTTTCAATAGCACAGACCTGTTAAGTCCATACCTCACTTTGTACAAACCTGTTTGTACATTTAAGGTATAGAGATGCCATCTGAAATGAATAACTGGTAAAATGAATTTAACTGTCATTTTTAAGAAAAATAAAGTAATTATGCCCCGAAAAGTGGAATATAATAATGTGTAGACCTGTTGAAATAATAGACCTGTTAAATAAATAATTGCCCTGTACGAATTTTTGCCAGGGTTACTGTTTACATATTGTCATTGGTTGATAGAATCACTTAACAGTTATGGAGAAATGTTGTGTGCAGGGACAGCTGTTGGGCCAGAGGGTAGCATGCTGTGTTTCCATGCCAGCAACTCAGGTTCAGAGATTAGCTCTGGGAGCTGGCTGGGCAGCACAAGGATTGGTGGAACAATCACTGCTCAGAGCCTGGAAGGTATGGTGCAGTGTTCTGTCACATGGTGGACACATTGTGATGGGCTGAGAGCTCTATCTCACAATCGGTTCACATGCATGTCATGGCCTGATGGTGTTACGCTGTGTGTCAGGGAAAGCAGGTTGACATGAAAACTGAGTTTGCTAATAACTCCTCTATTCCATTTCCAATGGACCTGTATGAATGAGGATGAAGTTCACGGAAATAAAAAAAAAAAAAAAATATATATATATATATATACACACACACACACACATATACAGTATCTCTGTCTCTCTCACCACACACACACACTTACACACACATATATTTGTATGTATGTTACAGATTGCATATAAATATATAAGTGATACACAGTGGGAACCTCATGGGTGGTGTAGAAAGCACATACAAATATATAAGTGATAGACAATGGAAACCTCATTAGTGGGATAGATAGCATGCATATAGAAATACCTTATTTATCACACAAGGTCCCCTCTACATATGTCATTTATGCAACAGGCTAGGACCTTAAGGGAGAGACATTTGTTGTGCATTTTTAGGCATAAAATTATTTTTATAAGTCTGTTATTTTTTGAACTAGTGTCACTGTGCTTTCCATCATCCTGATTGCTATAACCACTGCCATGAAAGTGAAGTCAGGATGACAAGCTGACACTGTGATGTGGTAGTTTGTTAGTGCCGCAGAACTGCCGCAGAAATTACAAACCACCGCCACAGAAGTTCTGCGGCAAATGGTAGTCTTGCCGCAGAACTTGGTCCCACTGTGCCGCAGAAAAGTAGGGACCCTGAACCTGGTGGTGATGTTTTGAAGTTTCTTAGTCCAGGAAATGTTCATAGATGTTATGTCCAAGAATGGTCCAGTTCCTCCAAGAAGAAACACATGAAAAACCACAAAAACTAAACTACTGACAGAGACAAACACAAACAGCCAGCCACACTGATGGAAATTAAGGTCTGTATCTGTATCTATATCTATATACAGGTGAAAGACCCAAGCAGTGGCTTTAATGAGACCAACTTGCTGTTGACAACCTTTGATCTCTTTGCGGCAGGGATGGAAACCACCGCCACAACCTTGTGTTGGGCTTTACTCTTCATGATCTTGCGACCAGACATTCAGTGTAAGTAAACTGTAGCTCTTAATCCTTCAAAGAAGTTTCTTAGAAGCAAGTAATGCTAACATTCTCTGGGTGCCAACAATGACAACAGGAACAAAGTGGGTCACTGTTATGTATTTAGGAGACTACATAGGTTACAAAATCATCACTTGAGAGTTTATCAGTATGTTCCTCTAACCTTTTTCCATTTCTAGCTTAGAAATAGAGGGCCTGTGTTGAGCTTTTTTTCTGATACGCAGTTATGATTTAAATATGGAGTTCACTGTACAGTAAATCATTCTCTTGACCTGTAACAATATTAGCATATTTGTATTCTTTGAGAACAGATTGATTATTCATTGATACACAGTACAACTCTATTGGGCAAACAGGTAGAACAGGAGAAAGATAAAACGATGAGAAGGGCAGAGGGCATGACCAAGTACAAAGAGAATTTGAATGGTGCTTAGTGATGGCTCCATGAATGACAGTGATTTTTTCCACCATAGCAACGGTGGTGAGATTGCTTTAAACTAGTGGGGTGTGACTTAGGGTCAGAGTGGTAAGGTTCAACTGTGGATGTGAGCATACCTCTCAACTGTCACTGATTATGAGGTATATCCCTCATTATACAATGGCAAGAAAGAATCTTAGACTGATTGGTCAGTCTGGGGCTGGACCCATGGTGTTTTCCCAGCATAACACCACAGGTCTAGTCTCAGCCTCACTGTGAATCTGTTGATGATTGTTTGGATCTTATTCTCTTTTTTGCATTTCCTCTTAAGAAACAAAAATATTTTTCCACGCTAATAAAAACATTCTTTAAAATTATTTTTTTATTCTATATATAACAACAAGCCACTGTATAATACAAATAATGCACTCTAGGGTGTGTTTCATGCTGGGATAATGCCACGCCTGGGGCACTGGACGCACTCGGCCTGCGGCCTCATGCCTAACCCCCCCCCAGGTGTGGCGTTATCCCAGCACGACACACACCCTGTCATGCATTATTCCTTTATTTTACCACTCAAATTTGCCCTTTTCTCTTTGATAAAAAAGGCAATGCCCACAAAGAGACAGTGCTGTATATTTTGACTTTTAAAGCAGAAATTCATAATATTTTAACATGCTAAATCAAAAATAAACTAAGTACAAGTAAAGGCAATTGTTTCCACAGAATTCTGAGATTGTATTTCCACGTTTGAGCATTTGTCCCTCATTATGAGGGTCGGTGTCCATATTGTCCCTCATTTTGAGTGCCTGTGTCCCTCATTTTAGTGACTAAGGGTTGAGAGGTATGTATATGAGAAAGTGATAGGGCTTGGGAGATGATTTCTATGTTTCTGTAATCATAGCAGTCAGCTAGAGGACTTGGAAGAGGGATATCTGTGTTGTGATTAGGCTGGGTGTGGTGTTAGTAGTCAGCTGAGGATGCGAGAAGGTGATGCACTGATTTGATTGGGGAGAGGTACAGGGCTTAGGTGGGATTATACAAGTGATCATTTTTTTCAAGATTTTTACCAAAATTGCAGACACACAGAAAAGTTGTTTTCACACAATTAAAATCTTTAAATAAACTGTGCACAGTAATTGTCAAGATCTGCAAAGATAACAAGGCCACAGTAACCTCTTGGATGTATTTGGAAACATCCCCCATTACTAGACCATAGTATTTGACTAGTTAAGAAAACCCACTAAACAAAATTTGTCCGAAGCTGATCCATAAATGGAGTTGGATGGTAAATCCCAACTATTTCTTACTATTAATATTCAGAGTGGCTAGTATCAATCTGAATACTTCATAGGATGCCGATGCTCCTGTTGTTTTCCAATGGATTACCAGTTATTAAATGGTCAGCTGGTGTAATTTGCTACCTTAATATTGTAATTGCAAGTTACAGATTCGTATTTGTGTAATCAGGAAGCAAATGTCAGAAACCTGAAAGAAGCAAGGTACATGTTGAAAAGGAAAAAAAACATACGTTTTCTTTCAAGATAATGTTACTTGGTATATAGGATTGATGCTGTGGTCATTCACCCCATGAAAGAAAAAATTTAGACTATTGCTCAAGGCACTTCACCAGTTGCTGTATTGCATGTACATGTGACCTTTGATGTCTTACCTATCCGCATGGCTGCTGTAATGTCTCATAAAAGGCCTGATAGTACCAAAAACACTGTGGCACATGCATCTCATACTCTGATCAAGACAAAAATGAGGGTTTCTGCAGTACAAATTAAACAAAGTCTGGTCAGAGCCGATATGGCTGTAGAAAGCTTCTGGGATGCTTTTAGCCATTATTTCTAATGAATTTGCACAATGCACTTCTGTGGAGAGGCAGTTTCAATGTGATTTTCCTTTTACACATTTTTACAATGTGTTTTCCTAGAATATGACTGCTGATTACTATATATTTAGTCTGGGTAGTTCACAGAAGAAATGGTATCTTCTTTTTAGTGGGGCTCTACATCTACACAATATTATGCAGTATTGTGTAAAATCAGAATGCACTAAAAACAATATTTTACATCTGGGGGATATATTAAGTGCTAGGTCGATGCATGAGCAGAAAGATGCATTACGCAAAGAGGGTGCACCAGTCGGCACTGATACAACATTAAAAGAGAATGCGCCACTGGTACAGGGTGTGCATACAGTGAAGCCCACCAGGATGAAGCACAGCACTGCAGAATTCTGCAATAGAGTTACTGCAGCAAACAATGCAATTTCAAAAGGAGTTAATCCCTTTTGTCATGCAGTAAACCTGTGACAATGCGCTTCATCCTGGTGGGCTTCATCGTTCCTGTTGGAAATATGACCCTGGACAGGAGTTGCAGTGCAGGCGGCCGCCAAGTCAGGTGTATCCAGGGTGACCCTGACTGAATACCTTCCAGGGGGATTATGTAGCACATACCAGCATGCACCGCAGCCCCCATGGGCAATATTCAGCCCAGGAATGCAAATGAACTAATTGAGCATGCAGGGTGCAAAGGGGCCTTATGCATGTTCACTACCAGACCATTTGCATGTTGGCATGGTGATCAATGCACCAGAGCAGCTCTCGTCCCCAAGCCCTGATCCCGATCGCTCCCACATGGGACAAGCCCTGAAGTCTCTGGTTGTGTAGTGGCACCCCCCACCCATTCCACCAGCCTCAATTGTACCGGAGTCCAGGCTGTATTGGTTCCATATTGTAGGGACCTCAATGCAATCCCTAATTGCACCTGAATACACCCACAGTCCATGTCCATAATGTAATGGTCCCCGCTCCCCCTCAGTGGTGCACAGACAGCCCCCTCCCTGTCCCCCAGCGCATCCCATTATGATGACTGGCTCTGTAATGGGATCATACCACTCTATCGGCAGGTGGCAGAGCACTCGCAGTACAATGCTGGAATGTGTTATACATAGGCACATGCTGTGTGTGGGTGATAACACCCAGTGGCCATACTCCTCAGGTACTTGCATGTGGATCCATCATCCTGGTGCCATTGCACTGCTCAGTGTGGGTGATGGCCAATGCTGTATCCACTCACACAGGTCCCAAAACAGCCATGTTACAGCTGATCTCCCATTCATTTGTACAATTGGGGAACTGCGGATGAACTGTCTGTAGCGTGAAGAGTACACTGCAAATGGCATTGCAGGATACTGCACTCCATGGCACATGAGATACTTCAGAAGTCCGGAGGGTGGCATGTTACACAGGGGAATGGGGGGAGTGTGGACGTGCAGCAGTGTGTGACAGCAGGAAGTTACAGCATTGACAAGGCATGCATTGGCGGTATGTAAATTCCCTCTTCAATTTGCCAGGGACGTACACACATCTGCATACACAGGTGGATCCGCGGCTGGAATAGTGCCCCCAATGCATAGTACAGATAGTTGGATCATTCCAGAGTGCAGGTCCCCAGCCTGGGTTCAGTGCAGTCAATGGCTGACCATGGCAGGGTGTGGAGGGCAGTGCCAGTCTTTGCAACAGGTTGGGTATGGGGGAGTGAGGGTGTCTGTGTACAGGGGCGGTGGATGGGAGTCCTCTAGACTATGGATATGGATCATGGTTGCCTCTGTTGCAGTTGGATCTGAGGGGGAGGCCCTACACTATAGAGCTCTGCAGGGATGGAGTTGGCTAGATTGGGAATGGAATGGGGTACCTTTAGTCTACCAGGGCTGCCAGGGTGCTGTGCATCTGGGTTCATATCTGCAGCCTGCCTTTGGATGGCTGGCCAGGTTAGGCCAGCTATTCGTGGCCTAACTGTGGGCCGCAGTGCTCTCAACTGTGAGGAGCACATTCCCACCGAGTATGCTGCAACACGGCATATTTATGGGATTGCCCCCTTGACTTGAACAGCATACCATTTGTGTGTGCCCGTGCCCACTCCCTTGTGGTCAGTGCATCTCGCATGTTTGAATATCATGCTGTTGCACATTGTTGGAGTTGTGCGGCATATCTCCCTTTTCCATCGGGATGTACTGCATAACTCCTTTGAATACAAGGGCCATGGAATAGGTAGCCTGGATACATTATAAAAATGGTAAAATCATGACCCCACTGAAAACAAGATATTGCATCTAATCTGGGACAGACTGAGTAAATACAGTGCAAAAATGTACAAATGAACATCTCTGTGACAATGAGAAGCAGCATTTCCCCTGCCCTATCCAGGATACGATATATAGGCTAAGAAATATTCAGTGCTCCCAGACCCAAATAACCATTACTCTGTAAGAAGCCTTCATTTTCCCTGTGTTTTCCCAACTAAGGCAGAATCAAATCCCTGTATAAATCCCTGTAAATATTTCCATAAGCCACTGGTTCTTTATTTATGACTTTGTTCTTTATTTATTATATCAGCAGCCTTTTATTGGGAAAAGAGCTCTGATTTGCTGCCCAGTGTTAATATTATATGTCACGATGGCCTTGGAATGATTTGGATTTATATGCTATGCACAAGGCAAAATGGGGACTGTATGAAATAAACAAATATCAAGCTCACTATTCATGAACTATACTCAGAATTAATAATCACAAGTCAGACAATCTTTCAAAAGATACTAGTAATGTCTTTAAAGAAACTTATTGCAAATAGAGACATTGCCGTATATTTATATGCACATACACACACACACACACACACGCATGTGTGTGTGTGTGTGTGTATATATATATATATATATATATATATATTAGAGCAAAAACTCTGTTTAATGCATTAGTTAGGGTTGTTTCACAGCGACAAAGTGAGGAAATTAAGCTGTTAGGGTTGAAAACCCTTGGACCCCCTGCCCACCCCCAAGCGGCATTGGGGTGCGCATTAGGATCAAATCAGCCTAACTCTCACCCCATGACATTGTAAGCAGCAGAAGTAATGTGTAAAGCAGCAGAAGTATAGGAGAATGGGTGAGAGTTAGGACCCACGATCCCAATGCGCACCCCAATGCCATTTGGGGTGGGCTGGGGTCCAAGGGGGTTTTCAACCCCAACAGCGAATTCCTCACTTTTGTCACTGTGGAACAACCCTAACTAATGCATTAAACGGAGTTTTTTGCCTCTAATTTCCCTTCTTTTTGAGAATGATAACGAGAAATAGTGAATGTAATGCAGCGGCGGGAGCGCAGGGCCTGCAGGAACAGCAACGCAAACAGAAATGCTAACAGTGGCACACATGGTAACACAAGCGCGAATGAGAACAGAAAGGGTAACGCACATAGTGGCGTAGACGGGAACGGTCTGCCACGTGATGTGTTGTCCCATAGTAACATGGTGCCTGCAAACAGAAATGTCAATGGGCATGGTGACGTAAAGTGAAACAGAAAGATAAACAGTACTGTAGACAGAAATGGCAAAAAAATAACAGAAACGCAAGCGCAAATGAAAATGCAAAGGATAACGCACATGGTGGCGCAGACGTCAACGGTAAGTGAAAACGGGTACGGAACCGCAAGCGGAAAGGGCAACAGTAACAGTAATGTAAGCGCACAGGCTGGTTTTCCCCAAAACCTGCATAGAGAAAGACAGTGAGTACAAATAATGTATGCATAATAATGAATATCGGCGCAGAAAATGAGAAGTTGGAATACTAAATACGTTATATCTCAGGAACCGTATGATGTAGAAAAAAAATTTAAAAGTCGTATGATTCAGAACTGTCCTGGCTAATTGGAGTGCCATAACTTTCCAGCCGTGTAATATTTTTTCAATACAACACTGAAAGGCACATCTGTGAGATGTCAGCTCCGTTCCCTCCAAATTTCAGCCCAAAACTCCCAACGGTTCTTTTGCAGCGCAGTGCCAAAGAATCGCTGTCACTTTCCCACAGATGGAAAACTACTGTCGCAATTTGTGAAAGCTTTCGCAAAAAAGTTTGACACTTTCATGAGCACGAAAGTAATTTGCGAAAGTTCTTTTTTCCAGAAATTTGAAAAACCTATTTCTGGGGTGTTTTACCACAAAATAAAGACATGGCAAGCATCCTCAGGGTCCGACTAGCTGAATACAAAAAGAATTAGGTTGCTAGAGGGTCCCATATTTAAATGCCAACCATTTTTCTGATCACCAACTGAAAACAAAATGGCCGATTTGAGAAAGTAACAGGCCCATTTGCGAAAGTAAAAATGCATTTGCGACACTGTCGAACTTTTGTTAACTTTTCCCATTGACTTATAATGGAAACTGTTTTTGAATAACTTTTGAACCGTTTAATATTTTTCACCAAATCTTTGAAAGGCACATGGGGACCCTGGCCACATTCCCTGAAGATTTTGGGCGGTCGCGCAAACTATACGACCTGTAAGCCGACTAGAATAACTCAGAAAAGTTTAAACGCGTTTCACAGATCATGCTTAATAACTCATACGTATATCTGACTAGTACAAAACTTGGCAGATCCCAAGGCCTATGGTTCTTGATTGTGTATGCCAAATTTCAGCCAAATCCGTCAAACAGTTGCAAAGTTATTAAGGTGCAAAGTTTTGTGGTTTAACATAGAAATGGCTCCTCTACCATAATATATATATATATATATATATATATATATATATATAAAACCTGTGTGTGTATATATATATACACACACACATATCACACACACATACACACACACACACTGAAATGCTATTTTTGCATCTTATAGTTGTTAATTTTCAGACAAATTCTCATAGACTTGTTTCTGTCCACCTGATGGCATCTTGAATGAGTTAAGTAAATGTTATTATTTTATTAAGACCCTGATCCAGCAACTCAGTAAATGCACACAGAGTATATCATATTATAAAATGACAAAAAAACAGTCTTCTGTTTGCAGTTGTTTGATCAGGAATTTTATAAATGATATAAGTTCTTTATGTCACATCTATGTTGGTCCAACAAAAGGTATCAAATCATTTGCTTCTGTATCATTCACTGTTTGTCAGCAGTTAATTCATTAGATGAGGTGTCCCTTGCCTAAAGTTTGACTGTTTCTCTACCCTTCCCCCAAACACACACACACACACACACACACACACACTCTTACTATACGAGATCTCAGTAGCTCTTATCTGTTATGTTTGGTAAGCAGGCCTCGGCCCTTTTCTGTTAAAAAGAAATTTATGTATTTAGTATGGGTAGTCCACTGAAGACCTAGCATTTTATCAGATAGGTCTTGAGAGGTTAAAAACAGTGTAAATCTTTACAACATTTGCTGGGAAAAGGTAACATTTATGAGGTATGAATCTTTCTTGAAAGATATTCATCCACAACTGAATTAGTAGCAAAAAATGTTTACATGCTAATCATTTAACTGTGCAAGCTGTTGCATTTCAAAAGGGTTAAACAAATCTCAAGTTTAATAGGCAACCAATTTTTAACAAGCTGTTTCAGTTTCCCAATAGTCCTCAGATAAGCAGCTTGAAGTTATGTCTCCAACATTCTAAACAGAAAGAAGAGATTATTTTATTTTAGTTGTCATAGTGATTTGTAGATGTGGAAGAATACACTGAAATGTCCAAAAAATGAGTTCCATGAAACTCCATTTTCAAGCTTCAGATAGCAAAATGGCTGTAGGCTCCACCCACAGCCATAAAAAAAGGCCTTGGGAATAAAATTGTGGTTATGAAATTTTGCAAATATCTTCATGGTAAAATGCAAGTCCCATTCTTACAGGCCATAAACCATTACCCCTATCACTGCATTTTATGCTACTTATCATGACATGTAAGTTGTGCTGTACTCCCTGGTGTGATCCTATGTTGTGTAAATAACCACGTTGCTGTATATGCCAGTTCACAATTTGTGGCCTGTAACCCTGCAAACTGTAAATATCTGTAATTATTTATATCTGTGTTGGCAATTTGCATGTATTTGTGCTTCAGCTTACTTACATTTGTAAACAGGTTTTACATTGTCTCATTTTACCTAAATATAATTAATCCTAGGTCACCTCTGAAAAAGGGACTGTTAGTCTCAGTGGGCCAGAGGGTTACCAAAATTCAATTAAATAAAATAAATAAATTACTTAAAACTGTAGGATCCAAGACAGGTCTCTCTTCATTAGTACCATATTACAGAAATGGTCATTGATTCTGGCTGTACATCCACTGAACTCCTGTGCATTGGTTATTACCAATTGTATATTACTATTCTTTTACTGCTGCCATCCCTCACAGAAATAATTACATGAAATGTTTTTATGCTGCACACAAAAAACTACTCATATGACATGTGTGCTGCAAGTATGATTCAGGCATTACATAGGAACCGATTGCAGGCATGTGGCATGCATGCAGCAAGCGTGGAAACCATGTTTTTTATGTTAAATGGAACAGACTGCACTCATGTTGCATGCATGCAAAAAGCAAGCGGTCACCGATAAGTGCACACATAAAAGTTAAGTTACTTGCTCAGGATCACACCGTATACTGTACAAGTGGGGGTTGATGAGATTCAAACCCAGGTCTTCAGATCTCCAAGTCTCCCAGTTTGTAGTTCAGTGCCTTTAACCACTAAGCTATACTGCCTGCACTCATATGGCTCACTTGTACTTCAGTACAAATCTACATACTGTAAATCTGCTTGCATGCAGCATACTTGTAGCCACTGTTATACTTTTCAGTTTTCTTGTTCTCTCTCAGCTACACAGCTGAACTGTAACATACATACAAATGGAAACACATGTGGTACTTCTCACCCCCAATACACACACTTACCTATAAAAGTACTTAATTACTTCTCTCTGGCCTGTACTCCTACTATTGTCTTTCCATAGTTTTGAATGCTTCCACACAAACAGACTTTAAGTTGCAAACACACAAGGGCAATAACTCGACACCTATCCACATGGCCAGCCTCCCCCCCCCCCATGCACACACTCTGCAACTGGTGTGGCCATGCTGCTATGGACAACACATGAAGCAGAGATATAAGCTGAAAATCTCTCACCTGAGTACTAGGGAGCCAGAGGCAGGAGTTTTTAAGAGTTGATGTCCATGGGTCAGAGTGCTGGGGTGTAGTCATACCCAAAATGAATGGAGTTATTTTTTATTACTATTTTATACATTATGATGGTGAGTTGGAGAATAATAAAGGCTACTGTTCTACTAACAAGGCCCTTGTTAGTCGAGCGGTGGCCTTCATTAATCTCCAACTCTCCGTCAATAATGTATAAAATAGTAATAAAAAATACCCCCATTCATTCCAATGCTGCATGCCCCTGCAGTCTCCCTTGCCCTATGTCATAATGTGCCTGAGTGTGGTGATGGGGAGGTCAGCTTCATGGGGGGGGGGCATAAGCTTGACCATTGTGGGGCTCCAACAGACTGTGCATACTGTACCATACTGGTCAACTGTCCCTGAATGCAAGGGACAGCCCTCATTTTACCCCTGAAAACTGCTCTGTTCCACATCTGTCCCTCATGGGAAATGTGCTGCTCACACAGAGGATGTCCTGTAAATTTAGACTTTATTGCAGGGGCACCATTTCAGATTTCAGCATGTGGGAGCTAAAAACCAGAGGAGGACAGGTGCTAGTTAGCCTCTAGGTGGCAAGCTCTAGAATGTCTGAAACATCTTTAAAAGGTAAAGCTCATTTGTTACTGAAAAGTGATATGCAAATCAGGAAAAATTCAAATGTATAAGATCCATCTGTCTATACCCCAGAGAAGTGCATCAGATTTGGGCTTAAACCCACCAAGTTATTAATCATTTTTTTTCCCTGGCTGATGTTCTGAACCCACCCCCAAAAAAAGACAACTTTGTCCCAATTTCTCTGCCTGACTCCATTCCATTCAATACCCATCCAATATAAATAATAATAACAACAAAATTTATTTAATTAAGTGCCTTTCAATATTCAAAGTGCTGTACAATATTAATACGAACAAAACACATGTACAAATACATATAATATAAAATCACGATAAAACAGGAAATGCCTTCCCCCATAAAAAAGTCTTAAGTGCCTGCTTATAACTCCCCACCGTCTTGCATTCCCGGAGCTGACGGTGCAGAGAATTCCAGAGGGTAGGTGCCGCAAACCCAAAGGCACGCACACCAGATGACTTTAAGTTAACCCTCGGAATCTCCAGCAACCCTTGTCAGCCGAGCGGAGCTGTCACAAAGGGGTGCAAGGAACCAGGAGGTCTTTCAAGTAATCGGGACCCAATCAGTGAAGGGCTTTGTAAGTTAACAGACCTACTTTAAAGGTGATCCACCACTGTATTGGCAGCCAGTGCAAAGCGTGCAGCACTGGGGTGATATGAGATCTTCAAGATGCCCCAGTCAACAAATGTGCTGCTGCGTTCTGCACTAGCTGCAAGCGGCGGATATCAACCCCAGGAAGCCCTAGATAAAGGGAGTTGCAGTAATCAAGGCACAATCCAAAACAGGCAGGTCACTGGATGGAACAAGGTGCCTAATCCTGGCAATGTTCCTAAGATGGAAAAAGGCCAACTTGACGACTGCCGGTACCTGATGTCGAAGATTCAGACCATCGTCAAGCTCCACTCCCAGGTTACGCACCTGTTCAGAGGTGAGAATCTGGGCCTCCCCCAGGACTAAACCAGAAGGGAGCCCAGTCCTCAATCCCTCTACCCTATGACCCGGGTCCACAACCAAAACCTCAGTCTTTCCTGGGTTCAACTTTAGACTGCTGGAATTCATCTAGTCTTGGATTTCTGCGAGTCAGCTGTTCAGTACCGAGATAGCACCAACCTGGTCAGGTGCAAAAGACAGGTAGAGCTAGGTATCATCAGCATAGCTGTGAAACCTTAGCTTATACCATCTTACAATGTCTCCTAGGCGTAGCATATATACTGCGAATAACATGGGGGACAGCACCAAACCCTGAGGTACCCCACAAGGCAGAGAGAACTCTCCAGATGAAAACAAACCTGAGACCACTCTCTGCATTCTCCCAGCGAGGAAAGATGAAAACTATCTGAGGACTGTACCCGACAGCCCACAGATGAACCTCAGGTGTTCGAGCAGAACCCCATGATCCACAGTATCAAAAGCTGATGATAGATCCAGGAGAACCAAGATAGAACGGTGTCTCTGATCTCTCGCCATCAGGAGATCATTGAGCACCTGAACCAGAGCAGTCTCAGTACTATGACTCTTACGAAAACCAGATTGGAGAGGTTCGTATAAATTATGGATGGTTAGATGGTTATCCATTTGAGCAGCCACAACTTTCTCAATAACCTTCCCCACAAAACGGAGATTAGAGATAGACCTGTAGTTTGCTAGGTTCTCCAGGTCTAAAGAAGTTTTTTTCAGAAGGGGGATCACCACCCCTCCTTCAGGGAGCTAGGGAACTCACCCATATCTAGAGAGCACCGGACAATCCGAGCTAAGACCAAACCAATGATCTCACTACAACCCAAAATCAGGGAGGTAGGGCTTGGGTCTAAACTACAGCATGTGGGATGCATCTCCTGGACAATCCTCATAATGTCTACGAAATCCAGCAGGTCAGAGGTACTCCAGGAAACTCTGGGCTCTGCAACAGAGCACCGATCAACAGCAACCCCCTTAGAGTGAAGTTGATGGCACTCCTTCCTGATGTCGCCGACCTTATTCGCAAAGAAGCGAGCGATCTCGTCACAATCAGTTTGTGTAAAAACTCGATGGAGCTGCCGACAGGCTGGGTTACACAGCCTGTCAACAGTTCTGAAGAGTTGAGCCAGTCGGTTCTGTGCGACAGAAATTTTCCTGGACAGGAATTCTGCCTTCTTATGGGAAATTTCTGTTTGGTAGAGTTTATAATGCTCTAGCAAAATACGGTGGTCGGCATCAGCGGCAGTCTTCCTCCAATGATGCTCTAACCTACGCCCCAATTTCCGCAACTCTCTCAGAGTCTCATCAAACCATGGGGCTGCAGGGCGACGTGGAAGGGGGCGAACTCAGACAGGAGCAATCTGATCGAGGGCTGAAGATATGGCCCCATTATAGGCCACTACCAACTGCTCAGGATCAGTGCAAGACTCATCCAACAACAAGAGGTCAATAACCGCCATCAGGTCTTCAGGGACCACATCCCGCAAAGGGGCCGACCTACCCAGGGGGGCCTCAAAATTGAACCCAACTGAGTAATGATCAGACCAACTGACTGGTTCCACCACTAAATCGGAGGCCTCGATCTCCAGGAGGAAGACCAGGTCAAGAGAATGACCTCCCTTGTGTGTAGCTGAGGAAACAACCTGTGTAAAGCCCAGAGATGTCATCATCTGGAGGAAATGTTGACCAAAAAGCGAGGATTTGTCGTCGACCCAGGCATTGAAGTCACCCAGAACCATCAGTCTGGGCGACTCCAAAGCCATGTCGGCAGCGAAGTCTGCTATTTCCTGCAGGAATAGCTTCTCATCACCTGGTGGATGGTAGATAAGGGCAGTCCTGCACCCAACACCAGCTACCATGGTACACTCAAATGACCTGGCCTCCTCAACTGGTACACCAGTTAGGCCCAATTCGGTCTTGAAACAGACCGCAACCCCCCCACCGCGGTCCAATCTCAGGCGATGTACAACTGAGTACCCAGTGGGAACAGCGGCCTCTAAAAAAGGGGCCGCATTCCCATCCAACCAGGTCTCGGTAATGCAAACCAGATCTGCCTAGCAACAAAGTCTGCAATAAGACCAGTCTTGTTGCAGACAGATCTGGCATTGCATAACAGTACCCAAGGTTGGCAAACTGTCCCAACTACTTGCCCTCCCAAACTGGAGGTGCCCTTGGGTATGGGAACCAGAATGGAATCACTACGTTCCAGGTACCATTTCACCCCAGGGCATTTTCTGGGCCTAACCACCCCTATGGGAGAGCCCCGCTTACTCCGCTGTCCCAACCCCACCACCCCGACTCCCCCACGAGCAATCCCCAATGCCCGACAGCGTTGATAGGTAAAAGCAGTCGGGGAGAGAAGGGCGGAGGACACGAGAGCGGAAGCCGAACTAGCACAGGACACTAGGGGCAGGCAGACACATTTCAATTAACACTATTAAAATTATGGGAAAGCACAAAACTCAAATTTCCCAAATCACAAGGCGATACTATAAACAAAACTAAAACCCCCGAAACATAAATAGCTTAAATATCAATCCTTACCAAATAAATCAAATAGACTACCCCCCCACTATAAGATAGCCTACAAACCCTGAAAGAAAATAAAATAAAACTACAAAATACAATAACACAATCCCCTCTCACAGGATAAAATAACACACCAGCATATAAAATATTCCCTCTCCCACAGCCCTCTCACAGCCAAGGGGGGGATAATAAAACAACCCCCTCTCACAGGATATTCAAAACAAACAATAACAATAACATAAATTTCCACCAGCCCTCCCACAGACGAGGAAAAAAATAATAACAAAACACACTGGTACTCTCACTACCAGAAAACTATAAAGCAATTAAAAAATCAGGGAAGAAAGGCATCAAGCAGTAGGAGAGCCATAACAGTCCAAATAATCCAACGTAAAATAAACCCAATGTCAAGTGCTATGGAGCAGAATAGATGTTTCCAACATCCCAAAATGTTCAGTCTTGGTGGATATTCTGGGAAAAGAGTAAAAAATTTCCAGAAGTAAATACAGGCCAAACCAATGGAAAGCAGGGGCTCCCCCACCTCACCCCCTAATCTGCCTTATCAGGTCCCGCTACACACCAAGAATCTGTAGCCACAAATATCCCAAGGCCACACCAAAAGGACCAACCCATGGATAAATTAGGAGCCCCCCACTGATGCCTAGCTCCCCAGGGGAGGGCAAAGCAGCTCCTGCTTGGCCCCAGGTGATAACAAAATTAGCCAGGCACCAATGGGGGGGGGACAGAACCCACAACCAAACCACTATACCGGCCCTACTTCTGGACTACAAAAATTTATAAAATTACAAAAAAGAAAAGGAGGCACTGATCAGCAAATCAGTCCCCCACTCACAGTTTTCCAAACACCACATGTAATCCTTTCAGTCAGTTTCCAGATCTTTAGATCACCACAAGAGATCCCAAATTGAACTCTTCTTTGTCCAACACAAACTGAATAAATCCACTTGTCCAATATAACAGGAATCCATAAGGCAAAAGCATAAAAAAAGACACGATCCAAAGTCCAGGCTTCCATGAACTTAAACACACAGCACACCAAAGGATACTCCAAAAACGACAGTTCGAGAGACTAATTTGTCTCAAGTTGGTGGTAGCAGTCAAAGCACACAAATCCTATTAGGGGAAAAAACTGCCCTCCAACTCTCAGCAGGCAAACAAAAGTGCTCCTCTTTATGGCAGAGTAGCCGCTCCAAAGAGACCGGCCAGCTCCCAGTCTCAGTCCAGACGCCAAAAAAGGCACCACGGCTCCAGGAAAATGATCGAATTCTGGTAAGCAGCCAGGCGCCGCTTCTCCACCTCCACTTCACTGCCCGAAAGGTTCAGTGGTAGCAATCAAAGCTGCCCTCCAACTCTCAGCAGGCAGACAAAAGCGCCCCTCTTTACTGGCAGAGTAGCCGTTCCAAAGAGCCCAGCCAGCTCCCGGTCTCCGTCCTAATGCCAACAAAGAAGGCACCACGGCTCCGGGAGAACGATCGAGTTCTGGGAAGCAACCAGGCACCGCTTCTACACCTCTCCACTTCACTGCTCAAAAAGGCACAGAGGAAACGCTGCCGAGAGCCACAAACTGCGACCACAAGACTTGAGGATTCAAAACAAAGCCAAACAAAATGTATAACGCGACTATACTCAAATTAGCGTATAAAAATTAAATTAAGCAAAGAAATAAACAGAAATTATAAAACAACGAAGCATTAAAATGGGGGCTAGTCCAGTGTGGCCGCCAGTAATATTCATGTTTTTTCATAGGACACAGCTGCTCAAATCAGGATTGTCATGAAGTCACCCAAAGGTGTGATAAAGTGAAAAACACATCCATATTTCAGTCCTTCCTCCTTCCTCAGTCCCTCTTTAAAAAAAAAATACTTTTACTTACTTGGCCATCTGGCCAGACCCTGTAGCCTGGCTCAGTGTGCCACCAACCCAGTTTTCAGTCCACTCCTCTTCCTTCCTTCTGCCAGAAGCTGGATTCTAGAGCCAACCATCCCAGGTTCCCAACATGATTTGCAACCAAGTCACCTCACTAACCATACACACCCTACCTGCGTTGCTTGCTTCTTGCTTGACTGCTACCATGGCTGCTGCTGCACTGCACTGATCAAGGCCTATGAAGGCCACCCACACCACTGTCACCACTACTGCTAGGCTTAGCTTGCTGTCGAGGGGGCCTGTGCTGTTTTTTTTTTTTTGTTGTTTTTTTTGCAAGGCGAGCCTAGTACAGTAAGTAGATAGCCTAATCTCAAGTTAGCTTCCAGCTCACCCCCTGTCCCTTCAGCCACCAGGTGAGATGGAGACTCACTAAGAGTAGACAAACAAAAATATGCCACCACAACACTGCTACCTGTATTGAGAGTTCAGTGCTCCTCGACTGCTTCAAGCTGTAGTGTGTAGCCTGTCTACTCTGTGGTGGGAAAGACAGAGTCACACTCACGTGATTCATGCTCTTGCTTGACTGGAGCTCCTCCACGTCATGTGTGAAGGTGCCACCGCTAATAGGTGGAGAGAGTGGACAACACAATACAGATATAATCAAGTCAGGAGTGCAACTGCAGCGTGAGTGCACACAGGCCGGAGGGGGGCACTTATTGTGCAAAAGATTAAATCCAAATTTAATGCCATTATTGCCACACCATAAGAACAACCTAGGCACAAATGCAGGGGAAGGGCACTACCCCCTACCTTTCTTAAATGGCACCCCTGTTTTGTGGTAGAAATTCATTCCCAGTTATTGGTACACATAAATAACACAGTTTCCACTGTGTTCTGAGGTACTGTATCTCCATGTTTCAGGATATGTCCTGATCACCGTGAGTGTTAGTGTCTCTCATTGTACCTCATTTTGAGTGTCCATGTCCCTCATTTAAGTGACAAAATGTGAAATATGGTGCATACTTCCAAAACCCTACTCAGCACAAAGAGTGCTTAGCATCGCCATAGTGTATACACTCCATACAGAATGACAAAGGGAAAGTAAGTGAGCAGAATCAGTCATGGAAAAACACATTTACAGCACTAAATAATATGCATAAGGGGATCTGCGTGGCCCAAAATGAAAAGGTCAGGCTTCACAACACAGAGGCCCCTCTTCGTACATCTGGGATGGGGGATGTTGGTTGACTATATCCAAGGCATTTAATGGATTAAGCAAACGGTACTTTACAAATTAATGGAAATTCAATGAGAAAAATCTAAAGCCATTAAACAACTTGCAAAAGGATCAGAATTAATGAGATGACCTAATCTTAATGGGAAATCAATGACAATTTAATGTTATTAGCTCTAATTGCTAGTAGTATGAGAAATAGAAACTGTGTTTTCTAGATGACATCTGCACCAGCTTAGCTGCTGCATGCATGACAAGCATGCAGCATGTGAAATTAATCTGATTTTAAAATGATGTCCACACCAGCTTAACTGCTGCACTCATGTCAAGCATGCAACATGCGAACCTGATGTGATTTTTAGAAGATGTTCGCACCAGCTTACATGCTGCACATATGTCAAGCTTCCAGCATGCTAACCTGATTTGCTTTTTAGACCTGGTTCACTTAGGTTCACTTTGTGTATGCGAACTGCATGCTAACGTAGCACAATAAAGCATGCGGCATGCATTCTGCATGTACACAGCACACACATATTTCTGTAAGGGATAGTGTACTCTTTTTATGAATGCATTTTTCTGTATGCTCTACATTTTTTAGCATATTACTCTACAATTTATGTGCAGTCATGTACTTAATACTATTGTTTCCTGATTTATGTATGTCATCCTCTGCAGGTCCTCCTTGTAAATGAGCTTGCTCAATGATGTTGTTTCCTGGTGAAATAATTAAAATCAAAATACAGTATGATATTCAAAACAAAGCTTCACACCAGCATGGCAGTGCACATGCATTATCCAGACTGCCACTGGATGCTGAAGGTGACAGGTAAAACCTAATTTTCAGAGTGTCACTTTTTACGGCTGCAGTGGGCGAAGCCCTGCAGACATGTTGCTATAACAGGGCAGTGGTCATGAGTCACACAAAACTGAAGATCCTGGATTTCAGGAAGGTTGACTATGTCAAAATGAAAACATGCATTAAAAACCATCTCAAAGATGTTGCAGGGGGTGACATGGAGGAAAGCTGGAAGGCCATAAAAGATGCAATAACTCTGGCCACAGCAAATTGCACAAAACAGATCAGTAAAACTAGGAAGAGGATAAACCCTCTTTGGTTTTCTAAGGAGGTTGCTTTCAGTACAAAGGAAAAAAAAAAGCTTTCAAAAAATACAGATGAAGAGGGACAGCGACATGGAGGAATACAAGGCAAGGCTCAAGATAGCAGGGAAGGCAATTAGGATAGTCAAAGCATGAACGGAAGAAAGAATTGCTAAAGGGGTTAAAAAAAGGTTGACAAAACCATTTACAGATATATGGGTGAAAAGCAAAGGGGGTATCATTTGGTTGAGAACCTTAGAGGGACAGAACATGGAGACTGGCAAAGAAAAGGCAGAGGTTCTGAATGAATACTTCTGCTCAGTCTTCACACAAGAGGAACAGGGTAGTGGACCAGTACTAGGAAATGAAGGACACCACACGAGTGAAGCTGACACATATCCCTTCACAAAAGAAAGGGTCCTAAAAGAATTGAAAAAATAAAAACCAACAAAGCAATGAAACCTGACAGTGTCCACCTAAGAATGCTGAAGGAACTCGTAGGAGAACTTGACTCCCCATTAGCAGTCCTCTTCAGTAAGTCCCTGGAGAGTGGCAGAATCCCAGACAACTGGAAAAAAGCCACAATGGTACTCCTGCACAAAAGTGGGAGCAGGGAAGATGCTGGTAACTACCGTCTAGTCAGCCTCAGCTCAGTGGTGGAAAAAATCATGGAAACATTACTGAAGGAAAGAATAGTGCAATATATGTAAGCAAATGGAAAACTGGACCCAAAGCAACATGGCTTCTCAGCAGAGAGGTCATGGCAGACAAACATGATTGATTTCTTTGATTGGGTGACCAGAATGGTGGACCAGGGTGGAGCAGTAGACATAGTGCATCTGCACTTCAGTGAGGTGTTCAACTCTGTTTCACATAGGAGACTAATAAACAAGTTGGAACACACTGGAGTGGGGCATAACATAGCAGGGTTAGGAACTGGCTCCAGGGAAGAACCCAGAAGGTCATGATAAATGGTACTGTGTCAGAGCAAGGTGCGGTTCCTGGTGGAGTCTTCCAGGGATCAGTACTGGGGCCAATTCTATTTAACATTCATCAGCGACATCGTGGATAGATTGGAGGGAAAGGTATACCTGTTCGCAGATGACACCAAGCTCTGCAACAGAGTAGACACACAAGAGGGGGCCACAGGAATGGACTCTGATTTTAAAAAGCTAGAAGAATAGCCAAAACAATAGTAGTTGAAATTCAGCAGCAAGCAGTGTAAAGTTATGCAGCTGGGGAAAAAGAACTCAGGCAGGAAATATACCCTAGGAGGGGAACAAGTGAATGAAACTAAGGTTGAGAGGGATCTAGGAGTACTCATATCTGATGATTTAAAGATAACCAGGCAATGCAAAAAGGCGACACAGAAAGCTAACAGCATCCTTGGATGCATAGGTAAGGGTATCACGAATAGAAAAAGCGAGGTGATAATGCCGCTGTACAGGTCCTTGGTGAGGCCACACCTACAGTATTGAATCCAGTTCTGGAGACCACACCTCAAGAAAGACAGAGATTCATCTGGAGACCATTCAGAGGAGAGCTACGAAGATGATTCGTGGAGTTCATCAAAAACCCTACAAGTCAAGACTCAACCATCTCAACATGTACTCGCTGGAAAGGAGGAGGGACAGGGTGGATTTGATTGAGACATTCAAATACCTCAAAGGAATTAACTCAGTACAAACTCCGGACCTTTCAGAGAACGCTTGTCTACATGAACAAAGGGGCTCAGCGTGCACCTACAGGGAGGTAAATTCAGAACCAACAGGAAGTTTTTATTCACCAAAAGGGTGGAGGAGCCTTGGAACAGTCTACTCCCAGAAGTTGTGGCAGCAGACAGTGCGAGAGTTCAAGCTATCATGGGATAGGCACTGCACAAACTTAGGAAGGAAAAAAGACTGGGGGGTAGCCCACACAAGCAGACTAAATGGATCATACGATCCCTTTCTGACGGCACTTTCTTATGTTCTAATCACAGTAGAGAAATGGAGCTCTCCATATCCCTAACGGACTTCATAAAATTGGAGTTTTCTTAGAATTACTCTGCTAGAGTGGTTTGGCTTTGGTGTCTCCCTGCTCTGCACTACTTTGGCTGAAACTGATTCTTTCATAAATCTATTCTACATGGAGCATACTCATGCCAGCTCAATTTACAGTCAGTGGATGCACTCTGTGTATTAACAGCTATGTTTTGTTAAAAGTTCAGGTGGGAGATCTGCAAGAGTTAATGTATGTGTGTGTGTGTGTGTGTGTGTGTGTTTGTTCCTGGTACATTAACCTTTTCCTAGTCTGCTTGCAAATGGCTGTAATGCTATATGTTAGCAGTGCACAGTTCAGAACATGAAGCAGTGCATACGTGTTAGTGTGTGTGTGTGTGTGTGTGTGTGGCACTTTGTTCTAGTCCTACTGATTATCATAGATACATACATAGTTACACAGATGTTGATGGCAGATATGGACCACTTGGCCCACCCAGTTTGCCCTATTAATCCCTAACTAGTGTGAGGCCTCATGCCCAAACTGAAGTTTGGAACGCTCCCACCTCCAGGATACCCTTGTGTCTATCCTACTCCTTCTTAAATTCTGTGACTGTTTTAGCCCCAACTACACCTTCTGGTAGACTATTCCAGGCATCCACCACCCTCTCCATGAAAAAATATTTTCTCATGTTTCCCTTGAGCCTCCCCCCCAACTTCATTCTGTGCTCCCTTGACTTGGAGCATCTCTTACTTTGGAAGACGCTTCCTTCCTTCCTGTACTCTGTTTATACCAGTGATGTATTTGTATGTCTCAGTCATCCCCCCAACTTTCCTCCAGGGAAAACATATTTAACATCTTTAATCTTTACTCATAGGTCTTATCCCACAGGCCCTGCACCATTTTATCTGCCCTCCACTGCACCACCTCCACCCTGTCTATGTTCTTTCTCAGATGGGGCTGCAGAACTGGACACAGTATTCCAGGTGCAGGCACATGAATGTCTTTAACAGAGTCAAGATGACCTCCCTCTTTCTACTTCTGATATCCCTCCCTATGCATCCAAGCATCTTACTAGCCTTTCCAGACACTTTATCACACTGCCTAGTTTCTCTTAAGTTCTCCAAGATGATAACTCCCAGGTCCCTTTGCTACTCTACTTCCCCACCTAGTTCATACTTTGCCCCTGGGTTCTTGTGCCCTATGTGCATGACGTTGCTCTTCTTTTGATAGAATCTCAGCTGCCATTCTTCAGACCATTTCTCCAGTTTTTTAAGGTCTTTCCTTATTCTTGCAACACCCCCTGGCATGTCGACCCTGTTGAATACCTTTGTATCATCTGTGAAGAGGCATACCTTCCCATCCAGTCCCTCTGCAATGTCCCTAAAAAGATATTGAAGAGGAATGGCTCCAGTACTTACCCCTGCAACACCCTGCTCTTTACCTCTCCTTCTCCTGTTTAGCACAACCCTCTGACTCCTGCAATTCAGCCAATTCTCCATCCACAGAACTATTTTAGGACCCACCCCTAAGCTGCGCATTTTGTTAATCAGCCTTCTATGGGGCACAGCATTGATGGCCTTTCTGAAATCCAGATGGACCACATCTGCAGCACCTCCCTGGTCCTCTGCCTTAGTTACCCAGTCATGCCATAGATTAGTACATGGAGTTTGTGTAAAACAAAGTGCTTATCCTAAATACAGTAACAGTTAGGGTTAGAGGATAAGTAAATAAATGACATGTAAGGCAGTGTATGTGTGTTAGAGTGTGTGTGGCAATGCTCTGCATGTGTAGACAGTGCACTGCTATGTTATACTGGAATATATATGTATACATGTGTATATGTATTAGTATGTATGTATCACAACAATTAGAAAGTGCAGTTAGGTGACTCAGTGGTTAGTGCAAAAATTGCTAGTCTGCATCCCCACAGTATCTAAATCAGTTTTAGGCTTATGCATCTCATTGCTGATTTAAATGAGGTGTCTAGTGGTACCCCCTTCCCCCACACACACCCTCCAATGTCCCTAGGAGCCTGAAAAGAAGAAAATGGTCCCTCAATGTCCTTTTTTAATCAGTAAAAATGTGTGTAGACAGTGCACTGCTGTGTTATACTGGAATATATATATGCACATATGTGTATATGTTTTAGGCAGGTGTGTGTGTGTGTGTGTGTGTGTGTGTGTGTGTGTGTGTGTGTATCACAACAATTAGAAAGTGCAGTTAGGTGGCTCAGTGGTAAGTACACAAATTGCTGATCTATATTCCCCCACTACCTACTGTAGATCAGTTTTAGCATTCTGCATGACATTGCTGATTTAAATGGCAACCCCCCCACCCTTCAATGTCACTCGGAGCCTGAAAAGAGGAACACAGTCCCTCAATGCCTTTTTTTAATTTGTAAAAAAAGGTCCATCGCTGATGCAACCCCACACCCCAAGTCAGACCTCCCACTGAGCACCCACCATCCCACACCCCCAGACTCCCCCACACACTCAATCACCTAAACAGATCCCAGTGTGAATATCCATTGCCCCATGAAAGACATGTCTTGCTGCTGGAACCGGCAACTACTATATGAGAAATAAGGTAAGTGCAGTTGAAAACCCATTGAAATACATTGAACCGCACTTACCCTATTTCCCATATAGCAGTCACCAGTTCCAGCAGCAAGACATGTCTTGATGGATCTTCACACTGGGACCTGTTTAAATGAGTGAGGGTGTGTGTGTGTGTGGGGGGGTCTGGGGATATGGGTTGGGGGGTGCTCAGTGGGAGGTTGGGCAGGGGGCTGACAGTCACTTCACCACCCAGTCTGCCCTATTGATCTCTGTCTTGTGTGAGGCCCCATGATCAAACTCTGGAGCCTCTTCCTTGCCTTCAGGATACCATTGTGTCTATCCCCCTCCTTAAATTCTGTGACCGATTTAGCCCCTACGACCCCCCTCTGGTAGGCTATTCCAGGCATCCATAACCCGTTCCATGAAAAAATATTTTCTCATTGTTCCCCTGAGTCTTCCTTCCCCCCAACTTCATTTTGCGCCCCTTGACTTGGAGAATCTCTTACTTTGGAAGATGCTTCTTTCCTGTACTCTGTTTATACTGGTGATGTATTTATATGTCTTAGTTATGTCCCCCTTTCCTCCAGGGAATACATATTTAACTCCTTTAGTCTTTCCTCATAGGTCTTATCCCACAGGCCCTGTACCATTGTAGTTGCTCTTTATTGCACCACTTCCACTCTATCTATGTTGCGGCCTCCAGAACTGGACCCAGTATTCCAGGTGCGGCTCAAGAGTATCTTATACAGGGGTAATATGACATCCTTCTTTCTACTTGTGATATCCTTCCCTATGCATCCAAGCATCTGGCTATCCTTTCCAGTCACCTTATCACATTGCTTAGTTTCTCTTAGGTTCTCTGAGATGATAACTCCCAGGTCCCTCTCCTGCTTTGTGACTGTCAGTGTCTCCCCAACTAGTTTGTGCTGTGCCCCTGAGTTATTGTGCCATATGTGCATGATCCTGCACTTCTTTACATAGAATCCCAGCTGCCATTCTTCAGACTGTTTCTTCAGTTTTTTAAGGTCTTCTCTCATTCTATCAACACCCTCTGGAGTGTCCACCCTGTTTCATACCTTTGTATCATCTGCAAAGAGGCATGCATACATTCTAGTCCCTCTACAATATCCCCAATAAAAACATTGAAGAGGACCAGCCACAACACCAACCCCTGTGGCACCCTGCTCATCACCTCTCCCTCCCCAGAGTACTCCGTGTTTACCATAACTCTTTGACTCCTGCCTTTCAGCTAGTTCTCCACCCACAGAACTATTTTTGGATCCACCCCAGAATGCACAGTTTGTTATTCAGCCTTCTTTGGGGGACGGTGTTGAAGGCCTTTCTGACATTCAGATAGGTCACATCCACCACATCTTCCTGGTCCGTTACCTTAGTTACCCACTTATGCAGTAGATTCGTACAATGACTTAGTGCAAAACATTGTACTTATCCTAAATACAGTAAAAGTTAGGGTTAGATGTGTAAGTAAATAAATGCACTATAAGACTGTGTGTGTGTGTATAGCAATGCTCTGTGTGTAGACAGTACACTGCTGTGTTATACAGGAATATACAATGGTGTCCCCCAGGATGAAATCCACTTTTAAAGCACTCTGCAGTATGCTGCAGCAGACCTACTGAATAAAGCAATGTAATTTCAATGGCAATTAGTCCCTTTTGTCATGCAGGAACTGTGGCATTCACTTCATCCTGGCAGTGTCGCATTTTCCTGCATGACAAAAGGGACTACTTGCCATTGAAATTACATTATTTTATTCAGTAGGTCTGCTGCAGCATTCTGCAGAGTGTTGCAAAATGCTGCAGAATTGGGTTTCATCCTGGGGGATGCCACTGTATAGACATATACAGTATGTGTATATATATTAGTCAGAGTGTGTGTATCACAACAATTAGAAAGTGCAGTTAGGTGGCTCAGTGGTTAATGCAAAAATTGCTAGTCTACATTCCTCTGCTATCTAGATCAGTTTCAGCCTTATGCATGTCATTGCTAATTTAAATGAGGTGTCTAGTGGAACCCTTGGATGTCCCTCGGAGCCTGAAAAGAAGAAAAGGGTCCCTCAATGTCTTTTTTTAATCTATAAAAATGTGTGTAGACAGTGCACTGCTATGTTACACTGGAATATATATATATATATATATATATATATATATATATATATATAACACACATGGGATATACAGTGGTGAGCTGTCAGATAAATGATTTATCTACACAAGTGCTGTTTGACCATGGGTAACCTCACGAGTGGCATAAGCCATGAATGAGGAGTCCGAGGTCAAACAGCACAAGAGTAGATAAATCATTTATCTGACAGCTCACCATTATATATTTCATTTATGCAATGGGAATGCTTTCTGTCAGTGCAAGAACATTTGCTTTTGGCTGTATCTTTTTTTAAATGATAATTTCTGCGACTTTCAGTTAACATTCCTAGTGTTTGCCCACCTAGTGTAGTGGTTGTTATTAAATGAAACACCACTCATTTTGTAGAAAACTTCTTGCAGAACAAATGTCATGGTCACAGTACCATGCTACCTTTTTGGTTTTAAAGTTATGTGCATTTATTTGTCAAAAAAGTGAACAAAAATTAAATTTTCTTCTTTTTTTTTGCTAATTATAAATAAATCTATAAGGTATCTATTAATGAAACACCACTCATTTTGTAGATAATTTTGTGCTAAACAATTTTCATGCTTACAGTACCATGCTATCTTTTTTGTTTTAAAGTTATTTGGATTTGAATATGGTTAGTGTGGATAAATGAGTAACTATGAGGATAAATGAGTAACTGTGTGGATAAATGAGTAACTGTGTGGATAAATGAGTAACTATGAGGATAAATGAATAACTGTGTGGATAAATGAGTAACTGTGTAGATAAATGAGTAACTATGAGGATAAATGAATAACTGTGTGGATAAATGAGTAACTGTGTGGATAAATGAGTAACTATGAGGATAAATGAGTAACTGTGTGGATAAATGAGTAACTATGAGGATAAATGAGTAACTACGAGGATAAACGAGTAACTGTGTGGATAAATGAGTAACTATGAGGATAAATGAGTAACTATGAGGATAAATGAGTAACTGTGTGGATAAATGAAATTCATCCACACAGTTACTCAGATAAACGGATGTATCACACTCCATTTATGTCCACCTCTATTGCATAAATGCATATATGTGTATATGTATTAGTCAGTGTGTGTGTGTGTGTGTGTATCATAACAATTAGAAAGTGCAGTTTGGTGGCTCAGTGGTTAATGCAAAAATTTGTAGTTTACACATTTCTCACAACTCACTAGAGCTTGTTGGATGAGTTACTGATCACTGCATCAGATATAGTTCATGAAACTGAAAAATATCAAGTGTTTAAATAAATATACAGCATACACTAACTGGGTAGTGGGATTACAAATCAGACATGGATTAAAACCCTTTTGTAACCAGAAATTCTGAAATAACTATAGACAGAAATGGTATATTATTGGATTTTGTAATCATAATTCCCCATTTAAATGTAACCCTTAGGTGGTGCTATGCCAGGAGCTACTACCCCTGCCTTGCAGGCCTAACAAGGTTGAGGGGCCTGAGTTCCCAAAATTGACTTTAACTGGTTCTTATCCAAGATAGTATATTGTGCAGTGCCTCCACCCAGAGTTTAACTTTAAGTGAGCCAGAATAAAACCTGGTACAACCCTCTGGGATGCTGTACCCACCCACATTACCATAAATTCACCCCAGATATGACCCAATTCTTAAAACCCCACGTTTAATACATTTTACTATTGAATGCCTGGATACTAATAATATGCTCATGACACAGGTATCTGCACAAGCAAACAATAACATAGAGGATAATGGCTGGGGATCGGGTGATAACCACGCTGTAATCACCTCGAGTGGTTGCTAGGGCAACATGGTAAACCTTGAGAGCACAGCTCGAGAGGTTTACTGTAGCCCTAGCAACCACGAGAGATGATTTCAATGTGGTTGTCACCCGATCCCCAGCCATCATCTTTTATAGAGTATGGTCAAAAAAACACTGTTTGCATTCTATGTGTGAGAATTATGGAACTCTGGTGCATTCTTTTTTGCTATACCACTGTTTGGAAGTTCCGAAGTGTGGTTAACAACTTTTAAAATTCTAAACAGTGCATAACAAAGCTGTGTGACTGCTGATTATGGTGGTTAATAGACACTTACCATACATTATATAGAGGTTAACGGCTGGGGATCGGGTGATAATCACGCTGTAATCACCTCGAGTGGTTGCTAGGGCAACAGGGTAAACCTTGAGAGCGCAGCTCGAGAGGTTTACTGTAGCCCTAGCAACCACAAGAGGTGATTTCAGCGTGGTTGTCACCCAATCCCCAACCATCATCTTTTATAGTGTATGGTCAAAAAAACACTGTTTGCATTCTACGTGTGAGAATTGTGGAACTGTGGTGCATTCTTTTTTGCTATGCCACTGTTTGGAAGTTCCGAAGTGCGGTTAACAACTTTTAAAATTCTAAACAGTGCATAACAAAGCTGTGTGACTGCTGATTATGGTGGTTAATAGGCACCTACCATACATCATAAGTTTATTTACATGGGGAGGGTTAGGATGGGTGAAAAAAGGAATAGAGGTTTTGCTATTTACATTTTTCTCAGTTGGATTGATTGGTTTTAAATTGGTTAGGTTTCAGATTACAGTGTTTGCATTTTAAATCAGGTATCAATCGCATCACCCCACCAACCTCTGTGATAGAGCCCTGGCTATCTGACTGCAAAAAATCAGTTAACACAGTTATCATTAATACCCACACTGGTACCAGTCCCCATATTTGGTAGGAGACTCCGCAATCTCAATCTTAACCTGGGTACCCGGTAACTACTATCCATAAATGGTGCAGGTCCGATGGACAGTGCAACTGTAAATTGGCTGGATAATTAGGAAGATTAAAGATTATGCTTGGAAGATCAAACCTTTAAAACTATTTATAGTTTCTTTGGTTGGTGCAGGGAGGACCCTGCACTTACTTAGAGTGGACGCCTTATGGGCATAGGCAGGTCACAACTGAGTACTCTTAGCAGTGGGAATCATTCCCGGAAATTAAACTGCAGGCAAGCCAATAGCCAGGTACGCCTAAACTGACTGCAAATATTTTAAAGCTTGATGATGGAAACAACACTTTAACAACACTCTAACTTCTGAAGGCTAGGCCCCTCTTCTGAGCTGAAAACATTTGAACACTTGCGGTATCAACAGGCTGGTTAGATTATATTCAGCGCTGTTCCTGGCTAGGATTCATGAAACCTCCTCCCCCACCCAGGGACCACCAGGGCCACTGCTGCTACCTCAGAGGTTGCCAAGAAAGAGGAGTGGCTGGACCAAGGTGGGCTCAGAGAGGGAGAGGGTGGTGGAACAGAGGGGCATCCATCCTGCTATACCTCTCCACAATTCATATGCTGTTCTTTTTTTTTTCTACTTATTCTTTATCCACTCCTACTGTCCCTTCCAGCCACCACTCCTTCCATCCTACAAGAAGTGGTGACCTCCCAACCTCTACCGACCAGCTCGGTCTGTCCCAAGAGTGCCATACTGCCATTGGGGCCCTTGATGGCCCGGATTACCCCCCAGGTGGGGCGAGGGGAAAAGACCCCCTTTTTTACCCCCCTCTTTTCCCCTGTGGCGAGCTGCACATTGGGGTCTGCCCCGGTCGGTGGCTGGTGAGACTGGCTCTGGAGGATTTCATCTAGGTAACTGGAGGGCATTTTCCTCCAAGCAGTTCCCCCCCTTAACCCGGCCCCCTGAGATGCCGGTGCAGGGAGTCTGCGTGCTGATGCACGCTCCTCTCAAGCGCCTAATGACTTCCCCCCTCTCCGGCTCTGGTAGACGAAGCCGCCGAGCCCCTCGGGAGTCAGTGCATCCACCGACCATCTCAGGATGTCGGGCGCTCCAAAGCGCCCCTGTCATCCCACCCCAAAGGAGGAGAGCATCCATTGGGATGCTCCATCCTCTCCTTCCCCAGCTGACCCCCACCGACCCGAGTCTGTTCCAGAACCCGGGTCGCCGGCATAGCGCGAGGTGTGGTGTCCAGCGCCTCAACCCTCAGTGCCACTGGGCCAGCCATTCATACGCTGTTCTGGATAGTGGTTCCTCTATGGAGGCACCTGTAGTGGAGAACAAGGAGGATGCTGGGAACCTCCACAAAGGAGACCCACAGGAGGGTGGCACAGTACCCCAAAGGAAAAGGAAACAACTCCTAGTGGGGGACTCAATAATTGGGGAGGTAGAAGTGGGGGAGGAAGGGGAGAGGAAGGTAAGGTGCCTGCCTGGTGCCATGGCTTGGAGGGACAGGAAGCGAATCCTCAGAATCGTAGGAGCAGCTGCATGAGGGACGGAGCTGGATGTCATTGTTCACCTAGGGACAAATGACCTGGCTAGGAATGAGATCAGAGCAATGCAAGAGGAGTTTGTAGAGTTGGGGAGGGGCCTTAGACAAGTAGTGCATACGGTAACCTTCTCGGAGGTGCTGCCTGTCTATGGCAAGGGTGAAGCTAGGGTACTCCTCACCGTGGAATTCAATGAATGGTTGAACAACTGGTGTGGAGCTCAGGGTTTTGGCTTCACTGGGGATTGAGGAGCCACCTGGAGGGATGCAGGCCTATACTGGTGCGATGGTCTGCATCTGTCTAGGGGGATCCAGGATCCTAGGTGATAGGTTTAAATGCTTCATTGTCAAGCATTTAAACTAGCCAAGGAGGGAGGCACTGAAAAGGAGCAGGGAAATCCCAGCCTCCCCCAACAAAACACAGTAATTAGTGAGGTAAACACCAAGGTAGAGAAGTCATTAGGGAGCAGGACAGAGGTAAATGCAAAAAAAGGCAAAGGCAGTAAGTACAGGGATGGGCAGAAAGGGGTAAGGCCATCAAAAATTGGAGGGTGATGAGTACCAATGCCCATAATTCCTGGATATTGAGGCAGTCACAGAAACATGGTACACAGAGAAGCATGACTGGGATGTCAACATATCAGGATACACAATCTACAGAAGGGACAGGGAGGGTAAAAGAGGAAGAGGAGTAGCTCTCTATGTAAGGGAAGGGATCAAAGCAACAGAACTAATGAGTAAACAGGGAGCAGATGAGGCACTCTGGGTCACCCTGGAGACAGGAAATGGCACCCCAATCTGCATGGGGGTTGTATACAGACCCCATCTCAGGGGGAGAGAATGGACAAGGAAATGATAGAAGGCATCCTTAGAATGGCAGAAAAAGGGGAGATATTGTTGATGGGGGACCCGAATATGCCAGATGCTAACTGGAGCACCTTTGCTGCAGGCACATCCAAGAGCAGGGTCATTCTTGATGCCCTACAAGGGGCATGCCTCAGACAGCTAGTATTGGAACCCACTCGGGAGGGAGCAATCTTAGACCTGGTACTATCAAACAGGGATGGAGAAAGAATCTCAGATTTACAGTAGAAGTGGGTAGCCATCTGGGAACAAGTGACCACCAAACAGTATGGTTCATGATAAAGACAGCCATAGAGTCAAGCCATACGAAAGTAAGAGTATTGGACTTTAGGAGGGCTGACTTTGGGAAAATGAGAGAGTGCCTCAGAAAAGCACTAGCAAACAGGCAAGAAGAGGGGTGGAGGAACAATGGGGAGTAATCAAAACTGCCATCACAGAAGTAACAAGCCTTTGTGTGAAACAAATCAACAAAACACAATGAAGGAAAAAAATGCTATGGTTCTCAAAAGAGGCAGCAGGGAAGGTAAGGAGAAAAAGATAGCATTCAGGAAATATAAGGAAACACAGAAGGAGCAGGACAGAGAACTTTATCAGTTAAAGCAGAAAGAGGCAGGGAAGGCAGTCAGAATAGCAAAGGCCCAAACCAAGGAAAGGATAGCCAACTCTGTTAAGAAGGGGATAAGACCTTTTATAAGCATATTAGGGAGTGAAGAAAGACCAAGGAAGGGCTACTGAAGCTTAATAAAGGAGAGGGGATGTGGGCAGAGGGTGACAGTGAAAAAGCAGGGATACTGAACAAATATTTTTGCTCAGTATTCACAAAGGAAGAGGAAGGGGAGGTACCTAAACCAAACAAGAGAAACACTCTGGAGATGGGGGTCGATACCAGTCCATTTACAGAAGAAAGGGTTCTGAAAGAACTAGTAAAATTGAAGGTGGACAAAGCAATGGGGCCTGATGGGATTCACCCAAGAATTCTAAAAGAACTAAGGGTAGAACTAGTGACACCTCTGACTACTCTCTTTAACAAATCACGGAGGATGGGTGGTACCTGAGGACTGGAGGAGGGCTGATGTGTTCCTCTTCACAAAAGTGGGAGCAGGGCAGAGGCAGGAAACTACAGACCTGTTAGTTTGACCTCAGTGGTAGGGAAAATGATGGAATCACTTCTGAAGGAAAGAATTGTTGAGTACCTAGAGGCCAATGGGGCACAGGACCCAAGGCAGCATGGATTCACAGTGGGAAGGTCGTGTCAGATGAATCTAATAGATTTCTTTGACTGGGTGACCAAAGTAGTAGACCAGGGAGGGGCTGTGGACATGGCCTACCTAGATTTTAGCAAGGCATTTGATACAGTCCACACAAAAGATTAATAAACAAGTTAGCCAGCCTTGGAGTGGGTCCCAAATTGGTAGCCTGGATAAAAAATTGGCTGGACAACAGGACGCAAAGGGTAGTAGTAAACGTGAAGAAAGGAGGGTTACTAGTGGGGTACCGCAGGGGTCATTACTGGGACCGGTCCTTTTTAATGTCTTTATAAGTGACATTGCAGAGGAACTAGAAGGAAAAGTATGTCTCTTTGCAGATGACACAAAGATCTGCAACAGGGTTGATGCACAAGATGGAGTGGAAAGGATGAGAAGGGACTTGGCAAGGTTGGAGGAATGGTCAAATGTATGGCAGCTTAGATTCAATGCAAAGAAGTGCAAGGTAATGCACCTGGAAACAAAACCCAGGGGAAGAATACACAGTGGGGAGGATGAGATACTGACAACAGTAAAAATGGAAAGGGACCTGGGGGTAATTATATCAGATGACCTAAAGGTGGGCAAGCAATGTGAGAAGGCAGTAAGGAAGGCTGGGGGAATACTGGGATGCATAGGGAGAGGCATCAACAGTAGAAAACAGGAAGTTGTTAACTCTCTGTACAGACAGTTGGTGAGACCCCATCTGGACTACTGTGTGCAGTTCTGGAGACCCCATCTCCGCAAAGACATAGACAGAGTGGAGGCTGTCCAGAGGAAGGCAACCAAAATGGTGCAGGGTCTGCACCAGAAGACATACGAAGAGAGACTAAAGGAGCTTAATATGTATACCCTTAAGGAAAGAAGGGCGAGGGGGGACATCATAGAAATTTTCAAGCACCTCAAGGGAATCAACAAAGTCTAAGAGGATAGTATCTTTCAGAAGAAGCGATGTGCAATAACAAGGGGGCACAATTTGAAGATAGAGGGGGGACAACTCAGAGGTAATGTGAGGAAGTATTTTTTCATGGAGGGGGTTGTGGATGCATGGAACAGACTTTCTGAGGAGGTCATGGAGTCAAGAACAGTGGGGAAATTCAAGAATGCATGGGACAGACATAAGGCAGTCCTAGTGGGGGGTAGGAGGAAGTAGGCTGTTGGTTAACTAGGATCTGCAGCTTACCCATTAGGTAGTAAAATAGGCAAATTAGGTGTGCCAAGCGGTCCTTATCTGCTGTCAAATTCTATGTTTCTAAGTCCACATTCAGCACGTTCATACCATTTTCCCAGACCTCGCTGGCTAGAAACAGAAGCAATAGTCTTCTCTGACACAAATCATGCTTTTGGCAATAACTGTTTACATTAGGTCACTGGGCTCTTTCAGTACACCTTGCACTTAGCATTAGGTCACTGGGCTCTTTCAATACATCTTGCACTTGGCATTTCAAACCCATTTATATATTAACTGGACCATTCACTGTCACTTAAAGGAAAACTACACTGTCATATCATTTAAATTTTGTTTCCATGTCAACAGACAACTCCCTTCCTGTAGCTGTTAGGGCTATATGTGTTAGGTTTAGTTTGTTTTCACTGCTCATGGTAGTCCCCTGTGACTGCCCTGGGAGTCTCCATTTCATGGTTGTTGAAATCTCATTGTCCATGAGAACCGCATTAGCGTATAAGAACATGATGTCAGATCACCCATTTATACCATGCCTCTATATGCTGAAAGAACAAATACCCTGCAAAAACTCTCTGGAAACTCATAAACTGAATGAAGTTTAAATGGAAAAAACCCGCATTATAACTCAATTAGTTTGCAAAGCTCACTGAAGATAAATGTGGTATTTCACCCCTTTTTGCAGCTTGTTTCTTTTAAGATTAATTAAGAAGATAGGCATACTGGGGAGTTTAAAGCAGTGGTGGATTTATGCATTGGCACACATGCATGCGCCTCCCCCTTTCATGAGTGGGGTGCCCACCACCCTGCACGCTACCCACTACGTCGTCGAGAAGCTAGCAATCTTTTTTATTGCTCAGTTCTATCAAGACAAACACTGGTATGTGTCTTATTTTCCCCCATGTAATTAAAAGACAATCAACAGACACTTACGCGGGGGAAGCCACCTACCAGCTGCAGGACAAGGCTATAAAAGAAGTAGGGGTTAGCACCAGTCAGTGTCAGCAGTCTGGGCTAGAGCTGATAGATCCTAAATTTACAACTGGCAGTTCTACAGAGATTGGTTAAGTACTCCTGTGTGTTTTGCATGCACACAGCATGTACACTGGAGACTGGACCAATCCTTATCAATTCTGGCTTGAGAAATATTTTCTTTTTACATTCCCACCAGTGTGCTAGCAGTCCTGAGCCTGGTGTATAAGAATTGCCCTCAGAACTGCTCGATCCTACTGCTGTTGCTTTCTAATGCCCCAGATTCCACTCCGGTAGGACCGGAGCCCTGTCGTCATTATAGTGCTGCCAGCCCTTCACGACTACCTCTACTGCTGCCGACCTGTTCCTATTAACTAGTGATGTTGCTAGACTCCAATCTGGGACGGAGTGCTATAGACTCAGGTGAGACACAGTAAAATTAATATGAGAGTTTTAAAGTTCAGCAGCAGTGCATCCGAGCTGGTTGAGGGGATGCTATCTTAGAGTGCTTATTTTGGTTATCTTGTAGTTGCCCTTAAGGCATAGATGCCACTGAATTAATGCATTTTCATTATAAAAACTGAGCTTGAGTTAAACTACTAAATCAAAAAATATGTACAAAACTGTGGTAGTGATTGTGTTAACCTTACTGAAAATATTGGTTCAGATGAGACAAAATCAGGCTCTTAATTTATTTATTTATTCAAGAGATTTACCAAGCAAGCATACTGAGCAGAAACCGCTCATTTCCAAATGCGGCCTGGGGGGTTACATAGTGGATCTTAATTCACTTAAGTTGTAAATTTTGTTTTACTGTTTATTTTCACTTGTTTTAAAACTTGCCTGGTCTTTTCAAATGATCTTTTCTTATAAGTTCAGCCTTGCTCAAAGTAAATATGATGGGGGGGGGGGACTGGATCAGAATGGTGCCTCTCAAAGTGGCATCTTCATAGTTCACACCAGCCAATATGTTGAACACTGAAGCAATAGGGACTCATCATTAACATGCAGTTTCCTGCCTCTTACAACTTAATCCCAGTCATGAGGATCATTCACCTCAATCATTTTTCTGTCACTTTCAAAACCCAGATGGCAACCCAGCCAACAAATTACATTCCCTGTAGACATAATTATGCACATATTAAAAATTCCACACTCATTTGGCTTCCACTGTTTTTAAATACACTTTTCTACAGCCTTTGCATTGTGCACTTTAGTGTCTCATGACATATCACAGTGCTTTGCCTCTCCTGTTACTAGCATTGTTTCAGATAAGCTGTGAACAGGGCCATACAGTTGGGAAGCTGGTAAATACAGATCTTGTTGGGCTTTCAGAGAGTATTTAATATGCTTATGATAGGCCCCTCGAAAGCCTATATGAATAAATGTGAAGGGAGCTGTAAGAGGTCTAAACCTCACTTTCAGATTCTTGACGATATTGGGAATGCAAATAATCACAAACAAGTTGCATTCAAGTAATAAACAAGTTTATTACTACAAAAGGGATAAATCACAGTTGCCCTAAGCAGTTCTTACCAATACGAACCGGGTGCCAGTGCTAAGCGTTCCCTACACCTCGAGGTTTCTCTGTAGTCTCTTGGGATCTCTTGGGTCTCCGAGGTGTAAAGCCATGGGCATGTGTGATTTTGTATTTTCTTGAAACTTGGCTTCCCAGCCAAATGCCCTTTGGGATAACCCTTGCCTCAGTGTTTGCGCACAGAGGTTCTTTGTCTATTATATACCTGTGATAAGATTCCTATCACCTGCACCCGGTATGGAAGAGCTGCAATCAGCTATTCCCTAGCACTTATCTGGAATTCTCTTCAAAAGACATTGAAACTGGATACCCTCATTCCTTTAACATTCTTCAAAAAGCTGTATACCAGTCTATTCCCAGAATCATGCAACTGCTTCCACAAGGCCTAGTCCTCCCACACCCTCCTTCCCCACCCCTTTTAAGCTCCCACCTATTTATCTATCGTTCTTCTAGCTCATTATCCGACAAACTTCATACATATATGCCCACCAAGTCCAACTATCCAAACTTTATCCCTACTATACTGTTTGTTTCTCTCCTTTAATATGATTTAGGTTTATTGTCATTTTTGCCTTGTATATATGTAAATATTTGTATATCTGTCTCATTCATAAATGATTGTATTTGTGTTTATTCAGTACCATGGTTTTGTGTAAAATTTGTAACCTTTATTGTTATGACCACTCAGGTCCATCTTGTAAATGAGCTATGCTCAATGATGTTCGCCTGAATAAATAAAGATTTTGATTGATTGATTGATTGAATTACTATGGTTACTAAAAGATAGAAGCATTTCTAGTTACAGAGATGAGCCCTATTGGCTAAATTAGAGGTGGCTCCACAGTCCAAGATAACATTATATAATTCTGTAAAGTCATCAGTTTTAGAACAAAGAAGTTCTTATACAAAGTCTTACATAACAAGGTGTAGTGGTGCACATCACCAAAGGATGGCAGTGTTGCCTTACATATTATAATCACTTCAAGGACAAGTGTCTTGGCATCTGACAAGTAAGAAATGGACAGAAAATACATGGTATAATATGTGTGCATTAGCAAGCAAAGTGGATTACAACAATATGCATTCATCTCCTGACATCTACTATTATATGGTAGATGCCCTTAACCCTATGTATTAGTATAGCCTATGCCCAGGCATTAACTGTCTACGGTATACCCCTGAGGGTGTCAATTAGGGTGCAGGGACCTCGTGTAACAACTCCCCCCTGTGTTGCCTCCAAGGGCAACACAGACAAATCCAGGGAGTGGATAGGAGCAGTGGTCGTCTACAATCCCGACGCGCGAGCCTCGTAAAGGAACTCGAGCTGCTCACGGTGTTGGCGTAGTGTACGTCATAGGCAGCAAAGCATAATAATCAAAGTAAATATCAAGAATGCTTGTATTATAACAAAACCTTTAAAAGTGATCTCTAACCAAGTGTTAGTCAATGCATTATTCATATCTCCATCGTTGATCAAATCAAGAACAGCTTCATTGGCTTTGGTTATATTATTGCTGATGTGGATGAGGTGTGTGTCCTTTCTATCTAAAAGGGATTTCAGTGTGAGTGTAAGTGGATCTATGTGTACATTAAAGTATGGTAGGTATTCTGACAGTGTAAGTAAATAATCTGGGTTACCATCAATAATGTCTGCATCCTTAAGGGGCACGGGGGTTATAACAGTATGTCCAATAACAGTCTTCTGATGGGGAACAAAACAGAAGTTGGGGTAATCAATAGGACAAGTAACAGAACCATATGTATAAGATTTGTAGTTCATGACAATGCAGTACTCTCCGTCAGAGTTGTACTGTGAGCATACAGTAGGTAGTCTCCACTTTTGCAACTGGACAGGGCAAGTGTAGGTCATCTTCAAAATCCGTGTTGACAGGTGATGAGCTTCCTCACAATAGGACTGGTAGAGCTGATCAGGTGACAAAGTCGAGTCAAAAGAGTTGGTGCCGTTCTCAGTGATGTCATCATCCATAGTGAAAGTCCAATCAATGCTGTCTGGAGAGTAGCCACAAACAGGGCGTATGACATTGAACACATCACATCGGCACAAGTAGATGTATTGCTTTTTCGCACAGCAGTCCATGTGCGGTGCCACCCAGGCATCCAGGAAGGAATGGTAGACCAGTAGAGGTGGTAGGTCCTGGCGTTCTCTGTAGATGTCTTCGTCCAAATGCCCAATTGAGTGCGCCAGTGCAAGCTTGTTGAATAAAGCTGTAGTGGGATGAAAACGTGGTAAGGAGACAGTAAAAGAGACAAACATGTTATCTGTTATGGAACATTTCTTAGTAGAGAAACAAGGACCAGTATTAGGGTGCCTGGTCACAAACCCCAGATTTCTTGCTGTGGAGAGAGGAATAGACAAAGTCTGTTGCATACACATGGAAACACAAGTAGATAGTTTAAATTTTGGACAATACCATTTGTAAATGTGTCTATCATGTATTATGTCAGGGATTCTGCCAGTTTCTAAATCACGGAAGAGGTTGTTGATGGTAGTGAGGATGTATGAGCCATAAGCAGAACAAAGTATTTCCCTACCAATATATTGCTTTTCAGCTTCCCTATTATTCTGTTGTATGAGTGCGTTAATCTTATCTTTTGAATCAGTAAATGCTTTTGCGATGTTGTGCATGTTGTATATAGTGTATCTTTCTTCCTGACTAAGACCATCCACACCATGCAATAATGGAGGTAAAACTTTATTAACCAAACCAGTGGAGAACTTTGCAGAATGACTTTTGATAGCAGCAATGTCTGCTTTATTCCAGATAGACATAGCAGTACCAAAAAGGCCTGTGACAGTACCTGTAGCACCTGTAACATCAGAACTGTCAACTTCACGTTTATTACATTTATTATTGAGAGTACCAGGAGGGGTTTTTCCTCCTAAAATTACCTCTATGTTCAGTAGAATAAACCCCAGTAAAGGGATCCTTAGTACGAATCTGAAATGCAGCTAAACTATCAAGTAATAACGTACTATAAAATGCAGATGTATTAGTATTATGACACATACCAAATTCTTTCATGTTCCAGTAAGTAAGCTTAAACAAAACAGGTATATGCATAAACTGTAAGTTATTAATCAAAGAACCTGGGAGGGCGGTAGCGGTAAGACCGCTACGGGGACCAGGGTTATGTTTTGGACATTCCAAAAGTTGTTTCTCAGTGGGCGGTAAAACAGAGAGATACATGGCAGCAGAGGCCATGTGGTGTACAGCACAGAATCTGTGAGCAGAATCTTTGGAGAGAGAGTTACAGTATGAAGGATCTATTAAAGCAGTAATGTTATACAATCCAGAATGTCTTAATGCAGCTTGTAAAAAGGACAGTGAACCATTTGGGGATAATTTAGCGTTGGGCCAACCCTGAAAAGTTCCCTTGGAGAGTTTGGCCACAGGGAGAATTTGTCCTTGTGATGTGGTTTGCCACTCAATTTGAAGGGTAGATTTGTCAGGAGCAAGGACCGAGGCAGTGAGGTATGCATCGGAACCTTCCTGGACAGTAATCATAGTATCTGGTACTTTGATGGAAACTCCCTCTGTAGGAGGTGCTGGAGGATCCAGTTGTCGAAGGAGGTCCGGTACCGTGCCTTGGGTGCAAGGGATCACTCCTGCAAGGAGGAGATATAGGAACAAGATAGCCATCTTGTCAGTGTATCTGAAAAGGGAGATCAAAGATTTGTATATTAGTACAATTCCACCCAATGGGGTTGGGAAAAGTAAGTTAGGTTCCTTTGTACAGTTTCAGTTGGTTGGCATGTAACCATTTGTCAGTCAATTTGTTGTTATGGAGGAGTCTAACCTGATAGACTGCCGGACTGAGCTTGTTGACAATGGGGTAAGGGCCTTCCCACTTATTGGAGAAGGAGTGGGTGGGATGTGCAAATCGAAGTACCATTACCTGATCTCCAACCTGCCAATCCACTTCTTGTGCGTGTTTGTCAAATTGTATTTTGCTTGTTGGGCTTTGCCCATGCAGTTTGCAGCATACAAGTGTGTGTGTATGAGGTCTTTTTTGAGCTTTTCCACATACTGATCCACAGACACACGGTCTGCGGTGGGGGTGTGCAGATCAAACAGCAAATGTTCAGGTAGTCTCATTTGTCTTCCAGTCATCATCCCAAAGGGTGTCAGCTGGGTAGTGGCTGAGGGTGTGCCCCTGATTGCCATAAGGAGTAAAGGCAATAGGGAATCCCAGGTTTTGGGATTGTCCTCAATGAATTTGGAAAGCATTTGCTTAATCCACCTGTTGGCTCTTTCTACTTGACCTGAGGATTGAGGGTGATAAGGTATGTGGAACTTTTGCTGAACCCCAAGGAGTTCAAGGGACTCTTTCATCAACTCACCTGTAAAACTGGTTCCTTTGTCGGAGTCTACCTTGAGAGGCAGGCCCCACCTGGAGAAAATTTGTTCTACCAGGATTTTGGCAGTTGTCTTTGTGGTACATGTCTTGGTGGGAAAAGCCTCAACCCACTTAGAGAATAGGTCAGTTACCACAAGAGCATACTTGTTGTTTCTACTGGTATTGGTCAAAGGACCAATAAAATCAATTTGGATGGCATGCCAAGGGCCAGAGTGTCTTTGTGGTAAAAGTTTGGCATTTCGTTTGGTAAGTATGGGATTGTTTTGTGCACAAACAAGGCAATTGTCAATGTTTTGTTTAACATCTTTGGTAATACCAGGCCACCAGGCGGTGGTCTTGAGGCATTGGAGGGTATTTTCTGCTCCTTGGTGTCCACCAGTAGGAGTATCATGTACTTGGTGTAACAATTCAGATCTCAAATGTCTGGGGACTACCCACAACTTGGTGGTAGCGCCCTCTGGTTGGAACCAAATGAGTTTGTCATCAGGGGATAAGTGTAACTTACCTTCATGCCTGCGATATGGATTATGTGTAGGGAGTCTTTCTTCAGTACCCTTGTCAAGGAATCTGAACACCTCTCTAAGTTCAGTGTCAAGATGTTGGGCTGCTGAGAGGTCCAGGGGAGAAAAAGGCTCAGATTTCTTCTTGAGGGCTGCAACATGTACAGCTGCATTGGCTTCTGGATGATCCATCATCCAGACGTCCCCCCCCCTCGGGCCCCTTCCTTAGCAAGGGTGTCTGTTGTGTCATTGAATGCATGATAGGGATCATGAAGCGAGTGAGCTTTGACCTTGTGCACATAAAGTTTGTGTGTGTATTTCTGTGCCAATGCATGTATGTAAATGATCAATTCTTTGTATTTCACTGGACTGCCATCAGAAGAGAGGAAGGAGTTCTTCTGCCAGAAAGGGAGAAATTCTGTAAGGGAACAACAAACCCAATTAGAGTCTGTAAAATTGATGGTATCCTGAGTTCCATGTTGCATGAACTCACAACAACAAAAATGGAAAGGGACCTGGGGGTAGTCATATCAGATGACCTAAAGGTGGGAAAGCAATGTGAGAGGGCAGCAAGGAGGGCTGGGGGGATACTGGGATGTATAGGGAGAGGCATCACCAGCAGAAAACAGGAAGTTATTATCCCTCTGTACAGACAGTTGGTGAGACCCCATCTGGAGTACTGTGTGCAGTTCTGAAGACCCAATCTCCGCAAGGATATAGACAGGATGGAGGCTGTCCAGAGGAGGGCAACTAAAATGGTGCAGGGCCTGCACTGGAAGACATATGAAGAGAGACTTAAGGAGCTTAATATGTATAGCCTCGAGGAAAGGAGAGAGAAGGGGACATGATAGAAACTTTCAAGTATCTCAAGAATCAACAAAGTCCAAGAGGGTAGCATCTTTCAAAAGAGTGTGCAAGAACAAGGGGCACAATGTGAAGATAGAAGAAGTGAGCTCAGAGGTAATTTAAGGAAGTATTTTTTCACAGAGAGGGTTGTGGATGCATGGAATGGCCTTCGGAGGAAGGTTGTAGAGTCAAAAACAGTGGTGGAATTCAAGCATGCATGGGACAGTCATAAGGCAATTCTAGGGGGTGGGAGTAGGAAGAAGTAGGCTGCTGGTTAACTAGGTTCTGCAGCTTATTCAATAGGTAGGGAAATGGGCAGACTGAGTGGGCCAAGCGGTCCTTATCTGCCGTCAAAATCTATGTTTCTATGTATAAGAGCACAGGCCACCGCTGCCGTCTCTGCATACTGTGATGAAGCTACGCTACAGCGCTTAGATATCTTGACAGTGTTCCCATAAGGATAGACTACCAAAATACCTATCCCTGCAATCTGTTCTCCCTGATAGTACGATGCTGAACCATCAGTGAAAATATGACACAAAGAGGTACTCTTGAGTATCTGTGGCGTGGCAGGGAGGAAAGGACCTGGATCTGGGAGGTCAGGTGACTGCAGTGTACAGTCATGGGGTTCTCCCTGAAAAAGGAGACCATGAGCTAGCAGAGACGGGACTTTAGTCTGGTGGACCTGGATATCTCTATCCTGGAGGAGAAGTGACCAATGTGTGGGCCTAGTGTTAGAGACTGACCCATCCTTCACTCTATCTGAGAGCAGAAAGGTAGTTGGCGTGTGATTAGTGTTGAGAATCAGCGGTGAGTACCCAATGATATACAGGAAGTGCTTGACAGCCCAGTAGGTAGCCAGAAGGTTTCTTTCACAAAGGCCATACTTCTGTTCCACTGGGGTCAAGAGCTGTGATGCATATGCAATAGGTCTCAAGGTGCCATGCACCTTCTGGGCCAACACTGCTGACATGGCAATGTCAGAGGTGGCACACTCCAGATGGAATGGTAGGGCTGAATTGGGGTTAACCAGTGCTGGGGCGGAGGCCAGAGTCTGCTTCAGGGATGTCACAGCCTGGGTGTGAGCAGGACCCCAATTCCATGGAACATCCTTTTTGAGTAGATCATACAGGGGAGCGGCTTTCTGAGCAAAATCACAAATAAAATCTCTCGAATAGTTTACCATACCTAGAAACCTTCGAAGAGTTGCCACACTGGTGGGTAATGGCACATCTTGTAATCCCTGTATCTTCTTCCAAGTAGGGCTCCGGCCTTGGTCAGTTATTTTTAGACCCAGAAAGAGTACTTCTTTCTGACACAATTGTGCTTTTGCTGGGTTACATTTCAAGCCTGCTGTCTGAATGAGAGTCAGTAATTCGTCCAAGAGATCTAGATGTTGTTCCTGCATGGCCGTGGCCAGCAACAAGTCATCTACATACTGTAAGAGACATTGGGGGGCTGAGAAACTCTGTAGGGCGTCCATCATGTGGAGATGGAAGAGGGATGGACTATTATGGAATCCTTGTGGCAAGCAAGTCCATGTGTATTGTCATCCTTCAAAGGTGAAGGCAAACTTATATTGACTCTTGAGGGCCAATGGTAGTGACCAAAAACCATTGGAAATGTCCAGGGCACTGAACCATTTCTGATCCGGGGTCAAAAGTTGAAGCACATCTGGTGCCGATGCCACAGTTGGGGAACAACTGGGAGTGACCTGATTCAGTTTCCTGTAGTCAATAGTAAGTCTCCAGGTGCCTGTGGGTTTCTTCACGGGCCAAACGGGAGAGTTGGCAGTGAAAACACAAGTTCTGATTACTCCTTGATTAAGGAGTGACTTGATCGTTTCTCGGAGAGAGGGTAAGGCCTCAGTGGGAAAGGGGTATTGCCTTTGTCTTTCATGTGCCGGACCTGGCACCTCAATAACGGTATGCGTTCTACCACAATTGTGCTTGTTAACTGCAAACGCTTCCAGATGTCGTTGCAGAATAGGTAGGAGTTTTGGAAAAAGTTCATGGTTCTTAAACAAATCTATGACATCATACTCTTTGTTGTTGATAGATATTGTTGCCACAGCGTGTGAGTCAGGAATTAAGATGGTGTGATATTGACCCTAGATCTGTATCAGCAGCATATTAGCTAGATCCACCACACAGCCGAGTGGTGCAAGGAAAACAGTGCCTATGATACTAGGATGATCATGCAGTACCATTAGTTGGAAAGCATGTGAGGCCTTCAAATGGCCTAGCTCCACCGGTAAGGGTAGAGAACGGTATGCAGGCAGCCTAGTACCATCAACTCCTGACATTTTGGTCTTCCGTCCGGTAGACCAAGGGGCCGTGTCCGGGTGTTCATCATGTAACACAGATACAGCTGCACCTGTATCTAGTAAGACAATTAGTTGGCGGCCCCCGACCTCGGCCTCGGTGCAGGGCCTTCTGTTTGTATCCAAGACCAGCTTGTTTACAGTACGGACTGGGGCCTGTAGTTGTCAATCCGTATTGCCGGAGGCATGCAGAGGTTGGGCCCGACTTGCATGAATGACTTCACAGTGCTGTACTGATGCGATGTAGGGAGGAGCTTCTGGGTTCAGGCTTGTATGGGCCTGAGGGCTCGTACTTCCAGTGTCTCCGTGACCAGTAGTGGCATGTGTCGCTGCAAGGATCTGTGCGGGAACATCATCCGCTATGGAGCGTACTTGCCCCAGGAGCTCTTGGAATTTTCAGTTTTCTTCAGCTATCTCCTTGTATGAGGGACCCGTTCTCTGTAATGGTTTCCCTCTGCCCTTATGCCTTCTGTTTTTGGGCCAATTCCGGTTCCCACCCCACTGTTGTTGTTGTTGTTGGCCTTGTTGGGGGTTTTGCTGGTTACTAGCTGGAGGGGCCGATGGATGTTTGGGTTGCTGTTACTGGGCCTGCCCTTCCACGGTATAGTGTGTTGCGGTCCCGGAGGCGGGTTCCATGGCAGCAACTTTCTTGGAACCGGAACCCAAATCACGGATATACAGTTGATACACCCTCTCGGTTTTCCGAAGAATATCGGCAAACCTATCCGTATTTGGGTAAGTGGTTGGCTCTACCTTTTCTCTTACGGCTGGGATCATGTTCCTAAGGAACAAGGTCTTATATTCAATAAGATCTACATCCGCAGCTTCTTGTGCCAGGTGTTTCCCTGCTCGGTAGGCCATCCAGAGTCTCTGGTGGTAGGTTGCTGGTCTTTCTTTTGCATTTTGCTTCACAGGGGTATGCCAGCATCACTCCTACCACACCTGGGCTATGAGCGGAGATGAGCTCAGCTGCAACCTCGTCAAAGGTAGCGTTCCCGTCCTGGCGAACTGCTTCGGGGAGTTTGGCCCATAAACCAGGATCGATGGTCTGGCGTAGTATTTAGACCTGATATTCTGCAGCGAGGCTAAGCATCTCGCATTTAGAGCGCACCTTTTCCAAGTGACAGCTGAGATTGTCGGACGGGCTCATCCGACCGATACTGTCAGCAATTTGCTGGACAGAGTAGGCCATTTGTAGGGGATTAGTCGGTGGTCGATCAGGCAAAGGTAACGCATCTCGCGCACCGTCCAATGCTTCGCGAGCTGCAGCTTCAGCTGCAGTACGGACAACACCTTCCTGAGTGCCAGCTTCTTGGAAAATTTGTCGAATCTGACTTTTAATGGCTTTCATGCTTCTTTCAGGAAGAGGAACATTACCTAATGCTCTATCAATCATGGTTTTAATCTCTTGCCTGTCTTCCACACTAATAACGGCTGCCGGATGCGCCATCGGGACCAGTCTTGAGCCTGCTCCCCCCCATCATGGGCGCCGCCATGATGGCATTTCCCATGATGAGCGTCACGACGTCATCGACGTGTGACCTGAGGAGTAGTGGGCGGGGACCCGCCATACTGTGAATGGCTGGGTGGGGATTCTGGGCCATAGTAGGGGCGTGACTGGGCGTTGTACTGTGAGACGTCATCATCAGATAACTCCCCTTCTGATGACGAGTGAAAGGCAGGGGCTACGCCTCCCATTGCCTTAACGTGGCCAGCCAAAGCGTCTGCTGATGGGCGCAGTTTATCCATCTTAGCTCTACATTCATCATGATTCACACTTGCAACATCCATATCAACCTGATCCTGCTTCTGCTTTTGCAAAACCATGCTGTGGCTCAATTTGCGATTGTCCCTATAGGCTATTTCTAAATCATTACGTACTTCCTGGTTAATCTCAGTCCGAAGCTCACCCATTTCATCACTCAACTGTGCATTGCAGCACTCAACAAATCATTCATTTGCACAACCTGACTCTTATCCTGTCTCAAACCTTCACACTCCTGTTTCAGAGTACACATTTCTTGTTCACCAGCCTGCGCTGAATGATGCAATAGTGAATCCTTTTCATTCCACAGAGATTGAAGCTCTGACTCCAAGTTCTGCCGTATTCTAACACATTCAGTTTCCTGTAAACCCATCTCTTGCTTAAGAGATGCGATCTGCAGATCAAGGGTGCGAAACCTCACTTTGGCGGCTTCCAAAGCAGCATAGAGAGCGGCGACCATTAGCCCTTTAGCGCAACGCTTATTGGTTGATTGTCGCGTCTCTGCTTACTGGGTTGAAATCCCCAGTACAGGGTTGTCAGATTGACTTGCGTCCCACGTGAAGTCAGCCCATCCTTCATGGGAGGTAAGGAAGTTAGAGACTTCGAGTCTCAGTTCTGCACAGATATCTGATACTGTGGCCATTGTGTGGGAGGGAACAAAAATTCAAACTGTGAAAAAGACAGCGTGTTGCGTATCGATCCACAACATGAGTACTTTAAACACAGCCGGGCTACTGTATAAGTTATAGGCTTGCAATTCAAAGCTGCTGTGGAGTGGGTCGAGACAGCATCGACCACACCCAAAGAGTCAGCCAGACTTTGCAAGTATCTACAAACTGGCAGGAAAAACGGGAGAGGTGGTACGGGAATGTACACCTACAGTCCCCGTGGGGGAAAGGGAAATTTTCAGCAACAAGTGAAAACTTACAAACACCAAATATCGTCTGCACACAGTCGCCAATTTGTAAGAGGTCTAAACCTCACTTTCAGATTCTTGACAATATTGGGAATGCAAATAATCACAAACAAGTTGCATTCAAGTAATAAACAAGTTTATTACTACAAAAGGGATAAATCACAGTTGCTCTAAGCAGTTCTTACATCGAACCGAGGAGCCAGTGCTAGCGTTCCTACACCTCAAGGTTTCTCTGTAGTCTCTTGGGATCTCTCGGGTCTCCGAGGTGTATAGCCTGTGCATAACATTATATACCTGTGATAATTACTATGGTTACTAAAAGATAGAAACATTTCTAGTTACAGAGATGAGCCCTATTGGCTAAATTAGAGGTGGCTCCACGGTCCAAGATAACATTATATAATTCTGTAAAGTCATCAGTTTTAGAACAAAGAAGTTCTTATACAAAGTCCTACATAACAAGGTGTAGTGGTGCACATCACCAAAGGATGGCAATGTTGCCTTACATATTATAATTACTTCAAGGACAGGTGTCCTGGCATCTGACAAGTAAGAAATGGACAGAAAATACATGGTATAATATGTGTGCATTAGCAAGCAAAGTGGATTACAACAATATGCATTCATTTCCTGATATCTACTCTTATACGGTAGACGCCCTTAGCCCTATGTATTAGTATAGCCTATGCCCAGGCATTAGCTGTCTACGGTATACCCCTGAGGGTGTCAATTAGGGTGCAGGGACCTCGTGTAACAGAGCCAGGCGGAGGGCCCTTGGCCTGGCTCCCTTCACTTTTATTCATATAGGCTTTTGTGGGGCATATCATTAGCATATTTAAAAAAATAATATCTTGGCAGAAGAGGGGAAGCAAATCTAGTAGCTTTATGAGTGTTGCTCGGATAATACTGAATGGGCAAGCTGCATTTGTTCTAGACACATTCAGTAGTCAATCCACAATTCTTCTAAGTGAATGCATATAATTGCATCTCTTCTCTTTGCCTTCCATCCTCGGCAAAGACTGAATTTTTTGAGGGCCCCCCTCCAGGTTCCTTTTGCATTTCTAAAAATGAAGTGAATAGTACCTCTGTGCTTAATTTCTGGAATTCTACCTCTTAATTACTTATCACTAAAACATGAGGCACTGACATTCAAAACATAGGAAAATGCGGGCACTTGCCTTCAAAATGTATGATACATCATAGTGCCATTCATTGTGCCACATTTAATGTTGATTTAACTTTAATATAATAAAAAAATAATGAATTTTTGTTAAAGTCTGAGTATAATGTATCTACTCTACGTGGGGAACACCCTTCCCATTAGGGTCGTACAGAACAATCCTGATGGGTAAAACAAAGGATTTCCCTTGTAATGTGGAACAGCTGTGTTTACCTGTAATGGAAGGTAGAAAGAAATAAGTGCCTTAACCGGGATTTCAACCCAGGACACTCAGAATACCATTTTGGTTGTCCAGGGACTACCAAAAGTGTCTTACTCTTTTTCTAATGCACAGTCTGGAACTGCACAAAAAATACATTTTCATATACAGGAGTGCAGTGTGCACATACTGTATAAGGAATCCAAACAAACCTTGGTGGCGCAGCTGGTAACACAACCAGAACAGTATTCCACGTGGCCTGACTTTACATTCCAGCTAAGGCACTTATTTCATTCATCTGGTTGTTCGGGTTCTATATATGTGTACACTACACCCTTGTGAATTGTAATTAACTGTGTGGCATCAGGTTGTGCATTTAAGAAATACTAAGGTGCTTCTGGGAGTCCTAGGTTTCCAGTCGCCTTCGCAGTGCAGCTGGTAGCACAGCCAGAATGGAATTCCGGGTGGCCTGGGTTAAAATCCCAGGTAAGGCACTTATTGCTCTCTCTTTTCGGTTTGTCTGGACTCCTTATATTTGAACACCACGTCCTTGTGTATGAAAAAATACCTGTATTTAAGGAGAGCCTAAAGGAGCAGTGGCCAGCGTATTCAATGAGGCTGGCTTGCTACTGGGAGCCTGGGAGTGGAGGACATAACTGGTTTGTGATGGGGAGGGAAATGTGGTTTCCTACTAGGAAGAACACTGCTTTATACTGGGAAGGGGGTATATCATACTATGCAGTGGATGACAACAGGGTTTGTTACGAGTAGGGTAGGGGAGAGTGGAAATTGATTTGTTGTTGGGACCGTAGCAGTAAAAGCATCAGCTTTCTTGCAAGACAAATGTTCAGACAGAACCAAATGACAGATGGTCCTGTATTGTGAAAGCCAAGTTGACAGAAAAGCTGTCTTTCAGAAAAATAATCATACAGTTCAGAACTGTATAATTATTTTTCTGAAAGTCATTCGCATCCAAGTCTGTCAGCTCCTAAATACAGAGAATAAATGAAATAAAGAATATATGAAATAAAGCTTTTCCAGACTTCTTCCCTGACATTTGGAGGCTCTTTTTTTAACTAAACACTGTTTGCGTTCCATAAATAAGCTGAAATGATATTGAACACGACTGCTGTGTTCAGTTTTTTTTTTTATAAGTTCCTCTGTTCATGTCCTTTTCACCTGAGCCCATCTCCTAGTTTCTCTCCATCCCAGTCCTGTGACAAGCTGCGTCAGCAGGGATGGGAAGCAAGACTATGGACATGCCTGGTTGTTCTAGCAGAAAACCAAACATCTCCCTCAGATTCGATATATCCATGTGAGGCAGCCATCACTGTTTGCAGCTGCTCTGTGATGGAAATGGAATTAGGAGATTTTATAAAGGGGCTAGTCAACACTTTGCTCCTGAAATTGGGCCTAAAATGCACCAAAAAGCATCATTTCACACCTATATTTTCAAAATTTCCTGGGGGGGGACATGCCCCCAGACCCCCTAGAGAGGTTTGTTTTTTGTAGCAAAGTGCGCCCCCCCTTCTGTCAATTCCTAGATTCGCCACTGTAAAGGGAGATCATGCATCATGTTTTCATATGCTAATGCAGCTCTCAGGGACAATGAGATTTCAACAATCATGAAATGGAGCCTTCCAGAACAGTAACAGGGCCTAGTATCAACTGAAAACAGACTAAAGCATTTGTGTACATCCTTAACAGCTACATGAAAAGAGTTGTCTATTGACATGGAAACAAATAACATTTAGAAGATATGAGGGCGTAGTTTTCCTTTAATTGGTACAGGGTCCATCCTCTCTGAGCATTGATCAGACAAAGGGGGTAGACAGACACAGTCGGCATTAGGTCTATATGGGATTCGCTGCCCTGGAAAGCTTTTCTTTCAGTTGGACTTAGCAGATGCAGTTTTACTCACTCAGGAATCTTCGCAGGAATGGCTCTCCTTCATCTCAGATTTTCTGAAGACATCAGCACTCTCACTGCTGAGGCAGGTCACAGCTGACTTGGCATCAGGTTGCTGGACATGTATTTTTCCTAAACATGGAAAGGCTTGAGCTAGCCCCTGGAGGACATTTTCTGGCAACCCCCAGGGTAGCAGGTTCTGCTTAAGGCAGTCACTAATTTTTCTTTTGGCTAAGGAGAAGCCCCTCTCCCCTGTGGAGGCGTTTGCATCAGATCCCTAGGCCCATTTTGCTTGGCTGAGGGCTCCCACTTGAATCTGGTTGAACAGCCAGAAAACACTATCTTTTTTGGGCTCTACTGAGGCTCCCTATTGGCTGAAGCTATCTGTTGCTCCAGCTATGATTGGCTGAAGGGCTTATCAATCACAAATATGAATTATTCATTAACCTTCCTCGATGCACAAGTGGCTTTCAGTTTTGGTGCCTGAATTTAGGCCCCTGCAGTTCCCCATAAGCACTTGGTAACGTCCCACCGGCTCTGGCCAAAAGTCCCACAAGTCCTGGCTTGCAATCCCAGCTTTTTGATTGGCTGTTTCAGCTAGAAAATGGCTGCTGAACAAACAGTACTGTTGCAGATTTAACATGGTCCAAAATAAAAGTCAAGGTGCAGCCAGAATAATTATTATAATTGCCCACTTCCCCCACAGTTCAGTAGTTTCTTGTGTGCCCTTAAGATTGCTGCCCAGAACAAACATCTTTGTTCAGTCTTTAGCCTGTCACTGCTGCCACAGTTAAGTGCCCTGAGGCAGCAGGCAGGCTGATTATCTGAGTCCCAGCGTTACTGCTGCAGCCAGGATAAAATGTATTTGTTTAAGCTTTCCCCCCTTTATAAACATTAGCCCCTAAATGTCTATGGCAGCTGCTGTTATTTATTTATCTTTTTTACTTTCTTTTTTTTTATCCCTCCTATCCGCCCTCTGTGTCCACTCCTTCAGGCCATCCAACCACTTCAGAGCACCTAATCTTTCACCTCAGGATCTGCCCCACTAGAGTGCCTTCTCTTTCTTACCTTGCACATCTGGGTCTGTCCTGAGAAATTAGTAGTGGTCTGAATGGCTCAGGGTGGCCGTCATCTAGGACCGCCGAGAGTTTGTTTTCCATTTTTTTTTTGGTGTCCCTTGTTGCCCCGCTCCCTGAGACGCCGGCACAAGGACGTAGTCCAGAGAGGCGATGTGCTGACGCACGTCTCTCTCAAGCACCTAACAGTGTACCCTCTCCCCAACTCCGATGAACGGAGCCGCCAACCCTTCGAGAGCCAGTGCACCCACCAGTTCCCTCAGGGTCAAAGGAGCCAGACAAAGGGAGGGACATCTTTGGATGTGTGCACACCTCTATGTGTGCACATCTTGTGTGTGCTCCCCAGCAATGGGGGAGGGAGAAAAATAGGAAAAACACCTCCGGCTGCAAATGACGACCTCCCTCCCTCAGGCTCCACACGCTGCAGCAGGGCAGGGGTAAGTCCCAGCGATAGTGGGGTGATGGGGCTTGGGGGATCGGTCAGAAGGGGGCAGCCGGGGGCAGAAGGAGGATAAATTACCTATAAAAAAAAAGACTCTTCCATTGTTCCTCCACCCCTCCTTTTTTCCTTCCCTGCCAGTGATTTCCTAAGACATTCCCCCATTTTTGCAAGTCGACCCACATGAAATCCAGGACCCTTGCTTTCATGTGGTTTGACTCTTCTGCTGTTCTCACATTGAACCACACCATACTGTGATCACTTGATCCCAGATGGCTCCCCACTTTTATGTCAGTAATTCAGTCTCTGTTGGTGAGTACCAGGTCCACAGTTGCTCTCTCTCGGGTGAGCTCCATCACTAGCTGTCTTAGGCACGCCCCCCACAGGGCTTTCAGGATGTCTCTATTACAGTCCACATCTGGCAGATTGAAGTCTTCTACCAGCAGCACCCCCCCTTTAGCTGTCATGTTGTGGATGACTTCTACAAGTATCCTGTCCAGCTCTTCCTTTTGTGCAGGAGGTCTGTAGATCACACCACTGTGAATCGCAGTGCCATTTCCTGCCTCCAGGGTGATCCACAGTGCCTTCCCCTCTCCCTGCATTCCCTGTACCTCAGTTGCCTTAATTCCTTCCCTGATATAGATAGCCACTCCTCCTCCCTTTTTACCCACTCTGTCCCTCCTGAATAGATTGTGCTCTGATATTGTCATATCCCACTCATGGTTCCCCGTGAACCATGTCTCGGTAACAGTGACAATGTCCAGGTCTGTCTCAGCCATCAGAGCCTCTAGGCCTGGGATTCTGTTTTTCTCAGACTGCTGGCATTTGTGCACATGGCCTTTCAATTTTTACTGCCTCCTCTCCTAATGACTCCCCTCCTATCCCCCTGTCTTTCCCCCATATCTCTCTTGTCCTTACTCCCATTCTACCTTTTCTTTGCATTTTTACCTGTTTTGGTTTGAGCTATCTTTGGTGATTTCTGAACTTTAGGGTCCTCTCTGCCATCTGTATCATTTTGTGTGTGGGGGGAGCTGTTTGCTTCACCCAGATTATTTCCCCCCCCACCCCCCTAGTTTACATGCTTGCTAATGAAACATTTAAACCTCTCACTGAGAATCCTGGATCCCCCCGGGATCCATTACCCCTGTACAGGCCTGCATCCCTCCAGGTGGAATCCCAGTCCCCAGTGAAGCCAAATCCCTTTGCTCAGCACCAGTCCTTCAGCCATGCATTGAATCTCTTGGTATAGAATACCCTATTCTCCCCCTTGCCCTCAATGGGTGACACCTCTGAAAAGTTTACAGAATGTGCCACCTGTCTAAGACCCCTCCTCAAGTCCCTGAACTGCTCCTGCACTACCTTAGCCTCACAACTTGCCAGGTCATTCATCCTCAGGTGGACAATGATGTGTAGCTCACCCTCTTGTCCTGCTGCCCCAGCGATCCTTAGGATGTGCTGTCCAGCCCTGCAAGCCATGGCGCCAGGTGGGCACTTGACCTCCCTCATTCTCCTCCTGGCCCCAAGTCTACCCCCTGATAATAGAGTCCCTCACAAGGAGTTGCTTCCTTCTCCTCTGGGGTCCTCTGCCCCCTGGGGTCTCTGCCATGGAGGACCCCCACATCCTTTTTGGTTACCACTATGGGTGCCTCTCTGGGACAGTCTTGCCCAAAATGGGAAGAGGCAGGTAAGGCAGGCAGCTAAAGCAAAGAAGATGGAGCCAAAGACAAAAGGTACTTACAAGCAAGTCGACAGAGAACTCGGCTTCACCGTCACCACTCAACATAGATAAACGCCAAGATGCAGTAGGATAAAATGGCAAAATACTTTATTCCACAAGCCAGCAGCACTATACAGACACCCCTCCCTGTTGTGAAACATTTTCACTTGATAACAGCACTTTCTCAAGGCATGATGGTTGGAAAAAATATATAGAGACATTGAGGGACATTTCTTTAATTTGCAGCTTGACAATGACGTGGATACAATTAAAGAGTGATGGGAGTGCAGGACCCAGAGGGCACATGCAAACTTACTTGTGAATCTGTCGAATGGTTGCAAAGTTATTAAAGTGCAAAGATTTGGGTTTAACACAGAAGTGACCATTGAATCCTAACTATTAGGGTGCAACTACGCCCCGATAATAGCTTTGCCACTGTCTGACGGATTTGCCTGAAACTTTGCTGGTGTGGTCTGGTACGATAGATCTCTGGATCTACCGAGTTGTTTTACGGTCGGATGTACGGTTGCGGAGCTACAGAGCGCCAAAAACTGGGTAAATTACGGGGGTTTTTTTGCGTGTTTCTTTGCTCGTGCCTACAGCCCACACAGTTTTCGTGTTTGGTCCAAAAACTTCAGGGAAGATGCAGCCGGGGTCTCCAATGTGCCTTTTGAAGATTTCGTGAAAAAAATGGAATAGTTCAAAAGTTATTAAAAAAAAAAACTATTGCCCATTATAGTCTATGGGAAAAGCTAACAACATATGTGAAAGTGTCACAAATGGTCAGTTTTACTTCCGCAAATCAGCCATTGTGTTTTCAGTTACAGCTCAGAAAAATGCCTGGCGTTTAAAATTAGAACACTCTAGGGACACAATTCTTGTTGTGTTCACCTAGTTGGGCCATGAGGGCACTAGGCATATGTTTTTTTTGGGGTTGAACCTTCCAGAAATATGTTTTTAAAATTTTTTGAAAAAGTACTTTCACAAAATATTTTTGCAAATGCTAAAGTGTTGCAAATGTTTTTGCTAAAATTTTGTGATTTGCAAGAGCAATTTGCGAAAGCATGGCAAAAACAATAGGAAATCTTTGCCACCCTCCTGCAAAACAACGGTTTGGTATTTCAGGCTGAAATTTTCAGGGAACAATGCCAAGATCCCACAGATGTGCCTTTTGGTAGTTCGGTGACAAAATATTACAGGGCTGCAAAGTTACGGCACTCAAAAGTTGACAATATTTCCCATAGGATAACATTACGGCTTCCGCTGTGCCTTTCAGGGCCCGTATCTTGTTGTAAAATTGCTTAGTCCCCTGCTGGGCGGCTAGGTGCAAAACTATCCTGGAAAGTCATGAATAATATGAGATTTAAATTTTTTCTCAGTGTCGCATGGTTCCTGAGATATAAGCAATTTAGTATTCCAAGTGCTCATTTTCTGGTCCGAGAGCCATTATTAGGGCCACATTCTTTGTATTCACTGTGCTTCTGAATGCCCCTTTTTGGGGCAAAATACATGTGCAGTTGCATTACTCTTACCGTTAGCATTTGCGTTTACATTTCTGCTACCGTCAGCGTTTCCATTTGTGTCACTGTGTGCGTTACTGTTTGCATTTGCACTTGCGTTACCATTTGCATTAGTTTCCTTTTGCATCATCCTTGGCGTTACCATTTGTGTTACTGTTTTCGTTAGCATTTCCATTTGTGTCACTGTGTGCACTACTGTTTGTGTTAGCATTTGCACTTGCATTTGCATTTCCATTTCCATTACCATTTCCTTTGGCATCACCATTGCCATTACCATTACCGTTTGCGTTTTCATTTGTGTTTTTGTTACCATTTGCGTTTGAATTTCCGTTACCATTAGCATTTGCGTTTGTGCTTGCATTTCCATTGTCGCCTGTGTTACTGTTTCCTTCTGCATCACCATTGTCGTTATCATTACTGTCTGCATTTGTGTTTGCGTTTCCGTTTACGTTACCATTTCTGTTTGCGTTTATGTTTGCACTTGTGTTTTTGTTACCATTTGCATTATCATTTCTGTTTATGTCACTGTGTGCATTACTGTTTGCATTTGCGCTTGTGTTTGCATTACTGTTAGCGTTACTTTTTCCTTTTGTGTCACTGTTGGCGTTACTGTTAGCGTTACTTTTTCCTTTTGCATCACTGTTGGCATTACCATTTGCATTTGCATTACTGTTACTGTTTGCGTTTCCAGTACCATTTTCATTACCATTTCTGTTTGCATCACTGTGTGCGTCACCATTTGCATTTGAATTTGTGCTTGCATTTGCATTTCTGTTTGCGTTACTATTATCACTTTTGTTGCCATTTGCGTTACCATCGACTGTTTGCATTCATGTTTGTGCTTGCATTTCCGTTTCCATTTGCTTTTGTGCTTATGTCTGTGTTGCATTACTGTTTTCTTTCATGTCACCATTGGTGTTACCTTTTCTGCTTGCATTTGCAGTACCATTACCATTTGCATTTTCTTTACTGTTTGCATTACCATTTGCATGTGTGTTTCCATTAGCATTACTGTTCTCATTACCGTTGCTGTTAGCGTTAACGGTCCCGTTAGAATTACAGTTACCATTCCCGTTAACATTACTGTTAGCATTACCATTACTGTTAGTTATAATGCACAAATGGGAAGCATGGTGTAAGAGCATTGGGCTCAAAGAGCACCGCGCTCCCACCACCACATACCGTTCACTATTTATAGTGCACATTCTCAAAAAGAAGGGAAATTCACTCCATTTAATGCATCAGTTAGGGTTGTTCCACAGCAACAAAAGTGAGGAAATTTGGTGTTAGGGTTACCACCCCTTGCATCCCATGCCCACCCTTACCCCACCAACAGGCAACGGGGTTTGCGTTGGGGTCGTCTGGCCTAACTCTCACCCCATTCTCCTATACTGCACCATCTCAGCTTATTTACACATGGAATGGGGTGAGAGTTAGGGCTGATGACCCCAATGCACAGCCTGTTGCCTGTTAGTGGGGGTGGTGTGGGTGTGGGGTGCAAGGGGTGGTAACTCTAACACTGAATTTCCTCGCTTTTGTCACTGTGGAACAACCCTAACTGATGCATTAAACTGAGTTTTTTGCCATGAATATAGATAGATAGATATAATATATATTATATAGTCATTGCAAAAAAACATTGTTAATGCATCATTTAGAGTTGCTCTTAAAGCGACAAATGTTAGAAAATGAGAAGTTAGGCTTTCCAACCCTAACTCCTCATCCTCACAATACACACACACACAGGAAGGGACAAGGCAACACAACCAATCAGAAATAGCCACCATCAGGTAACAGGAAGAACATAAAACTCTGTGAACATACCGTAAGAGACATCCATCATTATGGTTCAGCAACTGTATGAGCTTTGTTGCCATTCCAGTGTCTTGGGGGTATACTCACATGCTGTGCAACCATGGGGGATGGCCCTCTGCATGCAGTGCAGCCCAAACGTAAACACAAGAATGTGGGACCCGCACCCACATTTTGTAATACTGATGTTTAAGTGGCAGCACAGGAGATGATATACTATACACTCGTGCATAGTGGTAAAATTACACTAGTTTCACAGTATACCATGATGTTCAGTGCATGTAGTGTACAGTACAGTTGCCCAGAGGAATGTGACATCACTAGCTCTAGTGGACCCTCTGGTCATCAGCCATGTAGTGTTGTTATTTAACTCACAATGTGGGATCCAGAGGATTTTGTGTTCCTACACAGAAGCAAAAATTGGTTTGCATCATGCTACAGGACTTGAACCCACCAGATGCACCACACAACAAATTTCTCTGTAGAGATGTGGTACTACAGCATGCAAATTATGCTGTGTTACCTCTGCATGCAGTTCTTACAGTAGTAGCCACAGACATGGACCCCAAACGGCTACATCTTCCCTCGAATCGCTAACTCATGCCTTGGCTGAACACTCCTTAGGGGACCCAAGTTTTCCACCAGCCCACAAGGCACAATGCTAGGACTGGTAACCACTCATTGCCTGACTGGGCCCTAGTATCCAGCCCAGACCACATACAGGCTGCTGGGGTTATGGCAGACTCGTTGAGTGACCATTCCCCAATTTTCTGCATCTGGTCCAACAGGCCTTCCAAACTGCCTGCCAAAGTAATCAAAGCCAGAAACTACAGCAGTTTTTCTTCAGAGGCTCTCTGCTCTGACCTATGCTCTATAAACTGGGATCCACTTATCTCCCTCTCTACCCTACATGAGGCGCTTGACTTCTTTACCAACACTTTTACGTTAGTGGCCAATATACACGCCCTCTGCAAGAAACTGAGAGTACAGGGTAAATGCCACAAATGGCTTAACCCTAGCCTCAATGGAGCATGTTGCTTCAGGATTGGGCCTGAGGTCAATACAAATCCACAGGCCAGAAAACGAACTGTTAGAGATATAGAGAACTGAGAAATCAGTGCAAGAAAGCCTCCAAGTCAGCTAAATCTAAATACCTACGAGATCTCCAGTCTAGGCACCTACGGGATCCCAAGAGATTCTGGGGCCAAATTAACCTGCTGATAAAGGGTGCCGCCAGTGCCCAAGAGGGTGTGCTCCAGGTCAGTGATACCCTAACCAATGATTCTGCCTTAATTGCAGAGGTGTTTAGTGCTGCTTTCTCCAATCCTGGAAGAACCAAACCCCACCTGCCCTCAGGTGCCCCCAGCAACAGAGGTACTGCCTGGGAACACTCCTGACCCAAGTTTCACTTGAAGCTGATCAAGTCCGCTGAGGTACTTCCCCTTCTGCAATGTATAAACCTGGACTCCTCTCCAGGACATGACCTGCTTGAACCTAGACTCCTGCGGGCTGCAGCTCCGGCTATCTCCTACCCAGTTGCTCTGCTTATCAACAGGTCCCTCCTTGAAGGAAAGGTCCCGGATAAATGGAAGGTGGTAACCATGGTCCCCATTCACAAAAAAGGGCCCCAGGACAATGTGGGGAACTATAGGCCAATCTCCATTCTCTGCCCACTAGCGAAGGTGCAGGAGAGATTGGTCTACAATCAAATACAGGTCTACCTCAAAAGGCACCTACTCCTAGCTGACATTCAACATGGCTTTAGGGAAGGCCATGGCACTGATACAGCCCTTATCCATCTCACATCAGATGTCCTTCACACAATGGCCCAAGGTTCCTCAACGGGGGCTCTATTTATTGATTTATCCAAGGCATTTGACATGGTCAGCCATGAACTTCTCTTCACTAAACTTCACCTACTTGGACTGGATGGGCTGTCTGTTATATGGTTCAAGAGCTATCTGCTCAACCGAACCCAAAAAGTCCTATGGAGAGGAACCCAGTCTAGTGCTAAACCGGTAATCTCCGGGGTACCCCAGGGCTCGATCCTTGGTCCCCTGTTATTTACTCTTTTTGTCAATGATATAGAGGGGGTTGGCGGGAGGAACAACCTTATCCTCTATGCAGATGACACTGAAGTCTACTGCAGTGATCCGCTTCCTAGTGTAATTAGTGCCAACCTCCAGGTCAGTCTTGCTGCACTGGAAGCCTGGTTCTCCACAGACTCACTTGTAATGAATGAAGAAAAAATGAAGGCAGTCCTGTTTAGGTCCAGATGCCTTGGCTCAGACCGTCGTGGCATCTTGCAGCTTCATACTGCCCAAGGGAAGAGAATAGAGGTCACAGACAAGATCAAGTACCTCAGAGTCCTGCTTGATCAGGCGATGACCTTACATCATCATATTGACTCTGTTGTTAAGTCCACCCACCAGAAGTTAGGACTTCTTTATAGGCTGGGTGACTCTCTTTCTCTCGAGGCTTGTTGCACCATATCTAACTGCACCCTACTCCCCTCTCTCCCTCCTCTATGGGGCTCCCCTGCTGCATTCCCTAAGGGAGGGCAAACAAAGAAAGCTTACTACACTCTACCACAGGGTGGCTCATTTTGCCACCAACTCCCCCCCAGGAAGGCACCACTGCGAGGTCCTCGCTGATCTCCACTGGCCTTCTATGCGACAAAAACTAGCTTACTCCTCCTTGAGCATGACCTTCAAATTTACCACTGTTGGCCCTCCTACTCACCTGCGTAAGCTGCTAAATCCCAAAGTCCGGGGCCGGTGCCTGAGATCCTCCTCTGGCCGCCCCTAGACATCCCTCGTGTCCAAACTAACTATGGCAAGCGCTACTTTAGGTACGCTGCCCCACATTTATGGAACCTTCTCCCTGTTGATTTGGCTAATTGTTGTACTATTCAGGGTTTTAAGTTGGACCTGAAAGCATACCTACTAGAGTTCAGTCTCTGTGGCTGTAAACACTAGCCCAGAACCTAGCCTTGGTGGCTGAAACTTGCTTGTCCCACAGCAGTCAGCCTACTGGCTGGCAATATATCCTGCATATTGCTGTTACCACCTCTCCCCTAAAGCATTGTTGGTTAAGATGTCATATGTCTGATTTATTTGCTATGTTATTATGTATCTGTAACTGACATGCTCTGTAATGTACTCTATATTCTATCCAATGTATGCTCCAGCTAGTGTGTACTCCTACCACTGTATGTACTACTGTGTACTTCTGCCAATATATGTAATTATTGTCTGGAACTAATCTGGGTCGCTCCTGAAAAAGGGACTTCTGGTCTCAGTGAGCTTACCCGGTTATCAAAATTTAAATAAATAAATACATTTCGCAAAATTTCTAAAGAGTTTCTCTCTGCTGCCCCTACTGTGTAGATGGAGAAAGCAGGAGATTTCTATAGAAATATCACAGAAATTTCAGGAAATATCTGGCCGTGTCTTTGGCTATGACTGTATGTTTAACTAGTAGTATAGATTCCAGATGGACCTTACTTAATTTATTGTACCAAGTTCATGTTTGCTTTGTAATATCGGGTCTCTGTCTACTGCATCCACTGAGCCACAACCTTCTCTGTAAAGATGCGTAAACTCTGTCCACATCAGACACTGTGATTCAACATGATATTACAGTAATGTTCAACGGTCAGTACAGGAGCTGATAGCAGCCCAGTTCATTGCACAACATACGGTTCTCTGCATGAACAAATGTCACTACAAATGTGACTGCAGAGTACAGCACAATGTGTATCACTAATACATATAAAACATTTCATTGGTGCCAGAAACATAGAGTGCAAAGCACCTGTACGGACATATTCTTTAATAGATATGGTTGTGTGGTTCTATACAGTCTTTTGTAGACTGTACTTCTACAACCTGTGAAAAATTGATAATTGTATTTGTAAAACGGGAATATAGTATGCGATTTCTAACTCTATACAACTTTTGTAAACATGGTAATACAGGACACAGATTATGGTTCAATCACATAACATGAATATAATAATATCCTTTATTTATGTAGCGCAGTTCAAATTATCAAAGCGCTGTACAGTTAAAACAATGAAACAAACAAATAAAACAAATCACTGTGCAACCCAGCAAGTACACTAAGAACAATAAATAATAAACGACATGTAAAACCAACAAAGGCAAGTTGTAATAAATGCGTCTTTAAGGCCTTCTTAAAGCTCTCCATGGTCTGGCACTCTCAAATCCAACAAGGTAGAGAGTATTACACAGGGTAGGGGCTGCATACACAAAAGCTCATGCCCCAGAAGATTTCAGTCAAACCCTGGGAACCTCTAGTAATCCCTCATCTGCTGAGTGGAGAGGTCAGAGGGGGCAGTAATGAGCAAGGAGCTCTTGCAGGTGGCCCAGGCCCTGTCCTTGTAGGGCCTTGTAGGTAAGTAAACCAACCTTGAAGGAGATCCTCCACTGAATAGGCAGCCAGTGCAGATCGCACAGCACAGGTGTGATGTGACTCTCGCGGGAAACCCCCGTCAGTAGCCTAGCTGCCACAGTCTGCACCAGCTGCAAGCAGCACATATCAACTCCTGGAAGCTCTAGGTACAGGGAGTTGCAGTAGCCAAGGCAGGAGGACACAAAGGCGTAGATCAACGTTGGAAGGTCGCTAGATGGAACAGGATGCTTAGTCTGGGTGATGTTCCTCAGATGGTAAAAAGAGGACTTGACTACTGCTGAAACCTGCAAATGCAGTGTCAGCCCATTGTCAAGAATCACCCCCAGATTTCACACCTGTTCAGAAGGCATCAGCTGACTACCTCTGAGCCAAAGCCCCGAGGCAGATCCCACCTCCTGGATTTCTGTGAGGCAGTTATTAAAGACCGAGACTGCAATATCCTGGACAGGTGCAAAAGACAGGCAGAGCTGGGTGTCAATTGTATAACAGTGAAACCTCAGTCCATACCATCTCCCAGTGTCTCCCGATGGCAGCAAGTACATCATGAACAACACTGGGGATAGCACAGAGCTGTGAGGAACCCCACATGCCAGGGAGAATGAGGTAGAGGAAAAAGTCCCGGACATCACCCTCTGAAATCTGCCAGTGAGAAAGGACTGAAACCATATGAGGACTGTGCCAGACAGACCACAGATGTCTCTCAGGCACTCATGCAACCCCCATAGTCCACAGTGTCAAAGACTGAAGAGATCTAGGAGGACTAAGACGGTGTGGTGCTTCAAACAGCATGAAGTCTTGCTGTATTCAGACATAATGCAGTTAGCCCCAGCACTTGAACTGCCCCGGAGAGGAAAGAGTTAACTCCATGCAGAAGCATGGAACGTTGAGCTTGAGCTTGGTGTTCAGACCTCTGTCTGTGGTACTTCCCAGTGTAACCATCATATTCTTTATAGTGAAGTTGTTCTGGAAATTCCTCTGCTCGGTTCGGTATAGTAAAGCATTCTGATTAAAAGCCATTTCTTTATTGTTTTTTCGGATTTCCAGCCTCTGTCTACGGTACAGGTAGTGTTGTAGATCGGTAGTGACTGTGTTTTTGTTTTATTTAACTGTGGAAATCATTTGCCTCTTCAGTTTTTTTTTCCGTTGGTCCGGTTAGGAACCGACCTTGTGAATTCCCTAATTTTAAATAATCTCTTTCTGGGATTGGTGCGGTGTTCCGGTACAGATCGGTTTCAAAAGAACCAGGCTTTTTCTCGGTTCTTTTCCAAACCCGTGACGTGGTTGTTACCAATTGGTTGGTATTACCTGGCTTGAAAGCTTCTATAGGGTAATTTTGGTAGGCTGCCCATGTGTGAGAAACCCAAAAAGAAAACCGGTCCCACTGGGTTTCAACACTGTACTGAATGTGGGGAGGCCTTTGTCAAGGCTGACCCCCACCTCATCTGTGTTTATTGTCTGGGGTTTGACCACCTCCAGTCAGACTGCCAAATTTGTAAAAACTTTCCCAAAACCACTCTAGAAAAAAGACTGAATAGATTGAAGGAAAGGGAGGCCGAGAAGTCCATAGATCCGGATTGCCAGCACGATTTGGTTGCGGACGAACCTGAGGAGGTGCCTACTAACCTGGGCGATACTTCCTCGGGCAAAAGGAGAGCCGACTCTGAGGGGTCGGTTCTGTCAAAGAGGAAACAAAAGTCTCCCAGTTTGGATCCAGTACCGCATACTCCAACTGCGGATGAGATAGACAAAGTGATTAGTATTGTCCAATCACTTCGCCTGGTTCTGTCTGAACCGGCACTGCCAGTTAGGTGGTTGGTTCGGTCGGAACAGGCTCCTTCAGATTACAATCTGGATGCTTTCTATGAGGAGTGGGAGGGAGACAAAGATTATCCCAATGATGATGACGACCAGGGGGGGTCTGGATGTGCCCATTGAACTAGACATCTCCCCAGACAGGCCCTCTGATAGGTCTCCTCCCAGGCTCTCTGAGTCCCCTTCACACTTCTTGTTTTACAAGAAGGTGGCCCAAATCCTCAAGCTCCCTATGGTTGAAGCTGCTGAGGAGGAAGAAGAGCCTGATTTTGTGGAGATGATGGACATCCCAGAGTCCAAAAGGTTGTCTATTCCCCTTCATAAGTCCTTGGGGAAACAGACACAAAAGATTCTACTGACTCCTAACTCTTTACCTCCTGTAGATAAAAGAATGGACAGGAGGTATATGTTATCAGGCTCAGCTGTGGAGTTCCTTTATTCACATTGCAGCCATGTTGGGGTAGTGTAGGCTGCAGCCTGTGACAGGGCAAACATTCCTTTAGCTTCACACCCCCAGACAAGGATTCCAGGAAAGTTAATGCCATGGCCAAAAAAACTATACTTGGCATCCTTTTTGGGACTCAGGCAGGCAAATTATATGGCCTATACAGCCAGGTACCAGAAGTCCAGGTGGGTACGGTTCTGAAACTGACTCAACAGGCCTCCCCCCCCAGCTAGCCAAAGAGCTGGAGGAGGTGGTTGCAGATGGAAATGAGGCATCTAAAGTACAATTTCACATTGCTGTGGACTCCAACGATGTGGCATCCAGAGTCATGGCTACATTTGTGTCTCTCAGGAGGCAAGCTTGGCTCAGATGTACTAGCCTATCACAGGACACCCAGTCTAAGGCTATAGATTTTCCTGTAGTTGGTAACTTTCTGTTTGGGGAGCAGACAGAGGCTTACATGAAAACAATGGACGAATATAGGACAACTTACAGGAGTGCACAGGCCAGGGAAAGGCAAGCCATTCCTCAAAAGCAGCAGTCCAGAGGCAGGGGCAGGCATCTTCACAGGCCTTTTTACCAAGCCCAGGCCTCTTCTTCTTACCCACAAAGGGTTTTTTTCTGAGGGAGGGGCAAGAGGGGGATGAGCAGGACTGCTTCCTCCTCCCAGTCTAAGGCTTCTGCCAAGCAGACACCCTGAGGTGTCAGCCCGGGTTGACTTCCCAATCCCAGTAGGAGGCAGGCTGGCTTACTACTTTTAGGCCTGGAAGTCTGTTACCTCAGACAAGTGGGTCCTGGAAGTAGTAAGCCAGGGACTGGCCCTCAGTTTCAAAAGGTACCCAAAAAGGAGGGCCAAGTCTTTTCCACCTGCATCAGTTTCAGAAACCCTTGCCCTAGAGGCAGTGCTTTCCTCTCTCCTAGCTCTCAGAGCCATAGAGAAGGTTCCTACTCAACACAGGGGAAAAGGCCTGTACTTCAGGTACTTCCTTACCCCAAAGAAAACAGGGGAGTGGTGACCCATCCTGGATCTAAGGTACTTGAACAAACACATATCAAAACCCAAATTCAGAATGGTAACTCTAGGAATAATCCTTCCCTCTTTAAGGCCAGGAGATTGGCTAGCATCACTGGACCTCAAGGATGCCTACTTCCATATCCCTGTAAGGTGCTCCCACAGAAAATACCTCAGGTTCTAGTTGCCTTCAGGCCACTTTCAGTTCAAGGCCATGCCTTTTGGCCTAACATCAGCTCAAAGGGTGTTCACAAAGTGCCTTGCAGTAGTGATGGCTTACCTCAGAAGACAGGGTATCACCATTTTTCCATATCTGGATGACTGGCTGCTGGTAGGGCAGTCATCAGATCAGGTCAGGGCAGCTCTGCAAACTGCCCAGAACTTGCTCAGTTCTCTGGGGTTTCTTCTAAATCTACCAAAATCAGTCCTCGAACCAGTACAGCTTCTCACCTTCATGGGGTGGAATTGGATACTGTCCAAGCACAAGCCTTCCTTCCTTCCTCTGGCAAGGGTGAAGGCCTTAGTAGACCTCACTTTCTCCTTTCGGCCTCAGGTTTCTCTTCCAGTGAGACAGTACCTCCAACTCTTGGGCCACATGGCAGCCTCCACTGCAGTGGTTCAGGGAGCCAGATTGCAGATGAGGGACATTCGGTTCCATCTAAGGTCCTTTTGGTCACAGAGAAGGGACACTCTCTCCAAACTGATTCCAGTGACCTGAACTCTGGTACAAGCTGTCCAGTGGCAGTTGGACCAGGACAACCTCAGACAAGGGGTTCCATGTCTCCCTCAAGTTCCATCAGTAGTACTGACTACGGATGCTTCTCTCCTAGGCTGGGGAGCCCACCTGAGAGCCCTAACAGCTCAGGGAATCTGGTCCCTGCAGAAGTCTCTTCTTCATATCAATCTCTTGGAACTCAGGGCAGTTTTTCTAGCCCTTCAGACCTTCTCAGATTCAGTCAAGGGCAAGGTGGTCCAAATCAGGACGGACAACACTACCACAATATGGTACATCAACAAGCAGGGAGGCACTCGGTCCACGGCCTTGTGCATGGAGGCCATGAAGATTTGGTCTCTGGCCTATTCCCTTCAGACTTCCCTGGTAGTGGTTCATCTTCCAGGGAAAGACAATGTGTTAGCAGATGCTCTGAGCAGGATTTCACAGGTACATCATGAATGGTCCCTGAATCCTCACATTCGGAGAATCATTTTCTCCAGGTGGGGCATCCCAGAGAGAGAGATCTACTTGCAGCACCAGACAATCATCAACTTCCTCTGTTTTGTTGCAGACCTCCAGTCCTGGGGACAGTTCCCAGGATGCCCTTATTCTGGACTGAAGGGCAGGTTTCTCTGTGCCTTCCCTCCTTTCCCTCTCCTATTCAGCGTTCTGATCAAGATAAGAACTCAACCCTGCACAGTGATTTTGGTGGCTCCAGATTGGGTCAGACAGCCCTGGTATCCTCTTCTGTTGTCCTTAGCTGTGTCACATCCCCTGTGTCTTCCCAGGAGATACAATCTTCTCTCCTCCTCCCACGGGCAGATCTGGTTCTCCAATCTCCAGTCCCTCAACCTCAAGGCCTGGCTCTTGAAGAGTTAGAATATGCAGCACTTCATCTCTCTTAGGGAGTTCTGAATATTCTAAAGGTCTCTAGGAAACCTTCTACTAGAAAAACTTGCAATTCCAAATGGAAGAGGTTCAGTATTTGGTGCTCTCAGAAAGGCATTCTGCCTGATTCTGCAGACATTTCCATAACCTTAGACTATCTAGTTCATCTGAATGGTCTAGGCCTTAGGCCTGCTACTCTGAAGATTCATCTAGCGGCTGTCTCTGCATTCCTCTCAGCAGGGAAGGGCTCTTCCCTGGCATCTCATAGTGTTTTCAGAAAGTTTTTCAAAGGTCTGCTCCACATTAACCCTCCCTTTAGGGAGCCTACTGCACCTTGGGATCTTAATGTCTGCATTGCTCAGCTCATGCTGCCACCCTTTGAGCCTGTGGCTTCAGCTGAATTGAATTACTTGACCTGGAAAACTGTTTCTGGTAGCTGTTACTTCTGCCAGGTGGATTAGTGAATTACAGGCCCTGTCAGTTGAACCTAACTTCATATCCTTCCATAGGGATAAAGTGATCCTAAGAACTAATAGGAAGTTCTTGCCTAAAGTGGTATCGGATTTCCACCTAAACCAGTCCATATCGCTCCGTGTGTTTTTCACTGACCATTCTTCTTCAGGGGAAAGAAGATTACACAGTTTGGATGTTAAAAGGGCTCTTAGCTACTACATAGAGTATACTAAGGCACACAGAAATGACTGTCTTCAATTGTTTCTCACTTATGGTGAAGTGGGAAAAGGTAAGCCTGCCACTAAAAGATCTATTGCCAGGTGGATTGTTTCTTGTATACAATTCTGCTATGACAAATGGGGTAGAACAACCCCTTCAGGCCTGAGGGCTCACTCCACTAGGGGTACAACTGCCTCTCTAGCTGCGGCCAGAGATATTCCCTTGTTAGAGATCTGTAAAGCAGCCACCTGGAAAACGGTACATACATTCACCAAGCATTACTCCCTGGACATACAGGCTTGGAGTGATGCTAGGTTTGGCATAGCAGTACTGCAGAGTAGGGTTGTCAGAACCCTCTGAAGTTTTGGGTTCTAGTTCTAGTCTAGAACTTTTGAAAAAGTTCTAGGGTTCTAATCTTTCTTCCAACTTTTTAGAACTCGAACCCTATTTTTTTAATTATGCTGCCAATAATGAGAATAATAATAAAATAAATGTGAAATCAACGGCATTCTGTCAATAATGAAGATACTATTGAAATACATGTGAAATCAAGGACAGAAAGAACTGCAAACTGTTCAGTACAAGCGGGGAAGAGAAATGATCATGTGTGACTTTGATATGAGTATAGCTAGGTTTGTCTATGGTTTCTTGATCTGTTTGCTAAAGCCAGCAACTTACAGGTGTTGACTGCTAGCAAGCCCACCCACCCACCAATATGTTAAACATTTTCCTGCTGCAGCTGCATTATCGTTCCTTAGTGAAAATAAAATGGCACATTAAGTATTTATGTACTCAGTTATACAGTCTCATCATCATCAATTATGAAAACAAATTACTGATATTACCTTATCTCAGCTGTTTGCTGCTTTCTCTTTTAAATAAATAAATCTAAAGTTGCTATGTTTAAAAGAAAGTTTGCATAACAAAGTCAATGTACTGCAGCCACAGCACATGGAACTGGTGCAAAACATTATGTAATAATGTAGTAAGTCAAGACATTGGTATTTTTTGTATTCAAATCATTCTTGTTGGCAATTAATATATGCAATTTTCTAAGATAATGTGTACATATACCAACATTCTTGTTGGCAAATTGAAGTAACACATGCAACTTTCAAAGATAATGCATCGCCTTTCCAGCTGATACATAAATAAAATGTGTATTTCAGTCACATAAAGAAAAAAGAGGTTTCCTCACCACATACTGTGCTATGTTATAACTATCTTTATTTTTTCTTTTAGTTGTTTTTGGTTGTTTATTGTGCATTCTTTTACTACCTCTGTATGTATGTTGACCCTCATCCTTTGACGTGGAACCTTTGTAAACGAGCAGTTTCTGCTCAAAGGTATTTGTAATCCGAGAATTTAATAAATAAAAAAATAAATAAATAAGGAACATTTAATATAGCTGCAGCAGTTGCCATGTGATGTTTAAAGGACAGTGTCTGTCAATCTCTGGCCCTTGTGCATCAAATTATCACTATTTGTAAAACAAACACATTTAATGATTGGTCACATTCTGTAAAAACTGCTGATGTCGCTGTTTTTTTTCTGATTCCTTTCTTCTCTTTTAAAGGGAACAGGAAATTTGTGCTAGATGACCACAGTGATGTCCTTATTAAGAGAAACGAAAGTCTTGTCTCCAAATGAGCCATAGTTAACTGCTCCTTAATGAACACTTGTGTGAAAAACTGTCTTTCAATTGTATTCTTCTTATGGATAACATTTTTTACAGTTATTTTAATGTAACCAGTAATTTAAGGGGTTTTACTATTATGCCATTGTTTATGTACAACAGAATGTTAAACATGAGCTACTGTCATATGAGATCTATGCTTACAGTTACGTGCCCAACCATGACATAGGTAAAACTCCAGATCACTGTTTTCCTGAAGAGATCTGTAACAGAATGCTGCCCACAAAAACATAGCAATACAAAATGCAGTTTTCCCATCACTTTCTATTCCGTAAAGTTACATATGGATCCTTTCAGTTTATGGCTAACATTTCTGTACTTGGGAAAATAATAAACAGCTACCAATTAGAAATAATTTTCTTTCCTGTTGAAAACCGAAAAATAAATGCTCCCCCCCCCCCCACCTTATCATTAAAAAATCTTGTATGGGACTGGTACCGATGTATGTGAAAGACTGAATGGAAATTTTATGGCAGTTTGTTTTGTAGTACCCCTCTATGAGAAGGTACTAAATCTGCTAATAGAAGAAACATAGAAACATAGACTTTGACGGCAGATAAGGACCGCTTGGCCCATGTAGTCTGCCCATTTTCCTACCTACAGGATAGGCCGCAGATCCTAGTTAACCAACAGCCTATTTCTTCCTACCCCCCACAAGAATTGCCTTATGTCTGTCCCATGCATTCTTGAATTCTCCCACAGTTTTAGACCCTAAAACCTCCTCAGGAAGGCTGTTCCATGCATCCACTACCCTCTCTGTGAAATAATATTTCCTCACATTGCCCCTGAACCACCACCCCTCTATCTTTAAATTGTCTCCCCTTGTTCTTGCACGTCTCTTTTTCTGAAAGATGCTACCCTCTTAGACTTTGTTGATTCCACTGAGGTACTTAAAAGTTTCTATCATGTCCCCCCTCTCCCTTCTTTCCTCAAGGGTAAAATATTAAGCTCCTTTAGTCTCTCCTCATACGGCTACTCTTGTAGACCCTGCACCATTTTAGTTGCCTTCCTCTGGACTGCCTCTATCCTGTCTATGTCCTTGCAGAGATGGGGTCTCCAGAACTGGACGCAGTGCTCCAGATGGGGTCTCACCAACTGTCTGTACAGAGGGATAACAACTTCCTGTTTTCTGCTGCTGATGCCTCTCGCTATGCATCCCAGTATACCCCAACCCTCCCTACTGCCTTCTCACATTGCTTGCTAACCTTAAGGTCATCTGATATGATTACCCCCAGGTCCCTTTCCTTTTTGTTGTTATTACTACCTCCCCATTGTGTATTCTTCCCTGGGTTCTTGTTTCCCAGGTGCATTATTTTGCACTTCTTTGCATTGAATCCTAGCTGCCATACTTCTGACCATTCCTCCAACCTTGCCAAGTCCTTTCTCATCCTTTCCACGCCTCCTTGTGTTTCAACCCTGTTGCAGATCTTTGTGTCATCTGCAAAGAGGCATACTTTTCCTTCCAGTCCCTCTGCAATGTCACTTATGAAGACACTAAAAAGGACTGGACCCAATACTGAAACCTGCGGTACCCCACTAGTAACCCCTCTTTCTTCAGAGTGGACTCCATTTACAATTACCTTCTGTGTCCTGTTGTCCAGCCAATGTTTTTACCCAGGCTACCACCCTGGGACCCACTCCCATGCTAGTTAATCTGACTATGTATGGGGAGGATGGGGTGGTACCCGAGGACTGGAGGAGGGCAGATGTGATTCCCCTTCAGAAAAGTGGGAGCAAGGCAGAAGCAGGAAACTACAGACCTGTTAGTTTAACCTCAATGATAGGGAAAATGATGGAATCACTTCTGAAGGAAAGAATTGTTGAGTATCTAGAGGCCAGAGGGGCACAGGACCCTAGGCAGCATGGATTCACAGTGGGAAGGTCATGCCAGACAAATCTGATAGATTTCTTTGACTGGGTGACCAAAGTAGTAGATCAGGGAGGGGCTGTGGACATTGGCCTACCTAGACTTTAGCAAGGCATTTGACACAGTCCCACACAAAAGATTAATATACAAGTTAGCCAGCCTGGGAGTGGGTCCCAAGATGACAGCCTGGGTAAAGAATTGGCTGGAGAATAGGACACAGAGAGTAATAGTAAATGGAGTCCACTCAGAAGAAAGGAGGGTTACTAGTGGGGTACAGCAGGGTTCAGTATTAGGACCGGTCCTCTTCAATGTCTTTATAAGCGACATTGCGGAAGGACTGGAAGGAAAAGTATGTCGCTTTGCAGATGACACTAAGATCTGCAACAGAGTTGATGCACAGGGTGGGGTGGAAAGGATGAGAAGGGACTTGGCAAGGTTAGAGGAATGGTCAAATGTATGGCAGCTTAGATTCAATGCTAGGAAGTGCAAGGTAATGCACCTGGGAAACAAAAACCCAGGGGAAGAGTACACAATGGGGGGTGAGATACTAACAACAACAAAAATGGAAAGGGGCCTGGGGGTAGTCATATCAGATGACCTAAAGGTGGGCAAGCAATGTGAGAGGGCAGCAAGGAGGGCTGGGGGATACTGGGATGCATAGGGAGAGGCATCACCAGTAGAAAACAGGAAGTTATTATCCCTCTGTACAGACAGCTGGTCAGACCCCATCTGGAGTACTGTGTGCAGTTCTGGAGACCCAATCTCTGCAAAGACATAGACAGGATGGAAGCTGTCCAGAGGAGGGCAACTAAAATGGTGCAGGGTCTGCACCAGAAGACATATGAAGAGAGACTTGGAGCTTAATATGTATAGCCTCGAGGAAAGGAGGGAGGGGGACATGATAGAAACTTTCAAGTACCTCAAGGGAATCAACAAAGTCCAAGAGGGTAGCATCTTTCAAAAAAACAAGTGTGCAAGAACAAGAGGGCACAATTTGAAGATGGGGGGGGGTGGGGTGGCTCAGAGGTAATTTAAGGAAGTATTTTTTCACGGAGAGGGTTTTGGATGCATGGAACGGCCTTCCGGAGGAGGTTGTGGAGTCAAAATCAGTGGTGGAATTCAAGCATGCATGGGACAGTCATAAGGCAATTCTGGGGGGTGGGGGTAAGAAGAAGTAGGCTGCTGGTTAACTAGGATCTGCAGCTTATCCAGTAGGTAGGGAAATGGGCAGACTGGGTGGGCCAAGCGGTCCTTATCTGCTGTCAAATTCTATGTTTCTATGTTATTAATCTTTTGTGTGTGGGACTGTGTCAAATGCCTTGCTAAAGTCTAGGTAGACCATGTCCACAGCCCCTCCCTGGTCTACTACTTTGGTCACCCAGTCAAAGAAATCTATTAGATTCGTCTGACATGACCTTCCTGCTGTGAACACATGCTGCCATGGGTCCTGTGCCCCACTTGCCTCTAGGTACTCAACTATTCTTTCCTTCAGAAGTGACTCCATCACTTTCCCTACCACAGAGGTCAAACTGACAGGTCTGTAGTTTCCTGCCTCTGTCTTGGTCCCACTTTTTGTGAAGGGGAATCACATCTGCCTTCCTCCAGTCCTTGGGTACCACACCATTCTCCCATGATTTATTAAAAAGAGTAGCCAGTGGTTTCACTAGTTCCCCCCTTAATGAAACCACTAGCTACTCTTTTTAATAAATCATGGGAGGATGGTGTGGTACCCGAGGACTGGAGGAAGGTAGATATGATTCCCCTTCACAAAGATCAGAATTGCTAAAAATGCTACTTTCACAGTCAAATTTATTTCCCCTGATGATCTGTGTATTTAGCTGAGGTTCAATGAATGAAAGATTATGGAAAAAAAGGCTTTCTGATCTCTTTTTTTCATAATGAGTGTCTTATCTTTCAGCAGTTAATCTACACTCTCTTTCCCCCCACCTCGCCCAACAAACATACACATTTTAAAAACAAATGTTGCTGTAGACTGAATTATAAGGAGTAATTGGTGTCTAATGATTCCTTTCCCCACTACTATGATTGTAATTTTACTATTGATTCCCTTCAAATCTGTAAGCATCCATCACCCTCTCCAGAAACCATGCTCGCAGTTTTTTAAAAATGTTACATTGTGCTACTGATAACCTCGCAGTTTTGAATCCAATGCACATTATACATAAAACACTTTAAATTGTGTGTAGTCTCTCTCCCCGTCTCGAGCCCATGACAGCAGTTTTACAGGTTAATTTCTTTGGGCAATTTAAACCTCCCCAATACCAAACCCATAACATAATTTATGAATGACAGCTTAGTAATTGGGGTTTCATGGATTTTGCAACTCACTAGACTAAGATAGTCATCTGACCCATTACCGTTTCCCCCACCTCACTGACCACATTTACATTTGTAAAGCAATGCTAATTGGAGACCAGACTCAATGGATAGAATAGGACCTGTGTGTAGTCCAGTTATCTGCATCAGAGGAGGTGAGGGTACTATAAGAGATTAGCTCTACTGACATGTATAACTCCCATCCCCACAACGAAAAAAAGCAACAGCAAGGGCAAAATTATATGATGGCATGTATACTGTAGCTCAGGGGATCAGTATTAGGGGAGAGTAGGCTATACTGCTCTTGTATTGGTCACTTGTTAGGCAACATCTTGAGTTTATAGTTTAATATTATTGCCAAAACCTGCAAAAAACATCATTAACATGCTGGATGATGTACAGAGGAGGGCTACAAAAACTATAGAGGGTCATCACGGTGAGGCATAGGAGGGAAGATTTAGAGCACTGCAAATGTACTCCAAGATTGACATGAGCAACATATGCAACTTGATTGTGTGACTGTAAAGTACTTGTTAGGGATAAGAATGGTGGATGAGTGTCCCAAAACTCACGGGGATTAGTGTTCCTACACAAATCAGATTACTAAATATTTTATAGCTCTATGATAATGTTAATTATAAAGTGAGTATAATACATCCAGGTAACTACTTGGCATAAGACCTGTGAACCCGGTGCTGGTTTCCAAATGCAAACGAACCATGAGAAGCTTCAGGTACATCTTTACTGAAAAGTCTGTACTACCATGCATTTCTGACAGCCATCTCAAATTAGGCTGTCACCACTACTCACACACACACACACGCACGCATGCACACACATATACACACACACACACACACTAACTCATACAAATAAAACCCCCTGCAGCTGCATTTATCGTTCCGATGAAGTCAACTGAATATTAATGACAGAAAAGTCAATGTGTAATGCATCTGCATGTAACGGGATGGATGAGTAGCAAAAACATCAACAAAACAGTAACTACATTGATTACAATGCTGTGTTATACTGTATAAATACATTTTATTACTACTACTTACTACAGTTGAATCCAAATGATTACGTTTAAACTACAGGAGCTTTGGAAAAAAAATTAAAAACTGGGGCAATATTTGGAACTTCTTCGACAGCGGTCAAGAAGAAGAGGTGGCCTGAGAACCTTCAGCTGTGGTTATACAGATCTTTAAAAAAAAAAATCAGAACAAACTGCAGTGCAGGCAAATGTAGTCCAGGAATAGGGATGAACTATAGAAAACAGAGGTACTTCATGGATATGTTTTACATTGATTTTACATCACACTAAGTGTAATATTAAAAACAGTACTAGGTGTGTGGGCTGCTGAATATCTTTTTTAAACTTGGTTCTGAGATTGTGCGATTGGCGAGATGACAGCAAGCAAAAGGGGTCAGCTGAGGTGATATATACCTATTTAAAAAGTATCCTGTGTGAGTTATCAGACAGTGAAAAGGGGAACATCGTTTAGACTGACTGCATGCCAGCTTCTAAAAAATTCTGCTGTCATAACAGCCAGAGCAGGAAAAAAATGAATCCCCGAGCTACTCATATTACGTCTGTGCACTATATTATCTGTTTGGGAGCAAATAAAAAGCTCAGACAAATGGAGCTAAAAAGTGAAAAAAAAGTTGCAAGTTGACAGAGAGAGGAGTCTGCATGAGTATTACTGAATTGAATGTCAGGGTCTCGCTCTCTCTCGCCCTGTCAGAGTCCTGAGATGCAGTTGTACTGCTGAACATAGTATGGTACAGCAGTGCATATGAGGAACCATCCACCAAACAAGTGACAGTGTTTCCCTGAATGAATGTAAATAAAAAGAGGACTTTCCATTTTAGATTGCTATGGATGTGGGGGGCCACAAACAACATAAGATTCCACAGTGGCATTTAGTGTTGATGTTAGTTGATCCCTAATCCACCCCCCAGAGTGCCCCAGAAAACCGCAGCAAACACAGACACCAAGGTACATCTTGTCCAACATGCCCCCTTCCCCTGACTGGTCACTGATCTAAGAACTCTGTTCCCCAGACCCATGGTTAAAATTGATCATGCTCTCTCGCCCCCTGTCACAAACAATCTGACAAATGCTGATATAAAACAGGGCTTATAAACAAATCTTAGCATTAGCAGTGTCATTTTCATAGCTTTACATAGGAACATATGGAGAAAAAAAAAAGAAGCCGTGAAAAGAGCATAACTCATTTTCAACAGGTAAACCATCCCTCCCGACTCACCAGTGTTTTCAAAACAAACACAATTCAGAGAAATTCGAGGCATTATGGCTGGTAATTTTACCTCTGTATGTTACCATGTGGACCATTGTCTTTTTCAAATACTAAACCCTTACTAGAAAAAATAGAAAAAAAAAATCTAACAAAAAAAAAGTGCCGATAAGTGACAAACTAATGGATGAGACTGTGTGATGAGCTCAAAACAGCACTCCACCGGACTTCAGTGACAGCCCCTGATATTTCAAAGAAATGCTTGTTGACCAAATCAAAACTGAAATAAAAAAATATATATGTAGTTATCAACTGTTTCAGTACTACTATGCCATGTCAAAAAATGAGTTTTCATAATGAGCTTGATATCCTACAGGGCTGAATCATTATTTTCGGACGATGATTCAATGTTGTCACCGCCAGCAACCAGGTTTTGCCTTCAGACAGCTAGCAGTTCATACATATATGGCTGAACTATACGGGGTCCACTGCGAAAAACATAAAGTCCACCACTCTCCTCACTTCGGACCCCAAGTAACTAATGTTTTCATTATGGTAGTGATAGTCATCTGGGAAAGGGTTCAGCTTTCAGAGAATTATGTGATGTTACCAGGATTCGGAGTGTCTGACTTCAAAGGCAGTGTGCATGCACGCGCTAACTACGGCAGAAACTGACAGGCAAAATTACTTTAGTGCACAATTAACAGAGTTTAAAAAAGACAAAACCACTTTCTTCAAAGCTAGATCTTTATTTGACAGAGGTACAATAATGACCTCTAGTCAGTAATCATTTTTTAGCATATTTTAGGTGCTAATTTCTCCTATCTCCTTTAATGCATTCAAAAAACTAAAAATTTTTTCACGTTGATTCGAGCCCTTTTGCAAACCCTCTAGTGTTCGAGTTTTAAATTAGAACTCGAACACCAGGGTTCGAGATGGGTTTGAATCTTTCCCGAACGAGTTCTGACAACCCTACTGCAGATCCTGTTCCCAAAGTAGGTTCTGCATTCCCTCCTCCATAGGGAACTGCTTGGTAGTCTGCATTATGTCTGAATACAGCAAGACTTCATGTTGTTTGAAGAAAAAATTACTCACCATAGTAATGTTGTTTCTTCTAATGGAGTCTTGCTGTATTCAGACCTCCCCTCTCAGAACCTGTTTTTGGGAAGTGGGCTGGCAGGTACAGTGTTGCACCTCAGGGGTGTACCTTGTACCCTCCCTTTTGGTGGGGTAGCTGTTATGTTTATTCTTATGTTCATAGCCTAAATTGTCACTACCTTGTTTCTTCTTGGGTTCTCAACTTGAGACTTTTGGACCCCAAAACTAATTTTTGCCTTTTGGCTATATGTTTCAAACAATTTCCATATTTTAGTGCCTAGTTAGTTAGTTGCTCGTAAGAATCTGACTGTTACACTGGGAAGTACCACAGACAGAGGTTTGAAAACTGAGCTTGAGCTCAACGTTCCATGCTTCTGAATGGAGTTAGCTCTTTCCTCTCCAGGGCAGTTCAAGTGCTGGGGCTAACTGCATTATGTCTGACTACAGCAAGACTCCATTAGAAGAAACATTACTATAGTGAGTATTTTTTTCTTCTGATCTCTTGCAATCAGGAGATCATTGAGCACCCAAACCAGAGCAGTCTCAGTACTATGCCTCTTCTGAAAACCTGATTGGAGGGGATCATAGATGTGGATGACCAAATGGTTCTCCAGCTGCAGGGCGACTACTTTCTCAGTCACCTTCCCAACAAAGGGAAGGTTAGAGATTGGTCTGTAGTTAGCAGGACAGTCTGGGTCCAAAGAAGGTTTTTTAAGGAGTGGGGTCACCACAGCCTCCTTCAGGGAACTGGGGAACTCACCCGACTCTAGGGAACACCAGATTATCTCTGTCAGGACAGGGCCGATGACATCAGTGCACCCCAATAAGAGGTGCGTAGGGCCTGGATCTAAACTACAGCAAGTCAGCCGCATGCTCTGGACAATCCACATAACATCAGAGATATCCGGCCTGCTGAAGTTACCCCGAGCCGACCACTAACAGACCCCATAGAGCGGGCTGAACAGATCTCCTCCCTAATGTCGGCCACTTTATTAGCAAAGAATCAAGCAAACTCATCACACTTCTGTGAAAACTACTGAGGTCAGGCTGACTGGTCTGTAGTTCCCCACTTCCTATTTGTTCCCGCTTTTGTATAAGGGGACTATATCTGCTGTCCTCCATTCTTTGGGTACCTCCTCTGTTTTCAGTGATTGGCTAAACAGGATTGCCAGATGTTCAGCCACCACCTCTCTTAGTTCCTTTAGGACCCTGGGGTGCACCCCATCTGGCCCCATTCCTTTATAAACTCTTATTCCTTCCAGTTCCTTTAGGACCATTTCCCGAGTAAAGGGACTTGTGTCCATTTCTGTGCCATTCCCACCCCTTGTACTCCATTCAGGCCCATTATCCTCCTCTTCCTCAGTAAAGACTGAGCAGAAATACCTGTTCAGTATGTTAGCTTTACTGTTGTCATCTTCCATGCATCCCCCATCTTCCCCCTTTAGTCTCACTATCTCTCCTTTTGCTTTTTTTTTTTTTACTTATGTATCTGTAAAAGGTTTTGTCCCCTCTACCCACTGATTTTGCGATGCACTCTTCAGTCTGAGCCTTGGCTTCCCTTACTGACCTCCCTGCCTCCCTTTGCTTCTCTTGGTACTTCTTTCTATCCTCTTCTGCCTGTGTGTTTTTATATTGTTCGAATGCAATCTTTTTGGCTTTCACTTTCTCCGCTACTTCCTTGGAAAACCACAATGGCCTCCTCTTCCCTTTCCCCTTGCTAACCTGCTTAATGCATAATTCTGTTGCTCTTGTAATCTTTGTTTTAAATATTGCCCACTGTTCCTTAACCTCTGATTCCTGCCTCATTCCCATTAATGCCTCTTTCAAGCATCTCCCCATCTTCCCAAAGTCTGCCCTCCTAAAATCCAGGATACGTGTTTTTGTGCGGTTTGAGTCTGCTCCTTCTGTGATTTCAAACAGTTCCCCAGGTGCCCCCCCACTGCTACCCCATCACACTGTCCCTGTTTGTGAGCACGAGGTCCAGTATTGCCTTCTGCCAAGTTGGTTCCATGACCAGTTGCTTGAGGAAGGCTCCTTGAAGGGAGTCCAGGATAAATCTGCTCCTGGTTGATTCTGCTGCTGCTGGAAGGCTCCAATCCATGTCTGGAATATTGAAGTCCCTAACCAGCAGCACCTCACCCTTGTCTGCCATCCTTTGGATGGCTAGCATCAGCTCCCTATATGTTTCTTCCTCCTGGGCTGGTGGTCTGTAGACCACCCCTGTGCAGATGGCTGACCTCATTTTCCTTCCCAGCTTAACCCACAGTATCTGTCCCCCATTTTGTTCCTCCTGGATCTCTGTGGCCTTTATGTAATCTTTCACATAAAGTGCCACTCCTCCTCCCTTCCTGCCTGCCCTATGTCTTCTAAATATGTTGTAGCCGGGCATGGCCATCTCCCAGTCATGGTTATCATTATACCAGGTCTCTGTGATGGCCACAGTGTCCTGGTCTGACTGCACCATAACAGCCTCCAGATCCTCCATCTTGTTGCAAAGGCCCCTGGATTTGGCACACATGGTTTTCCATGATTTGAACTCCTTGGACTGTTTAGCTGTTCTAATCCAGCATCCTCCCTGGTTGTCCTTTATCCCTGGTTCTCCCTGCCACCTGCCCTTCTGTTGAATTTTGCCCCCTTTCTGCCTAGCCACCTCTTGGGTGCCTATCTCCATCTTTTGCACACTGCTTTGTAGAGATATCCACTCTTCCTGTTCACTGGTTCCACTTCTAGCTGTGGGGGGGTGGGCAGTTAGGTACCATCCTTGCTGGCCTGCCACCCCCCTTGGCTAGTCTAAATGCTTGTCCATGTAGCATTTAAACTTATCATTGAGTACTTGGATTCCCCTCCAGGACAGATACAGGCTGTCAGGCTTGAACAAGCATTCATCCCTCCAGGTGGGTCCACAGTCACCAATAAATCCAAACTCTTCCTCACAGCACTAGTTCTTCAACCATGAGTTAAGGTTCCTGGTGCATTGCCCCTATGCTCTCCCATGCCTCTCACAGGTAGTACTTCTGAAAAGGTGACAGAAGTAGCTACTTGCTTGAGACCCCTCCCCAGTTTCCTAAACTCTTCCTGAACTTCCTTAGGCTCCCCATTTGCCAGGTCATTAGTACCTTGGTGGATAATGACATCCAGCTCACCTTCCCATCTTGCTTTCCTGGAGATCCCCAGGATCTTCCTCCCATCCCTCCATGCTGTGGCACCTGGTAGGGCCATCACCTCCCTGTCCTCCCCTTTCTGTGTTCCTAGCCAGATCCCTCTTATGACAGAGTCCCCCACAGGATTCACTTCCTCCTCCTCCTCCTCCTCCTCCTCTGGGGTCCACTGCTCTCCCCACTGAGGTCACCTCCTTGATTGACCTCCACATCCTTCCCTTCCACTTCTCTGGGTACCTCTATTTAGTTGTCCGCATTTGCCAGTGCAGCATATGAGTTCTGGAATGGAATAGGATTTGGGATGTGCCTCTGCCCGACCACACTAACCCTCACGGAGCCCACCGTAATCCAAATGCACCTCATCCTTGGCATCCTTTGAGGCAGCGCCATTGGACTGGGTGGTCTCTGGATGGGGGAGAAGGTACTCCTGACCCAGTTTACTTCTGCTCTGAGTCTGGCTGCCTCATCCTGCAGTCCAGACAGATGCCTGCAGATAGGGCAGCACCTCAGCATCCAGAAGGTCTGCCTGAATATGGCTGCCTCGCAGCCATTGCATTGCACCACTCCCCACATTATACTGCACATATACTGCTATTCCAGTACTTGTCTGTTACTGAAGCTCTCCCTCTAGTTCCCCCTTTGTTAATGTACTGTCCTGAAAATCCTGCCACTGATCCTCAGATACTTTTTTTAAAGAAAGAAAAAAAAATGAGTCAAAACACTTGTGCTGAGGGCAGGCTTCGAAATCTCCATGTGGGTGATGTGGAGAATGAAAAATTCATATCTCGCATCATTTTTCGAGATACAGGCACTGAAAGGTGCCACAATGTTATCCTATGTGGGATTTCTCAACTTTGGAGCCCTGTAACTGTGCCAGACCATCAAAAGGCACACATGTGGGGCCAGGGCTTGCCATCCTGCAAATTTCAGCCAAAAAGTCCCAACCATTTAGATGTAGTGGTGTGGCAAAGAAATTATGTTTTTTGGTGCAGTAGTGTCACAGATTGCAACAGTACAGATGTGACAGTGTCATGATTTACAAAAGTGTCGCAAATGTACTGTCGTGATTTTCAACACTACGGAGGACCCAATTTTCAAAAAGGCATTTCTAGGGGTCCTAGAAAAAAAATGATGGCACCACTGTGTTCCTAAGGCCCTGTTTAGGTAAACACAACTGTCAGTGTTTACCTAGGGGAACTAGAATGTGAACTACAGACGTTTTTCTTCACCACTAACTGAAACAAGATGGCAGCAGCATGACAATAAAAGGTGGATTTGCAACAGTAAAATGCGGTTTTGTGACAGTTTTGAGAGGCACATATATTTTTCCTCCATTGACTTCAATGTTAAAACTTTAAAATGTAATAACTTTTGAATGGTTAAATATTTTTTCACCAAATTTTGTAGCCCCAAGCAAAGAAACACACAAACCCCCCATTTTGTGCATTGTTCGGTGCTCTGCAACCACTCATCTGACTGTGATACAACTTGCCAGATCCAGAGATTTATTGTACCAGACCCTGCGTGCAAAATTTCAAGCTAATCTGTTGTACAGTGGCAAAATTACTAAAGTGCAAACATTTTGTTTTACATAGAGGTGGCTGGGCAACCCTAACTATAGCTGCACCACTATGCAGCTATAATATATCTACATATATGTATATGTAATAGATAACCCACTCTGAGGTGTGTGGTCATGCTTTGATATATGCACGGTCATGTAATGCTCATTCTCCAATAAATTCCAAGCAATTTCCTTACCCATTTTATAAAATATATATATATATTTATTCATTGCAAACAAACTTTGTTTAATGCATCAGTTATAGTTAAAACAACAAAAGTGGGGCAATGAGACATTAGGGTTGAGCCCCTAACCACCCCACCCTGCTCCCCCATCCTCCACAGACCAACAGACACTGGGGTGTGCCATGGGGTCGGAAGGCTCAACTCTCACCCCATTCCATGTGTAAACAGGTTGACATGCTACAGTAAAGGAGAATGGGGTGAGAGTTAGGCCTCATGACCCCATGGCACACCCTGGTGTCTGTCAGTCTGTGGAGGATGGGAGATGGGGTGGGTGGCTTAGGGGCTCAACCCTAATGTCTCATTTCCCCACTTTTGTTGCTTTAACCCTAACTGATGCATTAAATGAAGTTTCTTGCAATGGATTTCCTTACTTTTTGAAAAAGTGTAATATAAGTAGTAAATAGCATGTGTTGGTCCCACCAAGCTGCCCATTTCTGCATAATGATATGCATCTGTGGGGGTGCAGGCCCTCTGGGCCCTGCGCTCCCACTTACTCATAGCTACAGAGCCATACAGCAGCCCTATCGGGCAAGTAACCCTTATAACACTAATTTGCTGATATCTTGGGAACCCTAGCAGTTAGGAAAAAAATTCAAGTGTCGTAATCATGACAACGAGCACTGCATGCAACGTGGATCAACTGAATCTGTATCTTGCATCATTTCAGAGATATGGGCACTGAAATGCACTAAAAAGGTACATTTGGAACCCTTGTGACACTAATTTGCCAATATCTCCATAACTGTGGCAAGTAGGAAAAACATTCCACTGCTGGTATAATCTAAGATTTCCAAACCTGTTTCTGTAGCTTACATCTAAGCTGCGGGTAGCAAAAAATACATATCTCGCTTCATTTTTGAGATACGGGCACCGAAAGGTGTCATGGGCATCGCAATCTTATCCTATGGAAAATGTCTCAACTTTGGAATGTCATAAGTATGTAATCGATGCAATTTTCTACACCAAACTAGCATACGTCACATCTGTGGGACACCCCCTTTGCACTCCACAAATTTCAAGCCAAAAGCCCTTACCGTTTCTTAGCAGTGAACTGGCAAAATTTTACAAATCCTTGTTCGTGAGCTGTCAAAATCCCCATTTGTGAGGTGACAGAATCCCCATTCATGAGCCGATCCCCGTTCATGAGATAGGGACATCTGGTCTTCATCTCACGAACAGGGATTTTGCTAGCTCACGAACGGGGATCGGCTCACGAACGAGGATTTTGACAGCTCACTAATGGGGATTCCCTGTTCACGAGATAGGGCCATCTGTTCCTCATCTCATGAAAGGGGATTTTGAGAGCTGATGAATGGAGATTCAACTCATGAATGGGGATTTTGACGGCTCACGAACAAGGATTCTTTTTTTTTTTTTTTTCTTTATACTCCCCTACTGCCTCCCAGCCCTTACCCTTTAGGGCATCCAACAAGGAGTCATACTCCTGCCTATCACCCACCCAGACCTACCTCTCGAACTTCCATGGAGCTTCAGTTTGCCCCCCCGAGTGGGGGCGAGGTGGGGTGCCATCACCCCAAGAGTCCATCGTTTTATCAGGTTGAGGAGGTGGTCCAAGGAGCGGGGCACAATGAAGGCATGCTCCGGGAAGCCTGTCTTCCTAGAGCTGGCAGGTGTGTTTCCTCTTTTCCTCCCTCCCCTACAGCGTGTGACCCCTGACGTCAAGGCGCAAGGTGCCAACGTTCACGCTCTGTATTGACCAACCATCCCCTATCATTGGGGGCTTGCATTACTCTACACTCAGAGTCAGGTAAGTGCACGGGCTTCAGCCTCTACCCTCCCCAGAGTAGGTGAGCTATCGTGGTATGCTTAAGCATATCTCCCCCCAGCCAATCCACCAGAGACCCGAGTCTGCTCCCGAACCCGGGTCCCCGGCGTGGAGCGAGGTGTGGTGTCCAGCGCCACAACCCTCAGTGCCACCGGGCCAGTTTTAAGGATTCTTTTTTATGATCTCCATTCATGAGGTGTCAAAATCCCCATTCATGAGCCGAATCCCCGTTCATGAGGTGTCAAAATCCCGTTAAGTGAGATAGCCATCTGGTCCTAATCTTACGAATAAGGTTTTGACAACTCCTGAATGAGGATTAGCTCCTGACAGTTGGACACCTCATGATTGAGATGAAGCAAGTCATGAGCGAGGATTTTCAAATAAAAAAATGGCCATTTTTTTAATTATCTGATGGAAACCGAACATATGGTTTTCTAGAGGGCATCACCCTGAACAAAACCCATGCATTTGTTTTCACAAACTTCATTTGTAGGGCAAGTAACAACATTTTGTTTTGGGCTAAAAGTGAAAACAAGATGGTGGCTCACGAACAGGGATTTTTTTCTCACAAACGGGGATTTGATGAATCTCTGTTCGTGAGCTGTCAAAATCCCCGTTCATGAGCCAAACTACTTGTTCGCATCTGTGCATTTAACCAAAAGACTGAGCTGAGCATGTTCAGAACCTGAATTTTCAAAATTGAATAACTTTGGATCAGATTAATATTTGTTCACCAAACTAATGCTGGCCTGTTCCTTAGGGTAAGCTCTTTCTACCCTGAACATTTCAGGCTAAAGTACAAAATGATGTGGGTGAAGGGTGATGGGGAAAACTCAGGAAAAATTGGCAAAGGAAAAGAAGCAAAAAACACACTTTTTTCTGTATGCACTGCGCAAAATACGCACGTCTGATCAAAACAAAACTTGGCAAGTCAAGAGACATGCCCCATGGGACAGTGCATACCAAATGTCATGCAAATCCGTTTAATGGTTGCTAAGTTATTACGGTGCAAACTTTGGGGGTTAACATTAAACTGCACACTCAACCCTAACTATAGAGGCGCGACCATGCCTCTATTATATATATATATATATATATATATATATATATATATATATATAAAAAATAAGGACAGGTATAGTTAATGTTGCACGACCACTTCTATGTTAAACCCAAAATTTTGCACTTTAATAACTTTGCAACCGTTCATCTGATTCACCTGAAATTTGACATGCATTGTGTCGTACCATAGATCTCTGGGTCTGGAAATTTCCATTCTGATCAGATTTGTGTTTGCAGAGCTGTAGAACATTGCAATGTGTGGAAAATCCTCAACTCTTGTGAATTCTTTGCTCATCTTCACAGCCCGAATGGTTTGTCCGTCTGGTCTGAAATTTCAGGGTATATGGAGACTGGGTCAGAGAACTGCCTTTTGAAGGTTTGGTGAAAAAATATTAATCAATTCAAAAGTTATTACAGTTTAAAGTTTCCCATTATATCCTACAGGAAAAAATATATGTTCTGTGTGACAGTGACAGATTCGTCCGTGACAGCATGTTTTACTGTCACATATGCCCTCTATACTGTCGTACCACCATCATTTTGTTTCAGTTAGTGGTGGAGAAAAAACGTTATAGTTTAAAAACGACTTCCTCTAGGTAATCACCAACTGTTGTGTTTACCTAAATGGGGTCCTAGAAACAGCATCCATGCATCACAATTTTTAAAAAAGACCCAGAAATATGTTTATTTTGATCTGGCCATTTGTACTGTTGCCATTTGCGACACTACAAGCACAAAACGTTTGCAAATTTGCGAAAGTGTCATGCCATACTTTTGCAATTTGTAACAGTACAATCCCCTAAATCATAGTTTCTTTGCCACCTCACTGCCACTACATGGTTTAGACTTTTGGTCTGCAATTTTCTGGGTGGCAAGCCCTTGCACCGCAGATGTGCCTTTTGGTAGTTTGGTGAAAAAAAATTAACATTGGTTCTATAGTTACAGTACTCTGAAATTGTGAATTCTTCCCATAGAATAACATTGTGGCAGCCACCAAAACCAGTTTCTTTGCCACTTGACTGCCACTACGCTGTTTAGATTTTTGGGCTGAAATTTGCAGGGTGACAAGCCCTTGCACTGCAGATGTGCCTTTCGCTTCTCTGGTGCAAAATTTATACCAGTTCCAGATTTACAGTGCTCTAAAGTTGTGAATTTTCTCATAGGATAACAGTGTTGTGGCTGAGGCACCTTTCGGTGCCTATATCTTGAAAACGATTCGAGATATGGGTTTTTCGCTAAGCACAGCTTAGTACACCAAGTGTACTATGCATGCGTGGAGGTGGCTGAGTCATGAATACAACTGCAAAATAATTTTTTCCACAGTTGCTATGGTAACTGAGATATTGCCAAATAAGCATTACAGTGGTTACTTGGATTGCCTCTAGGCCTGTGCCATGTGTTTGTACTTGTGGGTGGGTGAGAGCGCAGGGCCCAGAGGGTCCACGCTTCCACCATTGCATACCACTTATGCTACACTGGGAGCACCGAACCTTCCTGCAGTATGCCTTTACACGGGTGGGTGGGAGTGCAGGTCCTGGAGGGCCTGCATTACCAGCTATGGCTACCATATGAGTTACATTTCACTTTGTCAAAATGAAAGGAAATCATTGAAAAAAAAACCTCTGTTAGTGCATCAGTTAGGGCTGAATACACACCAACGAAAGTCTGGAAATGCAATGTTAGGGTTACCAACCCTACACCCCAACCCCCCCACAGACCAATAGGCACCAGGGTGTGCTTTGGGGTTGTTGGGCATATATATATATTCTATGCACAAAAACTGCGTTAATGCATCAGTTAGGGTTCTTCTACAGTGAAAAAAGTGAAATTCGATTTTAGGGTTCCACCCTTGCACCCCACCCCAGCCTGCCCCCACCAACAGGCATCGGGTGTGCATTAGGTCATCGCCCTAACTTTCACCCCATCCATGTAAAACAAGCTGAGGTGGTGCAGTGTAGGGAGAATGGGGTGAGAAGTTAGGGACGATGACCCCAACGCACACCCTGATGCCTGTTGGTGGGGATGGGCTGGGGGGCAAGGGTGGGAACCCTAAAATTGATTTTCCTCACTTTTGTCACTGTAGAAGAATGCTAACTGATGCATTAACAAAGTTTTTGCATAGAATTTCCTTACTTTTAAGAAAGAATAGAAAAATAGAAAGTTGCACAAGTTGGTGGGAGCACAGGGCCCTTCGGGCCTCACTCCCACCAACTTGTAAGTGTCGGGCCACATTACACACCCAATGACTAAAAAGTACATTGACAACAGCAAGGCCAGCCACCAAACAAATGTTAATCTAGCAGAGCAATAGAAAACGCTGTCCACAAAATGTGAACTGCGCCACACAATATCTCCGCAAAAAATATATTGTCCAACACATAAACCCTGCTGTTGACATCTACAGGACATGCCATCAAAACCCTTCAAATGTCAAGTAAAAAGACCAAGCCATGTCCGAGATATAACATGTCAGAATTTTCAATTTTCATTCATCAGAGTGGCACACTTCCACACCTGTTGACATTTAACACACACAACAAATGAAAATTACATCCATGACACTAAGGCTAGGCACCCTATCAATTTCAAGCCACCAGCACAATCTGAAACACTGTCCGCAACACGTAAAGTGTGTCACGCAAGATCTCCGACACATAAACACCATATTTCACATGTACAGGACATGCCGTAAACACTCTCCAAATTTCAAGTAAAAAGACCAAACCATTTCCAAGATATTCAATCTTAAAGATTGGTAAAATTTCCCTATCTATTCCATTATAAAAAATCTGCCTATCTTGTCCCCCCCCCCCGATCAAAGAATCTCATGATCAAAGAATTTGCAGGCTGGCGATCAAAAAATTTGCAGGGTCATGACCAAAGAATAAAAACTGTTCTAATTTAAAAAAATCAAAGAATTGCGGTAAACTACTGCCATGGTTCATCAGAACAAAGCCCCCTGAGTAAAACTCACCCTCATTTGTCTTCCTAGGACACCCCTGGGCTGAGAAAATAGAATTTTTTTTTATCTGGCCAGCTCATCCCTCGCTCTCGATACACAACCACAATCAAAGAATCTCGCAATCAAAGAATTTGCAGGCTCGCGATCAAAGAATTTGCAGGGTTACGACCAAAGAATAAAAACTGTTCTAATTTAAAAAAATCAAAGAATTGTGGTAAACCACCACCATAGTTCATCAGAGCGAAGCCCCCTGAGTAAAACCCACCCTCATTTGTCTTCCTAGGACACCCCCGGGCTGAGAAAATTTATTTTTTAATCTGGCCATCTCATCCCTCGCTCATGATGCACAATCGCGATCAAAGAATCTCACAATCAAAGAATTTGCAGGCTTGCGATCAAAGAAATTGCTCGCTTGAAAACAAAGAGTGAGGGATGAGATGGCCAGATTTAAAAATATATTTTCTCAGCCCAGGGCTGCCCTAGAAAGTTAAATGAGGGTGGGTTTTGCTCAGGGGGCTTTGTTCTGCCCCATCTGAATAAAAAAAAAATAATGTTTTCAATATCCCTGTTAGTTTAGCAGCCCTCCCCAATCATGATAAAATACATAATGATCTCTAATTCCATGGTAGTCTAGTGGCCCCCAATGTGCATGTCATAAAATATTGCTTTTTTATATCCCTGGTAGTCTAGTGGCCCTCCCGATCTGTATAAAATTATAATTGTTGTTCATATCCCTGGTAGTCTGGTGGCCCCCACGCCATCATAATAAAATAGATAAGGATCTGCAATTTTCTGGTAGTCTAGTGGCCCCCCCAATGTGTATGTAAAAAAATATTGCTTTTTTATATCCCTGGTAGTCTAGTGGCCCCCCCGATCTGTATTAAATTATTATTATTATTGTTCATATCTCTGGTAGTCTAGCTGCTCCCCCCTCCATCATAATAAAATAGATAAGGATCTGCAATTTCCTGGTAGTCTAGTGTCCCCCAATGTGTATTTCATAAAATATTGCTTTTTTATATCCCTGGTAGTCTAGTGGCCCCCCAATCTGTATTAAATTATTATTATTGTTCTTATCCCTGGTAGTCTAGTGGCCCCCCATCATAATAAAACAGATAACGATCTGCAATTTCCTGGTAGTCTAGTGGCCCCCACCCAGCCATGCCAGCCCACCCAGCACCCCCCTTCCCTAGCCGGCGACTGGCACAGCCCACCTCTCACCTCCACGGCCAGCCACTGACTGTGTGTATTAGGAGCGCTAATGCAAAGAGTCACTCAGAAATAATTTTGAGAACCTCTTTGCATTAGTGCTGCTATACATAATCGATGACTAACTAACTGAAAATGAGCTGTATAATCTCAAAGAATAGTGAGGTGCTAGGTGAGCTAACATAACTGGTGAATAGCTCTAGACTACCAGGAAAATACACAATCATATTTATTTTATTATGATGAGAAACCACTAGACTAAGAATATGTTGTCGAAATTAATGCATTAGGGTCATCGGTCCTAACTCTCACCCTATCCCATATGTAAACAAGCTGAGGTGGTGCAGTATAGGAGAATGGGGTGAGAGTTAGGACCGATGACCCCAATGCACACCCCAATGCCTGTTGGTGGGGACAGGGTGGGCATGGGGTGCAAGGGGTGGCAACCCTAACATCGAATTTCCTCACTTTTATCGCTGTGGAACAACCCTAACTGATGCATTAAACTAGGTTTTTTGCCATGAATTTCCCTTCTTTTTGAGAATGAGCACTATAAATAGTGAATGGAATGTGGCGGGAGCGCATTTTTTTGTGACATAGTAACGCTAACGGTAACACAAACGCAAGTGCAAATGGTAACGCACATGGTGATGCAAACGTAAATGATAACGCAAATTGTAAGAGAAACGCAAGCACAAACGTTAATGAAAACAGAAATGGTAATGCAAACAGTAATGCAAATGCTAACGGCAACAGAAAAGCAAACGGTAACAAAAACAGTGACGTAAACGCTAACGCCAATGGAAACATAAATGGTAAGAAAAATGCAAACGGTAACACAAACAGAAATGCAAACGGTAAAGAAAACGGCGCCGCAGAAGGAAACAGTAATGCAATCGACAATGAAAACGCAACCAAAAATGCAAACGCTAAGGCCAACAGAAACGCAAATGGTGATGAACATGCAAACAGTAATGGTAACGCAATTGGAAATGCAAACAGTTACAGTAACAGCAACGATGACGCCAAAGCGAACAATAATGCAATTGGAAACACAAACGCAAGCGTGTATGGAAATGCAAATGGTAATGCGCACGGTCATGGTACTGCAATTGGAAATGCAAATGCTAATGGTAACACCAATGATGACGCCACAGGAAATACAAACGCAAATGGAAGCTCGTACGCAAATGCAAATGGTAATGCACGCAGTGACGCAAAACAAAACGCAAACAGAAACAGTAATGGAAACACAAATGGTAACAGTAACACAAATGCAAGTGCAAACAAGGCCCCGCGCTCCCACCATGTGATTTTTTGTGACATAGTAACGCTAATGGTAACGCAAATGCAAGTGCAAATGGAAATGCACAAGGTGACACAAATGTAAATGATAATGCAAACGGTAAGAGAAATGTAAGCGCAAACGTTAATGAAAACAGAAATGGTAACACAAATGGTAATGTAAATGCTAACGACAACAGAAACACAAACGGTAACAAAAACAGTAATGTAAACACTAATGCCAATGGAAATGCAAACGGTAAGAAAAATGCAAACGGTAACACAAACACAAACAGAAATGCAAATGGTAAAGGCAACGGCGCCACAGAAGGAAACAGTAACACAAACAACAACAGAAACGCAACTGAAAACACAAACACTAAGGCCAACAGAAATGCAAACGGTGACAAACACACAAACAGTAATGGTAACACAATTGGCAATGCAAACAGTTACAGTAACAGCAACGATGACATCAAAGCGAACAGTAACACAAACGCAAGTGCATATGGAAACGCAAATGATAACGTGCACGGTCACAGTACCAAAATTGGAAATGCAAATGCTAACACCAACGATGACGCCAAAGGAAACACAAATGGAAATGCGTACGTAAATGCAAATGGTAATGCACGTGGAGACGCAAAACGAAACACAAAGAGAAATAGCAAATGGTAACAGTAACGCAAATGCAAGTGCAAACGAAAACGCACATCGTGACGCAAACATTAACAGTAATGCAAACAGTAATAGAAACGCAAGTGCAAACGTTGCTGAAAACAGAAACACAAATGTAAGCGCGTATGCAAATGCAAATCATAACGCGCATGGTCATGGTAACTCAATTGGAAACGCAAACGCTGATGGTAACACCAACGATGATGCCAAAGGAAACACAAACAGAAGAGCGTACACAAATGGTAATGCACACAGTGATGCAAACATAAACAATAACGCAAATGGTAATAGAAACGCAAGTGCAAATGGCAATGGAAACAGAAAAGCAAATGCAAGCAGGTACAGAAACCCAAACCATAACACAGCCATGGTAACGCAATTGGAAATGCAAAATGGTAACTGTAACAGCAACGATGACGCCAAAGGAAAAACAAACACAAATGGAAGCGCGTACACAAACGCAAATGGTAATGCACACAGTGACACAAAATGAAACACAAACAGAAACAGTAGTGGAAACGCAAATGGCAACAGTGACGCTAATGCAAGCGCAATTGAAAACGTAAAATTTGAAGCACTGCACGGTGACATAACGGGAACGCTAACGCAAATGGGTACGGAAACGCAAGTGGGAACGCTAACTGTAACAGTAACGGACGAGCACACCCTGTTTTTGCCCAACAGCTACATAGAGAAACACAGTGAGTGCAAAGAATGTATGCATAATAATGGGCCTCGGAGCAGAAAATGAGCACTTGGAATATTAAATTGCTTATATCTATCTCAGGAACCGTACGATGTAGAAAAAAAATAAAAATGTCATATGATTTATGACTTTCCTGGCTGGTTTTGCACTTAGCTCTCTAGTGTGGGGCTAAGCAATTTTCTGACGAAAAGTCCGTATCTGAAAGTGTTTCCGAGATATGGGCCCCAAAAGGCGCGGCATACGCCACAATGTTAGTTTATGGGAACAATTGTCAACTTTGGAGTACCGTAACTTTGCATCCCTGCAATATTTTGTCACCAAACCACCAAAAGGCATATCTATGGGATGTTGGCTTTCTTCCCTCCAAATTTCAGCCCAAAAGACCAAACCATTCTTTTGCAGCAGGGTGGCAAAGAATTCCTGTTACTTTGGCCATAGTGTCGCAAAGTAGTGTTGCAAATCATGACAGTTTCGCAAAAAATTTTGCGAAAGTGTCGCAACTTCAGCACTACTTTGCAAAACTACAGATTACAAAAATTTGAAAAACATATTTCTGGGATGTTTAACATCCCAAAAAAGACATGGCTAGCATCCTCAGTGCTCGACTAGGTGAACACAAAAAGAATTGTGTCCCTAGAGGGTCCCAAATTTAAATGGCAAGCATTTCTGTGACCACTAACTGAAAAAAAAATGGCTGGCTCACAACACTACAGGGGTCATTTGCGACACTAAAAACTGCATTTGCGACACTGTCAAACTTTTTGTTAACTTTTCCCATTGACTATAATGGGTAACTTGTTTTTTGAATAACTTTTGAACTGTTTAATATTTTTTTAAGAAATCTTCAAAAGGCACATCGGGGACTCCGGCCGCACGTTCCCTGAAGTTTTCAGACCGGTTACGCAAACTGTGCGACCTGTAGGCATGAGCAAAGAATTTGCAAAAAAACATAATTGCTCATTCAGATGTCACTCTGCAGCTGTACATCTGACCAGTACAACCATGCCCAACTGTGCATACCAAATTTCGGGCAAATCCGTTGAACGGTGGCAAAGTTATTAAGCTGCAAAGTTTAACCCTTTAACCTTAAAAGTGCTACTCAACCCTAACTATGGTAGCACTACTGTGCTACCATAACATATATAAAATACCAGCCCGGTAAGGCTGGTATAGTTAGGATTGCACAGTCACTTCTATGTTAAACCTCAAAGTTTGCACTTTAACGACTTTCCAGCTGTTTGTCTGATTTGCCATAGGGCGCTCAAAATGTGAAAAATCACCAACTTTTGTACATTTTTCAGTAAGCCATAATGGAATGAAGAATGCATTTGAGTGGCTTAAAATTTGTCTACATGTGGCCTGGGTTGAACTGGTGCCTTTTGAAGATTTGGTGAAAAAATATTGCTCCGTTCAAAAGTTATTCAGTTTTTTCATGTCCCATTATAGTCTATGGGAAAATGTATATGTGCATAACCAAAACCTTCGCAATCACATTTTTGTTGTCAAGCTCCCTGAATTTGTTTTTGTGCTGCTGCCATCTTGTTTTCAGTTAGCGTGAGACAAAAAACATTGTAACTCAAAAAATAATTCCTTTTGGTAAACAGCAACAATTGAGGAACATGATTAGTTTTATAGTACCTGGTCCGCAAATATGTGTTTTAAACTTTTGGCATTTTTTTGTATCGCGGCAACACTTTTTGTTGCAGTGAAAACAATCGTGATCAGAAAAAAATAACCTCGGCAGCATTTTTTGTGTGTGTGTGACATTTTCATTATAGAAATAGGATTGTCACGCAAATATTAAAGTAGTCACGGTAACACTGCACAAACACATTTTGCTGTGTGTTGTTTTCTTTGTCACTTCATTGTGCCACGGTGGATTGTGCTTTTGGCCTGAAATTTTCAGGGTGGCAAGCCCTGGTCCCACAGATGTGCCTTTTGGTGGTTTGGTACAAAAACATCGAACAGACCCATAGTTATAGCATTCTGAAGTTAAGAAATTTTCCCATAGGATAACATTGCAATGTCCATGACGCCTTTCGGCGCCAGTATCTCGAAAATGGTTTGAGATACGGATTTTTCATCACAAAGTGCAGAAGTAGATTGGAAAGCCATGAATAATATGAATTAAAAAAAAAATTCTACCTTGTAAAGTTACCGAGATATTTGGAAATTAGTATTCCAATGGCTCATTTTCTTCTTCTTTTTTTTTGAATATTTCTATTTATCCCTCCTACGTCCCTGCCAGAGCCTCCCCATCGGGAGTCACCAGTGAAGTTCGTCTCTGCCAATGTCTTACCTGACAGCCTGAGTTCCTCCATCCAGTCACGGATTTCCTCCCAGTTGGGGTTGGGGTGGTGCGGAACCCCCCCAATCTTGTAGTCTCGTCAGGTCCCCTGGACAGCAGGCAGATGGCACCTCGGGACCAAGCTCAGTGCTCCATCTTCCTGGCTCTGGAGGGTGGTTTTCCTGTTCTGCGAGGACGTTGCACACCCTAACATCAAGGCGCGAGTGCCAACATCCGCAACGTCCTCCCCCTCAATGGTACAGCCCCTGGAGCTGATTGTTCACAGGTGTAGACCTGAGGATCAATCAGGCCCCTGAGGTGCCGATGTGCTGTCATGCCCCCAGCCTCAGCCAGGAGTCACCGCTCACCGGGTTGGATCCCCTACCTCCCTCCCTCCGAAGAAGGCAAGCTGTTGTCGGATGCTCCAGCCTTTCTTCCCAGGCCAACCCCCGGTGGCCTAAGTCCACTCCCGAACCCAGGTTGCTGGCATGGTGCGAGGTGTGGCATCCAGCGCTTCAACCCTCAGCGCCACTGGGCCGACTCCAATGACTAATTTTCAAGTCCATTGGGCCAGTATTATGCCCTCAGAGTTAGCACTCACAGTGCTTTTCAGTGCCTGGATGTCGGAAATGATGCAAGATATGGATTTAGTCAACCTATCTCTTGTGAACATCTCACTGTCACGATTACAATGACACTTGAATTTTTTTGCTAGCTGCTACGGTTCTTGAGAAATTGGCAAATTTGTGTTACAAGGGCTCCTTGCCCTATAGGGTTTCTGTATGGCTCCGTAGCTGTGTATAAGTGGGAGTTTGTGTATATCTGTGTGTAAGTGGGAGTGCAGGGCCCAAAGGGCCCGCATTCCCAGAGACGCATATCATTATGCACTTCGGGCCCCACGCTCCCACCAACACATACCATTTACTATTTATATTACACTTTTTCAAAATGTAAGGATATTCTTTGCAAAAAACTTAATTAATGCATCAGTTAGGGTTGTTTCCACAGCAACAAAAGTGTGGAAATTCAATGTTAGGTTTACCACCCCACACCGCCATCCTCCACACACCAACAGATGTCAAGGTGTGCCATGGGGTCGTTAGTCCTGCGTGGTCTAGTACCATAGATCTCTGGATCTGGAAAGTTACATTCCAATCGGATTTGCACTTGTGGAGCTGCGAAGTGTCAAAAAGTCTGAAAAATCCTCACTTTTTGGCAAATTCTTTGCTTGTCTCTACAGCCTGAATGGTTTGTCTGTCTGGTCTGAAATTTTTAGGGTATATGGGGACTGGATCACTGAAGTGCCTTTTGAAGGTGAAAAAATATTAATCCATTCAAAAGTTATTAAACTTTTATGTTTCCCATTATAGCCTATGGGAAAAATATATGTGCATCATGAAGATGTTCTCAAAAGTCCCTTTTAGTGTCCTGCTTGTGTTTTTTACTTTCATGCTGCTGCCATCTTGTTTTCAGTTAGCGTTGTGGAAACAATGATGGAGCTAAAAAAAAAATACTGCCCCTTGGTAAACACCAACAGTTGGGTTTATCTAATCGGGCCCTTAGGAACACAACCCTGCCATTAGTTTTTCAATAGGATGCCCAGAAATATAATTTCTAAAATTTCCCTCCATTTTAGCCGTGGAACTTTGGTGGAAATTCTGTGGTCTTTCACAAAACTTCGCAGTACTTTCACGAAAGTCTGCAAAGTTCTTTCATGAAAACACTACAGTTAAACTAGCGGGACTTTCGTGAAAGTCCACAGTACTTTTACGAAAGTCCAGTGGGTAAACAGCCCCCAAAACACAAATTCTTTCCTACTTCATGGGGGGGGGGGGGAATGGTTAGGACTTTTGTGCTGAAATTTGCAGAGTGGCAAGGGCTTGCACCACAAATGTGACTTTTGCTGGTTTGAAGCAAGAATTTACATTGGTTCCATAGTTACAGCACTCCGAAGTTATGCATTTTCCCATAGGATAACACTGTGGCATTCTCAGTGTCTTTTGGCACCTATATCTTAATAATGGTTCGAGATACAGATTATTTTGCTAAGTGCAGCTTAGTACACCTTTACTAAGTGTGTGTGGAGGTGGGCAGGTCATGAATACAACTGCAGTGGAATTTTTTCCAGAGTTCTTATGGTTACTGAGATATTGCAAGTTTTGCAGCACAAGTGTTATCTGGAATGGTTCTAACCCTGTGCTGTGTCTCTATAGTTATGGGTACATGGGAGCGCAGGGCTTGTAGAGCCCTGCACTCCCACATATGGATCTTTTTATGCAATAATGGGAGTGCAGGGCCCTACATTATGCAGTAGAGGGACACGGAGGGCCCTGTGCTTGCACATGAAAATCAGAGACAATTAACAACCACGAGTAACATTACGCTTTCTCAAAAAGAAGGGAAATTCATTGCAAATAACTCTGTTAATGCTTCAGTTAGGGTTGTCATTACAGCAATAAAAGTTTGGAAATTCAATGTTAGGTTACTCACCTAACTCCCCACCCCACCCCACCCTTCACACACCAACAGGTGTCAGGGTGTCCCTTTGGGGTCGTTGGGATATATAGTTAGGGTTGCTCAGCCACTGCTATGTTAAACCCCAAATTTTGCACTTTAATAACTTTGTAACTGTTTGTCCGATCTGCTTGAAATTATGCATGCATGGTAGTCCCATAAATCTCTGGATCAGGAAACTTTTCTTGCGGTCAGAGTTTTGGTTGTGTAACTGCAGAGCACTGAAATGCGTGAAAAATTCTCAACTTTTTTTTTTTTTTTTTTTACTTTATGTTTATCGGTCTTTCAATAAAGCATACAGTTATAAAACATTTCCTGATACAGTTCTTAAGGAGTTATACATGGAAATTCCACATGAGTGCACCACTCCTCTTAATACAGTACATACACTTTAAATGAATCAAACTGTATCTGTAAGATATATCCGGGGTTCAGTATAAACTTCTCAGCACAACTTATAAACCAATCATTGTAGCTAGTTAACAAGCCCATAAGCTGCATGTTATTTAGATTCTATCTCAAAATGGGTTACAAATTACAACTTCTTTTCCAAGGAGATAAGTGTACATGCATTTACAGCGTACTGGCACCTATCTCGTGACTTTAAAAATTGTTTAGTTTGTCTAAGACTACTATTTAAGCTCTTACAAAGATAATTAGGGGTATAACTGGTGATTCCCATCAATTTAACATTTAAAAATAAGCTTTCAACCAAAAGCTTAGAAAAAATCACATCCCATTCTGCCCAGCTGAGTACTATATCTTTAATTCCAGAAAGCTACTAACATTTTTAGTCATTTATAAAACATCTTTATCCTGTAAACAAGTATTTACCAAATAGAAGGAAATACGATATTAGATTCCTCACACTTAGCGATCTAATAAGAGTCATAATTTAAACCTTGTTCTACTCTCAACAATTTTAACAGATATTAATGTCTCTCACAACAAACTGGTAAGTCCGACAATACCACAGTCAGGTTTCCCCATCTTCAATTTCTTCTGCCTCCGATTGATCCATGGACTCCCTGCATCTCTGAGATGGCTTGTGCTTCTGAGCCGGTTTCTGAGCTTCCTCAGGGTCCGAGAAGATGAAAACTTTCCCCTCATACAGGATTCATAGATGCGCAGGGAAGAGCATATTATGGGGGATTTGTGCCTCCCGCAGGAGGGCTCTCACCCCATCGTATCTTTTCTTCTTCTGTCGGGTGGAAAAACTCAAGTCTGGGCATAGCTGTACACGAACACCTTCGGAGAGTAAGATTCCTTTCTGTCTGGCCAGCTTCAGAATGAGATCCCTGGATCCGACACCATCAGGGACTGTCACTATTGCTCTGGGGGCTTCTAAGTTTATTTGCCTGCCCCTCAAAACAGCTCGGTAAGCCTTCTGAATTTTTATTTGCCTGTCAGTGTAGGGCTGCTCCAGCTGCTGCTCCAGCCACTCAGAAAGGAATAAAATTAAGTGATCCCACTCACTGTGTTCCAGGATCCCGATAACGTGGAGGTTTGCGGCCCTGGCTTGGTTTTTGAGCATTTCAAGCCGGCTCCTCAGGAGTATATTTTCTTTCACCAGGGTGGCTGCAGTCCCCATGGCTACTTCTGAGCTCTTCTGTGACTCCGATGCTGCAGTCTTTACCGCCTTAACTTCCGTTTCAATTACATTGACCCTAGTTGTTAAGGAGTCAGATTTTCCCGAGAGTCCAGCTACTGAGCTAATAAGTCGACTGACTTTATGGCCCAAGGTTTGCAAGGTTTCTTCCCCAGTTATGTCTTCCTCCACGACATTGCAGCCTTGTGCAGACCTCGTGGCAGGGGGTCCAGGGGGATTTCTGCTCCTAGTTCCATCTTGTGTTGCTTTTTCTTTCTTTGGGTTACCCATTATTAATCTTGAGAGTTTCTGGTTTTCGGTCCTGTATTCTTTGTTGGACAGGACCACCTGAAATTAGCTTTTATTCTTTAACTTTATTTTGTTTAGAGCTGTAGTTTCAGACAACTGCCTTGCTCAGGCTCTCTAGCGCCCCTTCAACTTTTTTTTTATTCTTTGCTCACCTCTACAGCTCAAATGGTTTATCTGACTGATCTGAGACGTTCAGGATATATAAGGACTGGGTCAGGGAAGTGCCTTTTGAAGATTTGGTGAAAAAATATTAATTCATTCAAAAGTTATGACAGTTCACAATTTCCTATTATGACCTATGGGAAAAAATATACGTTCAGCTTGAAAGCTTTTAAAAGCTTTCATGAAAGCAATTTTGCTTTTAAAAGCCTTTGAGCTATGTCAACTTGTTTGTGAGCTGCCGCTATCTTGTTTTCAGTTAGTGGCAGACAAAAATGGCTGAAATTCAATAATTACAGCCCCTAGGTAAACCCTGTCAGTTATGTTTACCTAATCGGGGGCTGGGGAATACATTGGGGCGTTAGATTTTCAATCTGGCCCCCAGAAATGCCATTTTCAAGATCAGTCCCCCGTAGTGTTGGAAACTGGCGAAGAAATGGATCCGGCACTTTCACGAAAGTGTGACACCCACTTCTTCTGCAAGTTTCAACATTAGGATTGTGAAAAATGGGTTCCATGTCATAACGGCTATCACGGAAAGGTGATCGCTGTTAGGGTGAGTGTACATCGCCGATACACACCCGGTGCACAGCAAAAGGGCACCGGTGACTTAGGTTTTTATTTGCTTATGTGGGGGGGGCTGTGTCCCCCACACCTCCATGGGGGTCTTTGCCCCCCCCCCACATGCCCTACTAAAGGATTATCAACAACAGGAGGATGCATGTTGGGGGGGTACAAAACCGTATTAAAAAAATTCATGACTGGGCACAGCAAAATGAATGCATGCCTGGATGCGAACCAAACACCCTCGCTACCATAGCCTGCCACCCACCCACCCACCCCTCACCGACGGGGCCAGTTCAGCAGCCCACCACTGCAGCATGCCTCACAAACCCTCCCTTTTGTCGATCAGCGTGCTTGCTCCCCCCTGCTTGCATGTACATATAACAACATCCTGTCGCTATACTCGAGCACACCCCCATCTGGTAGCCCTGTGAACTTGCGCTGCAACTGAGTCACCCTTTTTGAAAGAACTCAATTGCGGTCACCATTATCATGGGCTACCTGAAAAATGTTATTTCTGGGGGTCACCCCCCCACCCTCCTCACATCAACAGGTGTTGGGGTGTGCGTTGGGGTCGTGGGACCTGTCACCCCATTCTTCTGTACTGCACCACTTCAGCTTGTTTACATATGGAATGGGGTGAGAGTTAGGCCACAACTCCAACACGCACCCTAATGCCTGTTGGTGTGAGGAGGGTGGGGGGGTGGTAGGGGTTGGTAACCATAACACCGAATTTCCAAACTTTTGTCGGTGTACTATCAACCCTAACTGATGCATTAACAAAGTTTTTGCAATGAATATATATATATATATATATATGTATATGTGTATATGTATATATGTATATGTATAGATAGATAGATATGTACAGTATTACAGGGTTCAGGCACTTTAATATTAAACCCCAACTTTTGCACGTTAATAACTTTGTAACCATTCAACGGATTTGCATGAAATTTGGAACAGATGTTGGGTGGCAGATCTCTTGATTTGCCAAGTTGTGTTTTGATCAGATTTGTGAAGTTTGTGCAACAAATTGTGAATAAACGTTTTTTGGCCAATTTTTGCCTGTTTTTCCCTGCTTATTCCTCGTCGTGCTGCGACCACACTGTTTGGAATTTTGACCTGAAATTTTCAGGGTAGAAAGAGGTAATCCTAGGGAACAATCCAGCTTTGGTGTAGTGAAAAATATGAATCTGTTCCAAAGTTATTACATTTTAAAAATTGGGTTCTGATCATGCTCAGTTCAGTCTTTGGGATAGATGCAGAGTTTCGATCAAGGATTCCTGGTCATGAATGACTCGTGAACAGGGATCCTTTTTCGTGAGAAAACCCCTGTCTGTTGGCCACCATTTTGTTTTCTCACCTAACGAGGGGAAAGAACAAAGTTTTGGAACTGGCCACAGGGACTGTTTTTTTTAAAACCAAGGCATGGGTTTTGCTTAGATGGATGTCCTGTGCCCACCCATGCCTTTGGTTTTGTGTATTTATTTAAAAGAACAGCAGTTTAAAAAATTATGCATTCCTTTTCGTGATCCCTTTTCGCCAGCTGATTCCATTTCGTGAGGATTGGCTAGTTAAAAGGGATCATGAAGAGGGATTTTAAATTTTAAAATTATCATTTTTTTTAAAATAAAGTACGCAAAATCAAAAGCATGGGCGGGTACAGGACATCCTCCTAAGTCAAACCCATGCCTTGGTATTATATATATATTTTTTTTATTTTAGTAGCTACTTGCCACGTCTCCCCGGTTTCCAGTGGTACTCCCCCACCCTCCATTGCCCCACTTATTTAAAAGTATATGTGGCTACTTGCCATGTCTCTCTGGTGTCCGGTGGTACTCTCCCACCCTCCATTGCCCCACTTATTTAAAAGTATATGTGGCTACTTGCCACGTCTCTCTGGTGTCCGGTGGTACTCCCCCACCCTCCATTGCCCCACTTATTTAAAAGTATATGTGGCTACTTGACATGTCTTCCTGGTATCTAGTAGTACCCACTCCACCCTCCATTGCCCCAGTTATCATTGGTGGCAGTGGGTTCCCTATCTGTGCCCATTTAGTTGGTTTTTCCTGTAAAAAGTAGAAAACCATTAACATACTAACATACTAACATACTAAAATGCCAGCAGAATAGGCCTAATGGTCTTTCGTGTCTGCTCGTTTGGTCAGCCCCCACCCTGGGTGCTGACCTTGCTGTCCCCCTCGCCTTCTCTGGCTTCTCCCTTCCCAGTTCCGGATATTCTTGCTGCATTGGATTTTGCTTCCTGAACCCTTCCCCTGTACCTGTCCCACCCCCTCTTGAACCCCTCCACTGTCTCTGCCTCCACCAGCCCCCTAGGTAGTGCATTCCATGGCTCTACCACCCTCTCAGTGAAGTAGCACCTCCTCCTTTCTCCCCTGACTCTTCCCCCCTCCAGCTTCCACCCATGCCCTCTAGTGGCCCCTTCCTCCTTCCTTCGAAGCACCCTCACTGTTCCTCCCCTATTTACCCTCTTCATGTACCTGAAGACCTCTATCATGTCCCCCCGGTCCCTTCTCTCTTCCAAAGTGTACATATTTAGCTCTTCGAGCCTCTCCTCATAGGTCCTGTCCCCAAGCCCCAAATCATTTTGGTTGCCTCCTCTGGACCCTCTCCAGGAGGTTAATGTCCCTCTTTAAGTGTGGCCTCCAAAACTGCACGCAGTACTCCAGGTGCGGCCTCACCAAGAAGTTATACAGGGGAGTATCACTTCCTCCTTCTGAGGTGATCCCCTAGCGATGCATCCCAGCATCCTGTTGGCCTTGGCTGCTGCCCCCTACAAGTCTCAGAGTTGTTCATCTTGACATCCACCACCACCCCCAGGTCCCTCTCAGCCATTGAGACTTGTAGTATTCCCCCCCCCAGGGTGTACACTTGGCCTGGGTTTCTGGCCCTCAGATGGAGTACCTTGCATTTCCCTGCATTAAACCTCAGCTTCCACTTTCTAGACCATCTTTCCAGAGCCTCCAGGTCCCCATTCTTCATTGTCTTTTGCGGCTGTTTCATCTGTAAAGAAGAAAACCATCCCTCGCCAATTGCCACACCCCACACTCGACCCCCCCACTGTGCACCCACCTTCCCACACCTCCTGACATCCTCCCAGATCACCACTCACCTGAGGAGATCCCTGGTTCGACACCCACTCCCGTAATCAAAGACACGTCTTGCTGCTGGAACCGGTGACTGCAGTCTGAACTAAGGTAAATGTGGTGCTATGTAATTCAATGGGAGTGTCAACTTTCTGCCAAAACTCAGACATGTTTTAACATCTTGGCCCCAAATTCTAACATGGCCTTTTGGGGACCCCAGCTCCTGAACAATATTAGGCATTAGGCAACTCTCACCGGAAAGGTGATTCCATGGGCGGTTCATGAAATCACATTTCCGGTTGGATTTTCATAATGACAGTCACATTGTTCATCAGGTGGGGTCATAAGAAGACAATGTTAAAAATGTGGGGTCAAAATATTAAAAAATGACTGTGTTACTTGTCAAATCCTGTCAAAAACATGATTTCACACCTGTGTCGTAGATTGGCATTGCGGTTGCGCAGAATTAGGTTTTGGCAGAGATGTCAAAATTGTCTGTGCTGTGTACATATGGTGAGGTCATACAAAGGCTATGTTGAAAATTTGGAGTAAAAATATAAAAACATGGGTGCGTTATGGGCATTTGGTGCAGTCTCACTACACACACTATAACTTAGTAGATTTTCAATATTTTCACCCCATATTTTCAACATACTGTTCTTATTACCCCCACCTCATGTTTGTCATTCATCAAATCCTCTCCAAAATTTGATTTTGTACCTGTGGTATAGATTGGCATTGCAATTGTGCAGAATTGTTTTGGCAGGGTTTTGAAAATTTTCTGTTCTGGGTACATGTGGTGAGGTCATAAGAAGGCTATGTTTAAAATTTGGGTTCAGATAAGGATAGTGTTATACAATCTCAATGGAGGGATAGAAGTGCAGGGTCCAAAGGACCCTACGCTTCCACCGTAACATATGGATACTGTTGTTCTACCTCAATGGAGGGATGGCCATGCAGGGTCCTCCCTCCAGGCCCTACGCTCCCACTATTGTATAATGTAGGGTCCTGCTCTCCCATTATTGCATAATGGGATCCAAATGTGGGAGTGCAGGGCCCAATAACCCATAAGTATAGAAACACAGTGCATGCCTAAAGCCATTCCAGGTAACCCTTGTGCTGCAAAAGTTGCAGTATCTCAGGAACCATAGGAACTCTGGAAACAATCCTTCCCAGTTATATTCATGGCCCGGTCACCTCCATGCATGTTTAGTGTGCTTAGCAAAAAATCCATATCTTGAACTGTTTTTGAGCTATAGCCACCGAAAGGTGCCATGACCATCACAATGTTATCCTATGGGAAAATTTGCAACTTCGGAGTGCTGTAACTATGGAACCAGTGTCAATTTTTTCACCAAACTAGCACAGGACACATCTGTTGGGCAAACGCTTGCCACCCTACAAACTCCAGCCCAAAAGACCTAGCTATTTTCTTGCTATGAAGTGGCAAAGAAACTGTTTTTTGGGAGCTGCTTGTTTTCTCTTTTAGATCACATATTTTTTTCCCATAGGCTATAATGGGAAACTTTAAAGTTTAATAACTTTTGAACAGATTAATATTATTTCACCAAATCTTCAACAGGCACATCTGTGAGGCAAAGGCTTTCCACCCTGACCACAAACTATAGCCATTTCTGAGATCCATGTGGACAAAGAAATGTAAAAAAATACAGATTTTTCTGTTTTTTATAACACTCTATATCTCAGAATCCTCACACGAGATTCCCACGACGTTCAGAAATTCAAGAGAAATGCCCCTAGCCGGCCCAGTGGCGCTGAGTGTTGAGGCACTGGACACCACACCTCGCATCACGCTGGTGACCTGGGTTTGGGAGCAAGCTTGGGTCTTTGAGGGTCAGCAAGGAATGGAGAGGATTGAGCATCCGGAGGACAGCTCTCCTCTCCTGGGGAGGGTGGGTGGATGATTCCCTGGCATGAGCAGCTCCTAGCAGAGACTGGGAGTGCCACAGTCCAGGGATCACACTAGAAGCAAGGGGAGGAGCCTCGGCAGCCATTCGGGGGCTGGGTGTGGGAGCACACCTGGCAACACTGAATGGCACTGCACATCCGGGCTCCTAGGGGGAGCTCCAGAACAGGAAAAACACCCTCTGGCTGGGGTGGTAGTTGTCACCTACCTCCACATCCACTGCTGGATCCTGCCCACTGCGACCTGGTCCTGACGTCGCCTCCACCCATGGAGCACCGGAAGAAAGTGCAGAGGTGGGTGTATTCTGGGTGGAATGGCTTCATCGGTGTGTTGCAGGCGAGTCGAGAATGCAGGTGCAGATGGGAGGATCTCAGGCCAGAGGGAATAAGGTAGGTCAACCAAAGGAGCCCCAGTCGGTGGTGGCCGGAGGGAAAGAAAGTTTGAAAAAAAAGAGAAATGCCCCTAGACATTAAGCTTGCCAAATCTCATGTAAATCTGTTGAACAGTTCGAAAGTTAATAAAGTTCAAAGATTCAGGTTTAACATAGAAGTCACCTTATGTTATCCTATGGGAAAATTTGCAACTTTGGAGTGGAGTGCTGTACCTATGGAACTGTTGTCCATTTCTTCACCAGACCAGCAAAGGACACATCTGTGGGGCAAGGACATGCAACCCTGTAAATTTCAGCCCCTAAGTCCTAACCGTTTTCTTACTATGAAGTGGCAAAGAAACTGGTTTGGGGATCTGTTTACCTGTTTTCATTTTCAGATCATATATTTTTTCCCAGAGGCTAGAATGGGAAACTTTAAAGTTTAATAACTTTTGAATGGATTCATATTTTTCACCAAACCTTTAAAAGGCACATCTGTGAGACAAAGGCTTTCCACCCTGAAAATTTCAGACCACGACCTAAAGCCATTTCTGAGATCCAGGCAGACAAAGAAATGTCAAAAAACCATGGATAATTCAGTTTTTTTCAACAATCTATATCTTAGAAACAACAAAACAGATTCCTACATAAGTTGGCAGGTTAAGTGATCTACCGATAATCATTAAGCATGCCAAATTTCATGCAAATCCATTGAACAGTTCTAAAGTTATTAACATTCAGAAATGCGGGTTTTACATAGCAGTTATCTTTCACCATAACCATACTGGCACTGCCGTGTCAGTATTATACTTGCTCGGTAAGGCAAGTGTAGGTAGGGTTGCATGGCCACTTCTATGTTAAACCTAAAATGTTGCACTTTAATAACTTTGCAACCATTTGTCTGATTCACCTGAAATTTAGCATGTGCATTGTCATACCATAGATCTCTGGATCTGTAAATTTTTGTTCCACTCGGATCTGGGGTTGAGGAGCTGTGGAGCATTGAAAAGTGTGAAAAAGCCTCAACTTTTGTGAATTCTTTGCTCATCTCCACAGCCTGAATGCTTTGTCTGTCTGGTCTGAAAATTTCAGGTGATATGGAAACTGGGTAAAGGATAGCCCTTTTGAAGATTTGGTGAAAAAACATTAATCCATTCAAAAGTTATTAAAGTTATTGGCTCAGGTAGTTACCTCTGAGATGCATATCCATGGTCACACTCTGGACCTGGTCTTCTTGCTTGGACTTGACATATTGCTGATCAGTGTTGATCCAGTCATTTGGTCAGATCATCATGTTTTTAGGTTCCAGTGTGGGGCCCCCATAAACTAACCACTTCTGTGGAAGCCATCCAGTAGCATCGAAGAGATAAATTAGAGCCTCACAAGCTCCAGGACTCACTGGTCATTTCAGATTTGTTGCAAGCTTGTGCTCAAGATCCTGAAGCCAGAGATGATGCCTATAATACAACCCTGATTGAGGCTCTGGACCAGATTGCATCTTACTGCATTTGCCCCTTGACCTCCCGACGCCACTCTCTTTGGTATTGTGCTGAGTTGTGCCAGTTGAAGACTAAGAGGTATAGGTTGGAGCATTCCTGGATATGATCCAGCTCTGAGGACAGGTTGGTGCTGCAACACCATTATTGTGAGTATCAGTGGGCAATTGTTCATAAGAAATCTGAATTTTTGTCACGATCAAGTGCTGTGGTAAGAAATTGCCCTGCTGTGCTGTTCCACACTGTTGTCAGTTGGTTAAATCCCTCCTGTCTCCAGTCCAGGGCAACTATTTCTACAGAAAAATATGAGCAGTTTGCGCAGTTCTTTGCCAACAAAGTGTCCTCTATCAGGTGCATATTTCCTCCTCCAGCCCAGTTCTTACTGGGGGTGGTGATCCCTCTGGGAGATAACATCTGCCTTATTGGTCTGAGTTTCAGCCGGTTTCGGCAGAGGAGGCTCTTTGGATTCTCACTAGTTTGCGTCCCACCACTTGTGCCTTGGAGCCAGGTCCAACATGACTTATCATCAGTAGCATGGACTGGTTGGGTCCTGTATTTGTTGAGATCATCCAGGGGTCATCAGAGGAGGGAGTTTTTCCCATGACTCTAAAACAGGCCTTGGTGAGACCCCTCTTAAAGAAATCTTCTCTTGATCCCACCGATCTTGCAAATTATAGGCCTGTCTCAAATCATCCCTTTTTGGGAAAGATTATGGAGAAATTGGTGGTTGACCAACTGGTGGAGTGCCTGGAATCATTATCTTTGAACCTCTCCAGTTAGGTTTTCAGCCTCGGCACAGCACTAAGATGGCTCTTGTCCGGGTAACACATGATCTCTTCATGGCGAGGGACCGGGGGCATTATACTATTCTTGTGCTCTTGGACCTTTTTTCTGCATTTGACATGGTTAATCACGAGGTGCTACTGAATTGACTGTGGGAGTATGTGGGCACCACTGGCACAGTGTTGCACTGGTTCCATTTCTTCCTCACTGGTAAATTGCAGCGTGTGGTTCTCAGGAATCTTTACTCAAATTCTTTTGCACTGTCTTCTGGGGTCCCGCAGGGGTCCATTTTGGCACCTTTGTTGTTCTCCCTGTATATGCTTCCGCTTGAAGAGATCATTAGATGGTACAACTTTGTTTTTCACTGCTATGCAGATGATACCCAGTTGTACCTGTCCTGTGCTCCCAATGACCTTTCTGCCTCAGATATGCTGAGTCATTGTTTAGCCAAAATCAATGACTGGATGTCTGCTAACTGGCTGTTTTTCAACCCTGGCAAGACTGAGTTTATGGAGATAGAGCTGGGTCATGGTGGTGTTTTCACTGATGGGAGGTTGCCTCCCCTTACGGTTGATGGCTGTCCTCTCTCAGTGACTGGGATGGTAAAGGATCTGGGTGTCATTCCTGATGACTGGCTGGATCTGCAAAAACAAGTTGCTTTGGTCATCAGGACTGGCTTTTTTTATCTTCGAAACATCGTCAGGATCCGTCCATTCTTATCCCCTTCAGACCTGGCTACAGTTATCCATGCCTTTGTCACCAGTTGTCTTGATTATTGTAATGCCCTATACCTAGGGTTATCTGGAGGTTTGATACATCACCTGCAGCTAGTGCAGAATGCTGCAGCTAGGTTGTTGACTGGTGCTTCTGTAAGGAATCATGTCACTCCTGTTCTGCGCTGTCTGCACTGGCTGCCTGTGAGTGCGCATATCACCTTCAAGATTGGCTTGTTAACTTCCAAGGCCCTATGTGGTTTGGAACCAGACTACCTAAAAGAGCTCCTCATTTCATACTCCTGGGTCCACCCTCTACACTCTGCTGATGCTGACCTGCTGGTTGTTCCATCTTCACACTTGAGAAGATCTGGTGACAGGGCCTTTGAAGTGGTTTCCCCACTCCTTTGGAATTCCTTCCTTCCCCACATTAAGGCAGCCAGCTCAGTCAAGGCCTTCAAAGCCTCTCTTAAAACATCTGTTTGAAAAGGTTTTTGATCTAATCTGATTTTACACTGAGTTTGTTTTAGTTATTTATAGGCTTTTACTTTATTGTTTTATGTAAAGCACTCAGAGCCTTTGGATGGGGTGCTATACTGTATAAAATAGATTTGCCTTGCCTAAAGTTTCACATTATATCCTATGAGAACAAAATATATGTTCTGTCTGACAGTGACAGATTCGTCCACGAAAGCATCTTTTTCTGTCGCAAATGCCCTCTGTACTGTCGTGCTCCTGCCATCTTGTTTTCAGTTAGCAGTGGAGAAAAAATGTTGTAATTCAATTTTACTGGCCCTTGGTAAACACTAAGACTTGTGTTTACCTAATTGGGGCCAGAGGAACTCAATGTTGCCATTATTTTTTATGTTTGCTTGTGCCCATGTACAAGAGAGCATTATCTGCGGCAGCATAGGAGGGAAGTGGGTTGTGGAAGTGACTGTGGCGCAAAGGAGGCACAGCATTTGGGGCTGGTATTGGTGAACTAATGGAGGCACAATGCTGATGACACTGGCTTCAAAAGTGCCAACAACATAATGTTTTTGCCGCAGCAATGGGCCGCCTCATCATTGGAGCGTCAACCATTCCGCTGCAATAAGTGAGCGACCCATCACTGCAGGGGCGGAACGTTAGTAGTGTAATATTGTTTGTGAACATGGTGGCACCTTGCCACCATGTTCTCAAACAATATTACTCAGCCCCCACTGCCGAGGTGGTGCGCAATCTCCCTTAGCAGCATGCACTCCCACCGAAACAGTCTTTGTTTGCCAACGGGGGACCCAATTCCTGTCAGCTTCAGTCCCCGTTCCAGTTTAATTTGCTGATGGGAGAGCCCACTCCCCATTGGCATAATGCCTCACAAAAGTAGGTTTGTGCCGAGGGGTGCCCATATCCCCTCGGTTTTGCACCCCCGTATGTGCCGATGGGGTGCCCATCCCCCTGTCGGCCAAGCAGCCCCTTAGCCAAAAACACTGGTTGACATGTTGCTGGGAGCCCACCCCAGTGTGCCAAATCCCCCTAAAACCAGAAAATGTCCTGCGATGTTTTTTAACCTGCAACCCAAGCGGTACCTCGTCGAGTCCATTGTCCCGCCCCAAACCGCACCCACCCTCTCGCACCCTGCCTCCCCACAGCCCCTCACCCAATACTTAACTCTGGAGCATGGCGTGATGATCTTCGGTGGACCGGGAACACGTCTGCACTCTTCAAAGCCGACCGCGAACTAAAGAAATGCCCGTAAGCTGTATAATGGCATAAATAGGGTTTTTTCAACTTTGGTGCTTATCTCAGGCATTTTGGGGAATTTTGCCACCAAATTTTCAACATGGGGTTATTGGGACCCCTTCTCATGAATTCAGGCACTGGCATGGCATTATTCGGTCCCGAAAGGTGATTTTGTGGACACTGCCTGGAATCACCTTTTGGGACGGATTAACAAAATGACAGTGCCCGTGCTCATGAGGTGAGCTTTAAAAAAGTCTATGTTGCAAATTTGGTGGAAAAAATCCAAGAAATGACTGTTTTATGAGTGTGTGTAGTGCAGTTGCTATGCACACTCGTAACTTCGCAAATTTGCAACATTTTCACACCAGATTTTCAACATCAGCATTTTGCTGTGCTTCCTTATCAACAGTATAGCTGTCATTTTCACATCCTGGCCAAAATGTGTTTTTGAACTTCCGGTGCAGAATAGCGCAGTCGCTGTGGGAAATCAGTGTTCGTGACACATTAAGAAAATCACAGTGACACTGTTCATGAGCAGAGGTCCTAAAATGCCTATGTTGAAAATTTGGCGTCGAAAGTCCATAAAATGCCTGTTACATGCATGCATTGCGCAGTTTCCCTGGGCTCAGAAGTACGAGAATTTTTGATATTCCCACTACAGATTTTCAACATTGCCATCTCTTCACACCTCCCTATGGATGGCACAGCTGTCATTCTTCACATCCTGCCCGATCTGCGTTTTCATACATGTGGCACAGAATGGCATGGTCGCAGTTGGAAGTCAAATTTCGGGACACATTGACAAAGTCACACTGCCACTCTTCATGAGAAGAGGTCCCAAATGCTTTCATGAGGTGAGGTCAGAAAAAGGCCATGTCGAAAATTTGTAGTGCAAATACCAACAAACGCCCGAGGCGTTAGGGTTTCTAACTATAATATCCCACCCTGTACAGACTGACAGGCATCAGGTTGTGCCTTTGGATGCTGACTGTACTACTCATGCCATCCCACCCCGCCAACCACTGACAGGCATCAAGGTGTACCTTGGACTCTTCGGCTCCACACTTCACTCCATTCTCCTATGATGCACCCATGTCAGCGTATATCCTTATGGAATGAGGTCACTGTAAAGCCAGACAACCCAAGGCACACCTCAACACGTGTCGGTGTCTGCATAACAGGGTGAGGTGACATGCCATGACTGTCATGGGAGACAACCCAAACACTTACCCCAATGCCTGTCTGTCTCTACAGGATGGAGGTGGGGTTGGCATGAAGTTCCATACTTCACTGCCATTCCTATTCTGCATCTGTCTAACTCCTGCATTTCCAATGCTAATACCAGCAAGCAAACATTCGGCATTGACAAATGATTGTTTAAATAAGATTTAGCCCTCAATACTTTCACACCACTCTTTTGCAAATCTGCTGAAAATGTCGAAGTTTGTGACAATACTGCCAAACATTGTCATTTCTTTGCCACCTCACTGCTACTACACGATTTGGACTTTTAGAATGAAATTTGCAGGGTGGCAAGCCCTTGCACCACAGGTGTGCCTTTTGCTGGTTTGGTGCAAACATTTACACCAGTTCCAGAGTTACGGCACTCCTAAGTTGTGAATTTTCCCATGGGATACCACTGTGACGACCGCACAACCTTTTGGTGCCTATATCTTGAAATCGGTTCGAGATACGGATTTTTAGCTATGTCCATCTTAGTACATCAAACATGTGTGGAGGTGGCTAGGTCATGAATACAACTGTGAAAGAATTTTTCTGCAGTTGCTATGGTTACTGAGATATTGCCAAATATGTTTTACAAGGGTTGCTTGGAATGCCTCCAGGCCTGTGCTGTGTGTATGTACTTATGTATAGGTGGGAGTGCAGGGCCTAGAGGGCCCATGCTCCCACCTATGCACACTATTTATGCTAAACTGGGAGCACTGATCTTTCCTATGCTATGCCTCTACAGTCATGGGTGACAAGGAGTGCAGGGACTAGAGGGCCCGCACTCCCACCTATGGATACCATTATGCAAACTAAAGGCACAGGGCCCTACTGCCCTATGTTTCTATACTTACAGGTAGGAGGGAGCACAGAGCCCAGAGGACCCACTCTCCCACCCAAGGATACCATCTTGCAATACTGGGAGCACAGGGACCTCAGTTGCTATGTCTATACACCTGTTGTTGGGTGGGATCGCAGGACCCAGAGGGTCCATGCTCCCAAATATGCATTCCATTATGCAAAACTGGGAGCACAGGGCCCTCCTGTGCTATACTTCCACACTGATGGGTGGGTGGGCGTGAAGGGCCTGCGCTCCTTCCTATGGATATCATATGAGCAACATTTCACTTTCTCAAAAATAATGGAAATTCATTGCAAAAACTCCATTAATGCATCAACTAGGGTTGATGTCACACCAACAAAAGTATAGAAATTTGATGTTAGGGTTACCAACCCTATCCCCCACATCCCCCCAACATCCACAGACTCAGAAGCACCAGGGTGTGCCTTGGGGTTGTTGGGCCTAACTCTCTCCCCATTCTCCTATACTGTACCATCTCAGCTTGTTAACACATGGAATGCAGTGAGAGTTGGGACTGATGACCCCAAGGCACACCCCGGCGCCTGTTGGTCTGTGGATGTTGGAGGGGTGAGGGGAGATAGGTTTGATCACCTTAACATCAAATTGCCAGACTTTTGTTGGTGTGGAATCAACCCTAACTGATGCATTAACTGAGTTTTCTGCAATGAATTTTATATATATATATATATATATGAAATGGTCTCTTGATATGCCAAGTTTCATTTTGATTGGGAGTGCAAGGCTGGAGATATGTAGTCCCAAAATGTGTACACCACCATTTTTGTCAAATTCTTTCTTTGATTGTTTCATACTTTGCACTTTAATAACTTTGCAGTACTTCTTGCCATTTGCATTAAATTTGGCATGTGCCCTCAGAGACAGATGGTCTCTTGCTATGGCAAGTTTCTTCATATTTGGGTGTACACCTCTGGAGAAATGCAGTCCCAAAATGTGTATATCACCATTTGTTGTCAAATTATTTCTTCACTTTTATGTTAAACTTAATAGTTTGTTCTTTAGGCTATGACTCCTCGTGGTCCCTTCCCCCTTCAGTATGAATACCCCCTTTGTCTCTCCACATAAGGCTTATCCACCATTCCAAGGATCATCTTAGACACCCTCCTCTGGACCTTCTCCAGGAGCATAAAGTCCTTCTTTAAGTCAGGGCACCAGAACTGCACACAGTACCCCAGGTGCAGCCTCAACAAGGATTTGTACAGTGGCAGAATTATGTCTTCCCTTCTCAAAGTGATTCCCCCTAGCAGTCTACCCCAGCATTCTGTTTCCCGTAGCCCAGTGATACTCAGTCCTGATTGGCTCAGGAGCCACATGAGCAGCCAGCAGTGACCAAAGAGCCACAACATTCATCGGACCTAGTAAATAGTGGGAAAAGAGAGTTTACAAGATTAAATCCTCTCCAGTACCCTCTTTTACACATGTGAGCCAAATATTTCCCATCTCCACCTCTTTGAAAGCAGCACTTATGAGTCTCTTTTTTCAAGCATGTTGGGAAAGTGGGCTGAATCCTGTCAGAAGGAATAATAACATTTTTACTTTGTAGCTGTTCAAGATTAAATGTGAAATCTAACCAAAAATAATAAAAGCATAACAGTATGATAATGTTCTGGCCTATGTGTGCGCCTGATATTTAAACTTGCCACCTACACATGAACCTGTTGTCATCACTGCATGCAGAGTGATTGTCAGTTTTCTGCTCTCTCCTGCTGAGCCTACCATCTTGCCACTCACACGTGGACCTGCTGTCATCTTCCCCATCTGCCTCCACTTTCTGGCATATTTTTAGATGGCATTTTCCATACCTGAACCTGCTGGAATTGCTCCATTTTGCTGTGCTGGGCAAATCCAATCAAGCTATTTCACTTTTGATCAAAAGAGCACCCCCACACACACACACGCACATAACCATGGTTGATTAAATTGAGAAGAGCTGCAGGTGATAAGGAGTGGGGTGGAAAGGATGAGAAGGGACTTGGCAAGGTTAGAGGAATGGTCAAATGTATGGCAGCTTAGATTCAATGCTAAGAAGTGCAAGGTAATGCACCTGGGAAACAAAAACCCAGGGGAAGAGTACACAATGGGGGGTGAGATACTAACAACAACAAAAATGGAAAGGGACCTGGGGGTAGTCATATCAGATGACCTAAAGGTGGGCAAGCAATGTGAGAGGGCAGCAAGGAGGGTTGGGGGGATGCTGGGATGCATAGGGAGAGGCATCACCAGTAGAAAACAGGAAGTTATTATCCCTCTACAGACAGTTGGTGAGACCCCATCTGGAGTACTGCGTGCAGTTCTGGAGACCCAATCTCCGCAAAGACATAGACAGGATGGAAGCTGTCCAGAGGAGGGCAACTAAAATGGTGCAGGGTCTGCACCGGAAGACATATGAAGAGAGACTTAAGGAGCTAAATATGTATAGCCTCGAGGAAAGGAGGGAGAGGGGGGACATGATATAAACTTTCAAGTACCTCAAGGGAATCAACAAAGTCCAAGAGAGTAGCATCTTTCAAAAAAAGAGGTGTGCAAGAACAAGGAGCACAATTTGAAGATAGAAGGGGGCGGCTCGAGAGGTAACTTGTTAAGTATTTTTTCACAGAGAGGTTGTGGATGCATGGAACGGCCTTCCGGAGGAGGTTGCGGAGTCAAAAACAGTGGTGGAATTCAAGCATGCATGGGACAGTCATAAGACAATTCTAGGGGGTGGGGGTAGGAAGAAGTAGGCTGCTGGTTAACTAGGATCTGCAGCTTATCCATTAGGTAGGGAAATGGGCAGACTGGGTGGGCCAAGCGGTCCTTATCTGCCATCAAAATCTATGTTTCTATGTAATGCACTCAGGAGCCACAGGTAATAAGTTTAAGAGCCACTTGCGACTCAAGAGCCGTGGTCTGAGTGTCACTGTCTTAGCTGCTGCTTTCCTGCATTGTCCTGAGTGATTCATTTTACCAGTGGTCACTACTCCCAGATCTTTTTCTTCCTCTGAGACTGTTAACTATAACCCCCCCCCCAATTTGTAGCTGTACACTGGATTCTTAGCTCCCAAGTGAAGTACACTGCACTTCCTAATGTTAAATCCCAGCTGCCATGTGACTGACCACTGTTCTAGTCTTTCTACATTTTCCTAGAGTGTTCTTCTTCCCTCCTCACTGTCCACCTCTGCACTTAGTCATCAGCAAACAGCATCATATTTTTCCTAACTCCCACTGTAATGTTGACATGAAAGCATTAAATAACAATAGGGAAAGGAAAGGAAAGGGGAAATTGTTTAACCAGGAAAGGCACACTAAGCCAGAGCTTGTTTCCAGATGCGACCTGGGAGTACAAGGAAGTTAAGTGGCTTGCTCAGGGTCACACAGTATGCAAGTGGGGGATGATGGGATTCAAACCCAGGTCTCCAGGTTTGCAGCTCAGTGCCTTTAACCACTACGCTATATTGCCTTCAATAGACACAGAACTGAACCCTAAGGGACCCAGCTAATGACCCTTCAGAGTGTCGATAGCTCCTTTGCTACCACCACCTGCTGTTGTCTGTTGCTTAGACAGTTCCCAATCCACATCATCAACCTTTCCCAAACCCCCACATCACTCTGCTTTCCCAGCAGTCTCCCATGTGGCACAGAATCAAATGCCTTACTGAAGTCTAGATATAAAACATCAACCGACTTACCACCGTCCAGAGATCTTGTCACCCAATCAAAAAATTCAACCAGGTTAGTTTGACAAGATATCCCCTTGGCAAAACCATGTTGCCTGATATCCTGAAGTCCACTTACCTCCATGAACTTCACTAGCCTTTCCTTCAATATACTTTCCAATAGTTTCCCCATTATGGACGTCAGTCTAGAGTTTCCCCATCTATATATTTACATCATTTACATCTGTGCTGTGCAGAAGAATGGCATTGCTTATTGCAAGATAATTAAGGGCAACACAAGGAGGAACCCATCCATACTTTCAGCTTTCTTGGTATAGAAAATGTGATCCTGAGTCCGAGGGGTGGGGATTGGGAAAAGGAAATTTGAAAATGGGAGAGTTACTGGATAAACATTCTCAGTACCAGAAATGGTAAAAGTCTAAGTGATGCAATAAACCTGGTGGCATTTTTGTGAGAACGTAGCTAATGTGATGAGTGCATAAACATGTGGTATTTCATTTGCATCTTTCTGATTGAATAATAGCGTACTGTCATGTTTTATTTGAGCATAGGTAGCTGTAAATGAGTGACTTGACAATGATGACATTTGTCAATGACGTTCTAAAAGGGCATTTCTTTTGAATGTTTACTAGCTCTACTTAGATTACTGCACATATGCATGTGATGTGTTATGTATGAAAGATAATCCACTACATGGAATGAATGAGGATATGATTCCACTATCTCAAAAAGAATGGAAATTCTTTGCAAAAACTTTGTTAATACCAGTTAGGTTCAACCTAATACCACAAAAGTGGAGAAATGTGGTGTTAGGGTTTCTAGCCCTAACTCTCAACCCCCATCCTCCAAGCAACAAAAGGAAAAAACATTAGAGTTTTAGGTCTCCGGAGTCTTGGTGAATCAGTGGTGGGGTCTTTCTTGGGGTTGTTAACCCTAATGCCCACCCCACTCCCTGAGCAAACAACATCAGACTTTTTTATCTTTTTTGTGGGCCCTGCGTGAAGAAAGGTACAACAGACTGTGTTGGCAACATGTGGCGAGACATAATTCTGTACCTTTGAAGAGTGTATCACTATGAGGCGATGGCTTATTTATTTATTTATTTAGCTTTTGTTAACCAGATAAGCACACTAGACAAAAACAGATGCCTATTTTCAGGTGCGGCCCAGGAGGTTACAAAGCACTAAGGAAGCAAGTTACAAAACAGGCTGTGCAGAGCTCAGGTAGACAAATATACAGACATTTCAAAATGGGGCAGAAGAGGCAATTCAACATAGCATAGAATACGTACAAAGGGAACAGGTGATTAATATACAGACATTTTAAAATGAGACAGAGAAGCAAATTTAAAATACCATAGAGTATATACACAAGGAACACTGTGAGCAGGTAAGGTTGGAAGGACAGCCAAACGCAGAGCTCAGGTAGGTGCCCCTCAAAGAGAACCAACGTATCAGGTGTGACATTTGTTTAGGGGAGCCACTGGCATCTTAAGTGCAACTGCAGGCTGAGGAGAACAGCAAGTGATCCCAGAGGGAGTTACAGAAACAGGTATGGGAGGGTGTAGTACAAACATGGGTAGGAAGGGAATTCCATAATCTCAGAGCACATGACGCAAATGCTCTGTCACCCATTTGGCTGTGGGTATTGGGAAACCTGGAATATTGCAGGACCATGTAACCTTAGGGAATAAGAAGAGAGGGCAGGTTTGAGGAGCTCTGCCAGAACAGGAGTGGCCGTTCTTACCACCTTGTCAGTGAAACACCCTAGGACAAAGCTTTGATGCCTGACCAGGTGGAAGCCAAGTAAGCTTATTATAAAGGTCATAGTGGTGGGTGAGACAACTGGCTGCAAGGGCAAAGTGGCATATATTATTGTAGGCCATGTTCCACTTGGAGAGGTGAGTTTTAGCAGCATGAGCAAATGTGATGAGTCCATAGCAGAGCATGGGGAGAAACACCCCTCTCACCTGCACAATATGCGTGGCGGGGGTAAGACTGTTTTGCTTTGTAAGCCAGACCCAGCTTACTATTTACAGCTCTACATACATGGTGAATATGCTGGGAGAGGTCAAGCTGAGGGTCAAGGGTAACTCCCAAGTAGCAACCATCAAGGGGGAACCATCAGCGCTGGTAATGTTCAGGGGCACAAGTGACGTTTTTAACTTCACCCGGGAACAAAAGAGCATGGCCTCTATTTCCTGAGATTGAGGACAAGTCTGTTCTCTTTTAGCCAGGACTAGATATTGCTAAAATCAATGTTTAGCTGCCAGTTGATGACATTAATGTCACAGGAGTGGATAAGGATGACCAGGTCATCTGTGTATAAGGTTGTACTGCAATGGGATGGCACAATAGGGGAGACTGTTTACAAATAGGGAGAAAAGGATGGGCCCAAGGCCAGACCCCAGAGGAACTCCAGACTTAACTGGAGTGAGCTCGTGAGGGCCTTGTTCAATTTTGTGAGTTCCTGCCTTCCTTGGAGGTAATTGGAAAACCACCCAAGGATGGGGGCAGATGAGCCAAGGGACCGGAGTTGCGAGCACAGTACATGATCAACCAGGTCAAAGGCCTTGGAAAGGTCAATGAAGATGGCTCCAGTGAGTCTGCCTTGATCCATGGCAACGCTGACCTCAGAGGTCACTTTAGCAAGGGCAGAGGAGGTGCTGTAACCCTTACAGAAGCCTCGTTGAGCTGGGGTCAGCAACTCGTGTGACTAGATATATTCGGAAAGTTGAGAAGCAACAACTTTTTTCAAGGCATTTGCTGACAGCTGATAAGAGGGCAATGGGCCAATAGTTTTCAAGATTTTTTGGATCACCTTGTTTGAGAACCAGGACCACCCTTGACTCCGTCCAGAGGTCAGGGATATCCCAAGAGGAAAAAGACGAGTTAAAGATATGGAAGATGGATAAGGCAATGAAAGGGGCACCAAGGTGGAGGAGTTTGTGCTCCAAGTTATCGTGCCTAGCACTAGAGTGAGGGGAAATACCAGAGAGTAGTCTCTGTGTCTCCCACTTGGACACAACCTTGAAATAAGAAGGGGGCAAGAGACAGATTTTCACTGGGAGCTGTGGGGCACACCTCGCTTATCAGGATCCAGATGAGGAAATAGGGAGGTGTATGCAGACAGGTAAGAGAAGTGAGAATTAAAGGCATTAGTATTTGTGAGTAGATTGTTACAATTTGAGTACCTAGATGCCAGTGGGGCACAGGACTCAAGGCAGCATGGGTTCACAGTGGGAAGATCATGTCAGATGAATCTAATTGATTTCTTTGACTGGGTGACCAAAGTAGTAGACCGGGGGGTGCTGTGAACATGGCCTACCTAGACTTTAGCAAGGCATTTGACACAGTGCCACACAAAAGATTAATAATCAAATTAACCAGCCTGGGAGTGGGTCCCAGGGTGGTAGCCTGGATAAAACTTTGACTGGACAACAGGACACAGAAGTTAATTGTAAATGGAGTCCACTCTGAAGAAAGAGGGATTAATGTCTTTATAAGTGACATTGCAGAGGGACTGGAAGGAAAAGTATGCCTCTTTGTAGAAGACACAAAGATCTGCAACAGGGTTGATACACAAGGAGGCGTGGAAAGGATGAGAAGGGACTTGGCAAGGTTGGAGGAATGGTCAGAAGTATGGCAGCTTGGATTCAGTGCAAAGAAGTGCAAAATAATGCACCTGGGAAACAAAAACCCTGGGGAAGATTACACAATGGGGGGGGGGTAGTAACAATAACAAAAATGGAAATGGACCTGGAGGTAATCATATCAGATGACCTTAAGGTTAGCCAGCAAAATGAGAAGGCAGTAGGGAGGGCTGGGGGATACTGGGATGTATAGGGAGAGGTATCACCAGTAGAAAACAAGAAGTTGTTATCCCTCTGTACAGACAGTTGGTGAGACCCCATCTGGAGTACTGTGTCCAGTTCTGGAGACCCCATCTCCACAAGGACATAGACAGGATGGAGGCAGTCCAAAGGAGGGCAATTAAAATGGTGCAGCGTCTGCAAAAGAATCTGTTTGAGGAGTGACTAAAGAGCTTAATATGTATACCCTTGAGGAAAGGGGGGGGGAACATGATAGAAACTTTTAAGTACCTCAGTGGAATCAACAAAGTCCAAGAGGGTAGCATCTTTCAGAAAAAGAGATGTGCAAGAACAAGAGGACACAATTTGAAGATAGAGGGGAGACGGCTCAGGGCAATGTGAGAAAGTATTTTTTCACAGAGAGGGTGGTGGACGCATGGAACAGCCTTCCTGAGGAGGTTGTGGGGTCTAAAACTATGGGAGAATTCAAGAATGCACGGGACAGACATAATGCAATTCTTGTGGGGGATAGGAAGAAATAGGCTGTTGGTTAACTAGTGTCTGCAGCTTATCCATTAGGTAGGGAAATTGGCAGACTAGGTGGGCCAAGCGGTCCTTATCTGCCGTCAAAGTCTATGTTTCTATGTAAAAAAGTCTACTGAATACATGGACTACTTTCATCTAAAGTAGTATCAGCTGAAACCATTTATGTCTTTAAACTAATGCCAAGTAAGTATGCAACAGTACTTATGTACGTCTGTACGTCTGTGCATACTTACAGATGCATGCATGTGTACACATGTACTTACATACATAATGCTAGATAAGAACATAGAAGGCTATGTAAAATGAGATGGTGGCTGAAGAACTTAAGGGACCAAAGGTGGTATTACTTTTCTGTTTTCCTAATTCTGCAGTCATTTCTTTTATGCATTTTCAGGTAAAGTCCATGAGGAGATTGGCAGGGTACTCGGTAAAGACCGGAGCCCCAGATTTGAAGACCACGTGAACATGCCTTTCACAACTGCAGTCATCCACGAAATCCAGCGTTATGCTGATATTGTCCCACTTGCATTGCCACATATGACATACAAGGATACTGATGTGATGGGGTTCTTCATTCCTAAGGTACATACTGTATTGTGAGAGACTGCATTAAAGTGTTAATCTGAGACAGTAAAGGCTGCTTGTACCTAGTACATATAAGGGCCAAGATCAGTGGTAACCACATTGTTTTCTTCTAAGTTTGACAGGTAGCAAAGGATTAATTACCAATGGCCTTGTACTACCAGCACAATATGAAATTTAAGCACTGCACATACAGTAGTCTGAAAATGTATGTGTTTGAATTAGTGTATTATAAATAATGCAGTAGATTATATCCATAATGGTAATTTTGAATGACAGTCCCACTGTGGTATGGGATTCCAGAACTTACTTTGTTTTTGTCTGAGTTTGACATACAGGGCCGTAGTTTCAAAGCGTGGTGCAGGGCTAGCGCCAAGTCCTACACCATGACACTGAGGGTCACACCAAACATCTTCACCGCAACTACACTTGATTTCGCAAGCTCCGTAAAACATCCCCTCATGATTGACACAAGATAAACCAGAAGAAGTTTGTCTGACATGCAGCAATTGGCACACGGGATAGAAAATCCCAATCGCCAGCGAGGAGAGTGCCTCAAGACCTGTGTGCCATATGATTGGCACATCAGGGACTTGTGGCATTCTGGGAGATTGAAAAATCTGGCCCACTGAGTTAACGACTGCCTCCCCCCAAGAAAAAAACTACAGACACCACTCTAAACAAAACAAAACTCGACACTAAGCTGTAGTAGTTTACTAGAATCATAATGCTTTCTTAAGAAGATGGTAAAGATTAGCTAATAATATTCCACACACACAGATAATTTTATGTTTTGCGGCTACTCCCACCTATGAGGTACAACACTAAGTTTGTCCCATGGTACCTGGCCACAGTCTTGGTCGATGCTGGAGGTAATTATTAAGTGGTATGGTGCTTCCACCTATGGTGATCCTTTTTGACAGATGGCTGCTAAGATGCTGAAGAACAGAAAATGAATGCAACCCTCACCCCCATTGACAGGGAACCTTTATAGGTATGCACAAATTCTGCCAACTTATATTCTAAGCATGCACACTAAGCAAACAGAATACTATTCTGAGCACAATACATGCAGTTCATAATGAGGGATATTTATTAGGGACCACTCAAGGATCTGGATCGGAAAAGGAATTATTTAAATGCAGCAGAACAATAACTTCTAGATCAGCTCCCATAAATCCCATCATCACCCTCTGGTAAGTACCCACACAGTATTTACTGTTTCCCCCTACTGGTGTACACATATTCCAAAGTCCCTTGGGAGCTCCCAAATAATCATTAAATGTGTGCATACTGCAGGCAGTTGCGTGCTCGATGTTGGACCCCAGTACACTATTCACTGATGACTGTTGTTCAGAGATCCCACACACATGTTTAAACAGTGCCTCTAGTTGCTCCTGGCTGTTGCAGTTCTACCAATGGACTTGCAATAAATACAAGCTTGGGTGGAGGTGGGCATACTACCTGCCTCAGCCATTTTAAAGCCCAATAGTCCTTTGAGCCTCTGCAGTAGCTGTTTTTTTTTCTTTTTTTGAATTAATGATCACACAATGTTATGTTATGTTAATCCTGGTCTAATTGTCGTACTGCTATTGCTGCATCTGCTTAACTTGGTCTCGGTACACCTGGCCCATAGTGGGACTGGCACTTTTAAACTGTGATCTGACAATCTTTTATTTTCTAGCTGCCGCTTAGATAGACTAGATATTATCAATCTAGAGAGCTTGTGTAGCAATCAGACAGCAATTAGCAAACGGCCTGTACTACCTTGGTGTTCCCCTGACCTGCTGCTCTCCCCGTACCCCATCGAAATTGTTTCACTTACACCTACCCTCCCACTCCCTTGCTGCATATAAAGGCTCATGTCCTCTTTCCTTATCCCCACAGGGTGCAGACTACGGAGGATCCTGTGGTGCGTGTGGGCTGCCGATCTGGCCCTCCACCCCCCGAGAACCCACCGACTGAGAAAGGAACTCTGCCCTGAGCCAGAGAAGGGCGCTGATTCGAGCTACTGAGGATCCTGTGGTGCATGAGGGCTGCCGATCTGGCCTCCACCCCCACCCCGAGCAGACCGCTGACTGAAGGTAACTCTGCCGCTGAGCCAGAGGGAGGCGCTGATTATGCGACTCTCCTTTAGACATTGTTTTGTTGGATTTCTGCCCATTTCTTGCGCGAAACTCTGCAAGGCTACCTGGACAGAGGTGCTTCCTACCTTGACTCAAGGATTGCCAGGGCGCTGAGTCCGATCACCTCTCAGCCTGCATTCCTGTGCCTTCTGCTGTGCGGAGCACTGGCCCCGCCGGCTGCGCCGGCTGCCCCACCACTCCCACCACCACCCCTGGTCATCACTCGTTGATATAGTGGAGGTCACGTGTTGCTGAAAAACCTATCAGCCCACTTCTCCATAAGCAAGCTATATTATACATCCACTAGGGGTGTTTCAACATTTATTGCGATATTTCTGTCCCAAATTCCAACAGATCACAAAGCTGCAAGCTCCTTTCATTCCACTAGGGGCTTTTTCCACAAAAGGGCTTTTCCGCCTTCCTAAATCACTGTACTGCCAGCTCAGTGCCACTTGCAGCCCCCTCCTATATACCACGTGTTTACACATGGTTCACTAGCTCCTAGCTGAGTCTACCTCTCGATCTTGTCCCCGCTCAGCCTACCCCCCCCTCCTCCCCTGACTTGATGCTCTACTAGGGTCCCTCATCCCTGAGAAGGGCTGCACGCTTTCTGTGACATGGCTCCCCTCGCTCAGGCTGGTCCCTCAGCCAACAGACTGGGTACTCTGGCGCACTCGGTCTCCTTCAGTCCTCCATCTGCCTGGGTGATGGCTAAAGGGTTAAAGATAGCCCACTTAAACATCCACAGCCTCCTACAAAATCATGTGGAGCTAACTGCCTGGACTGCCTTCTACAAGCCCGACATCCTGTGCATCACAGAAATGTGGCTCAAACCTCGCACCCCTGACTCTGCCTGCTCCCTCCCGGACTACGGCATGGTCCGACTTGACAGGGCCGGCAATAAAAGAGGCGGGGATGTACTCATTTACCATAAGGTCCACTTAAACGTCTCCATTGTGCCGCACCAAACCCTGGGACCCTCACCCTGCGAGTTTCTCCACACACTTCTTCTACTTGGTAACACCAAGAAGGTGCACTTAGTGTGTGCATACAACCCTCCCAAGGGGGGTCTGCCAGGACTCACGACGCTCATAGAGCTACTCCGGGATAAGGTGGGCTCAAGTGAGCTCCTCATCCTTGGTGACCTAAACCTTAATTGGCTGGGGCCCAGTGCCAAATTGTTTGAGCCAATGCTCTCAGGCCTCTCCCTCAGTCAGGTTATCACGGAACCCACCAGGCTCTCCTATCATGGTGACAAGTGGACGCTCATTGATTGGGTCCTGAGCAACCGACCTGACAAAATCATCAACTCGGGGCTCCTTCCTGACTCTATCTCTGACCACGCGCCGATCTACTGCATTTGGGGCTCGAACCCGACCAAAGTTCCCTGCAGAGTGATACAAATGAGGGACTACTCAAAACTTATAGTCCCAAACTACCTGGAGGACCTACAGGGAGCTGACTGGTCCCATGTCATTGCTACGCATGACCCCATCGAAGCCCTCGACCTGTTCATTGCAGCATTTGCCCTGCTTCAAAATAGGCATGCTCCCCTATCTAAGAGGAGAGTCAGAGGCTCGGTCACGAAATGGCTTTCCAAGTGAGCTCCTCTCACTTATGAAGCAGCGAGACAAGTCCTGGGCTAAATACAGGGCATCCCACAACCAGAAAGACCTCCAGGAGTACAGACAGCTAAGGAACTTCTGCAAACGGGCCATACGTACTGCGAAAAGTGAGTACTGTAGTGCAGCACTGGTTGCCGCTGCAAATGACCCACGACGTTTCTGGAAGAACGTGAAAAATCTGGTTGGTGGTTCTACCAAAGTACAAGTCACCGACATGAACATTGGTAAGGCCAGCTGCAATAACCCCCATACCATTGCCTCCTCTTTTAACCGCCTCTTCATTGACCTGCCGGCTGCCACCCCCCCCACAGTCCTCTGCCCCAGCTCACTCTTACAGGTCCCCACCCCTCGTCCGCCTTTCTACCTCAAAAAGATCACTGTGGGTGAGACCCAGGCTTTCCTTGATGGTCTTTCTCACCACACAGGAGTGGGTCAGGACAGCCTGGAACCCAGACTACTCAGCCTGGGTGCCCCCTTCATCACCCATCCTCTTGCCCACATATTCAACACCTCACTTATCTCAGGGGTCATCCCTGACATATGGAAAGTTGCCAGGGTTTTCCCCATCTTGAAAAGTGGTGACCCTAAGGATATAAACAATTATCGCCCTATCGCAATACTATCGGCTGCCTGCAAGCTATTGGAAAAAGCCGTTGCATCACAACTTTCCCACTACCTACAGGGATATGGTGTACTTTCCTCATCTCAGCATGGCTTCTGTAAAGGCCACAGCACCTCAACGGCACTTGCTGAGGTCACCACTAGGATCAGGACTGCAATAGATCAGGGCAAGTTGATGGGGGCTACATTGGTTGATCTATCCAAAGCCTTTGACCGGGTGGACCATCCCCTCCTCCTCTCCACACTTCAGACCCTTGGCTTCTCTCTCTGTGCCCTCGACTGGTTCTCGAACTACCTCGGGGGCAGGCAGCAACTCATCTGTTTCAATCGGACCCTCTCACCCCTCTTACCCGTGAACAGTGGGGTACCACAAGGATCTGTCCTTGGACCTATCCTGTTCTCCCTATTCATCAATGAGTTACCCTCTGTTGCCACAAAGGGCACTCAACCTTGATGCAGATGACCTGGTCACCTTAGTCAAGCGCCTGATGCCACCAGCATCAATAACCAGCTCAACTCTGACTTCTCGCATATCAGGCGTGGCTGGATGGGCATAAACTCACAGTCAACTTGAAGAAAACCCAGGTCATGCTATTGCTTTGGCGGCCAAAATCTCCTCTTGCACTACGCCCCTCAAAATCCATGGGTCCAGCAACTCCCTCTTGCCGACAGTCAACTCAGCTAAGTACCTGGGGGTCACCCTCGACCCTCTCCTTGACCTCTCCGGACATTTTAGAAATATATGTAATGCTACTAATGGCAAACTCGGCCTAGCTCATAGGGCAAAAGACTGCCTTACCCCCGCGGCCCGGTTGGCTATAGCTAAGGGGATATTACTTCCAACCCTTCACATGGTCTCGTTGCCTTTGCCTCCATCCCATCCTCAAGCCTCACTAAGTGGGACACCACGTACAACAACATCTGCTGCTTTGCCCTCTCAGCCCCCCATCTCACACACCGATGTACACTCTACTCGCGACTGGAATGGCTCCCCCCCTGAAAAACACCGGACCTACATCATGGGAAACTTCATTGACAACATAATTCGTACGGCCACTCCTGCCTCTCTTGCCCTCCCCTTGAAACATGCTTCCCCCATCTACCACCTCAGGTCTTGCGTGTCCCAGACCCGCCTGGTCCCCAAGACCCGCACCCTCTCAGGAGATCGGGCGTTTACCACCCATGCCCCCAAACTGTGGAACTCCCTTCCTTTACAAGTTTGTGCATCCCCTTCCCATTCCACCTTCAAAACCTCCCTCTGGAACTTCCTAAAACCTGCTGTGCCCTGCCTGTGTGCCACTTAACGCCCAGTCTGACAGCCCTCCCTCCTCCAATGGTACCCCAGCTAGGCTCTTTCTGCCCCGCCACCTTGGTGAGGCACCTTACCAGTGGTTATGTTATGTATTGTCTATTATCAGCCTAGGTGGGGTCCTATACCCCTTTGCTGCCCCTAGGCCTGTATGTACCCTATGACCCACTGTTGTTGCATATATGCTTATCCCTATGCTATGTACTTCTGCTTTAATAACCCTTGTTGTTTCACTCCTGTGTTGGAGCATGCCGCTCCAGGTTTGTACTGTGACTATGTATTTTTCTCATGTATACCGTGTAACTATGTATTTCTCTCATGTATGCCTTGTAACTCTCCCGGGTCGCACCTGAAAATAGGCACCAGCTGTCTAGTGTGCTTACCCGGTTACCAAAAGCAAATAAATAAATAAGTACCAGAGGCCATTACTCTGGTGAGCATAGTAGTCCCTATCTAATCTTCTCTCCATACCAAAGAAAAGAACAAACTTAAAAAAAAAACAGCCTATCACTAGCTTTACAGCTGGCAGTCAGTAGAAAGTGCAAAGGGTCTGGGGATTGTAGTGCTTCTCAACGGCTGGATGACTATAGATCATGGAACTGTATAATTTTTAAATAGTTTTAGTGGGAAAAATAGTATATCAGGTTAGGATAGCCAAAGTACAACTGCAGCTACCCCCTGTAGCAGTGCTTAATGTGTGTTCTTGTTTTTGGACGTTGCAAGGTGACCACACTATCAGGTCATTTCCAGGATGTAAACTATATAAAGTCAGACCCACCCAACAAGCAGCAGTGAGCTAAGGTGGAGGCGGGAATGACAGAGGCCATTATTGGAGAGAGCACAGCAGTCCCCATATAATCTGCTCTCTATCCCTAAAAAAAAAAATAAAATCCCCCAAGCCTATTTCTGTTGATGGTGTCAATGGAATGTGCAAGGGAGTCTGGAGATTGTAGTTTTTCAGAGTGCCTGAAGGACTACAGATCACAGAGGTGTATCATTTTAAAAGGTTTTAATGTGGAAAGCTGTATATCAGGTTAGAGTAGCCGAATTACAACTGTATGTGCACCCTGCAGCAGTTTTAATTGTGCATTCTTGTTTCTGGGCTATAAACCATGGAAAGTGAGATCCCCGGCAAGCTGCAGGCGAGCTTGGATGGAGGTGGGCACAGCAGAGGCAAGTATCTGCTATGTTAGCCATGACAGATGGTAGACACCAGGGGTTGGATTCTAGTAGGGGTTGTGATCACCACAGGGGACTTGTGGCAGGTGTTTCATGCAAGTGCCATCTTGAGCCAAACAGGGGGGATTTACTATTCCAGAAAGCCACTGCTGCAAGTCCCAGATGCAGCAAAACTTGACCAGCTCCCCCTGGTCTAACTTTGCTTCCGTGGGGGTACCCTTTTTACATGGCTCATGCCAAACCTTTGGTGCAAGCTGCCATAAAATGGGAAAACTGTCACAACTGCTCCAGCCCTTCTGGAATCAGATTTCGTTGCATAACAGGGCTTTGATGCAGCTGCATCACACTTTGTGGTGGACACAGGGCTTAGTGCAAGCCCTGCATCCACCTTCTAGAATCCAGCCCCAGGAATCGTGGCTGTTTCACCCGGGAATGAGGTTCTCTGAAACTGCTAGCAATCTAGTTTGGTCAACCAAAAGAAAGTGAGAACAGTCATTTGTATTTTAACTTGTAGGTATGAGTAAGTGAACTACTAATGTGTGTGTACTTTTCCCATTCTCTTCAGTTCTCCTTAGATCTGTTTCTGTTTGGGATGGTGTGATATAAACAGTATCTACTTCTGACCTTTCTCTCTCTCTCAGAAAGAAACTCGCTTTAATGCAGTATACTGCCCCAGTATATTTCATAATAGGAAATAAATCCTTTATGAGTCACTTGCTATTGTTTATGTCACTGACTGGTTAAATAAACACTGCATACGGTATACTATAACTCACATTGATTTCAGAAGTTCCAATTTTTTCAGAGCTGTTTGTTTTCAGCATGAATAGCTGTAACACAAGCACTACAAGTTTTGACAATATGAAGGATCAACAAATGTCATACTCTGATAGAAACTACTGAGACACGTCAGATACAGATTGGTCAATACCAACAGGATCATCCACCAGAACTAGACACATAGTGGATTCTCTCCAGGGGGAGGGCCTCAAATAGCTGGTACAGCAACCCACGAGAGACAGGGCTATCCTGGATCTAGTACTGACTAACGGGGAAAGGATCACAGATCTCCAGGTAGAAGGTCACCTGGGAGCCAGTGACCATCACATGGTGTGGTTCAGTTTAGCCACTACATCTAAATCATCCCATTCCAAAGCAAAAATATGGGACTTCAGAGGAGCTGATTTTGATAAGATAGCCAACAGTGTTAAGCTAGCCATGGCAAGAAGAAATGCAGGTGAGGGGGTACAGGCAAAGTGGGCAAGCATTAAGGATGCAATACTTCAAGCAACATCCCATTGTGTTAGGGAGAAAAGCAAAAGAAGGAGTAAAACACTTTGGTTCTCAAAAACAGTAGCAGAAAAGATCAGAGCCAAAAGGTTGGCCTTCAGGAAATATAAGGGAACACAGCGGGACAGAGATAGGGAGGCACACCAAACTTCCCTAAGGGAAGCAGGGAAGTCAGTAAGACAGGTTAAAGGCCCAAACCGAGGAAACACTAGAACGAACAGTAAAAGAAGGGGGCAAGAATTTTTATAGATACATTAGTGAAAGGAGAAAGTCCAGAGGGGGTATTGCTAAGATCAAAGGGGATGGGGGGGGGTGAGAAGGAGGAGGATCAAGGAAAATCATCTATCCTAAATAAATACTTCTGCTCAGTATTTACTGAGGAGAAAGTAGAGCAGGGCCCACAGCTCAGCACCATGGACACAGGGGGGAGGGAGGTGTGCACAAGTCCCTTCACAAAAGAAAGGGTCCTAGCCTAAATGTATCAGAAAGCAATTAAAAATTGGAAGAATTTATGGATAGTATGTTAGAGGGTATTACGAGTAGAAGTAAATAGGCTACTAAAATCTCTCAAGGGCCTAGGAGAACAGAGAATACTGTGGGGTTGGGGAAAAAGTAAGGTGAGACAATACAGATGAAGAGGGGGAATGGAGAGCCTGAAGGCCCGCCATCATGGAATTAGTTATGGGGAGAAGTAGCAGGAAGAGGGAGGATAGCTGATGCTCTTTATCAGCTGCAAGTACAAAATAGATTTCAGCCCTTAATGAAACAGATCAAAACTACCTGAATGATTTGAAGGAATGGAACAAACTGCAGCTGCAGAAAAGCTTGAATCAGAATTAGTAGGAATTGGGAACTCCATTATTAGGTTCACCGATACCACAATATGCAAATGGGGGAAGCATAAGGCCGCAGTATGCTGCTTGCCTGAGGTAAATTTCAGAGGTGTAAAGGGAAATCTGGAGGGCTTGCTTGAGGGATCTGGGGTAAACCTCTGAAGTGGCACTTCATGTGGCTGTTAATGACGTTGGACATAGGCTGGATGATGAAATCAAAAACAATTTTGAACACATTGGTAAATCACTAAGGGAAAGGGGATGCAAAGTAATAATTTTGGGACTATTACCTGTTCCAAGAGTGGGGGGCAAGAAAGACTAGAGCAAATTGGAAAATGAATAACTGGCTACAGGCCTGGGCTAGGCAGGAGGGTTTCAGCTTTGTTGAAAACTGGCACAGTTTTTACAATCAAGGGGACCTCTGTAGAGGTAAGGGGAAACACTATAAATGAATTATGGCAGGGACACCGGGAAACAGTTTGAATAAGCAGTTCTACAAATATTTAAACTGAGTGGGATGGGGAAGGGAATCCATATACCTCAAAGTCTAAAGAGATAATAGTTGAACCTTTTAAAGGCATGGGAAATACTACAAAATCTAAAACCACGAAGGAACTGGGAAGGAATGGAAATGTGTGTTATCGAATGCCAGAAGCCTGAGAAATATATTTAAGAACTGGAAGCATTACTGTATTCCAAAAAAAATAGACATTGTGGGTATTACAGAGATGCAGTGGTATATAAAGGATATGTGGAACAAATACGTGGATTGGGATCGCTTGATCGGCGGATTTAAACTGTATAGGAGGGACGGGGCAGTAGGGAAAGGGGTGGTGGTTTATATCAGGGAGGGTATAACATGCATGATGGAGGAGCTATAGTAGGGGAAGGCGGAAGCATTTTGGGTCCAGTTACTTTTTATTTTTTTATTTATTGAAATGTTTAGCCAGGAAGGCACGCTGAGCAATAAGTTGCTCGTCTCCCGGTGCAACCTGTGAGGTAGGGAACAATGGGACAGAATACAGAGAAATGTTACAATGTTGGAATGCCATTTGCTTACTTGCATACAATGAGAGCAGGAGAGACTATAGGTGGATAACATTAGCTAATAATGCAGCAGTTAAGTATAGTAGATACAAAGACACATATAGCAAATTGGCAACAGTTGGTAACACTGGAACACATATAATAACCTGGCAACAGTATGTAGTACAACCCGGTAAGGTGACCCAATAGTAATTGATAGCCATTAGTGTAACATAGATATTCAAGATTTACACTGATTGGAGTAAAGAGAGGAAGAATGGTAGGAGGGAACGAAAAATTGTAGTGGGTAGAATGGAAGAAGGGCAAGGAAATTTACAGAGAGATGCAGACAGAACATGATTTTCGAGGCAAACAGAGACGACAGGGTGGACTAAAGTGCATATAAGAGGGGTATAATAAGTGCTTAATTGAGTGTAGGTATAGGTCAGTGTTAGGCTATGTTAACCAGAATGGGGGTAGGAGGAGAGGAAAGGAGAGGTAGAGTGTGGCTGGGTGATGAGAGTGAGATATTGTAGGTGGGGGTATCCAGGAGGTAAAAGGGGGGGAGTTGAAATTCTACAGTGTCCTGTTATCCCTATCTGGGCAGGGTGATGGGCAGCCTACAGGTAGGACACCGGTTAAAGGCGATGATAGTTATTTATATATAGTGATGCGAGGGGGGGGTGTTGGGGGAGAGATGCTGTGGGAGGGGTAGCAGAGGTCAACTATAGTAGGAGGGTAGTACCCCACCAGTGTGCTGGGTGACCCTGTCTGCACAAGGCAGTGATTTAGTGACTGAGGGGGTGCAGTAAAAGAAATAGGAGAAAGGGGGTAAAGTTGTTGCCCACTGTGCACTATGGATCCTGCCTGCATAAGGCAGTGATCAAGCTCACAGGAGGGAGATAGATTAAGGGTAGAGAAAGAAGGGGGAGGAACACTTTAGGAGGAGGGAGCATAGGGGACAAGAAGGAACACTGTCAGAGGGACATAGGAGTGGTGGGGAGTAGGCATATGGTAATATGGGCTATGGGAGATGGCGTGGGGATTAGGGAGGGTCATGGCAGGCACAGGAAAGGGCAAGGAAGTTCTTGAGGGCAGAGTTAATGGAGTAGCAAGAGGATGAGTGGCGAATTTGAGAGGGAAGTGAATTCCAGATTTCTGGGAGGTGATAAGAATAACCCAATTGACCAAAAAGGGTGGAGTGGCGTGGGACCACCAGGATTCGTGAGTTGGTAGATCTTAGGGAGTGGGAAGGGGGGGTGATTGTAAAGGCAGGGCAGAGATAGGGAAGTTCACCCAGCCAGTGCTTGGAGGTAATTTTTGTGCAGTGAGAGAGACGTTGGTTTGTCAGGGAAGGGAAGGATAGGACATGATAGAGATCACAATGATGAGTGCTTAGGGGGACATCAAGGGCAAAACAGCAAAAGGAGTTGAAGAGGGTATCTAGTCTGGCTAGGGAGGACTTAGGGGAAGAACCATAGACTATGTCACAGTAGTCGAAGATCGGTAGTATCATCTTTTGGGCAATCTCACGTCTAGCCTTGGGTGGGATGCAGGCACGGTTCCTGAATAAGGCACCAAGCTTTGGACACAATTTTTTCTGAATGGCATCAATATGACCAAAGAAGTTCAGGTGTTGGTCCAGCCAGACACCTAAATACCTGAAGGAGGATGTGTCCTTGAGTAAATTCCCATCAAGGATGTAAAAGGAGGGTAGAGAGGGAAACCTGGTAAGTCTCTGCCTGGTGCCGAAGGTCATGAAGACTGTTATTTTGGTGTTGAGAAATACTAACATACTATTTGCCAGCAGATTAGGCCTTACGGTCTATCGAGTCTGCTCGAACCTTAGATCCTTAGTTGGGTGCCGAGGCCCTCCCATCCCTTGTGCTCCAGAAACCCCTATCATCCATCCCAACCCCCTGGGACAGGCCATCATCTGATACATCCACTTTCTGTGTCTGTTCCACCCTCTTGAAGCCCTCCACTGTGGATCTCTGAACCAGCTCGCCAGGCGGTGCATTCCAAGGGTCCACCACCCTCTCAGTGAAAAACCTCCTCCTCTTTTCCCCTCACCCTTCCACCTTCCAACTTCAAACCATGCCCTCTGGTGATACCTCCCTGCTTTAGTCTAAAGATCCCCTCCATGTTTACCCTATTTATTCCCTTGAGGTACTTGAAGACCTCAATCATGTCCCCATCTCTCCTCTCCTCCAATGAAAACAGGCAGAGCTCCTCAAGTCTGTCCTCGTACGTCAAATCCCCTAGCCCTCATATCATCTTAGTTGCCCTCCTCTGTACCCTCTCCAGGAGCTGTATGTCCCTCTTCAAGTGTGGTCTCCAGTACTGTACACAGTACTCAAGGTGTGGTCTAACCAGTCCATTGTACAGTGGCAGAATCACTTCCTGGCTCCTAGAGGTGATCCCCCTTACAATGCATCCCAACATCCTGTTTGCCTTGCTAGCCGCTCTCCTGCACTGCTCAGAGTTATTCATACATGCATCCACCATGACCCTAGGTCTTTTTCCCTATTGAGGCCTCAGCGCTCCCTCCCAGGGTGTACCTGTGTTTAGGGTTTCCCTGACCAAGATGCAACACCTTGCACTTAGTGATATTGAAATTTAATTTCCATGTGTGAGCCCAGCTTTCCAGGGTGTCCAGGTCCCCTTGCAGGGCCAACCTCCCCTCTTCTCCCTCAACTACTGCTCCCATCTTGGAGTCATCTGCGAAGAGACTCATTTCACACCCTATACCCTCCCTGATGTCCGATATGTATGCATTAAACAGGATTGGACCCAGGACCGAGCCCTGTGGTACTCCACTACCAACCTCTCTAGGGTTCAAGAGCTCCCCACAGACCACTACTCTCTGGGTGCATCCAGCTAGCCAGTTTTCAATCCATCTGACCATCAAAGGGCCTACTCCTAACCCCATCACTTTCTCCACCAGACCATTGTGGGGGACAGAGTCAAACACCTTGCTGAAGTCCAAGAATAATACATCCACAGGCTTTCCCCTGTCCAGTTCTGATGTTACCCATTCGTAGAACTCCACAAGATTGGTTTGACATGATCTACCTGGCACAAACCCATGTTGCCAACTATCCAGACCTCCCACCTCCTCTAAGTACACCCCCAATCATTCCTTTAGTATACTCTCCATTAATTTTCCCACCACCGAGGTCAAACTGATGGGTCTATAGTTACCTGGTACTTCCCTCGACCCCCCTTTATGGATTGGCACCACATGTGCCTCTCGCCAATCCCTAGGTACCCTCCCTGTCTCAAGTGACCTGTTGAAGAGCTCCACCAGGGGTGTAGCCAGTATGTCCGCCAATTCCCATAGTACTCTCGGATGAATGCCATCCGGCCCAGGAGATTTGTCTTTCTTTAGGGCCTTGAGGGCTAACCACACCCTTTTGGCGGAGATAGCATCATCCGTCCCCTCCACCTTACTGGCCTTTTTATCCTTATCCAGATGTGACACCCCTGGGGTACCTCTCCCTCCCTCTTGCTCCATTTCTGTTGCTCCCCTGATTCCACTCACTGCTGCTTCTATCCCTTCGTGCCTTGCTTTGTAGATATCCCATCCCCCTCACTAGTGAACACAGAGGCAAAGTACTCGTTAAATACCACTGCCTGGTCCTTCGCCTCTTCCACCCACCCTCCTTCTGATCTCAATCTGCTGAGATGGCCCTTAGTTTTTCTCCGCTCCCCAATGTACCGGAAGAACCCCTTTCCCCCTCCTTGTATCCCCTGTGCCAGCCGCTGCTCTTTACTGGCCTTTGCTCCCCTCACCATCTGGGTGACTTTTCTAGATGCAAGATGGTACATTTCCTTATCCCTATCCCCTCTTGTTGTTTTATATTTTTTGTAGGCCGCCTTCTTTTCTCTGACTGCTACCTGTACCTCACTGGACCACCAGCATGGTTTATGTGACCTTGCTCCCTTCGTTTCAACTTAGCGCAGATCCTGACTGCCTCATGAAGTCCCGTTTATGACCTCCCATCTCCTTTCCACACTTGTCATTGATGTAATCCTTCAAGTGATCCTTGAGAATATTTCCCATGCCCTCAAAGTCTGCCCCCTGAAGTCCACTGCCAGTGGTCCTAGATCTCACCCCCTCCCCCATGCTTATTTGAAACCAGACAGTATTGTGGTCGCTCCCAGTCAGGGGTCCTGTACAACCAGGTCCCTTACCAGATCCCCATCTGCCAGAACCACATCCAGGACATGCCCCTCCCTTGTGGGCTCCATCACATGCTGTGTTAAGAACACATACTGGAAGCCGCCAGCAGTCTCTGCTCCTTGGCCACCTTAGAGGATATGGTTCCCCAGTTTGTACCTGGCATATTAAGGTCCCCCATCAACACCACTCCTTCCCCTTTTGGTCCACACTGGGCAATGATGTTGTCCAGCAAACCATCCTCTAGAACATCACTTATCCCGGGGGGCCTATATACTACACCCAGCTTGACCTTATCTCCTGCTAGGGATGGTAAGGTAACCCATAAGGCCTCCACGTTTCCCTCTGCCTCTTCTACCCTAGCAATTTCTATGTCATCTCTAATAAACATAGCCACTCCACCTCTCTGCCCTCCTTTCCATCCTTCCTAAGCATAGTGTACCCCCGTACGTTTAGGTCCCAGTCATGGTTTTTGTTGGCCCACATCTCCGTGACCGCCGCCACATCCACTCCCCCCCCCCGAACAGCATGGCCTGGAACTCTGGCAACTTGTTTCCCAAGCTCCTGGCATTTACTAACACCAACCCCCACCCCTTATCCCTGATCCTCTTTGTCGAACCCCACCCAGATTCCTTATACTTTCCATCCTCCCTCTGCTCCTCCTGAAACCTCCACCCCAGTCTGTTTCCCCCTCCCCCTTGGGCTTGAGGCTACTCCCCTCATCTGTAGGAGAGGCTTCTGGTCAGCCCTCCTTATCCCCCCCCACAAGTTTAAGCCCCACCTTTCTTGAATGTAGTCAGCCATCCCTGTTTAAGGACTTCCTTCCCTAATGGGGCAAGATGAAGCCTGTCCTTGGCATATAGTCCCTTATCCTCCCAAACTCCATTCCAGTTCCCTAGCACCCTCAACCCCTCTCTTCACCCCACTTCTGAGCCAGTCATTAACCTCTGTGAGTCTTCATTTTATCTCCACTGAGGCTCTTTGGTACTGGCAATATCTCGAAAAGGAAATATTGCATCCATTATCCTGAAAGACTCTGGCAAGTTCTTGAACCTTGCTTGATTTCCAAACGCTTATTTCCTCTAGATCAGTAGTTCCCAAATGCACCAGAAACCGTTTCTCTCCACAATCCCTAACCATTTCACACACCATGAACTTTGCTCTGTGCACTGTCAGCCCAGAGATACTCACTACCTTCACCTGGCTATGGCACCCACCCCCCTGTCCCTCCCACTGGATACCCCTAATCATCGAGTCTCCCAATAACAGAACCTTAACACCGCCATCATCCTTATGGTTACCTCCACTATGCCCTCTCAGCCCCCCTTCCCCTTATTCATGATCTCAATTCCATGGGAGTCTTCCTGCCTTATTAGAGACCCCCTTGTCACCCTCCCCTTTCTGCCTCCCTCGTTATTTTGCCCACTTAACTCAAACCCCCTCTGAATAGGTGTCCCCTTTAACCCTCTCTTATCCGAACCATTTATCCTGGCCCTGATGGGCCAGGATAAATAGTTGGTGGTTTGCAAACCAACGCTGAACTTTGTCGAAGTCGTGCTGCAAGTTAGATGTAACCTCAGTGGGTACAGGAGCCAGATGCGTACAAGACTGTATCATCAGCATACATAAGAATGGACGAGAATGGAGTGCAGGTGGATAGGAGATCATTTAGAAAACTAGAGAATAGTATGGAGCCTAACACTGAGCCCTGGGGGATGCTAATTCTTATTGGAAGGGGTGGGGAAATTGCGTCAGAGATCTTGACTGGTTGGGTTCTGCCAGTGAGGTATGCCTTTACCAGTCTGTGGCTAAGGGGGATAGCCCAGCTGTTGATAGGGTGTCAAGGAGAAGGTAGTAGGAGACTGTGTCGAAGGCTTTGGCCAGATCAACAAAAATGTCTCTCTGACCTAAAGGTGGGCAAGCAATGTGAGAGGGCAGCAAGGAGGGCTGGGGGGATACTGGGATGCATCCTGTCTATGTCTTTTCAGAGATTGGGTCTCCAGAACTGCACGCAGTACTCCAGATGGGGTCTGACCAGCTGTCTGTACAGAGGGATAATAACTTCCTGTTTTATACTGGTGATGCCTCTCCTTATGCATGGAACGGCCTTCCAGAGGAGGTTGTGGAGTCAAAAACAGTGATGGAATTCAAGCATGCATGGGACAGTCATAAGGCAATTCTAGGGGGTGGGGGTAGGAAGACGTAGGCTGCTGGTTAACTAGGATCTGCAGCTTATCCATTAGGTAGGGAAATGGGCATTCTGGGTGGGCCAAGCGGTCCTTATCTGCCATCAAATTCTATGTTTCTATGGCTGCGGTAATTTGGCCATTGTCCATTCCCATGAGGATAGAATCAGTGAGCCAAAGAAGGGTGGTGGCGGTGGAGTGATTTTTCCTGAAGCCAGATTGATAAGGGGTGAAGTAGGAGTCATTGAGGTAATCAGTGAGCTGGGAGAGGGCAAGGTGTTCCTGAAGTTTGGCAAGGGTAGGGAGAAGAGAGATGGGGGGAGGTGGGGTCTCCACCTTTGGGAAGGGGAAGGACCACTGCATGTTTCCATGGGGAAGGTACTGAGGTGGTTAAGAAAGAGAGGTTTAGGATAATAGAAAGTGGCTAGGTGATGGCTGGGGCTGAGAGGGATAATAGTTTAGGGTCAAAGCCATCCAGGGAGGAGACTTTTGAAGAGTTGATCGATAGCAGGGCATTTAGGGTGTCATTTGGGGAGACACTAGCAAAGGAGGAGGGGGAATTGGAGAGGGGGATCGTTCATAGGCAATAGGAAGGGAGAAGGGAGGGGAATAGTTTGGGAGGGATTGTAGTAGCTCATCAGCATAAGTGGTGTAATAGGAGTTGAATTCAGTAGCTACTAGAACTGGATAAGAAATGAGGGTGGTGTTTATTTTAAGTATAGGGGTGGGTGGACAGGCTGGGGGGTTAAAGAGAGCGTGGCCACTCTCTAGAACCTGGAGAGGGAGTTGATGTTTGTCGGGAAGGTAGATTTGAAGTATTCTGTTTTGGCTAGCCTGGTAGCCTGGGTGCAGGCATTACAGAGTTTTCAGTAAATAAGAAGAACATTTGGAAGCTGGGAGATGTTGTGCCATTTGCAGGCCCAGTCTCTGGCTCTGTGGCAGGCTAGTAATTCAGAGTTAATCCAGGGGAGGTGATGACCTCTAACCCTTGTTTGTTTTAGGGGTGTGAAGGCATTCCAATTTGCTAGGAAGATGTCATTAAAATAGATTAGGGCTTTATCAGCCAAGGAGGTGCTTGCTAGGGGGGACCAGTCTGAGAGGGCAAGGCTATGCATGAGAGGTTCCAATTCTAGGGATTTATAAATCCATATTTGTAGGATTTTGTGTGAGGATTTAGGGCTGTGAACTTTTCTGATCAGGAAAATCAAGTTGTAGTCACTGAGAGCATCCAGAAGGATGCTGGAGGTGATGATTCTATGGGGGTGGGAAGTTAGAGCCCAATCAAGTAGGGAGTGGTTTTGGGTCTTGTGATTAGGGCGAGTGGGTTTTGTAATTAGTTGTGTGAGGTTGAGGGCATTGATAGCATTTCTTGTGGTAGATGTTGTTGGGGACAACCAATTTAAATTGAGGTTGCCAAGGATGTAAAGCTCACCAGATTGAGAGAGGAAAGTAATAGCAGTTAGGAGGTCAAGGGAGACAGCAGACTGGACATTTGGATAGCAGTAGATACCGGCTACAAAGATAGGGCATGAGAATGGGAGGGATACATTGATGGCTAAGGCATCATGGGTTGCTAGGCTGGAGGAGGAGGGGAAGACTGGGAAGTATTGGAGGGAGGCGCAGATATACATGGTCACTCCACCACCTCTGCCTGCTCTGTCTAGCCTTAGGACACAGTAACTGGGAATGGAGACCCAGTTGTCAGGAATCATGCTCTTTAGCCATGTTTCTGTTATAATTAGACTATTTCTTTTCAGGTCAGCAACCATGGCTTGCAGGAGGTCTAATTTGTGATGTCCAGTTACGGTCCAGTGGAGGGAGAAAGATGAGATTGGGGGTAGTTTACTGACCACCCACCCAGGAAGAGGAAAGGGAGAGGGAATTGAACTTGTAAATATTGGAAGCTGCAGGGAAAGGAGAGGTGGTAATAGTGGGGGACATCAACCTGCCCAAGGTAGAATGGAGCGTATCATCCACAACATGTGCCAGAAGTCAAGTGATCCTAGAAAGGTTACAGAGTGGGTTCCTGGCTTAGAGTGTCACAGAACCCAACAGGGACAGGGCAGTCCTCAATCTAGTGCTCACAAATGGGGAGCATGTACAAGAAATAATGGTGAAGGAGTCCCTGGGTGGAACTGACCATCGCACAGTATGGTTATGATTGGATATGGTCAGGGAAAACATACCCACTAAGACCAAAATCCTGGATTTTAGGAGGGTGGACTTCATGAAGATGGGCGAGGTGCTAAGGAGGCACTTGGCAGGCATCAGACCAGATGTGGGGTAGACCAAAAGTGGTCCATCACTAAGAACGAGATAATGGTTGCCACAGAGGAGTGCATTAGGCTCAAGGGTAAGAACTCAATGGTCAAAGTACCCAGCTGGTTCAGCTCTGAGGTTGCCCAGGCAGTAAGGGACAAGAGGTTTGCCTACAGGAAATTGAGAAAGACCATGAGTGAAGTGGATAGGGAGAATTACCTAAGGATGGCTAGTGTGGCAAGTAAGGTAGTCCAGGGGGCTAAGGCACAAGAAACTGCAGATAGCTGAGATAATTAAGAAGAGGGAGAAGGTATTTTTTTGCTATATAAGCACCTAAAGAGACATGAAGGATGGAATTGTTAGGTTTCAGAAAGGGAACATGGGTGGAGGAGAATGGGGGAAAGGTAGAGGTGCTGAACGAATACTCCTGTTCTGTCTTCACCAGGGAGAAAGACAGACTGGTGCCTACAGTGAAGAGAAGAAGGGGGAGGGGAGCACAGATATGGTGGTACGGGAGGCTAGAGTGAGGGTGGGAGGGGCTGCTAGCATTGAAGATGGACAAGTCACCAGACCCAGACGGCATACACCCAAGGGTACTGAGGGAACTGTCAGAGGAGCTTGCAGGGCCACTGAAAGGGCTGTTCAGTAGTTCACTGGAGGACAATGGTACCTCAAGGGAGACAGTTTCCTTACTTACTACTTGCCAGCAGAAACAGTGCCACACAGTCTAACAAGTCTGCTCAAGTGTGCAGCTAGCACCCCACTTTTCAGCTGGCCCTTCACAATTACCCCCCATATAGATGAATGCCAAGTGAGACTGAACCAGATTAAGCTGTTTTGTGGTATTTCCAGTGAATGAGGGAAATTTGGCCAGGGCACCAGGGAAATTCCCCTGCTGTGTCAGGTGGGGGCGCTGTTGGTCAACCTAATGAAAGATCCAGACTCCGAGGAGCAAGTGGAGGAGCAGCAGGCTGAGTGTTGGTCTCCGGCCCAGCCACAGAAAATGAGGAGGATGGAGAGGAAGATATGGTGTCTGCTGTATCAGACATAGACACCGAAGAATCAGAGGAGGAGGATTCAGTTGGATCTGAAGGGGAAGAAATGGATGTATAGGCTGGAGATGTCCCCTGCACCACAGAGGATGACATCGCTTACGCAAAAGCACAATTGCAGAAGGAACTTGAAGAATGGAGGACCGTTCTGTTTACCTTACTAGTGGAGGATGAAGAAAGGTATAAGAAGTGGAGGAAGGCATCAAGGCATGTCTCAGACCATGGAAATCCTGGTGGAGAATCGGAGAAGCAGAGACCTATCTCAGCTCGACCCATGGAACGTCCACATTGGAGCAGGATGCTACACGACTGCACTATGGCGCAGACAGTGCAGGAACTGATCTAGGCGGTGTTCCACACAAAAGGGGCTCCCCAGGAAGAAGGCTGGTCACACGGTAAAGGCTAAAGGAAGCAGGCTGGAAGCAAACAGCCTCAGGAGGTTGGTTACCAGACACAAATTTAGATTTCTTGGAATCACAAGTGGAGAACTAAGAGCCACAATCGGGGCTCATTCAGAAATGATGAGAGGAAGGCAATCAGATGAGGAGCAGCAGGCATGGCAGTGACTCAGAATGAGGGGTCATTGCCCCACAGGTACCTCAGACTGAGAGACAAAATGGTGTGGGGGAGAGAGAAGTAGTGAATACAGAGGGGGAAGGGATGGCTGTGGAGGGGGAGGAGGAGGAGACCTCAGTAGAACCAGGGAATGTGTTTAGAGGGGAAGCACAGACTGAAGAGGCACCTTGGGAACCACAGTCTCAGCAAAGAGGCTTCCTGGGGGGTGTACAGCATGAATCATTGAGGGAACACATGTTAGACTTTGAAACCACAGGAGAACATGGTCAGGACCCAGAGGCTCGCCCAAGGACACAATATGCAGAGCACCCCCCCCCAAGAGCTTTACGTCCTAGATATTCTGATTTTTTTTTTTTACTAAAATAGAGCCAGCTCAAAGAAGAAATGCTGTGACACTTAAGTACAGAGGTGGCCTGGAGGTAAATCCAGACAGATACTATGTAGGGCACACATTATTGAAAGACGTGGAGCCTTTGCAAAAGAGTCTGTGCCTCAAAGGATTGTAATTCCGATCTTATGCAATAAATAAATAAATAAATTCAGTGTGTTTCATGGCATCAGAAGTGTATGCCCTGATACATGTATCAGGTGAGGACACCTTTGACATTAGTTTTCACTCCACCCCCATTCTCTGGTGCGATTTTGGATAACATACAGGCAATTGAAATGTTCTCCATTATGATCTCCATTTGTATCCCTCTTTCAAAACCAACCATCAAACACATCACCATTATGTTCCAAAATGAGGGGGTTCATGTTAATAACATTATTTATTGGTTGCAGCATCGTTGTGAGGTATTGAGTGCACCAGAAGCTGTGCTGGACAGAGAAAATGTTTGAACTGGGGCTTGGACTTTTAAAGTGAAGTTAAAGCAATCAAATGAAGGAGTTACCCACCTACCCAAGAGTTGTTTGAGGGATTGGGATAGAGGGGTATGCCATTATGTAGGGCAGTCGAAGGCAGACCACAAGTGTGGGGCAAAAACGCATCTGGCAAATGTTAGTGATAAGTTATGTTGTGGTATATGTAACAAAGTAGGACACATCAGTCACCAGTGTGCCAGTATGGCAAAATGCAACTTATGTGATGAATCTGGGCATGTCTTTCATGGGTGCCCATGGGCAGCTCACAATAGGCCCAACCCAGTAGATCCAAATGATTTGATTAAAAAAGCCCAAACAAAGGAAAAACCCTCAGAGCTAAATGTTGCGAAGTCTGCCCCTCAACCACATCCAACACCCACCCCAGCTAAATGAACGAAATCTCAGCAAGGTCATATAGCCCATCTTATTTCTTCCCCCACCCAGTAGCAGGGCCTTGAACATACCAGAACCTATGACACAGATGGAGACAGAGCAGGATACCCCAGCAGAGGCCATAGTGCTAGACACTTCAGCCACTGCACAAAAAGTGCTACCTTCCACTTCAGGAATGGAGGATGGGAGACACCCCCCCCCCCATGGAAAGTGCCCTTACCCAAAAGAAGAAGCTTAGGGATACAAAAATCTAATCCTGTGGAAATAGACCTGACAAATGCTTTTAAAATCTTATCCAAAACTAGCACTGGTGGATCAGACTTGGGGGGGATCTGGATTCAGAAGCCTCCTCCTCACACACTTTATCACAAGAACCTGAGGAAGTAGGGAAAGGATACAAGGAGAAAAAGAAGAAGAAAAAAAAATGACTGGATTTTTATTTAGCATAATCATGTCTTTCTGTATTGCAACTTTAAATGCCCATAGTATAATGAATGGGGTTAGAGGCCAAGCTGTATTCTCTCTTTTGCATGAGTATCAGATTGATGTGACCTTTATACAAGAAACGTGGTTTAAAACTAGCGACCATATGTCACAGGCCAGGAGGAAGTGGATATGGGGATCCTCCTACTGGTCATTTGGGGAAACAGTAGCAGATGGGGTTGGTATTTTGTTTTCAGGGTCAGGTTTTGCTTTCCATTTGGCAGAAGTTATATCTGGTAGAGCCCTTCTTTTAGATGGTATTTAGCAAGGACAACCCAGTCATTTTATAGGTGTATATGCAGCTCAGAGTAAGGCAGAGAGGGTAGAAATGCTAGAGGAAATGAAACCATTTCTGGCAACATCAAGAGTGACTTACCTGGTGGGGGAGTTTAATTGTAGCTTGGAGGTGGCAGAGAGAAAAGATCAAGAAAAAAAATCTACTGAGACTCAGCGGCCTTAAGAAATTGTATTAACACAGCAGAGCTAGTGGATTACAGTAAGGCTGCTGCCCTGCAGATCACCTATACGTATGTCAGAAGCAGGTACACATCGAAAATAGATTACATTTTCGTGTCAAAATGTTTAAACATTCAGCAAGTAAAAATTGTCCTGGTGGAATTTTCAGATCATGTAATGGTGGTAGGGGCGGTATCTAGAGACCCCAGAAAGTAGGCAGTGATTCAGAGGTGGAAATTAAATACAGAAAGTTTACAATCCTCAGAGGCACAAAAAGGCATATTGGATGTTCTTATAGCCAAGGTTTCAGTGATGGGACTGTATTCAAACCTTCTAAATTGATGGATACAAACAAAAGCGGACATTACAAAATGGTTACATGCTTATGGGAAACATATTGCAAATAATAGGAGGTTAAGATATCTCTCCCTTAGGGACCAATTATACATCTTACTAACACATTTTATAGGGGGGAAGAGTTTTCTGATCAGATTACATAAATTAAAGAAGAAATAGAATCCTTTCAATACAACAGGGCAGTTACTTTGCAAGCAGAACTCAGTCATGGAACAAAAAAAAAACTGTTTTCTGATCCTTGCCAAGCATGCAAGGAAAGAAGAAGAAACAGAGCCAATTTTACCACATTGCAGGACAAGGAAAGGACCCTTAGAACAGACTCCAAGGGGATAACACAGGTGGTGGATAGGCAGATAGTGAAGTTAGCCAGGCCAATATATTTAAATGAAAAGAATATGGCAGACTACTTAATGGATGTGGATGTTCCAATCCTAACACAGGATCAGTTGTTGGGGCTGGATAAAGACATCACGGAAGAGGAAGTTACTCTGATTATTAAAAAATTAAAACTGGGAACCTCGCCGGGGTAAGATGGCTTCCCCAATGAATCTTACAAAACTTTCCCTCAAATCATGGCAAAAATTCTAGTTAAGGTATATATGTATTTAACCTTATTACTGGTATTACCCAATGATTTTACTAGGGGTTTAATAATTTGCTTACATAAGGCTGGGGATAAGACTTTAATAGATAATTGGAGACTGATTTGTCTATTAAATTCAGATTTTAAAATGTTAACGTTTTTGTTGCAGTCTAGACTGAAGCAGGTAGCCCCCACACTTATACATCCAATACAAACCTGTGCATTACCGGAGAGACACATCAAAACTAACTTATGTCTCATAAGAGACATTTTTAATTTTTATGAAAAACAAGGGATTGATGGATGTCTCCTATTCCTGGATCAGTGTAAAGCTTTCAACCAGGTAAGCCATACATTTATGTTGCAGGTCTTATGGAAATATGGTATACCCCCAGCATTTGTTATTTGGATCAAATTACTGTATAGGAATACGGTTATATCATCTGTATCATCACCAAAAGGAGGGCCACAATTTAGTGTAGGTAAGGGTGTGAGGTAGGGGTGCCCCCTGAGTCCCCTGCTGTTTGTGTTTATTTTAGATCCTTTGCTTAGAAAGATAATGTCTAGAGGGGATTTGCAGGGGATCTCAGGTGACCAAGGAGGGAATGAGGTTAGAGCTTTGGCATACACGGACAATGTGTGTGTGTGTGTGTGTGTGTGTGTGTGTGTGTGTGTGTGTGTTTGCTCAAAACCAGGAGAGTGTGATAGCCCTTCTCCATGAAATTCAGATGTATGAGCAGGTTGCGGGAGCAAGTTTGAATCTCCACAAAAGTAAATGTTATCACTTAGGACCCCAGTCTGGACGAAGAGGCAGAGTGAAAGGCATAGAAATGTCTGAGTACGCTATAAAACTCTTAGGAATACAGTATGGAGGACATGAAAGTGCAGTACATAATTGGGAAGCTGTGTTACAGATGGAGAACTAAAAGTGAGCAGATGGAAGGCATGGAAGATATCCACAGTGAAAAGAGTGCATGTGATAAAACAGTTTTTATTGCCTCTGTTTTTGTATGTCAGTGCGGTGTTTTCTCCGCCCACAGTTTTAGAGACCAGAATTTATAGAATGTTCTTTCAGATGCTCTGGGGAAGCCGTTTGAACCCCATAAAGAGGGAAATTACATACTTGCCCAGGACCAAAGGGGGAGTAGTTATGATTAATCCCATAACTTTTTTTCATGCAATTTTTTGGTCCATAATTTGAAACCAGCACTACTGATGAGAGCGTGTGTGTCTTGGAAATGGTTGTGGAACTCCTTCCAGGACATCCTAAAGTGATGGACCAGTTCTCCAATTAGGATGTTTGGGGCCTGTACAGCAACCCCCTTTCTAAAAGTCACCTTTCAAAAATAATTTAAATGAAAAATCGCAAAGTTAATGTTAATCCAAAAAACAAGGAAAGAATTGTATGAGACAGTCTTGCAGACCCTTGGTCTGGAGGAACCAGCATTCAAACTGTGTCCACCTGGACATAATTCCCTGGTATACAAGCAACTGACGAATTCTCAAGTGCCGCTAAAAATGTGAGATACACAGTGGTTGAGTGTACATGGCAAATTCAGTGTGCGAGGGAACCACAAGCACAAGGACCGCTTATGCTCCAGGAACCCTGACAGTGTTTTTCGCAATCTTAAGATATTTGTTAAGGCAAAGCAGATGTCAATTTTTATTTCAGTAGAAGCTTATGGTGTATGAGGTATTCTGTAATATTTGTGAATGGTCATTGGCTGGAATTTATAGAGGTGAAGTTAAGGTACATCCTAGAGCACGTGTGATGGTGTGGTGGAGGGGGTTCACATTTTTGAAAAAATATGCTTAGGATGTTGGAGGAGGCTTTCAGAGAATTGTTTTTTGAGGAGAGATCTTTTGAGCACCTTATCACTGAAGTTCTTCTAGGATGAAGTCTGTGTCTGTATTTTGTTCATTGTTTGTTTTGTTAATGTGATTTCTTATGTATTGTTATGCATCTTTCAATAAAAACACCCCTACTCTTTTCGATAAGTGCCATGGAATCTTTAACATCCACCTGAACTACCACCAATTCAGGCAGATGGGACCCCAGTTTAATGTCTCAACTGAAAGGCGGCACCCACCCCCAAATGTTGCACTACAGTGTCAGTATTGGGATATTAACCCAAGTGCCAGGTGTGGGAATTGAACCCACAGCCTCTCATCTCCTGGCCTCAGAGGCGAGTGTGCTACCTACTGAGACACTGACATATACTGGCCTTACTGAAACTGCTTATCTCCCAAGGTGAGATTACATACTACCATCACAGGGGAGCTCAGTACAGCATCCCTATTCATGGAAGTCTGAACCCTAGATGTTCTCCAGTTTAGGTGAGGATGGGTACACAAGTTCATTTCTTCTTGATATTCTTTACTTAACCCGGTTGGCCACTATTGAAGTTGAAACAGAGGTTACTGTTTCTTGAGAAGCAGTGGTTACAGTTGTTCAACTCTACTCCAGTTATGAGTTGGCTTGTTTTTCTTTCATCCCCTTTTTTAAATAGTGGTACATTTGATTGTCTTGAATTTAAACTTATTTAAGGATACTTTCAGACATAAGGTACAATGTGTGCTGCAACTCTGGGAAAAAGAGTGTTGGGGGAGAAAAGGAGTAGTGTGGGAGGGAGTTGCAAGGGAGATACGGAAGGAGGAGGGGCCTGAGGGTAAGACAAGATACTAATTATGATGAGTACTAAATACAGGATAATTTCACCCAATGTAAATGGGCTGACCAGACCGATTAAGCATTATAGGACCTTGATGGCCTCGTGACTACTGGTGGGCTAAGTGACAAAATTCGCTATGCAGAGTAATCCATGAATTTTGCCCATTTTGAGGAGCAAAATGCGAAATTTGACCCATGGAGCGGCAAAATTTCACCCTCAAAATGGCAAAATTTCACATTCCATGGCATAATTTCACATTACATGGCAAAATTTCACCTTCTGTGGTGAAATTTCACATGCAGAAGATAAAAGTTCACCTTGGCGAAATTCAGCCTAATGTGGGAAATTTTTTCGGACTACTCAGCCACTTCATTGCGACTTTGCCAGCAAAATTTAAATTCGCTGCATCTCTACCTGTGACAGGGAGATCCTGACACTCTTGAGAACTGACCTTTTCATAAAGCCAGATATCCTGTTATTACAGGAGACCCGCCTATCTACAGAGGAACACCAGAACTTAGTGAAGTTTGGCTTTTCCCACATACAGTAGTGGATTCAGCGTATGTATGGATGAAGAAGGGGGGACAGTAGGTTTAATACCTAAAAAATCACCCTTTTTGATGACACATCAGTGTGCTGACAAGGAGGGTACAATAGCATTAGTCTCTGGCACCATATATGGCCAGCAGTTGATGGTTTGCAGCATCTACATTCCCTTGGGTGCGATGCCTCCTCCATCCAGCAAATATTAGATGTCATAGTCACCCATAAACAAGGTGCGCTTATTTTTGGGGGAGATTTAAACTGTTTATTAAATCCAACCCTGGATACCTCAGCCATAAGAGCCACGACCCCTTCATCTGGTCAGAGGGATCTTTGTAGAATATTAAAGGAGGCTGGACTTATAGATGCGTGGTGCCATCTTCATCCTTCAGATCACCAGCTCACATTTTATTCACATGCACATAAACACTACTCTTAAGTTAGACTACTTCTGCGTTAGTAGTGAACATCTTGACTTGGTGCATGATTCAGAAATTAAAAATATTTGTCTTTCTGACCACGCACCAATCACCTTAGAAATGAATATAATGCAAGGATGTAAGACACCATCTGGCACTTTCATAATTCGTTGCTGAGAGATCCAGCATTTCAGGACAGGTTAAAGGACTTAATTCCAGGCATACTGCAGGATAATGCCTTCCCTCAGGTCTCTCCTCAACTTTTGTGGGACACTTTAAAAACTGTGCTAAAGGGGCATATTATTGCCTTTTCTACCCCAAAAAAGAAGCAGAGTGAGGCAAAGCTCAAAGAATTGCTGGACAAGTTAAGTTTTCTCCAATCTGCCCATATGCAGGGGGACCATTCTTTGGCACAACAAGTTTTATTAACACAGCAAGAGAGTCAAAAGATTTTGATGGATAGGACAGAACAAGCTCTGATTTGACTTCTCAAAAGATATTAGGCGGGTGGGGCAAGGGCTCCGAAGGTACTGACATACCGCCTTCGAAAACAGACCCAGATAGCGTGTATTTGAAAACTCAGAGATCCCCAAACTGGGAAGATGCTTACAACTACTTCCCAAATTGTGCAGATGTTCAGGCAATATTATCTTGATCTCTGTACTGATACCTTGCCTTCCTCCTCTGGTGAAATAGAGGCTTTCCTCGTAGAGCTGAAGCTCCCTTCATCAGGTCCCCAGCATAAAAGGGCTTTGCTTCAGTCTATAACGGAGCAGGAACTTAAGACTACAATTAAAAACTTGAAAAAGAGGAAAAACCCCAGTCCTGATGGGTATGGGGCTGAATTTTATAAAGCTACATATGAGATAATAAAAGACCTTTTGCTTGCGGCCCTGAGAGAGAGTCATGAGATGGCAGACAATCTGATTTCATGGAGACAAGCTACCATATCTGCAGATTTAAAACCTGATCTCCCCCCCCCCCCCGTCTGTGATTCTTACTGTCCTATCTCAGCATTAAATCAAGACTATAACATTTACACAGGCATACTTTCCCACTGGTTAGATGATATTCTTCCTCTTCTTGTCCATCCTGATCAATCAAGCTTTATTAAATCCCGACAGACTGCAGATAATATTAAAAGAACATTACAGTTAACTAATCATGCCCACTCCACTAAAACCCCCTTGATGATTCTTAGTCTAGATGCCCAAAAGCCTTTGACCAGGTTTCCTGGCTATTTCTACAGCATGCCCTGTTGAAGTCTGGCTTTCCCCAGGAGTTCCTTAACAATATTAGTGGCATTTATACAAACTCAGAGGCCTCGATCAAAATTAATGGCCCTCATTCTTTACATTTTCCCCCATCTAGGGGAACTAGACAGGGCTGCCCCCTCTCCCCATATTTATTTGCATTATATGCAGAACCTACTGCTCAGTTTCTCTGACAATCACAGGGGATCCAAGGCTACAAACTGGAAGACCACTTACTGTACATAAAATCACTTACTATGAAGATGATCTTCTGCTTTACATTACAGACCCTGAAAACTCCCTAGTAAGGTGTTGTGCATCTCTGCACCACCCCACGCTTCTCCCACAAACATTTCATCAGGTCCGACATGAAGGGAACCCCCTCGATCAGTGATGACCTCCTGCGGAAACCCAACATCACAAGTAAGGCATCTGCTACTTTGTCCATCCTCAGTGAGAATAGGGCAACTGCCTCTGGATACCGGGTGGCATAACCCACCACAGTCAGGATGAACCTCTTCCTGGAGCAACTGGGGGTATTTAAAGGCCCCACAATATTCATTCCACCCCTCTGGAATGGCTCCTCCACTATGGCAATGGAATTAGGATGGCTTGGGTTTTCTTACCCACCTTCCCTATTTCTTGGCATCTGTGACAAGACCTGCAATACTCCGTCACCTGCTTGGTGAAGTTGGGCCAATAGAAATCCTGGGCCAACCGCTGCATAGTGTGCATGATCCCCAGATGACCAGACAAGGGAATATCATGTGCAGTCATTTCTTTTCTCAGAGAAATCTTTTCTTTGAAACCTGGGGCTAACTGGTTTCAGTGGAGGTGGTGAGGGTTTTAGCTGCCCTGAAGGTGCGCTTTTCCCTTTCTGCACTGCCACCCCCCCCCCTTTGCTCTCAGAACAGATCTGCTCTTGGCATAGTGGTCCGAGAGTTCAGCAGCCTCTTGCACTGTTTTGGGATCTCGGTCCTCCAACCAGGTTTTCAGCTCTGCTGGGCATGCCTCAAAAAACTGCTCTAACAATATAGCATTTCAATTTTATCTACAGAGTTTACTTCAATTCCTTTCCACTAGTGTTTTAAAAATGGACGTCGTTTTGAGGCTAGCTCCACGTAGCTCATGTCAGGGCTTCTCCTGAGCTTACAGAATTTAGCTCTGTATGCTTCTGCATTTAAATCAAACTTTTTTAAAAGAGCAGCTTTAAGTTTGCTGTAATCATTACTGTCCTCATTGTCCATTTGACCCAATGCATCCCGAGCTTTCCCGGTAAGTAGCGGGGATAGCTGGAAGCTCCAGGACCCTCTGGGAATCTTTGCCTGAATAAAACTTTTTCAAAGGAATTTAAAAAGGCATCCATATCCTCCCCCTCTTTAAACTCAGCTATCAATTTGGAATTTAATTTGTAACCCAGTCCTGGAGTTCCAGTTAAACCCAAGCCACTTACCTGCTCTGGTGCTGGTGGTTGGAGTCGTAGCTTCTCCAGTTCATGTTCCCTCTAGCGCTCAACTCCTCTTGGTCAGCTGCTCACTGTTCTCACTCCCTCTTCTTCTCTGCGGCTCGCTGCTCTCACCTGTCTTCTCTCTGGAACTCCAGCTCCATCCTCTGCAACTCCATCTGCAGCCTGATGACTTCTGGCTCCAGAATGCTGGTGACCTTCCCCTGCTGCTATGGCCCTTGGCTTGCACTGGCCCTGCTGTCCTCCTCACCAGATCTGGACATTGCACTGGGTGCTGGCCCCTCCTTGCCCAAGGTTCGGACCTTTACAGTCACAGTCTGTGACTCGACACTCTGGGCATCAGCGGCCATCAGGGCATCCACGAGGTTTTGCTTGGTGGCTCTCCCCCTCATGCAGGACTCCTCTGTCCTTGCACAACTGCTTCAGGTAGTCTGCAGTGTGCTTACTGTAGTTGGAAGCCATCTTATTCCCTAACTGTGGCTACTCTAACTTGCACTTTAAAAAAAAATAAAACAGGTAGGAACTTTGACTGTAAGCAAAATTATATTGTTTTCTCTTTAAAAAAAATCACTGCCTTATTTTGCAAATGAGCTGTACAGTATCAAGCTGACACACTGAACAGTTAAAGCTTGTGTTACCAAATGTTTCACACCACTGCCAACCAAATCTGTCACAAACACACCCCGCAGATCAGGCCTTCTGCTCCCATAGTGCCAACCTCAGAGCGCAATAGTGTGAACAGGTAACAGACAGACAGAGTAACCCTCCTGTCTGCTTTTGGGTCTAAATCACCTTTAGTCTCAAGTTCTGGGGGGATTCAAACTGTGAACCTTATGCTAGAGTACCCAAATGTACAGGCTCAGATAATATTCTCTTTGGGGGGATACAATATATCTTTCGCCTAAGGGCACCTAACCAGGTATCCAAAATTAACCCTTTTAACTCTATAAGAGACCTTAGGTATATTCTTACCTTTTTACTCAAGCTCAGTAACACCATCAAGCTGTTGAACAATTGTCAGACTTAACCATCTATAAGTCACATGCAAAAAAGAACTGGCAGACACCCAGGCAGTCTTTCAAAGAAAAGGTACTTTACTAAAATATGATAAAAATATGAAAAATGTAAACACAGAACAATATATCAAAGAGCTCACAATCACATAAATTTTCATAAAAGAACAAGGGAAAAGTGCAAAACATAAACTCCTTCCACAATACATTTAGACCTTTGCTGTCTAAGGTATTACCTCTGGAAGTGCGTTTTAAAGTTAGATCAGAGAGCTGTGTCTCTCTAGAGTCCCAAAATAATGACAAACAGTTCAGACATGAGTATTAGTTTAACTCTGTCTCTCAACCCCCTTTGTGAGTCATCTAGCTCCTCCTTTTAGAATATAAAATGACAAAAATGATTTCCTCTCAGGAGGTATTTTAAATAAGGTGGCATCAGAAGAAAAAAAATATTTCCTAAATTATGACAGTCTTTAATCAAGCATTTCATTTGAACTGGTGGTAGGTTCCTGCTAAGACGTCATAAAAGTTTATTAGGCTCATCCTCTGGCAGACTGAAAGTCACAGTTGGTTTTCAACTTCAAAAACATGAGGTCATAAAAAGGCCATAAAATGCAATTTCTTAAGGAAGTTAATTACTTTACAGAGATCTCCTGGTCAGTTTACATATCCTGTAGCTTCACTGAAACCTGTGGGAGGGGGCACTCATGGAAGCACAGGCTGTCTAATGTGAGACAATCACATACTGTAGTTTTATTTTACAAATATCATACAATAATCATAACCAGCTGGCCAAGTGGCACCTCATTTCTGGAACACAATCCCCCTAACCCTATGTCAAGCTACATCCCAAATATTTTTTAAAAGACAGCTACGCCACTGTCTGCTCTCCTCCTATGTATGCTCCTGTTTCAAACCACCCTAGACCCTATTCTGTAATCCCCCCCTCCACACTATCCGTAGTCTCACTGGTAGCCTAAGATCCACTCCAACAGTGAGCACTTCCTATCAATCACTCCTCCTGACTTCTAGCATTCAATTCTTCCTTCCCCAGTCTGGTTAATTTTGGGTGCTTTCTCCTCTCAGACTTCGCAGCCTTCCTCTTTCTCATCGGCTGAACCTTACTTGGTAACCTGTCCTTACTATACCATACCTGCCCCCCCCGTCTATTGCCTTCTTCCTCTTTCCAACACTATCACTACCTCCCCTTTCACTACACTCCACCTGTCTATTACTTGCTGTCATAGCACTTTACTCCTTATTGTTTGTATACTGCTCAGTTTCATCTTAAAAATTTCGACTTGATTGTATTTAACACTTGTAAACTCAAATGTTGTATTCTTTTTTGTCACATCTACCGCTGTTAATTGTTCAACGCATACATGTAATCCTGTATTATGTACAAAAATGTTTTCTCTCGATGTTTGTTTCTGTACCCTCCTGGGTCATGCCTGAAAATAGTATTTTGGCTAGCGCACCTACCCGGTAAAAAAAAAAACTGAAGTGTCACAGTAAGCACTGTGATGTCTTAAAATGTGCTCTAAGAAGTCACAACATATTGATATGTGCTTTTCATGCAGACTTCTTAGATAAACTGTCACTGCAGCATACAGTTCTGCAAAAACTAGGAAAGATAAGTGAAATTTAAAACACTGTCCTCTAAGGAATAGAAATCACTGAATAGCATGCATCAAATTACCATATAGTAACCTTCAAATGGCAGTTCAAGAAGGCTCTAACTGCCAATGCGACTAGCAATTGTTACCTAGCACTTCTGTCAACACTGTTTATTTTTGTTGTGACTTGTATCTGATCTGTTACTAGTATCACCTGGTCTCTGTTATTTATTTGAAGGGGGATCAGGGCAGGGAAGAACCACTAGTCACCAGGGACATTAATTAAATTTATTTGAAAGAAGATCAGGGCTGGGGGGGGGGTGACCACAGCACATTGCCGCAAATGTCTAATCCCTCCCAGAGGACACACTTCTAAGTACCCTTAGACCAGCCGGTCTAACGGTACTTAGAAATGTGCCCTCTGGGATGATTTTGTGAATTCTGACTTAGGGGATATGGCAGCCTGCATCTACTGCAAGCCCCTTAGTGCCATACCCCAGCCCATTTTGTGGCATAAGGCTGGCACAAGCCCCCTTTGGTGCAGGCATCCTGCATTTGATGCAGGATGCCTTTGTGAATAGTTCCCAGTACATTTTTTAGCGCAAGCTGCATGTTGCACCATTCTTTGTGGTGCAAGCCCCTTGCTCCATTAAAGAGAGCTTTCTGAATCAGGCCCCTTGACTTTAATCGCACAACTAAACCAAACCACATGGCAGCAGCTCCACTTTGTAAGTGCCGTTAACACAGAAGAAATGCTTACAGTTTGAAATATGTTTCTCAATCCTACCATCTTGAGGTAGGTTTCATTTATTTCACGTCCAGCATTTTCCAACTTCATTTCAGGTGCAGCATTAAAAAATCCATGGCTGGCTAAACACAAAGACCATTTGAAAACTTCACAGAAGGTGCACAATGCTCCTTGCAGTCAATCATGCATGTGATGATATCACAACACAGACTGGCAGCTGACATTTTGGACATGCCTCCTTCAGAGTTAGCCTCTGTCCCACTCTGACTCACTTAAATACTGTTAGTGGGTCATATGATTGGTGATTCAAATGGCCAACCAAGACATGTTGAGAAAGTCATCTGACCATTAGTCCTTGCAGCTGTAAAAGTTGCTGCCCTGACAACATACGGCATAAAGCCATACAGCACACAAATACTTCAAAACAACTGAAACAATGGTCATGTCAAAAAAAACTACATTCCTCAAAAAGAAGAAGCTTGATGGTGGTGGTGGTGGTGGTGGTGGGGAGACAGGGTAAGACTGCAATTAGATACAGCATGGCTCAAACAGCATTATAGCTCAGAAAATCAAAACTGGGAAGTAAAATAATGCCGGGGGGGAGGGATTTTGTATCATTGACCTATACAAAAACCGCATTATCATTTGTCATCACTGGTATCCCATTGTAAGGGCATGGTAATTAGGGCACCATGATTTGGGCATCGGAATGGGAGCACAAATAACTGGGGCATCTGAGTATTTGGGGCTTTGTATCTTTTGAGCTATGGGAAATCTAATAACAACCTGCTGTTTGGGACAGAGCTCTGTATGATGATAAACTGCTGTTCTCCCACTCATATCCAAACCTCACTGTTCAGTCACTTGCTTCACAATGACACATTCCTTCTCTGCAGGTGCATCTCTGAGTTGGTTATATAAATATGCAGAAGGTGTGGGCCTTTCCTGCAGTTAATGGAACCGTCACATATTGGAACTACCAACTACCAAACACAACTCTTGACTGGGCAGCACTGTGGGGAAACTGCCATAAATTCATTACCCAAGATAGACTGAGGCTAATGCAACTTCAGATATTGCATAACATGTATATGACCCCAGCTAAAATGGGCAGGTTTAACAGCTCAATACCCCTGCAGTGTGTGTGTTGTCTTCAAGCAGAAGGCACCTTACTCCATATCCTCTTGAAGTGCCCCAAAGTGGCACCATTATGGTCTCTTATTAAGGATAGGGCAGATCCTTTATTGGGTTTGGAAGACTTATTCACACTGAATATATGTATACTAGGGGACTATTTCAATATCAGAGTAAGTACTCGGAAATATTATATGGCTCTTACAACTCCATGTCTGTAAAGAAATTAGTGCTATGTCACTGGAGGGATGGGGACTCCATATCCTACATTGAATGGCTACAAGAACTGCTGCATAATCTCAGGACAGAAAAGATGATCGCCAGCCTTACTAATAGACTATCCAGATTTGAAAAAGTATGGGGCATATTCTACACTCTGTACTTCCTTTAGTGCGGCCTTGATGAAACATCCATGCTCCATTTGAGCAAGTTAAAGCTCGCCATCTGGATGCCATGTGTATTTGTGAAGTGGGGGGTATGTCAGGAAGGGACGGGTCAGGTGGGAAAGGGGGGAGGGGGAGGAGTTAGATTCAAATGCAAACATTGTTGCTGTGTGATCTGATTGATTATTGTATGTAATGTGTGTGGAAAATTAATAAACTTTTAATTTAAAAAAAATATATACATGCGGAAGGTGTGGGAGGGTGAAGACCCTATAATATCACATTGGAACTGTGACAGCAGGAGTGCTGTGAGTTTTGTTTCTGTGATATTCGTCTGTAATGTGCACTGTATGGCTCCCTTTTTGTTATTACCATGCAATGCTGCTGCCGGCATTAGTAATGTATTGTGCTCCCTTTCCTGACATGATAAAGTCGGTGACCTAAAGGATGCTGCAATTTTTACCCGCGCACTGTTCTGTGTAATTCATCACGGTACAAACCCAAAGCAAGACATGTTACATAATGTTTAAATATTTATCAGCCATGTCCAGAAAGGTAGCCCCTATCAAAATGTGTTTATCTTAAGGTCACAAAGGGAAAAAAAATTGTCAGTTGCTGGTCCCATCTCCTACTACTTGTGGAAAGACACAAAGAACAAGCATTTATCAATGCCGAATGTTGCTTGCTTGTATGTGCTGTTTAGGTATTTGGAAGTGATAGTTCCATGCCTTCCTCCCAAGACATCCACTGTGTCTTTCCGTTCAGTATTCAGAGAAGAGTGGGAGAGGCAAGGGCCACAGCAGTACAGCAGTTGCCAAGGGGGTGAAGAGGTGGACAATAGTCCATTCAAAGGCAAAAGCGTCCTGCAGGAGCTCATTAAATTGAAGGTGGACAAAGCAATGGAACCAGATGGCATACGCCCAAGGATATTAACAGAACTGCGAAGGGAGATAGCAGTACCTCTGGCAGCCATGTTCACTGAGTCATTTAACATGAGTGAATTGGAGGGCACATGTGGTCCCTCTACAAGTCCGGCAGCAGGGAGGCGAGGAAACAATAGGCGTTCAGCCTCACCTCAGTAGTGGGGAAGATCATGGAGACATTGCTTAAAGAAAGGATAGTGGGGCATCTAGATGCCATCAGAGCCAGGACCATAGACAACATGGATTCACAGTGGGGACATCATGTCAGATAAATCTGGTTGATTTCTTTGACTGGGTGACAAAGGAAGTGAATCAGGGTGGGGCAGTGGACAACGCTTACCTTGATTTCAGCAAAGCCTTTGACACCATCCCATATAGGAGGCTGATAAACTAGCTGGATAGGCTGGGCATGGGGAAAAGGGTGGTAAACTGGGTTAGAAACTGGCTAACAGACAGGAGGCAGAGAGTGGTGGTAAATGGTGTGCAGTCTAGGGAGAGGGGGCGACCAGTGGGGTGCTGCAGGGATCGGTCATGGGGCCAGTTCTGTTCAGTGTCTTCATTAGTAATATTGCAGAACGTCTGAAGGGAATTTTTTCACCAAATTTTCAGCATAGCCATTTTAAGATCTCTGCTCATGAACAGTGTCATTGTGATTTTCTTAATCTGTCCCAAACATTGATTGCACACACTGAATCGCCATTATGCACTACATGCGGAGAAACACATTTTGAGCGACATGTGAAAATGACAGCTACACTACTCATAAGGAGGGTGTGGTAAAATGGCAATGTTGAAAATCTGGAGTGCAAATGTTAAAAATTTGCGAACTTACGAGCGTGTGAGGAACTGCCGCGTAATACACGCCGTAAACAGTTGTCATTTTAGGAATTTGTTCACTAAATTTTCGTCATAGCCATTTTAAGATCTCTGCTCATGAACAGCATCACTGTGATTTTCTTAATGTCCCATATATTGACTGTGCACACACGACTGCGCCATTTAATGCGCGCTACATGAAATGAGGCTCACGTTTTGGGTGAGATGTGAAAAATGACAGCTGTACTGCTCAAAAAGAGGTGTGGTAAAATGGTAATGTTGAAAATCTGGAGTGAAAATATTGAAAATTCGCAAACTTACGAATGTGCGTAGGAACTGCGCAACGCACTCTCGTAAAACAGTCATTTTTAGGAATTTTTTCACCAAATTTTTAACATAGACTTTTTGAGAGCCCACCTTATGAACACTGGCAGTGTCGTTTTGTTAATCAGTCCCCGACAGGTGATTTCATGCAGTGACCTCGAAATCACCCTTCGGGCCCGATTAACGCCATGACAGTGCAAGAATTCATGAGGAGGGGTCCCAAAAACCCCATGTTGAAAATTTGGGCCCAAAATTCCCCAAAATGCCTGAGATATGGAACAAAGTTGAAAAAACCCTATCTATCCCATTATAAAGCTTACTGGCATTTCCTCAGTTCGCGGTCGGCTTTGAAGAGTGCAGAGCGTGTTCCTGTCCACTGAAGATACGTCGCGCTGAGCTCTGGAGAAATAAGTATGGGGGGTGTGGGAGGCAGTGTGCGCAGTGGGTGGGTGCGGGTTGTGGGAGGGGCAGGAGAAGCGCCGAGGACAGTTTTGTATTTACAGTTTTTTAATAAGACAACGAGGGCGTTTGCCACGCTGGGGTGGGCTCCCAGTGTGGCAGCTGGAAAACTGTTGGGAGGCTGGAGCTGATGGGGATTGGGCACCCCGTCGCCATAACATCATTTGCCACGCTGGTGGGCTCCCACGTGGCACTCAGGACTCTTGGGGGCATGCAGCTGGACGGGATTGGGCACCCCTGTCTGCCGTACAGTGTGGGGGGGAGGGGGAAGACGCATGAGCACGCAGTGTGTGTGTGCGTGTGTGTGTGTGTGTGTGTGGAAGGGGAGCTCTGCTCACTGAAGTGAAGCTCTCCCTTTCAACTGTACGACCACTGCATTTTCAACTGCTGTCATAGACAGCTGCAGCAGTGATTGGGGAACTGGGGCCGCACCTGCAAACACACTGATTGCATTGGAAGATGGGTGCCACACCTCCAAAAACTCGGATGATGGCACTATGTTTCTTGCACATGCGTGCAAGCAACATAAAAATGGCATTAATTATAAACAACAGTGTAATGGTAGGTCTTCTGTGAGTCTTTTCAGAACTTGTGTCTCTGAAGTGCGAATCCAAAATGCTTCATGCTGAGCGAGTTTCTTTAGGAAGTCTCCACCTCTTGCATGAATGCTGGGTGCCTATAAACTGGAGTTGTGCTGGGGAGCAATGAGTCAAATCTTGAAAATGTTTGGCCATGGCATAATTAGTTTATTTATTTATTTAAAATGTGGTGGCTGGGAAAGGCACACGACCCCCCCCCCCCACATATGTCAAATTTGATGTCCTAATGGCTGTTTTCTGCTCCCCAACCCATACTTTCAAGGCTTTCTTGATCTGTCCCATGTAACACATGCTGTGTGGGCAGATCAGTATGTACACTACTCCACTGGTAATGCAGTAAATAAAGGAATCAATTTTAAACTCCTTTCCTGTCTTTGGATGTCTGAAAGTCCTGCAGTCTCATGTATTCCTGCAGCTTGATTAATTGCCACATCGGTAGTTGTCACTGGGGAGATCTTCCCTTGTCAATCTTCACCATTCATTACTTCTTGGGTGTAAGCCGGAGGCGCGCACCCGTGACGGAGGTTTTTCTTTTAAAAGCTAGCTCTAACGGCGCCGCCCTCGAGACCGACGCCTTGCGTCATGCGCGAGGGGCGGCCGTTAGTAGCTACCGACTCCTCCTCCATCTCAGTTCTGTTTCTCCCGCCGTCGAGGCTGCACCTGCTGCGCGTCGTGAGAGCTATAGTTCGTGAAGTACGCAATAGTTTTTGCTGACTCCTCTGTTTCTCGATTTACACTCGACGCCATACCACGGTAAGACTGTTCTTTTTTCTATCTGTAAGGCGTCGGGTGTTTTCCTACTGTTTTTTACCTTAATTGTTTCGCGTTATGTCCGGTTCTGGAGCGAAGCATTTTTCTAAGACGGGCCGCGCCCCCATGCGTCGGTACTCCTGTGGCCGGCATTTTTCCGTCTCGGACCGGCATGACGTGTGTCTTCGATGCCTGGGACCCAACCATAACATGGATTTGTGCGACGCCTGCTTCTCCATGGACCGTTGTGTCCTCGAAGTCCACGCGTTCATGCTCGGCAAGGCCCCGCCGACTTTCGGGGGACGGCGTCGTTCACGGGACTCCCAGGTAAGGTGTTTAGGCCCTTCCCGGGTCCCCTCCGGGCCTATCGGTCCACGGAGGAGGGCTTCTCATCTTATCTTGCCGGCGAGAAGCTCCTTCTGCGGTGTCGAGGCGTAGCGGTCCTCCCGGGCGCGGCATCGTACCGCCTCGGCAGTCACCTCCCGGAGGTGCAGAGCTCCCCAGTGTCGAGCCCATGATTTCTGGGCCGGACACCGTGAGACCCTCGGCGCGCCTCTTGGCACTGTTGGATCCGGCACGTTCGCGGTGCCGGTGAATCCAGATAGCACCGTTCGCAGTGCCGTTTGGATCCGCGCCGTTCGTGGTGCGGTGATAGCAGCGCCCGTTCATAAGCGCCGTTTAGATCCCGGTGCCGTTCGCGACACCGGTGATTGGGACGGTGCCGCTGGCGGTGCCGCTTTGGCCCCTGGCGCTGTTAGCGGTGCCATGGGCCTGGTTTCTCCTCCTCGCGGTGCCGGGTCGGTTTCTGACACCGGGAGCGGTGCCGTTGGCCTCGCTGGTACCACGGGGGAGCTGGGACCGGCCCTGGCTGTTGCTGATGCTCGGGGGTCAGCCGGCGCCGCCTCTGGTGCTGGTGCTGTTCGCGGCGCCGTTGTCACGGGAACCCCCGGGGTGGCCAGTATTGAGGTCCTACTGATCTCGTCCTCCTCGGAGGCCGACGATTCGGACGTGGACTCATCCTGGCACCCCCACTCTTCGGGGTCGGGGTCTCCTGTGGCACGAGGTACCAGGCGGCGCAGCGGGCCCCTCCCTCTGTCCCCCCTTCCGTCCTCCCCTGAGGGCTCTCCGGCTAGGGGTGGCCTTGAGTCCCAGGGGAGGCGTGGGAGGTGACTAAGGGGCTCCCCTTCCGGGGACCAGGTGACAGCAGCCCTCCGGGTGCTGTTGCTCCCTCTGGGGGATGGGAGCGCTGCGGTCGAGGAGGAGGCTCTCTCGAGTCCGGGGTTGAGGGCAGGGGACAGGACCTCGGTCTTCTCTGGCCACCTCAGGGGGGGTGGCTAGGAGCCGTAGTGCTGAACCCCGCTCTTCCCTCCGGGGCTCTAGGGTGCCCTCCGGTGGCGTTGTTGTGGGCTGCCCTTCTGGATCCATGCAGTCCCTACTTCATCACAGGGGAGGTTCTCCCCTTGGGCTCTTCCAGGCTCCGCTTCCTCAGGGTTCCGTCTTGCGGCCTGGTTTGTTGTCCGGGACCCCACCAGCTCGGGCTCCGTTCCCCAGATTCCAGAGCCCTGGCAGAGATCATTGCCTCCTCGTAGGTGCCCTCTCCCATATCTCTGCCTCCACCACCCCGCTCCGGGCCATGTCGAGTCCCTCTGGTCCGTTATCCTGGGAGCAGTTCAGAGGAGTTCTGCAGCGGCCTTCCCCTCACTCCATTAGATGTATGCATGAAGCGGGTCTTCGACTCTCCCCACCGCTGCAGGAGTCCTCCTGAGCACTCCAGCTCTCCATCATCCTCATCTCCCTCCTCTGAGGAGAGGAACCTACTCATCTCTCCTCCGATGCTGATTTCACTGAATATCAGCGATTCCTTTCGAGGATGGTGAGGGACCTTGGATCTCTTACATACGGAGAGACAATACCGAACAGGGAGACGCATGAATTCCTTGGAAATTCAGTGCCCAACATGAGTGGTACCTTCTGGCCTATTCCCTTCCAGGAGCGTCTATCCGTTCCTGGCAGTCGTCAGCCGCCTCTTCTCCAGCCCCGGCTGATTGTCAGCGTAGGTATTGTGCCCCCTTGGAGTCTCTAGGTACTCTCCCCAACCCCCCTTCTGGCTTGGTCTACCTAGATATTCCCTCCGGGTGCCGCTGCCTGGCGCACGACCGCCCACCGGACCCGGACTCTCTTCAGTTCGACCGGTGGGGGCGAAGAGTGTTCTCTTCTTCTCGTGCGGTTGCTTGTATAGCATCACATCAGGCTCACCACGCTGCCTGCAATCGGCACCTGGTCGATGCTCTCTCAACTACAAGCGTCGATGCCTGATCACGAACAAACCAGACAAGCTGTTGCCTTCTCCGCTATAGGCCTGGAGCTGGCAAGACACCAGACAGGGCATCTTCGATGCCAATGAGGTGGCTTCCAGGCTTGCGGGGACAGCGATCTGCAGTAGGCGGGCGTCATGACCCGTCTTTCAAGGTTGTCACCCTGGCGGCGTGGTGATCGCTCCGCCTTCCGGGGGACCCGTCTCTTCTCCTCCAGAGCTAGGAGACTTTTGCAGGGGCTTACTCCGTCTCCACGTCCTCGGGAGGCACCTCCTAGCTCTTCTCCCACTTAGGCTTTTCTCTGAACTAGCCAGGGTCTTCCCCTTCTGTTTCTCACCAACAGGAGGCTGGGGGTCTTGTTCCCTCAGGGTTTTTACCTCTTCCCCCTTCTGGGGAAGAGGGGCTTGGTACTCACCCAAGAGTAATGAATGGTGAAGATTGACAAGGAAGATATGAAAATTACGTACCTACCGTAATTCTTGATCTTCTCTGTATCTTCACCATTCATTCAATCCCCTCCGTCCCTCAGTGGCCTCCTTCTGTGGCGTCTCCCCTCAGTCGTTCCTCCCTCTTTTTGGCCCTTAAAAAAACTTTACAAAAAAAATCTCTGTCCTTGCCATTTCTCTTAATGGTTTCCAGGAAATATTTACTCTAAGATTCGTGGCATCTATTGCAGGAGTGCTGGGTCGTGAGGGAGCTGCACACTATCTCACCGCCATGTTTTCAGGCGAGGCACTCCTAGGGACTTTGCCTGACTCTGTCTGTGCAGTGTTTGGTCCCGAATCTTCTGCTAATCAATTACTAAGCCCTGAAACCAACCCCTTTTACAGAGTAAGAGGAGCAGATGCGGTTATACAATTTCTCTTAAAAGCTGAGGGAACTCTCTCCGACTGCTTTGAAGGCAATCCTTGCTTCTCAGGTCATGTTTTTCCTCATAAGCCTGTGAGTTATGCCTGTCTTGACCCCTTTTTTCAAGGGTCCTTCTCCGAGCAGTGCTGCGGAAAAGCAGTGCCAACTACGGGCAGATCTTGCCAGTTCAAGTCTCTACCTGCCTTGACATAGCAAGTCCGATTGAGTTCCGCTATATTTCTTACAAACCGCCTTTAAAGCTAAGTTTCTTTCTATACCCTTTTGAGCAGCTCTTACATGCTGCCTGGGAACCAATCCTTTCCTAGCTAAGGCTCTTCGGAACAAAGGTCTGCTCAATCAGGCCAGGAGCCCTCAACTAGGATAAAGGACCATGGCATGTTGAGGTCAAAGACTATGCCCTCCTTAGTCTATCTAGCAGGTTCGGTGAACCTTCTCTTCAGCACTACCAACGGGGATTCTTGCTCCCTTGTTAAGTCAAGTCTTAAGCCTCTTAGCTAACTATGCTCGTTGGGCATTATTGTCTCCTCAACATCCCATTTTCTTCTTCCTCTCTCTGCTTCTTTCTTTCTCCTTCCCTTTTCTCTCTATCTGTTCCTCCTAGAGTCGCCCCGGTAAGGAGGCCCTGCGATCCCTTAGGGCAGGAATTCTTTCCTCTGTCTATTTTCCATCGGCTTATTCCTTTTTCAGTTTATTTTCCTTCCTTTGCTATCCCTTGGCTATCTTGCCTCGCTTTCTCTTTTTTCCACAATATAATTTTTGCCTCTCCGCTCACAGAACTGAGATGGAGGAGAATTGATAACTATATGGCCGCCCCTCGCGCATGAGCATAAAGCGTGGGTCTCGAGGCGGCCTGTTAGAGCTAGCTTTTAAAAAAAAAAAAAAAGCTCCCGTCGTGGGTGTGCACCTCCAGCTTGCACCCAAGAAGTAATGAATGGTGAAGATACAAGAGAAGATCAAGAATTACGGTAGTTACGTAATTTTCATATTTGGAGACCAAGTTTGTGGTTGTTGTTTAGTCTTGAAAAAACTATGGAGTAGTCAGTCCTTGAGGTTTTCTCCCCTCCGAAAGCTGAACCATGGTCTTTCAATGTTCTTGGTGGCATCACCAGTTTGAAGAACATGCCAGTGCTTTTTTATTGTATTAGTGGCTCCCATGATTCAAAACTAAATGTTGTGACAAATATCAGTTTATTCAATTCACCTTGTTGTTTGAATTTTGGTTCAACAACTCCTTTCTTTCCATGGCTGACGCCTGTGCATAGGCTGTTTCCACTGCCATTCAATTGTACTTCCTGGTAATGAATCTTCTTCCCATTTCCTGTTTTTTTTCCTTTGAAATAACTGTCCAAGCTGCAGATGCATCTTACTCACAACACCTGCCAAAACGGAATGTTATTTTTTAGCCCTTGTGGATGACTGCTCATGTAATCATTTTATGTCATCTCACTCTTTGATGGAAACACAGCCTTGTTGTCTATGGCTACCATACAATATTCCAACTATGCATACTGAATATACTTTCAAAAATGATATAACAAATAGGGATGGGAAAAACGCTAAGGTTTCTGTGGTTCTGTTAAGCTATGCGAATCTTGATTTGTTTTCCAAGTCTTACCAGACCTTTCAGATTATTTTAGTTTTTTATTGCTTTAAAGTATAAAAATGGATTTTTAAACTAATTTCAACCCCAAAACTATTGTCAGTAGAAGGAAACAATGGCACTGTCAAAGCATCTTATAGTGTTGGTAAATATACTCCTTGTCATAAAGCTAATTAGTGCCAGTCTGTAACTTCACTGTGATCAGGACTACTTAATAAAGAATTGGCTCACTGGGTCTTTCTCCCACCCCCAACCCTCTTTCTGAGTCTTATCATTCACCCCAGTCTTCCTCCCGCATAAAGGCCTGCTGGGAGAGTACATTAAGTTCCAAAACCACTGTTTTAAAAATAATCAGAACATTTTAAGAACACGAGAAAGGGTTTTGATAAGGTTTATTACAGAAAATGGTGGAGGTTTTGAAGTTATCCAAACCAGGGGCCAGATATTCAAACAATTGCACCTAGCACAAAACCATAGCGCTGGAATAGCGCTGGATTTGTGCGAGGCTGCAATATTCAAAAGCTCTATTAGCGCTGGTGCTGTGTGAGCGCCCAGCGCCAATAGAAGGCTTACACAGTATGTAGGGCCGGGTGAGGAAAGCGCCCATGAATGCCAGCAGCATGGCATATTCAAAGGTCTAACGCCGTGCTACAGGCATTAGCGTAACCTGTAGCGCAGCGCTAGATACCACCTAAGAAAAGCTGGCGGTAATGCGGTGGTAAAGCAGCGGTGGTGCCCCCTCATCGTAGACCCCTGTATCTGTGATACTATAGTAAACGCCTTGGTAGTCTAGTGGTCCCCCAACCCCCCTGCACAAATCCCAACCCAGTTTGAATAAAATAATATCACTTTCTCTGGTAGTCTAGTGGTCCCCCACCCCCGCACCGAATCCCGACCTGGTTTGATTATAATAATATCACCTTCCTGGTAGTCTAGTGGTCCCTCGGCAAGAATCCTGACCCGGATTGAATAAAATAATATCAGTTTCCTGGTAGTCTAGTGGTCCCCACCCCCTGCACGAATCCCGACCCATGTAAAATAAGATAATATCAGTTTCCCTGGTAGTCTAGTGGTCCCCCTGTAAACTGGATCCAATTATGCAGTTTATACAGGTTCCTGGTTGGTAACTGTCAGTAATTCAATAAAGCCAACACACTACTTCTTTGCCAAATTAGTTGTAATTTATTGAGATAGTCTATCATTTCTAGGCATCAGGTAGCCTGTTACTACCCGAGTGTACATGATACAATTTAATCTTACAGCCAATGAAACAGTCCATGGAACAGTCCATTGGGGTGTTTCTAACATGCAATCTAGACAGCTAGTAATATTTGCATTACAGGGCTACAGAATTTCAGAGACACAGGAAACCATATATCTCTGGATCCCCCGAGCAATCTATGGATTGTCCGAGACTGCGTCTTCTCGAAGGGAACACTGGACATAACCATAGGTCCCATATTTATGTGTAGCAAGCTTAGAAAAAAAATGTAAGACTGGAATTTCCAAAAAACTATCTCAGCAGATTTAAGCACAGACAATATGTCATTCAACAAGTCATAAAACTTGGGTTCGAAAATACATTGGCCATAAGATACCTCAGTCATAAGATACTTTTGACACTTTGCCAGAGACATACGGTCATTCTTTAATGGAAAAACAAGTAATCAGGGTTTTTTTATTTATCAAAAATACTTACTTCAGGATACAGAAAACATGCAAGGGGATGTGACTGTTTTAAAAATACTCGGCTTACAGATAAAAACCAGACAGTGGCCAAATTGGGGAACTCAATCATCAAGGCCAGCCGTGGTTACTAGCAGCTGCATTCTTATCTTAGCCGTAACCTTTTAAAAAGACATGTTTTGATACATAATATTTTCTGCTGAATAGGGCAATTCCATGTTAGACCTCTGCTTTGTGCTTCTTGAATTATTTCATTTTCTTCATTTCAACCATTAACCTTTTAAAGTCTTACACATGCATGCACATTAACTGACATGGTAGTATCATTCATTTACTTAGCCACTTGCAGCCATTGACTAGCTAGCCATATTAACTTATATGTTGGCCTCATTTAAAAGTTTTGGCACTGGTCACTAAAACCTTGGCCACTGGTCACTAAACTTTGTCCGTTGGCCACTTTCAACACCCTCACCCGGCAGTGATGCTTAGCCCAGGAACACTTTACGATCAGAGCCAGTGGCTGGCTCAGCCCTCCTCTCACCACCATGGCCTGCCGCTGACTGAGTACCCTTTGATCCAGGGAGAGATTGAAACCTTTAGAAGATCGTTTCTTTGCTATTGCCACGGCTTCCCTTAACAGTACTAAATTATCGTGTATGAACTTTCCCGGTAAGAAGAGTGGAGGAATGTCCCTGGTGTCCTGGGGTAGTCTGAGTCCTGTGGGACCTTGAACAGGATATTGGCTTGGTGGCAGATGGAAAGGGGGTCCCAGAGCTGGCCAACATCAGAAACAGGAGAAGAAAATAGAAAGCATAAAAACAAAATAAAAACATAATGCCACAGTGGATGTGGCAAAAAATAACCGGGTTATAAAACTAAATAAAAAACACATTGCACAATATTAAGTGCCTAACTGAGCAGAGATGCTATTTTTCTAAATAAATTTTAGCACTTACATGGGGAGGATTGACAACAAGGGCCATCATATAATCTGCTGTGAAAGTTAATAGATGCTTTAAATCTAAATAGTGCAGCTACCTGTCCATGCTGACAAAAACTGCTTTTAAAATTAACTGCAAATTATCTCCTGAAACTGCTCCACCCATAATGAAGTCCCTGTTATGGCTGTACAGATAATAGCCTCTGGTCAATACTGACGCGTGCTCAAATATTCCCAGGCCAGGCTTTTAATGTAATTGTATTTCACATCTGTCTTTTCCTGCATGCCTTCTTTTTTGCAATTTACAGCAAAGACCACCCCTCCCCCACACACGTCTCACAAAATGCCAGAAGACAAAATACCCTGTATGTGTGTGAGGTTAGAGCAATTAGATTAATGGCTGCCCCTACATTATAATCTGTACTGGAGTCATTGTAGTTACTTGATAGAAAGGCACAGCAGGATTTTTAATCATCAGCATAGGCTGGCTATAGGGCAAACATGGGATGTGAAAGGTAGTCTAGTGGTCCCCCCACCCGGCAGTGACGCCCCTGCTTAGCCCAGGAACACTTTACGAACAGAACCGGTGACCGGCTCAGCCGTCCTCTCACCACCACGGCTGGCCGCCGACTGAGGTATAGTCAGCGGCCAGCCGTGGTGGTGAGAGGAGGCTGAGCCGGCTGCTCTGTTCATAAAGTGTTCCTGGGCTAAGCAGGGGTGTCACTGCTGGGCGGGGGGACCACTAGACTACCAGGGAAAGTGATATTATATTATTCTAAATGGGTCGGGATTCATGCAGGGGGTGGGGGGACCACTAGACTACCAGGGAAATTAATATTAGCTTATTCAAAATGGGTAGGGATTCGTGCAGGGGAGTGGGAGGTAAACACTAGACTACCAGGGATATTAATATTATGTTATTCTAAACGGGTCGGGATGCATGCAGGGGGGTGGGGAACCACTAGACTACCAGGGAAAGTAATATTATTTTATTCTAAATGGGTCAGGATTCATGCAGGGGTGGGGGACCACTAGACTACCAGAGAAAGTGATATATATTATTCTAAATGGGCGGGATTCATGCAGGGGTGGGGACCACTAGACTACCAGGGAAAGTAATATTAGCTTATTCAAAATGGGTAGGGATTCGTGCAGGGGGGAGGTAAATACTAGACTACCAGGGATATTAATATTATGTTATTCTAAACGGGTCGGGATGCATGCAGGGGGTTGGGGAGACCCCTAGACTACCAGGGACATTACTTTCCATTCGACTGTGAATGGGTCAGGACTGCACTAACTGTGCCTGGCAGCACATAGTTCCTGCTGCTTCCAGCCTGTGCTTCTATTCCAACCAACAGGGGATGCTGTTGTATGCCTTGGCCTGCAGCGTCCAGCCTGTACTTCCATTCCGACCAATAGAGGGAGCTTTGTGCTCCATGCAGTAGCACCGGGCCAACTGCTTGGTAATGTATGCTAAGCAGCACTTAATGAGATGCAAATGTACCTGTTTGCCCACGGATTACCTAAGTAGGCTTATTTGCATGGGAGCTTTGAATATAGCTCCCGTTTGCCCCGGGCTAACCAGTTTGCACCAGGCTAATGTGTTAGCACTGTGCAGTCAGGTTAGCCCCAGGCAAACCTCACTTCAGCATAGCACAGTTCTGCAGTGTGTGGCTTACATTGTTGTTTGCAGCCATACCTCTCAACTGTCCCTGATTTTACCTCAAAATCTTACTCTGTCCCTCCTAAACATTGTGTTTCTGTGACCAAACAGTGGGGGTTGTAAGCATAAAATAATGTCAAACATTAATGTTACTGACGTGTTCTTCCTTAGAAAATGCATTTTACACTACATCACTTATTCTACCGGCTTCCTCAGTGGATATCACCAATTTTTAAGGTGTATCCCTGATTTTAAACCTTTGTTCCTGTTTGTTTTAAGCCTTGTCCCTAATTTATCAGGCAGGTGGTTGATAGGTGTGTTTGCAGTAACTGTGAGACATCTCTGTGCAATCATACACAATGTTCTGAACCTGCAACACTGGCTTGCTACCGAGTCTAACGAGCTGCAGTTGCAGTTTGCACTTCCCTGTTGCTATATTCAGTGCTGTCTTATTCCCGGGCTATCTTTTCCCTGCTCTCCCAGACCAGTTTGCCCGGCTTCCTTAGACTGCTGTATTCAGTAGGATTAGCACCGGGCTATTTCCTTTTCAATATAGCTTGCTTTGTGCTCCGGGCTAAGTTTGTCTGGCAGGCAGTGCTAATTTAGCTTCAGGGCAAAGTTTTGAATATCTGGCCCCAGTACTCCTATTCCTAATAGAAAAAAAAACAGAGAGAGAGAGTACCAATATCTAAACTGTTTCTTAGTCTCTGTTTCCCAACCATACATATCCACTCTAAAGATCCAAGCCCAGCACAAAGCATCATGGATAGCAGTATACACTATATATATCCTTGTGTGGGGCAGCATGGATAGCAGTATACACTGTATGTCTCCGTGTGTGGGGCAGCATGGATAGCAGTATACACTGTATGTCTCCGTGTGTGGGGCAGCATGGATAGCAGTATACACTGTATGTCTCCGTGTGTGGGGCAGCATGGATAGCAGTATACACTGTATGTCTCGTGTGTGAGCCATGGATAGCAGTATACACTGTATGTCTCCGTGTGTGGGGCAGCATGGATAGCAGTATACACTGTATATCTCCGTGTGTGGGGCAGCATGGATAGCAGTATACACTATATATATCCTTGTGCGGGGCAGCATGGATAGCAGTATACACTATATATATATATCCTTGTGTGGGGCAGCCTGATAAGGCTTCATCAGGACCATAATTTGCCTGAAAATAAGATTTTATATTTGTTCCAGCATATATAATTAGAAACAACTACAAAAATGTGTTAGAATGTGTTAATCCATTTGGTACTTTTCTGTGTAGTGCAGTCATGTGACTCCTTTTTTAGCAGAAGTGGTCAGTTACTTTATGACTTTCTATTTCTTACAGGGAACAACAATCATACCAAATCTCTCCTCTGCTCTTAAGGATGAAACAATTTGGGAAAAGCCTTACGAGTTTTACCCAGAAAATTTCCTGGATGCCAATGGGCAATTTGTCAAGCCAGAGGCCTTTATACCATTTTCAGCAGGTAAAAACAAATATCAGACAACTGCCATGGTAGCAAAACATACGAATGCTCAGTCCTACTGCACCCAGAACCACCTTGTGCAAATACTGCAGCTGAATGGCAAATCTATTACTGAGTAAGGATGCTTCAATTCTAGCCCAACAAAATGTCATTTATTTTATTTATTTCATACATTCAGAGCACACCTTAGAGCACAAGTGCTCATTAACAAAGTTTCCATGTCAAAAATTGTTACAGAAGGGACAGTAAGACATCTTCATCAATTCCAATGGAATACAGTATAGGGGAGTCTCCGTGAGGGAATTCGGAGCTCGGAGCTCAGACTGAGCCGAACTTCTGCCCCTACCTTTCCCGCTTGACTCTTGCCTTGTACCTGCATGTAATAACTGCATTTAACAACTGTATTTCCAAGCATTTTTACAAGCTTTGAATATTGTAATTGGAATGTGTCTTTGGCTACCTGCTCTCTTCTGACCTGCACGCAACTGCCTCCTCCTGCCTGAAACGCAGCGGCCACCCCCGCCCTCCAAGCTGTACCCCAACCCCTTTGTTCCTGCAACCTCCCCCCCCCTCCGTGTTTCACCCTACTTATCGTACCTTTGCTCTCCTTGTCTCTGCAGTGGTCCCGGTGGTCGTGAGGGCTCGGTCACTGCCCTCCCCCAACAAGCCCGCAGGACTGAAAATTGGAAAGCGCCAGGTAATTGAACTCGGAATCTGCCTTCTCAGCAGCAAAGCAGCCCCTGGACTTGCTCCCTCCCCCCGGTGGTGTGGCGGCCTTGGCACCAAATTTAAACTGTATAGGGGAGTCCCCATGAGGGAATTCGGAGCTCGGAGCTCTAGCCCCGCCGAACGCTGCTCGTTCAGCTCCCCACCGCCCCCACCACCACCCTTGGTCGGCTCTCTGTTATATAGGCTGTGGTGAGCCACGTGGGGGTAGGATATAACCTATCAGCCCTGTTTGCCATCTGCAGGTTATATCCTATCACCACTAGTGGCCGCAATATTCAGCCTAGCAAACTCTCTCTCACTGACAATCTTTCCTAAGCTATCTCACCCTACTTTTTTCTTTTCCCCTGTTCTACCTAACCACCCTTTTGCTCTGCTCTCCCTGCGCCATCTACGCAAGGTAGGCACAGTTACATAGTTGCTGAATCCCTTATGGTCTTATTCCCCAAATAAACTCCTGCCCCTCTTTTCTGCACTCTTACACCCCACACCGGTCCACGGGAACTGTCCTATTCCCCTGCCTAAAACTCCCCTGCTGTTCCCTGGACCCCCCCGGGGTTATGGCCCACCCTCCGCATCCGCTACCCCTCCGCTCCCCAACTCCTCTCCCTAGCTCTCCTTGAAAGGGCTCAAGATTGCCCACCTGAATGTGCGGAGCCTTCTACGCAACCAAAATGAGCTCTCCGCCTGGGTTGCCCTCCACAAACCTGACATTCTGGCCCTTGCTGAAACCTGGCTCAAACCCCATATACCCGATGCCCAGTGCTCCCTACCAGGGTACAACCTCCTCCGACGTGACAGGCCGGGTAAGATGAAGGGTGGTGGGGTGCTTCTCTATTACCTGGCACACCTCAACCTGTCCCTCATTGACCATCCTCCTACTGATCTGCCTGCATGTGAGTTCCTCCATGCTCTCCTCCTGCTGGGTCATTCTAAGAAGATCCACTTGATACTAAGAATGGTCTGCCGGGACTCTCCTCTCTGCTCGACTGCATCAGCAATAAAGTGGGTCTCAATGAAACTCTTGTACTAGGTGACTTCAACCTCAACTGGTTGGGGGCAAATCGCAAGTTGTACGAACCTCTGCTTTCGGGCCTTACACTTAGCCAAGTCATTACCGAACCCACCTGGCTCTCCTCTGGGGGGAACTCAGGAACCCTTATAGATTGGCTCCTGTCGAACAGGCCTGCCAATATCTTATCCTCAGGCACTCTCCCAGACGACATCTCTGATCACTCCCCTATCTACTGTGTCTAGGGCATCTCCCCGCCTAAGATCCCTAGCAAAATCATCGAACTGAGGGACTATTCCAAATTTAATCCCCATGACACCCTGGATGACCTTCTAGCTGTTGACTGGACTGGTGTCACCAGTTCCACTGACCCCTCACGAGCTTTGGATCTATTTCTAGCCAGCTAATCCCCTTCAGAACAAACATGCCTCCTTAGAGGAGAAGGGTGAGGGCACCACACAAATGGCTAAATGGAGACCCATCCTTTATGAAAGCCAGGGATAAACGCTGGACATCCTGCAAGGCCTCCTTAACAATCATGACCTGATGGTTTATAGGCAGCTCAGAAACACCTGTAAAGAGCCATCCGCCTGCTAAAAGCGATTTCTGCAATCTGAATTACTCTCTCCAGCAGTAACCCGAGGACTTCTGGCAACATATTAAAATGCTATTGGGGATCGGCAAAGCACAGGTCACTGACCTGCTCATCGGTGGAATCAGCTGTAAAACCCCACACCGCCTAATGCCTTCAACTCCCTGTTCTCCGAACTGCCCCCTCCTCCTCCTCCCCGCCCCCTCTCGTCCGCCTCCCAGGCGCCCCTCCCGGTCTTCACCCCCGGCCCCCCTTCCAAGTGAAGCCAGTAACTCCCAACGAGACCCATAAGCTGCTCTCTGGCCTCTCCCCCCATAGCGGAGCAGGTCATGACACTCTCGAGCCGAAACTCCTCAGACTGGGAGCCCACCTCCTTGCCAGACCCATCTCGCACCTATTCAATTCCTCCATTAACTCAGGGATCATTCCCGACCTGTGGAAAGTGGCCAAAGTTGTTCCTATCTTAAAACAGGGGAATCCTAAGGATCCTCAGAACTACCGCCCCATCGCCATTCTGTCCGCCTCCAGCAAACTGCTCGAGAAAACCATTGCCTTCCAGCTCTCCCAGTACATCCTGGACTACAATATACTCTTTCCTGCCCAGCACGGCTTCAGGAAAGGGTACAGCACGTCCACCGCCCTTGCCACTGTCACCTCCCTGATCAGGGCAGGCACTGACCTAGGCAATCTCACTGAGGCCATTTTCGTCGACCTGTCCAAAGCCTTCGACAGAGTTAACCACTCCCTCCTCAGCTCCACGCTTCTATCCCTCGGGTTCTCCCCCTTTGCCCATGCCTGGTTCCAAAACTACCTTTCCAACCGACAGCAATACACCTATTTCAATCGGACATCCTCCAACCTTTCCCCTGTCCTCTGTGGTGTACCTCAAGGGTCCGTCCTTGGTCCGACCCTATTCTCACTATTTATCAACGACCTGTCTTCTGTCCCTGCCCATGCCCACTCCATCCTTTACGCCGATGACCTCGTCCTCCTGGCCAGCTCGCGGGACATCTCCACCATTAACTCCCAGCTTAACTCTGACTTTGAACACATACATACTTGGGGTGACCACAGACTCACCTCAATCTCAAAAAACTCAGCCATGTTGTTTGGGTCCTCGAACAAATAAAATCCTGCCCTGCTCCCCTCGTATCCTCGGGCTGATGGCTCTCCCTGAGGCAGGTTACCTCCACCAAGTACCTAGGTGTCACCTCGACCAGCAGCTGGACCTCACCCTGCACATCCGTAACATCTGCAATGCCTCTAATTGCAAACTTGGCCTAGCTTGCTCGAGCCAATAGCTGCCTCACCCTGCTGCCCGCCTAGCCCTTGCTCGGGGGTCCTCCTCCCTCTCTCTGCTATGGCCTCGTAACTTTGCTCCAGTCCCAAAACCAGCCCATCAAAATGGGACTCAGCCCACAACAATGCCGCTTCGCGCTTTCCACCCCTCCCCTCACCCACCAGTGTGATCTCTACAACCGCCTAGAGTGGCTCCCCTCGGAGAAACACCGGTCCTTCGTTATAGGTAATTTCATCAACAACATTGTCCGCTCTGGTTCCCCCTCCGCCCTTGCCCTTCCCCTTAACCCTGGGTCCCCATCCTACCACCCCAGGCCCGGGACAACCCAAGAATGTCTCGTTCCTAGGACCCGCACCCTCACGGGTGATCGGTCCTTCCACATTTACGCCCCAAAACTTTGGAACTTGCTCCCTGAACTAGTCAGGGCCTCCTCCTCCTCCCATCCAAGCTTTAAATCCTCCCTCTGGAATTTCCTGAAACCTTCTCCCCCCTGCCCCTGCACATCGTAATCCTACTCCATTGCCCCCCTCCCTCCCTCACCCCGGTTGGGTGGGGGCCTCTCCCTCCTCCTCACTTCCCCGCCCCTGCCCTACTCGCACTTCTAGCTCCAGCCCAGCAACCTGGTCCATCCCCCCTGCCTTTTGGAACCCCCCTGCTTGCACTTACCATTGTCACTGCTACTGTTCACGCATAGTGTTTACCTTGTCCTAGAGCTAGCCTTGTAACACCTGTTGTGCTAGGTTACCTTCTTGTCTCGTCAAACTGACTAATTATGTACTCTACCTATCTGCGTTTTTGAGTTCTTTCCTATGTTATTACCTGTATTCCTCCCATGAATTTTCACAATGTACTGAGCCACCTTTGTAATGCCTGGCTTTCCTATGGACTTTTTCCCTATTTCTGTAACCTGTTAATTGTATGATGTCTGACTCCGGTAATTCTCCCGGGTCGCACGCATTCTGTAACTGTTGATGTACACTGTATGATACCTGTAACTCTCTCGGGTCGCACCTGAAAATAGGCACATGGCTGTCTAGTGTGCTTACCCAGTTAACAAAAGCAAATAAATAAACAAATAAATAGTCAAGCAAACTTATCATGCCTTAGATAATCATATTTGGTTAAGCTATACAGTAATGATATGGTGTGGTGTTTTAGCACATGAAATGCATGTTCAAAGATTATTGGCAGCCATGTGAGTTCAATGATTATTGGGAGCAAGTGCAGCTGGAGGAGATGGTTGTATGTAGTGTTGTTTTAAACTGGACAATATTTGGGAGGTTTAATAGGGAATCATGCAACTCATTACTACACTACTCTCTCATATCATGATCTTTTTCAGATATCAGTTGTCTTATAGACAGACTGAGACAGACAATATGCTTTGGAGAAAAATGGCCACAACCATATTGTAGGAAACAGTATGTAATGAACAGTTACAGTCAAGTCAGCATTATGCACCCAGCAAGGTAGTCATGGCAAGCTATTCAGTAAACTTAGAGCAGGTTTGGAGGATTCCAGTCAATCAGTGAACCACACAAAAAAACTAAGGAAATGTTCATATAGGGTTCTTTATTTTCAAATCCATTTATGCTTGGTCACTAAACAGTCACCCCACCTTTGCCTGGTGCCTCTGCCAGCTTTTTCAAGGGGAGTGGTGCTGCAAGTTTAAATAAAATGTCGTAAGTTTACAGTTGACTCTAGATCAAGGTCCTGTAAGTTGCACCGATCTTCTGATTAGGACCAACACAAATATTCAGTACTTTTTTGCAAGGTACGTTAACTCCCAATATATACCATCACTCCCCACCACCAGAAATGTGCTGTAAATCATCATGTATTATAGCTTGCATTTAACATAAGAGCCGCTGACGGAGGACATGATGACTGCCTCAAATGGGGCTCTAGTGAGAATCAAAAACTGAGCTGCCTAGCCATATGGGAGAAATAGTACTGCCTGAGACAAGCAGACACACTGTTGTTCTTTAAAAGCCAAACCAGGTTTTGGACAACAAATTATTTTTAGACCTAGAGAAGCTGATTATGAATTTTCTTTGGAAGGGTCAAAGGCCAGGAACTGCACTTGAGAAACTACCTAGAAGAAAGTAAGGGAGGCCTGAGCTGCCCACATTTTGGTGGTATTATTTAGCAGCACAAACAGAAGCTCCTTATACTTGAGTTTCAAAATACAAAAAGACACTGAAGCTTGTTTCCAATTGAAGGTATCAGCTTTATCCTTTTCCACTTCTAAAAATTCACTTCCATCTTTCATTCAAATAAATATACTGTAATAATTGCTTATTAACTACTAAAACAACTAATAATGCTTGACAATATGTGCAGAAATTTTCAGGGGATAAACAACATCTCTCACGATTCACACCCCCAATAGTGGACAATATTCATTTCACTCCTTCAGTCAGAAATATGGCCTATCATGTCTGGAACAGTGAGAAGAATCTTCCTCAGACTGGTGCCTTTTTTAATTAAAAGAGCTTCATGTCTTTTGAACAATTACAGTTGAGATATGGCTTACTTGAAAATAATAGATTTCAGTACTTACAGGTTAAAAATGTTGTTTTCAGAAAGATGAAGAATTTTGCAGTTATTCTATTAACTAACTTGGAGAACTTTTTTTATGGCTCTAGAATCTAACAAAAAGTTGATATCCAAATTGTACAATTTTCTGAGATAATTTAAAGAGCTGCATTTGCATGATTTGAAAGTGGCATGGCAGAACAATTTGGGTCAAGATATCCTAGAGGGCATTTTGGACAATATCATAAACTTTAAAGTAATTCCAATCAAAAACAATAGAATAAAGCAAATCCATATAAATACCATACACATGAACTAGTTAACACCTTCAAGAATAAATAAATTTAGTACTACACTCACTGACAAAGCCAGCAGTGTTTAAAGTCAAAAGATTCATTAGTACATGTGATTATCAGATGTGATCATATAAGGAGTCTTTGGACAAGAATCTTTGAGATATTTTTGAAGATTCTGGGTAGAGATTTTCTTTTTGATCCAGGAATTGTGATGTTTGGATTACTAGAGATTGACTTAGAGAATAAAATGGCAGTCAAAAGGTTCATTAGTATGTATGATTATCAGATGTGATCATATAAGGAGTCTCTGGACAATGACTTTGGACTTGGAGAATAAAGAAGCAGTATTAATCAACCTAGGAATTTAGTAGCTAAAAAGTGCCTCATATTACACTGGAAGAATTCAAACCCTCCAAACTTCATGGAATTAATTGGATTTAAGATGGATTTGTCCGGAGCGGAAAAAGCATTTTATAACATGTCTAATCATAATGAGCAGTTTGATGAGATATGGACAGCATTTATAAATGCAATATTTCTTTAAGGGTCGTCGTGTCTATGTAAAAATGTGCTGCACTTCTGCTGGCCTACAGCTTGTGTCATATCTAAGTGACAAGCTGGGACAGGGGCTGCCAGAAACTATTATTTTAGGAGACCTCAACTTTGACTGTCTCTCTAACACAGCTGCCTCCCTTGCATCCTTCTGTGATGAACATGGGCTGACGCAACTTATTACTGAACCAACACACCCAAACGTGAAGAACCCCAGTAAAAGTACACTTTTGGATGTGCTAGTGGTGAGCAAACCTCATCTCTTCTCCCATGCTGATGTCTTCTTCTCAGATGCCAGCGACCATTGTTTTATTGCGGGAGTAAGATCCACCAACAACCCAACACCCATCAGCAAGTTCTCTATGAAGAGATCCAGGCACAACTTTAATGAACATGCCTACCTAAACGAACTTAAGTACTCCCCTCAGTGGCAAGATTTCTACCTGGCCAAAACGATTACGTCAGCTTACAATATCTTCCACGACATTCTATCAAGGGTCTTTAATAATAATTAAAGTTCGAACTAGGACCAAAACCTGTAAATGGTTCACCCCTCAGATCAAGTCCTTGCTTCTAGAAAGAGATAAGCTCTGGAAAAAAGCGCGCAGACTGAACACTGCAGAGGATTGGAACCAGTTCAGGAGACTACAAAATTTATGTACCAATTAATCAGAGAATCGAAGGCCACCTTCTTCAAATCCGAACTCGACTTTGCCACAAAGAGCTCAATCAAGCTCTGGAACACAATCAATGATCTGCTAGGCCACTCCCCAGGAAATTCACTCCCGACCAAGATTACCTCTGGCAACTCGACTATAACCGAAAAGATGGATATACTTGATGCATTCAATAACCACTTTGCTACTGCAGGCATGGTATTTGATAACTCCCCTGCAAACATACTTCGCTCCCAGACTGCCAGCCAACTGCCTGAAACTCTGATAGCTTCGCCACCTTTCTCGCTTCAACCTGCTTCACTGAAAGAGGTATAGGACCTTTTGCTTCAGTTGGATACTAGAAAAAGTGCTGGGGCCAACACCCTTGACCCTTTCTTCCTAAAAATTGCCTACCACGTACTAGCAATACCCGTCACCCACCTTTTTAACTTATCCCTGTCTCAGGGCACCTTATCACCTATATGGAATACACCACATGTCCTACCACTGTTCAAATCAGGTGCCCCTGGCGATCTCCATAACTACAGGCCAATTTCTCTCCTTCCGGTCCTGTCCAAGCTCCTAGAGAAAATTGTAAATGCACAGTTGAGGACTCACCTTGAGTCTAGGGAACTGCTAAACATTATGCAGTCCAGATTCAGAGCTAAACATAGCACTATTTCAGCCCTCGCCAAAGTTACTAATGACTGGCAGCGTAATCTTGAGAGCAAAAACTTTATTTGTGCTGTTTTCCTTGACCTAAGCAAGGCTTTCGACACCGTCAACCATAGTCTGCTCCTCTCCTCCCTTCAAACCATAGGTGTGGACCCCTCCTCTCTGCGCTAGTTTACTGACTATCTTACAGGGTGCCTTCAACAAGTTAAAGCCGAAGGAGGCCTGTCCCCCTTAAAAACTCTGCAAAGAGGGGTACCTCAAGGTTCTATATTAGGGCCCTTGCTTTTTGCAATCTACATTAATAACATCGACTACTGTATAAAAGAAGCCAACATCCATCTGTTTGCAGATGATACAGTTCTCTACGTGAGTCACCCAACACCTGAAGCTGCCTGCAATGACCTACAGTCAGAATTCAACCTTTTGCAAAGTCAACTCCTCCAAAAATTACTCCTTAACGCCAAAAAAACTAAAGCGATGGTCCTCTCCCCTTTCATCCTTACAGCTAACCCTGTGTCCAGTGGGACAGTTCCCCAAATTACCACAGTTCTAGGTGAAAAACTAGAATTTGTTACAAAATTCAAGTATCTGGGAGTTTGGATAGACCAAAGACTCTCATTAGTTGAACATATCGAGGACTTGCTAAAAGCGACTTGGCAAAGGCTTGGCCTGTTTTTTAGAATCAACCAATTTCTCACCAGAGATGCCAAGAAACAACTGGTCCAATCCATTTTCCTATCATTGGTTGATTATGCTGATTTCTTCTACAGCCACTGCCCCAACTCTTACATGGCTAAACTGGACACACTCTACTATCGAGCACTGAGGTTTATAACGGGACTTCCCTTCAACACGCATCACTGCACCCTATATGCGGCAGTGGGGTGGACATCACTAAAGTTCAGGCGCCACAGAAACGCAGCTCTCTGGACCTATAGAGCCATCTCTAATAAGCTGCCTTACTATATCTCCTGCTGTCTTCCCCTGAGTATAATTGGGAAATATGCATTAGAAGTTACTCAGCTATTACACTTAAAGTACCCAAAGCAAAATCCCGCTTCGGCAAGGCAGCCATAAGCTTCGTGCTACCAACCTTGTGGAACGATCTACAAAAAACCCTCAAATTAAGCACTCTAATCAGTATAAATGCCTTCAAGGCACTTTATTTCCATACAATCAGAGAAGTATGTAACTGCTTCACCCACTCAGACCCAGTACCGGTGTCTGCACTGGTATATAGCCACGCCTAGACCCAATTTTAAGTACTGACCCCCCCCCCAGCTTGCTCCTCACAAGCCTAATTGTTCTTTCTCTTATCCGCGTCTTATCAACACTGGGCCCGTCCATCCCTTTATCCTTCCTTCCTTTCCCAACCTCAGATAGGAGCTCACTACCCCTGGGTTGTGACATCCTACCATGCCCCGTACTTTATAGCATTCAATCCCGGGGCTCACACATACTCCTTTTCTCCATCCACCTTCTCTACATCCCGTTTTACCAACTCCTCTCTGTGCACCGTGCTCTCCTAGCCTTTCTCCCTACCTCCCTCCCTTCCCCCTACCTTGCCTCTACCTGGTGTATATTTTATTTTATTTTTTTTCTTCCGTTACTTCCTCCTGCAACCTTAGATAACCTGCTTTATCTTCCTATAGACACTTCTATGTATGTAAATACCCTGTAATCTGTACAATATCTGCATAATTCTATGTACATATGAACTTCTTTTTCTTCCTCTCTGTAAACGGTATTATCTGTATTGCTTTGTAAATACCTGTGTTGACCTGTATATACAATTGTTCATGCTCCACCCAGGTCCATCTTGCAAATGAGCTTCTGCTCAATGATGAACACCTGGTTAAATAAAGACTTGATTGACTTCTATGGTGTGAGGGTGTATAATATAGAATTAGAACTAATTTTTTAGAAGGATTAACTAGTGGATCATCAGCCAATGTGGTGTGGGTGAAAACAGTGGTGGGATCCAAAAATGCATGGGATAGGCATAAGGGAATCTTAACAGAAAGGAACTGGGGGAGGAAGAAAGAGCCAGAGATCAAGTAGGAGCTGCGGTGATACTGTAGCTAGGGAAAAATGAGCAGACTGGGTGGGACAAGCAGTCCTTATCTGCTGACAAATTCTGTGTTTCTATGATTCTATGAATAGAATATAGTTAGAACATTTATATTACAGTAGTTAGAGGGTTACAGGCAGTATGGTTATGATGAAAGCATTCTCGACATGAGCTTACAGCTGAATGAGCCACCCATGCTTCTGAACCAAAAAAAAGCCAAACCAAGTTTGTGAGAGCTTAAAATCAAAAACAGCTCCCATGTGGTGAGTGTAAAATAAACAAGCCAAACCGAGTATCCAAGTATATCGACTCGATACTGCAATAAATTCACTCATTCAGATTTATCAAAAAACACAGACGGACACATGCAGTATACATGAAAAAAACAACTTTACACCTGCCCAAGAGGAATAATGAACTCTCTGGCACTCATCATATTTATTTGGTTTACTTGGTTGGGTAAGACATAAGTAGGCTTGTGCCCATCTAGAATGAATCCCATGACATCATGGGCATGTCAGTTACCTCTTCAGATCCATCCAAGAAATTAATCTAATCTGGATTTAAACATATCAAAGGTAGTTGCATCAATAACATGCTGTGGTAAGATAGTCCAAGCCTTTACCACTCTCACAGTGTAACAGTTGTCACATTTGGTGGTGTTATCCTTAGGAACCAATAGTTGTTGGTTGTGGCTTCTCAAATTTTGTAAATGATTGTTAACTTGAAATCCACAATCAGTTTTTAACTCAGGATTATTCAGAAATTTGTATAGTTCCAATAAGTCCCCTCTTCCCTCCTCTTTTCAAGGCTGACCAGTCCCGTATGAGTTAATCTTTCTTTGTAGCTCAAGTTTCTTAGCCTGGGAATTATTTTGATGGCCCTTCGACGCATTTTTTCCAGCAATTCCACGTCTTGTCTTACATATGGACTGCAGAAAGGTGAGCCCGTATCAAGGTCTGTGCAAATATAAGATCTGTATACAGTAGTGGCAAGATACAATGTTTGTTCCTGTTTGTAAATGAGCACTTACTGTAACACAGTTCAGAATTTGGTTTGTGGTAAAGGCAATTGTTTTACAGTGATCTGCAGCTGTTAATTTCTTATTTACAAGAATTCCAAGGTCACGTTCTTTCTCGACAGGGGTCAGGGCTTTGTTGTTCAGTGTGTATGGATATAAGGGGTTGTTCCTTCCAAAATGCCACACCACACACTTATCTTGGTTAAATGACATTTTGTTGGTTTTAGACCAGGATTCTATTAGCTTCAAGCCCTCAACCATAGTTATATAATTACTGTATGTATTAACCTCCCCCCACCCCAATTTGGTATCATCTGCAAATTTAGTGAGATTATTACTAATATATAGATTGATGTCAGATATAAACAAATTAAAAAGGGTTGGTCCAAGGACTGATTCCTGCAGAACTCTATTGGTAACTAGAGATGGACGAAGTCCCTAAAATTTACTACGTAAATTAATTTATGAATTGCACCAAATTCACAGAGCAGAGTTTGCCAGTTCACATAGGTGGATTGCCTGGCGAAATTCCCCACTTCCCCACAAAACATTTCCTGCTGTTGGCACCCCCCCCACACACACCGATCGCTGGCCCTGATTAATAAAATATATATATCCCTGGTATCTAGTGGTCCCCCCCTTCACCGATTGCTAGCACCAGTTTTAAAATATATATATATATATGTGTGTGTGTGTTTATAACTAAAATCCCTGGTGTCTAGTGATCCCTCCTCCCAATTGCTGGCATCAGTTTAAAGAAATTTATGTTATTAATTATTAATAAAATCCTTAGTGTCTAGTGGACCCCCCACCCAGTCAGGGAGTGCCTCTCCATCAGATTCGGCACCCCACTCACCCCCACCTGGACCCCAAGTGGGCGACCAGTACAGCCCTTCAATCTCCACCACAGCTGGCCACCCGACTGAAATGGCTGGAATAAATGAGCGCATGCTTGTATGAGCATTCATTCACCACGCATCCACAATCCAGCTCATTCATTGAGCTTTCTTTGGGGGCACAGACAAGAGCAGAGTGCTGTTCCAGTGCTGGCGGGGGGTCGGGATGGGGGAATGGCTGCTCCCCCATCCTAACCCCCCTCCCCACTGGCACCGGAATAGCCCTCTGCTCTTGTCTGTGCCCCCAAAGAAAGCTCAATGAATGGGCTGGATCTTCCTGAATGAATGAGCACATGCTGTACAAGCACACACTCATTCATTCCAGCCAGGTCAGTCGGGTGGCCAGCCATGGCAGAAAGTCGAGGGTCATGCTGGTCACCCACTTGGGGTCCGCATGGGTGGAGAGGGGTGATGAATTTGATGGAGAGGCACCCTGACCGGGGTGAGGTCCACTAAACACCAGGGTTTTTATTAATAATTAATAAGATATATATATTTTTAAACTGATGCGGCAATGGTGAGGCTCTCACTAGATACCAGGGATTTATTAATTTTATCTTACTCCAATTTTTGCCTTGCGAAGCGTAATGACATCCAGCCGCCCATTCCACTGACCTGGAGGACAGCAGGCTCACTGCGCGAGGTCCAAGCACGGGCGTTACCAGACCCCAGCCGCGATTCCCGACAGGCCTCAGGTTGGTGGGTGTGTGGCCATCAAGCTCATCACGCTCCAGCTCTTTTCCACCCTAGATTTTTTCCCCCTGGAGCTGGCAGTGCAATGACGCGCTATGTACATGCAAGTGTCTTGCCAAACTCCACCCCATGCTAGTGCCACGTCTTGCACTTCCCCCGGCCTTCACCAGGGGCTGCCCAAGCATGACACAACCCTCTAGCCCACCCCAGAGGAAGGAGGGCAGTCCTGGGACACTCAATCCAACCACTCCTGCCAGTCCCCGATGTCCAGAGTCCGTTTCTGAACCCGGGTCGCCGGCATGGTGCTAGGTGTGGTGTCCAATGCCTCAGCCCTCATCACCACCTGGCCGGCACAGGGATTTTATTAATGAATTTTTTTTTTAAACTAGGGCCAGTGAGTCGGTGGGGGGAGGGACCACTAGGCACCAGGGATTTTAGTTACACACACATACAGGTATATATATACTGTATATATATATATGTATATATATATATTTATTTAAACTGGGGCTGGTGATCGGTGGGGGGGTGGGACCACTAGACATCAGGGATAGATCTGGGGTGGTGTTGGAGGATTCCCTATTTGTAACCTGTACTTGCTTTGAGGTTTTTAAGTGCAATTTACACTTAAAAAAACACAAAAGTAAGAAGAAATCACAAATGGTGAAGTCCCGTTAATTTGGAACAATTTTGCAAACTACTCCACGGAGGCAAATTTGGTGACTTCGTTACATATTCACCCGTGTAGGAGTAAAACTTTGCTGTAGCTCTACTGGTAACTGCACTGGGGTTAGACAACATACCGTTGATGCGAACTGACTGGACACGTTCTGACAACCAGTCATTTATCTATTTAATTATACTATTGTTAAGTCCCATATGTATTCATTTGGACACCAGCTCATAATGAGGAACCTTGTTAAAAGCTTTTGCAAGGTCTACCAAGATGACGTCTACTGCTATGTTGTTGTCCAAACTTGCACTCACTTTATTATAAAGGAAAGCAGCTTTGTGTTGCATGAGCGACTGATTGTGAAACCCATGTTGCTTGTTATCTATTAATTGTTTGGAAAGGATTTCTGAATCAATAGTTCTTAATTAACTTTTCCATACCTTTGCAGCATAGGAAGTCAGACTAACAGGTCTATAATTATTGACCAGGCCCTTATTTCCCTTCTTGTAAACTGGAACAACTGTGGCCATTTTCTTGTCCTTGGGTAGCTCGCCATTTGCCATCGATTTATCAAAAAGGACAGACAGAGGTAATAATAGGACTGGAGACATCTCGGCCTAGATATTCAAAGGGGTTGCGCCTGATGCAACTGAGTTGCAACAGCGCAACCCCAGAAATGCACCCCAGGGCAATATTTAAAAGAGGAATTGCGCAGCACAATTCCCGATGCGCCAGGGCGCAAAGATACTGTATGCAGCACATCTCAAGGGGGCGTGCCCATGCATATGCGGCACATCCCAATATTCAGCCCGGGATGTGCGGCACATATACCTGTGCAACCCTGGGATGCGCCGCATACATATGCACAAAGTTGAGCCTGGAAAATGAGGCTCAAATGGTGGCCACCCACAGACGAGCTGCCGTAATGCAAGACACAACACAATAGCCCCCGGCAGTGGGTGGCCACCACCAAGTACACTGTGCACAAGCACCCAAATTGGCCCTGGTAGTCTAGTGGTACCCCCTTCCCTCCCCGTAGCCCCAATCACCATAAGTAAAATATTCATATAACCCTGGTGGTCAGTGGTACCCCCACCCCTCCCAATGCTTGATCCCCATACCAAACAGATATGAAATGCCCTGGTAGGCTAGTGGTTCACCCACCCTACCTGTACCCTGATTGCACAATAATCCTAATTCAAACATCTCTGGTGGCCTAGTGGTTCCTCCACCCCCACCTACACAGGACCCCCTCCCCTCAGCTTCCCCGTCCTTGACAGGCAGCAGCACCTCACCCCACACACCACTGCGGCTGCCCATGCGCCAAATAGCTTACAGTAGCAGCTGCCAGGTCCATTTGGTCCACACTGTGGACCAATGGGCTGCAATGCGATACTGAAATAGTAGTTCACAAAGATGTGAATGAAGACTTCATTCACATATTTGCAATTACTATTACAGAATGCACTGCAAGCCCATTGGTCCACAGTGTGGATGATGAAATGACAACTACTTACTCTAAGTCATTTGAAGGGCAGCCATGATGTATGCGGTGGGAGTGCTGCCCACCAATGACGGGGACTGGTGGGCAGGGAGTTCTGTGTGGAGAAGGGTTGCCACTGGACCACCAAGAATCATACATTGATTGTACCGTGACCGGGATACGGGTGGGGAACCACTAGACCACTAGGGATGTTCAAGGTAGAATTATTGAGCGATCAGGGTATGGGCGGGGTGGGAGAAACCACTAGACCACCAGGGATGTTCGAAGTAGGATTATTGTGTGATTGGGGTATGGGTGGGGGGAACCACTAGACCACCAGGGCATATTTATTACTATAATATGGCCAATCGGGGCTATGGGTGGGGTACCGCTAGACTATCAGGGTATTCTGTAAATGTTCTTTTGTGAGGATTTGAGATAAGGGAGGGTTGGGGGACCACTAGACTGCCAGGGAATTATTTAAATGTACTTTTATGGGGATCAGGGCTATGGGGAGGCCGGGGGTGCCATGTGACCACCTCTGGCAGCACTGCACAATGTGCAGAGAATCATGTGCATTTCACTGGCCTGCCCTGCACAACATATGCAAATGGGCCATCATGACATGCAAATGGCCCCATTTGTGCCTTGCAGGTATTATGGCCCCATTGGCATACTGCTGGCTGAATATCAGGAATTTGCGCTTCCCATTCCTGGTATTCAGCCCTATCTGGGGGTGATGCGCCAGTACATCATATTTGTGCAGTGTGCGTTACCTGATATATTCAAAGGAGATGTGCCATGGCTCATCTCCTTTGAATATATCCCTGTGTTGCACCAGCACAAATCAGTTGCGCTGCTCCACCACATGCGCCATTACCAGGCACACTTCTGAATATTGGGTCCCTCTTGTAAAAATCTTGCAGTGATGTTATCTGAGCCTGGCAATGTATTTGATTTCAATTTATTGATGCCAGTTTCTATTTCCTCCCTAGAAAAATGGATGCTGTTGCTGCCTTGAATAAGTGATTGACTTGGAAATCGTACTTTTTAGTTAAACACTGAGCAAAAGAAATCATTTAAAATATTTTCCGTTGATAAGCTATCATCAATTACAATACCATTGTTGGTGACTGGGCCCATTTTTATAATTATTCACATAACAATAGAATAATTTATTGTTACTTTTGGTATGAGCAATTTTGAATTTTAATTTGTTTTTCTGGTTTTATTATTTGTTTAAGTTTTTTTTGTTCTGCCCTGTATTTGTTAAGGTAGATTTTTAATTTGTTAAATGCGCTTTCTAGGGACATGGATATGTTGTTCATCCACACTCATTGGCAGTATCCTTGCCGCTTTAAATCTTGCCGGAAGGTCTTCAAGCTTGCTCCTCCCACCCACCGGGTGGTATAACTCGACTCCAGCCCCATGGCGTAGAATCTTCCTTACTGCTGGAAGCTCAGGTTCCCTCCTTAACGCTCTCGTTCTGAGACTAGTTCCTATTTCTCCGTTTGCGATTTAAAAATAAAAATTTGCAAAAGACTTCATCTTGATCCCTCGCGCTGCGATGGACAATCGACTCGGATTTCGGAGATGCCCATGCGGAGCAGAAGATGTCTCGGACGGATCCACACTCCACGTGTGTCTACTGCCTAGGCCTTGAGCACGACCCGCAGGCTTGCGACCTGTGCTCATCTTTCTCGGCCTACGTCCTCGAAGACCGTGCTGCCCGATTGCAACTGGGCCGTCGAGAAGCGTTTCCCTCGGTGAAGTCAAGGAGGCCGGTTGGCGGTGTCAGCGGCCGGCGGGCCTCGGCCGATCAGCTCGGCGGATGGTCGTCCTCGAAAGGAGGAGAGCGCGTATCTTCTCGACATGCATTTATCCCGCCTCTCTGGGTTCTTCCCTACGGCTTCTTTTAGGGCTTTTCTGTCCCTCTCCACTAAGGAGAAGGGCCTGCGTCTGCTGGACCTTATTCTCGGTCCAAAAGAGGGACAAGGTAGAATCTCCTCCGTCGGCGCTCTTGGGAGGCGGAAGGTCCCTCTCCGGGCCGTCGTCCGTCGGCTTCGGTCGACCGCTCGGCTCCGGCCACTGGCCTCACGGTGTCCCCGTCAGGTCAGTTGACCGAGACTCCCACTGATGAAGTCGAGATTTTTCTCGACCCATTAGACGGGCTGTCGCCTTTAGCAGCCGAGATTCCCCTCTCCCCGGTTCCCCCGGGAGGAGTTGAGGATCCCGTGGGCTCGTCTGTGCCTCCGGTTCCGGAGCCCTCGGATGGACCTTCCGAGCCGAAGGGTGTGCCGGTTCCGGCCGACACCTCCCCGCACCGACCCCGGAAATTCCGGGACTCTCGGTCTCGGTCTCGGACCTCTTCGCGGTCCAGCCGTTCCCACCGTCGCCGGCGGTCTCGGTCTCGGCACTGCGGTAGCGGCGTCGCCGCCGTCCTCGTCCTCCTCCTCGGATGAGGAGGCTTGGCGTAAATTCGTCGGCCAGTGCGAGACCTTATGTTCTAACAGCTCCTCCTGGCGGGAATAAGCCGACTCCGGCCTTCCCGGCCATTAAGTCTTTGTCACCGGGCGGCCGACACAACCCCTCGACTTGTCGAGGGCCTATACAGGCGGTTGTTCGGCCAAAACCAACTGCTCCACCGATTCCGGTGGAACCTCCGCCTCCACAGCCACCAATTGGGGCTCCGACCAAGATTCTCGATGCGACTAAGGGTTTACCCCATCGGCTGTCAGTTACCCTCACTCCCGACCGACCTCGGCAGGTGAAGGGTGGCTCAGGCCAGAGCAGCTCTTCGAGGACTCTTCCGAGTCGAAGATGATTCCTCCTTCTTCTCCAGCGACTGGACTTGGGTCTTCAGGAGGTCAGTCAATGGACGATAGCCGTCGTCCTTCCTAGGACTGCTCGGCTCATCTCGGAGTCTACGGGATGGAGCTCGAACCGTTTCAAAGCGGGCCAGGTATCCCTCACGGAGATTCTGGACCGGGGGTTCTCCGACGGAGGCCTTTCCGGTGGCCGAGGCCATAGTGGGTCCGGCACTGGAACTTTGGCAGCGCCCTGCTTCCTGCCCTGCGCCTTGACCAGGATGGCCAGGAAGTATCGGTCCCCTACCGGTTCCTTGTCCGGTTTTGGAACACCCCTCTGCTGAGGGTTGGTTACCGACAGCGTTTTCCGGTAGCCCGTGCATGCCAGGGATGTGGACAAACCTCTGACAAGGGAGTCCAAGAAGTGGACTATGTCGGGGAAAAGTCTACGCTTCGTCCTCTCGGCCTTCGTCAGGCCAGTTCGGCCGTCCTCATGGCACATTTTTCTCATGCCCTGTTGGGCTCCTGGATGAGGTCATCCCTCATCTTCCGCCCGATCTGCAGACTACGGTTAAGCAGGTGCGGGACCAGGGCAGAGCAGTGGCCAAACAGCAGCTCCAGACTGCTTTGGATGTAGGGGACTCATGTGCCAGATCGGTGGCGGCCGCGGTGGCTGTCGTCGGCGGAGCTTGGCTGAGGATATCCACCTTTGCGCCGGATACCCAGCACAAGTTGGCGGATGTTCCTTTTGGGGACTGACCTCTTCGGCCCTGGGGTGGAAGGTCCCTGCAGAGGATCGAGAAGTCAATGCCACCTTGGACTCGGTCTCTTCCGCTCAGAAGGACAAAGGCCGCAAACCACAGCCTAAGCCCTTGCGTCCTACAATGCCCCGGCGCCCGGCCAACAACGTCAGGGCCAGCAGGCTCGACCTTGGCATCCCAAACCCAAGCCGTGGCTTCCTCTAACAGGAGGCAGGGAGGAAAGGGCCCAGGAGGTCCCTCGGCCGGTCCCTCCTCCAAGCCTGCCCAGTGACGGGCTGAGGGGTGTCGCCCCCATCCCCGTCACCTTACCCCTGGGTCCCCCCGTGGGGGGACGGCTCCGGCACTTCCGTTCCGCCTGGTCCGCTGTTACCACGGACAGGTGGGTCTTGGAGGTGGTGGGAAGAGGCCTGCCTCTGGAATTCGAGCAGGCACCACCCTTCAGAGCGTCGCCCCTCGGGGGGCCTCGGGATCCCCAGCCTCACTGGCGGCTCGTCGAGCCGACATCACTCTCCTCCTCCAGAAGGAGGTGGTAAGAGAGGTGGTGGACCCTCCTTCAGACCAGGGTTTGTGTCCAGGTACTTCCTGGTTCGAAGCGAGCCGGGGGCTGGCGCCCCATTCTCGACCTAGACCTAAACAAGTTCCTAAGGTCTCGAACCTTCAGGATGGTCACTCTGGCTCAGATAATACCATCCTTGGAGCGGCGTGTGGTTCTGCTCTCTGGACTTGCAGGGCGCGTTTTTCACGTCCCTATCCGTCCGTCTCACCAGAGATTCCTTAACTTCGGCGGAAGGATCTCTCCGATTCAAGCCATGCCCTTGACTTGTCTCCAGCTCCAGGGTCTTCACCAAATGCATGGCAGTGGTGACAGCATTCCTCTGGCCGAGGGGTCGGTGTACCCTTACCTGGACGACTGGCTGATAGCAGCTCCCTCCAGGAAGGAGGCGGGTGGTCCAGAGATCTGGCCCTCCAGGTCTGCTCTCAACTGGGCCTCCTTATCAAGGCCAAGTCGGAACTCGAGCCGAAGCAGGTGATTTTATTCATCGGGGCGCAGCTCGACTCTCTTCGAGCCAGAGCGCGGCTCCCGGCGGACAGGGCCGAGGTTCTTTCCTCCTTTGCCCGATCATTTCTGGTTGGGCAATTGCGCCCTGCCCGGGACTTCCTGCGCCTCCTGGGTCTCATGGCGGCCTGTGCCAGCGTGGTCCGTTGGGCCCGCTGGAACATGCGTCCCCTTCAGTGGGGACTGGCCAGCCAGTGGTCACACAGCTGCGATCCCTTGGACCAGCTTGTGTCGGTGACACAGGGGATGTGGAATGCTCTCCAGTGGTGGACCGTTCCAGATCATTTGCAGGAGGGCATCCCGTTCGTCCGCCCGAGCAGCCGGTCTCTCTGTCGACCGTGCCTCTCTGATGGGTTGGGGTGCCCATCTGGGGGAACACCGGGCTCATGGCCTCTGGTCCCCGCGGGAGTCCCGATGCCACATCAACCTGCTGGAGCTCCGAGCGGTCCGCCTAGCTCTCACCGCCTTCGCTCCGTTCCTCCGGGGTCAAGTGGTCCGAGTCCAGACGGACAATACCACGACCATGTACTATCTAACCGCCAGGGCGGGGCGGCGCTCCATGCTTCTATGCAAGGAAGCTCTCGCATTTGGTCACTCGTCGCGCAGCCTGGTGCGGATCTCCTAGCCATTCACGTGGCAGGAGCCTCCAACACCCTGGCCGATGCCCTGAGCCGGATGGGGCTGCATCCCAGTGGTCTCTCCTGCGGAGGTAGTACAGCATCTGTTCTCCCTTTGGGGCACACCTCAGGTGGACCTGTTTGCCTCCATGGAGAACACGAAGCTGAGTCTGTTCCATGCCCGCCCCCCTCAGCAGGGCTCGCTGCAGGGGGATGCCTTCTCGAGGCAATGGACCCCGGGCCTCTTTTACGCCTTTCCCCCATTTCCCTTGATCCACAAGGTGCTTCTCAAGGCGAGGAGGGACAAGGCGCAGGTGATTCTGATAGCCCCAGACTGGCCTCGCCAGTTCTGGTACCCAGATCTCCTCAGTCTCAGCTCCAGGACTCCGCGGCAGCTTCCAGCTCGCCCGGACCTGCTCTCAGTCAATCAGGGGAAGGTGTTCCATCCGGACCTTCAATCCCTGCACCTGACGGCCTGGTTCCTGAGCGGCTAGAGTTCCAGGCTTTAGGTCTTTCGGACGGGTCCTCAATGTAGTTGAGGCGTCCGTGAGAGTCGACCAGAAAATGCTATGCCTTCAAATGGAAAAGGTTTCCATTTGGTGTCAGAACAAGAGCTTGGACCCTTCCTCCTGTTCCTAGCAAGCATCTTGGACTATTTATGGTCCCTTTCTAGTCAAGGGCTTAGGTCGGCGACCCTAAGGGTGCACCTGGCAGCCATCTCTGCTTACCGAGCGGGCGGGAAGCAGTCGGTGAGCGCAGGAGAAGGTGGTCTGGCGCTTTTCAAAGGCCTTGATCACATTTCCCTCAGTCTGGAACCCCCACCTCATGGGGATCTACTGCTGGTACTGGCAAGCTCATGGGCAAGCCATTGAACCTATGCACAGGGTTGCTCTCTCTCACCTGTCGTGGAAGACACGCCTTCTTGGTGGCTATCCGTCAGCCAGAAGGATGGGAGAGCTCCAGGCGCTTTCCATTGAGTCTCCTTACCTGGTCTTCCACAGGGACAAGGTTGTCCTGCGCCCCAACCCGAAATTCCTTCCGAAGGTGGTGTCGGAGTTTCACCTTAACCAAGTGTTGACTCTGCCGGTGTTCTACCCCAATCACACCTCGGAGGCCGAATATAGGCTCCATACTCTGGATCCTAGAAGGGCGCTCGCTTATTATAAGGAGCGCACGGCTGAAATTCGGGGAGAGGTTCGCCAGCTGTTTGTCACCTACGCTGAAGCCGCATCTGGCAGACCTGCAGTCAAGCGGACGATAAGCAGGTGGGTAACCTCCTGCATAGATCTCTGCTATAAGTTAGCGGGCATGGAGCCTCCCAGAGGGATAAAAGCTCATTCTACCAGCCATACTGCTGCTGTAATTGGCTGCTTCCAGGGGCGTCCCTATCCAGGAAATCTGCAGGGCTGCTACCTGGAAGTCAGCAAACACCTTCATTACCCACTACCACATCGACCTTGAGTCACGCCGGATGCTGGTTTTGGGGCCTCGGTTCTCCAGTCTCTCTTTCCCAAGTAAGTATATGGGGTATGCGTCTTGCCTCCCTCCTCCCGGAGAACTGCTAGAGTCTGCCAATGAGTGTGGATGAACAACATATCCATGTCCCTAGAAATACAGGTTACTCACCTGTAACAGGAGTTCTAGGAATGGTATGTGTTGTTCATCCTACCATTCCACCCGACATCCCCGGCTTCGACGCACAACCTGAGCTTCCAGCGGGCCAGATCTGGCGTCATGGGGCGGAGCCGAGAGTTATACCACCCGGGTGGGTGGGAGGAGCAAGCTTGAAGACCTTCCGGCAAGATTTAAAGCGGCAAGGATACTGCCAATGAGTGTGGATGAACAACATATACCATTCCTAGAACTCCTGTTACAGGTGAGTAACCTGTATTTCTTTTTCATTGATTTGCTTCTTGATAGCATTTGTTAACCATACTGGAACCTTACCCTTTAAGTTATATTTTTTCCTCTTTCGTATGTACATATTTTCTAGGGTCAGGATTATGTTCTTTAGGAAAATCCAGGAATCTTTAATGTTAACTGAGACATAGTGATTTCCCAGTCAATGCCCATCAAAGAATTCCTGATGCTTCCAAAATCAGCCCTATTATAGTCAGTAATTTGATAAGTATCAGTTCTTTTAGACCTGCAAGATGTTAAACAAAAATTAATAGTTGGTGTATTATGATCGCTTTCCCCCAGTGAAGCGGTATTTTTGTATTAATAACACCATCATCCAAATTTGTTAGAACTAGGTCTAGGATAGTGTTCCCCCTTGTTGGGTTTGTTACCAGTTGTTAAAGACCTAGGCTAGTTAGTAAGTTCAGGAAATCACTCTCTAAGTTTGTAATTCCTGCTAAATCTTCCCAGTTGATCTTTGGAAGTTAAAGTCCCCAACTATAATTATCTCCCCATCAGTGGATGCTATCTTAATTTCATTAACTAGTTTGTTATTGTGATCGTTCCCTGAATTTGGTGGTCTGTAATAGTTTCTTAAAAGAAGCTGGGGTCTATTTTTGAATGTTATTTCTAACCAAACACGCTCAACGTTCACTTCATAACCAGATGGAAAAAGTTGGTGGCAGCTGATATTATCTTTGATGTATATGCAGAACCCTCCCTCATTTGTTGTTCCTATCATCATAGAAAAGTCTGTATCCTTATATTTCTCTGTTCGAATCCACACTATTATCCCACCATGTCTCAAATACTGCTACTATATCTAGCCTATCTCTTATCATGATGGCTTCCAGTTCAGATTTTTTTTGTTGGATTCAGACTTCTGGAATTTGCTACCATGATACGGCAATGGTCATTGTGCTTTTCATAATGTACACGTTGGTGATTAGTCGAAACCAAGTCTCCCTTCTAGTCTAGTTTAAACATTTATTTATTGGTGACACAATTTGTTTCTCCAGGTGCAAGTTCCCTCTTTTGATGAAGTGCCATCCATCCCATGAATATAAGCTATAATTGTTGTTAAAGGTTTCCCAGCGTGTTAGATAATTATACCCCTTTTGTAGCATTCATTTCCTTAGCCACTCATTTAGCCTTTTGATTTTGTTGTTTTTCAGATTCCCCACCTTCAGAACAGGCAAAATTTCTTAAAAACAAACTTTGCTCTTCTTTTCTTCTAGTTTGGTACTCAGATTGATATATTCCCTCTTTATCTCTTCCACATCCATCCTGTTTATATTGTTAGTACCTACATGTGTAATTACTAGAGGATTTGGTCCTGCATTATGTAGAATGTTATCGACCATTCCTGTAATGTCTTTAATCATAGCCCTCCAGAAAGTATTGCAAGTTTGGTTAGTATTATCTGTTCTACACACTGTTTTGTCAGTGAATTTGGTTATTAAATCTCCTAAGACAGATATCTGCCGGGGAGGGGTAGTGCTTGGTGTAGTGTCCATTACTGAGGTGGACTGTACAGTCAAATTGACATCCCTAGGTGTTAGAGCTGGAGTTTGAGCACTAGGCTATGAAGTAGAAGGAGGTTTGATAGCATATATAGAACTACTATTTTGGTGGATTGCAGCTGGGGGGGCAGGTAACGCTTGTTGGTTGTTAGAAGAAATTGAACCTACTGGGATGAGATTATGTTTTTTGGGTGGAATGGAATGGAATGGACCCAGACATGGAGAGCCTTCATTATTGGGGTCATTATTTATCAAAGGGGTAAACTGGTTATGTAGGGGTAACATAAATTCCATGGCACTGCTTCCTTTTTTGGTCTTGTGTCTATTGTTCGTTATTGACCACCCATCTTCCTCTGAAATACTTGTATTCGAGTTATAATCCCATTTCCTTTTTTTCTTTAGGTCTGCATTAGGGTTTTTTAATAGACCATTTGCATTTGGGGGTAATTTATTAAACAGCATGGGGTACACATTATGGGTTTTGCTATGAGGTTTTGTAAGGTCTCCATCATTCACCTGTAAATTATTCTGGGTTTTATTTATAGCTTATTCTGTTTGCCATCTCATGTTGGCCTTTTTCTATGGTTTTTAGCTTGGAGCTAAAAATAGCAATATCTGTCTGGAGATCTACAGTATGCACACACTTCGCACAGGTGAACTCCTCCCCTATAGGGGAATGCTGGTGAATAACATGTACATTCCACAAGTTAGACATCTTATACTTATGTCACCTTATAGGGTATACTGTGTAAGATAGTCCAGACAACAGTAGTAGGCCACTACAGCCATTAATATATACGTGCTTTAACTGTTAGATTGGTGTTTATTTGTTTTTTGCTCAATAAAATGCAGTTAGTGAGTTAGAACAGGTCACCTTTAACCTACCCTCTATATCAATGGAGTATCATTATGCCTGTTGGTTTCAAATCTAGCTAGTATGTTTAAACCCTCCTTGTTACAAACAACTTTGCATTTTCTGTTTGTAGAGTGTTGATCCAGGCAGCTACAGTATATAAATGCATTCTACTGGCCATAGTAGATAGAGTATACACAATAGAACACACTTACTGGTGCAGTGTTACCTCCTAACCTCCAGTCTCTCTGGACACTCCAGACATGCGCAGAATGCACGTGTCTTGGCATGTGCGCTCACCCCGTAACCAGTCAGTGTGCCCAGTTTAAAAGCAGTTTGTAGTTCTGATAAAACAAAACAAACCTTTTTCCCCTCTTACAGGAAAATCAAATTATTTGTAAATCATAAACTATCATTATAAAAAGTAGAGCCTTTTTGAATATGCCCACTGATCCTTCTGTCTCCCATTTTTAAAGCGAGTGTAAGATAAAGCTAATGGCTTGAAACAGAGGGAATTCAATGTATCTGATTCACAAGCATCAGTCATGCCTCCTTGGATTCTAGCCCAACACTAATGAATTCTGCCATCACATACATAAAGCCACATGTGAACCCAAGGGGAGTATCAACATTAAATCTTTTTGGGAGTATGCTACTCGGTCTCTGTTGCTTAAACCTCACAGTCCACCGCCACCACAGGATGGTTATGTCATCAGTGACATGTATAATAACCCTTACCTTCCACAAGCACAAAATAAAACTATTTTTATGTGGGGGATCTAATGAAAGACAGCGTCCTGAATTTGGGCATTGCCTATCAGAATAAACCATAACCCAGCCTAGGAGCACTCTAGCCCCATTCCAACTGACTAACATATAGTCAGGCTAAAGAGGACCAAACTGTCTCAAAAAGGCTAGTTAAATTCAGGCAGAACTCATTGTGGGCATTTTATTTTACTATAGATTTTAGAAGGAATGCAATCTCACACGGAGACAATGTGGAGGGGGGGAGGTGCTGAGTTGCAACACCCACAATGTGGCCATCAGCACTCCACACCAGCTATCTCCACCTAGACCCCAGAGCAGCCAACATGTTAAATCTGTTTAACAGTATGCCATGCAAAGTTATAATGTGCAATAACTGAAAATGGTATACTTTTATTTAGATGGGGCAATATCGGTTTGTAATTCTGACTTGAAATCAAAGTTTACCTTTGTCCCAAGAAACTGGTGATTTTTATCATTGTAGTCACTGCATAATTTCGGAATTTGTTGTAAAAGGGCTATCCCCGGCCTTGCACCTCATGGTGGCGTGGCCATCTCCATGCATGCTCCCCCCATATCATCTGAGCTGACCCTACTAGCGGATGGTCAGAAAACCATGCTGGCGTTTGAGCCAAGATCCACTAAAGCCACCCCAAATGCCTGATCCCTTCTGTCAGTGTTGAACCAGCCTAGGCAAAATTGGGGGGCAGTGATATTGGTAGCTGGTTAGATGCCTTTGGCCACGTGGCCCCAATTCTGCCTCCCCACACCAAAGTGATTGCTCGGCCCATGGGGCTACCTAGAAAAAACTCAAACAAAGAGGATCCTGTGATTACACTTACAAACGTAAGGCAAGATTTAGTAGCAACTTGATAGTGCAAACATATAAACTTTGAAGGCAGCTTGGTGATAATGATAAAAGATTTACAAGAAGCTATTTTGACTAACCCCAGTCCAGCGTCCAACAGAGCCTGGCACAGACAACCCCATTGCCCATGTGGTGCTTCCAGGACTTGAAAGTAGGGAACCAAAATTTTGTAACTGCTGTTCAATTATTTCTCTAACAGTTATGATTGTTTAAACTACAGGAACCCTGGAGTGATCAAAAGTTAAAATAATTTTTCGAGTTGTTTTACAGCACTAATTGCAAACCTGTGAAATAAGGTTGTCAGAAACCACTGATGTTCTGGGTTATGGTTCTGGTCTAGAACTTTTCAAAGAATTCTAGGGGTTTAATCTTCTCAAGAACTCAAACTTGTTAGCATACAGGACTGTGGAAGAATGACAGAGTTACTGAGAGGAGAAATAACTAAAAAGAGACCTGCCCTCTCAGCACATCAGTATACAGTATATTCTATGTCACTGCACATGCAGAAAAGAAAGCAAAACAGTGTGTGCCATTCAAAAAAGCAAGACCAAGAGTCACATACCTGATATGTTGTTATTTGGCCCCACTGCATGCACAGGTATATGTAACCCTGGCACCGTTATATCAAGGAATACTACCCCTGCCTTGTGGGCCCATAACAAGGTTCCCCCCCCGACTTATTTTTCCCTCCAGACGCTGCTTCGAGACTCTTTCAGGCATCCTGGCTTGCTCCTGCCCACCTGAGATCCCCCACTCTACTCTGACCCTCTCACCTACCTTTCAGCTAGAAACCCCTGGCTTGTATCCCCCAAGGTGGGGCCACCACTCCTTCTTTGGTGCTCCTTGAAGTCTAGATTTGGCTGCAGGCAGGACTTGGGGGCAGAGAGAATCAGGAGACTGGGTGGGCAGGATCCGGTGGTGGCCATGGAGGCCAGATGCCGTCGCCTACTAGGCGGTGCAGAGTTTTTCCTTGTTTGTGTGCGTTACCCCCTCCCTGAGGTACGGATGTGCAATGACGTTCAGCACAGGTGGGCGTGCTCCTGCACCCGAATGCAGAACATCTGCTGGCTCCTCTCTCCAACTATTGATGTGGTCCCAGGCTGAAGTACATCCTGCCTCCGCTGGGTGTCACTAGCACTGGGGAGTCACACCCCACCCTCCCCCCAGGAAAGGAGAGCTGTCATCAGACACTCAGTCCTTTCCTCCCTGGCAACCCGAGCTCACTCCAGAGCCCAGATCACTGGCATGGTGCGAGGTGTAGCATCCAGCGCCTCAACCCTCAGTGTCACCAGGCATGGCCCATAACAAGGTTGAGGGGCCTGAGTTCCTAAATTAGATTTAAAACAGGTTCTTTCCCCAGATAACATAAATGTGCAGTGCCTCCACCCCAGAGTATACCTTTTAGTGGGCTAGAATAAGACCTGGTACAACCCTCTGGGATGCTGCACCTACCCACATCACCATAATGCCACCCCAAACAAGACCCATTAATCAAAACCCCACACTTCGCATTTCAAAGAAATATTGACTCTCAGTAATAATATGCTCATGACAACAGATTTATGTAAGAATGGTAAACAACTATTTATTTACAAGGGGTGAGGGTTAGGAAAAGGTGATTCGAAGCAAAGGTTAAATATTTACATTGTTTTGGCATCAAGTTGAGATTGTGATTGGAGTTGGCATCAAAATAATCATTTGGTAATTTAAAATCAAACATTAATCACAGTGGCCACCCACCAATCTCTGATGTGTTCAGGATATCTGATCTGGCTATCTAATTAGCTGCATTGATGGCAGAAACATACATTAGATGCCCACACAATACCAGTCCCAGTATGTATTAGAACCCTGCAATTCTAAAACCATTATCTGGGTACCCAGTACTAGAGTCTCAAGGTGCAGGCCTGGTAGTTGTAGCTGAATTGGGGCCCTTAAAGAAAAGCAGGTTACTTTTATCTTAATTATGAGACACATCATCCTGACTATAATGTTGCAGAACTTCAACCCTTTTCTTGATTTACTTAACTTAAACTCTGCTTCAGACCCCATGTCTATCTAGGCTATACCCCTCAGAGGGATGTGCATATAACCAGTGCCTTATGTTGTGGCACACTAGCAGTCTGTCTCACAGGCCAATCTTAATCTGTTTTGTTGCATTCAGTACATTTATACATTCAGTCATTTCTTGAAGTAGTCACAGTCTTTCTGCCATATGCCCAGCATGGCAGACATGGACTTTTTGCTAGTCGTGTTAGAATCTCAGAACCAGGGATGCACTCCCAGCCATTTGTGGGACAAGCACCCACACTCCTTCACGGGGTGTACAACCAGAGCCCAGGTCATGTCTCCCAAAGCGGATCACAGGACACAGTCTTTTAGGCAAAATCTTGTCTCTCTTTACAGCAGAAACAGGGACAGCAACAGATGGAGCTTGAGACATGGCTCCCCACCATTTAACAGACTTTACTTGTTATCAAAACTGGTACTGTAGCTTCTCTCAAGCTTGAAACACAACATGTCAGTCCCTTGTGGCTTTGTTGGCATTAGCAGCTTCAACTGGGACACTCAGAAACTTCACTGGCCTCCCAGGCACTGTTGGGGAAAGCTCCACGTGGCTAGGAAACCTCCCTTTCAGTCCTGTAGATAATCTACACAGTCACATTTAGCATTTACAGAATACTGGACCCTTCTCTGGTCACTTCAAACAGACGTCTACCCATCTCTCAAGCACTGGTTAAACGCAGGGTGCAGACAGATAGGCACAACTTTATCTTGGCTGGGCTTTCATGCCCCACAACAGATCTCTCAGATACTTGTATGTGTAAGTAGAAGTTTACTCACTCAGACCGATTCAGAATGCTTTCCTTTTCTGGAAGTTGCAGACTTTCATCAGCACTCTCGGTGCTGAGGCAGAAACACTTCTTGTAGCTCTCTCACAACTGCAGGCGGATGCTGGCTGCTTTTCCACATTCTCTTAATGTGGCAAGGAAAATGCTAGTCCTGAAGGATATTTTCTGGCAACCCCCAGGCCAGCAACTGCGGTTGCTTGCAACCATTTCTTTTGTCTGGCAGAGGACAAGAGCCTCCCCTAGCTCCCACCCCCACAGAGAGGCTCCCACAGAACACACTAGGCCCATTTTCTGGAGCAGAGGGTCTGAGCCCCCCCCTCCTCCCTGCAGAAGGGCTCGCTGAAGAACTGCCTCAGCCTGCAAAGTCCCTGGGTTTTATTGAGCTCTTCTGGGGCTCCCGATTGGCTGAATCCACTTGCCAGTTCCAACACGAGTGGTTGGTTTTACTTGTCTGTCTCAGAAATGAATATTCATTAGCCTCCTTCAGTGCTCGATAGGCTCTCTGTTTTGGCACTTGAATTAGGTCCCTGCTTTTTCCCCACAAGGCTGTAACAACATCCCAAGAGCCTCTGGCACTGTCCCAACAATCCTTGCTTTGAAATCCTGGCTTCTGATTTGTTGCTTACTGCAGAATATGGCTGCTCAAACACATGGTCCCGATGCAGTTCAGTACAGTCCCAACATTTAAGTTCTGTGCAGTCAGGCAAAATATATTTAGTTATTTGGAATCTCACTGTTCAATAGCTATAACTGTGCCTTCACTAAGGCTGCCACTCTTTAATGTGTCTCTGCAGTCTCTTGCCTGTCGCTGCTGCTGTAACACAGCACCCCAGGCAGTGACCAGACAGTGTATCAGTGTCCCAGCAATACTTGTCTAGAGCTGCCAGAACAAACACATTTTTGTTCACCTAGCCCCTTTAATTGCTAGCCCCATTAGTATCCTTTCATCTGCTGCCCATATAATATATTTATTTATAATAGGATCTTTGCAGCAGCTGTCAAAATTTACAGCCCCCAGTAAAGACTGGACCCGCTAATGAATATTAATGTGCCCTCATTAATATTCATAGAGCCAAGCCAGGATTCAAACAGCGTGCATGGCGCTCTCTATTTACAAGTATTCAGAAGTTTCTGTTCCAGTCCAACCTGAGTCGCTGGCCCCCACCCTGCACCTTACAGGGACCAGGACCACCACCACCGGTGCAGCCATCCTTTGACCACGATTGCGGTCCGAACACAGAGTGCACCTTGGCACGTGTACGAACTCACTGACCGGCCGTGAAGGCTATGGGAAAACAGCTGATGGCTCCAGTAAGCTTCATTTGCCCAAGGAGGGCAAAAATGAAGAGAGGGGCTCTACAGGGAATTTGGGGCACTTATTCTAGACTCGGGCCAGGCGGTGAGATACAGGGAAAACCTTGGTGGGGGGAAACACAGGAAGCAAATGGGAGGCAGATAAGTAGAAACCGGCCAATAAGGTAAGCACCCATTTGGTGGGGGGAGGGCGTTACATATACAAGCAGTACATTCACATATGTATCTCACTGAAACATTTTCAAATGTAATTCCAGATAGTTTCCAGATTGGCATCCCTTGTTTTTAAAATACCTCAACAAAAAAGCATTTTTGTTTGGCATTTAGCACTGTTACTACCTAGAAACAGACTGGTGTTCTAGTTTTAAATTAGTACTCGAACCCCTGCATTCTAAACAGGTTCTAATCTTTTTAGAACTGGTTCTGAAAATCCAACTGTGAAGTATTTTGATACTCTTCAGTTCAGTGCCCCAGGTTTCCAAAACTAAAGTGCCTGCTGTAATTTAACAAACTTTTCAGCCTGGACCCTCTAATTAATTGTAGCACAATGCTAACCAATGAAAAGAAAGTGCTCTGCCAGCCTGAACACTGCCCCAGCTAAAAAAGTCCCCCAAATTCCAACCTAACCAAGGCTGCCCAGCCTAACTTACCTTTTTTCCCCCCAATTGTTTAACCATGTGAGACGCACTAAGCTGAAAGCTTGTTTACAGGTGCAACCTGGGAGCACAGGAAAGTTAAGTGACTTGCTCAGGGTCACACAGTATGTAAGTGGAGGATGTGGGATTCAAACCCAGGTCTCCAGATTTGCAGCTCGGAGCCTTAAACCACTGCGCTATACTGCCTCCCCAGTTAAGTCTCAAGAGTTTCTGCTGGACATCCTTCTTGGATTGCTGCGTTGAGGTTGAAGAGCTGTGTTCTGGCTGGAGGGCAAGAGCTAGAGGAAAAAGTGCACCTATGGCTTGCCAATTTATAAGCTTAAGCTCTGCCCCTCCAGCTTTAAGCCACCCTCCCCCAATGAACTTCTCCCTACCTACCTGCCTGCTCCCCGCCCCTGGTGTGCATCTACCCACCTAACAAACTGCCAGCTCAGATGTCATTCAGGGCTGTTCATACAGACAATGGCCCTCCTGTTGCAGTTCTTTGCAGGCTTCCTACATATACTGGATAAAGACATTTCCAGTCTGATTGGAGGCCAGATAATTTCATCCGATCAGATTCGTCTTATCCAATAAAATTATTCAGCAAACTGCATAAAGAAATTGTAACAAAAAAAAAAAAAGAAAAGTTAGGCCCCCTACCCCTAACTGTGAAACACACACACACACACACACACTCCCCTTTCATCACTTACAGTACGGTGCTGGCAGAAGCAGATAGTCCCTTGTGTCATAGATGTCTTTCTCCTACCCACTTGTGCAACTGGTTCACCATGGATGTTGTGGTTACTACCCCTACTTTGTGGGCTCAAGCAAGGATGTTTTGCACAGTGACTCCCCTAGAGTTAAGTTTAAGTGGGTCTGGTGTCAGAGCAGTACAACCCTCTGGACTGTAGTACTGCTCCACCTCTTCACAGTGTCCCTCTACACATGAAAAATCATCATCATCATCACTTTATTAATAAAAAGGTTTTTTTCTTAAAACCAAGGTGCTCGTACAGAAATTAAAACAATGAACATTACATACACAACAAATAAAACATCCATTTGAAACATAATCAATAAATGCATAAATACTTCCAAAAATCTGATCAAAAACTCCTATCAGGCTAGGCTAGGTCTGGAAATGCTAGGCTAAATAAATATGTTTTCAAGGATATCTTAAAACTCTGGACGGTCAGGTTCTCGCATGCCCGGCGAGGTAGAGAATGCCACAAGGTGGGGGCTGCAAATGCGGGGGCCACAGATGTTTTCAATCATACCCTGGGAATCTCCAGCAATCCCTCGCTGGTGGAATGAAGTGGGCGAGGAAGGCAGTAAGGGCGAAGGAGATCTTGCAGATAATGAGGCCCCTGGTCATGCAGGGCTTTATAGGTCAGTAAACCAACTTTGAAGGTGATCCGCCACTGAACTGGCAGCCAGTGCAGTCCACGGAGCACAGGCGTGATATGACTGGACCTGGAGGTACCAGGGTGTCTCCTTGTCACAACAACCCCAATCCACCCACTCCCCTTCACTCCCCCACCAGGTCCAGTCCCCCCTTTCTTCCTCCTTCTAGCTATCCCCCAAACCCAACAACATCTGTATGCCTCAGCTGATAAAGGGGGACAGCTAAAAGGGCAGAGGTCCCAGAGCCTGGTGGGAGAGTAGTATCTTACCATCTGTGCTCTCTGCCAGAACATCTTTAACTAACAGGAGCCAAACAGCAAGCAACCAGCACACAACCCTATATCACACACACTCACACAGTCATACACCATCCAGTCCACAAAATTAACCCACAATCTCACAGCAGATTCAACAATTACTCCTACCCTCCCCCCAATATATAAAAACCACAAACAATAACCCCAATCTGTCTACATCACAACAGACTAAATAAAACACAATGAACAAACAATAACTGTAAAGTAGAATACAGTTCTTTGGTAGTTTTTGTCAGTCTCTCTGCAGATTAATGAGAGCCATTGATTCTCTTAAAACAGTTTTAATAAAGTTCTGTCAGAACTCTCACTTCTTCACGTCAGTGGAACCCAGAAAATGCTCAAAACTAAAAGTTTAACTCTCACTTAAACTTAGATAGCGAGCAATACAGATTTGTCTGGAAACTGGTGATATTACAAGGCACCCTGCCTATAAAAATATGAATTTAAACCAAGCCCAAAAAATCTGACTGGCAGATGATCATTTCAGAGTCCTTCCAACAGATGCTGCTGTGAAAGCTGCTAGTATCTTTTTGATGAATCTCCTTTATTGACATCCTTCACTTTGGGGCTGTTCAGATGTTAGCCCGCCACCATGTGCAGGCCTCCCCAGTGACCACCACCTTTGCAGCTGACACTGGGGCCCTGCACATGCCACAGGCAGGAGCACCGATCAAGAACAGAGGAGAGGAAAGTACGGTTACATAAGAACTTACCGTAACAGTAGATCTTCGAGAACAGCTCTTGCAGCAGGTTACACCATTAGGACTGAAGCTGGCAGGCTCAGGACCCCACAGAAATGTTCTAGCTAGCAGTATCCAGCGAGACCACCCCGGCGTCGGTCCCTTAACGTCAAGGCATAGTATATAAGGGGGCGGTCCCACAGAATCCCCAGTTCTTCCGCTGGAGACTCCTGACCGCTGGATGACATCAGAAGAGGAGCCTGAGGATCTGCCATCAAATGGCAGTCAGAGAGATGCTGAGAACACCTGATCCTAGGAGAAGGATGTTGAAACTAGAATCTACCTCCAGCGGGGATGGTGGGAGGGAAAGTACCTGCTGCAAGAGCTGTTCTCGAAGATCTACTGTTACGGTAAGTTCTTACATAACTGTACTATCTTAACAGCTCTTGCAGCAGGTTACACCATTAGGACTGATTCCCAAGCAATAATGGAAATCCCACACCATTGGGAGGAGGGAAGGTAGAAATCCTTAATGGAACCAAAGCCTAGGACAGAAGTCCTTGAAGGACTGCTAGACCAAAACCTGCTCTTCGCCTCGATGCAGTATCCAGGCTATAATGCCTGATGAAAGTGTGCACGGTGCTCCAAGTAGCTGCAGCACAGATGGCCAAGGTGGACACATTCTTTAGGGCCACAAAGGAGGTAGCCGCCCACCTTGTGGAATGACCCTTGACTGCGCCCGGTAAGGGTTTGTTGCGCTTCTGGTAACAGAACGTAATACATTGAATGAGCCACCTGGATAGCGACTGTAGCTCCCAACATCCTATGGGCAAAGGAGACAAAAAGCTGGTCCGAGTTTCGGTGGTGTTTGGTTCTGGTCAGGTAGTATCGGAGACACCTATGCACATCTAGGGTGTCCAACAGGGCCTCTCCTCAATTTGAATATTTAGGAAAGTACACTGGTAAATTGATGTCTTGATTAAGGGTAAGAGCGGAGACCACCTTAGGCAGAAACTTGGGATTAGTCCATAGGGATACCCTGTCTTGGTGAAAAAACAAATAAGGCTCTTTACACATGAGTGCATGAAGTTCAGAAATTCTTCTGGCCGAGATAACGGCAACTAAAAACAACGTCTTCCAAGTAAGAAGACATAGCTCGCAATCCGCGGCTGGTTCAAAGGGTGGCAGCGTAAGCTGCTCCAGGACAAAGTGTAGATCCCATGGTGGAATCGGATCCTTAATCGGAGGTCTAAGGTGGAGAATACCTCTCAGGAAGGCTCGTGCCGTGTCCAACTGAGATATGGTGCGTTGGCCTATAGGACAATGATAGGCCAAGATGGCACAGAGGTGTACTTTGATCGAGGAGTAGGCCAAGCCTGTCTGAAGAAGAGACAGGAGGTAGTCTAAGACCGACTTTTCTGGACAGTCTAGAGGCAAAACCCCCCGTGCTTGAGCCCATAGGCAAAAACTGCGCCATTTCATGGTGTAAGTAGCATGATTGGCCAGTTTTCTCATGGCCACCAGAATGTCAGCTACCTCTTGCGAGACCCTATGTCGCAAAATGGCTATGTCTTTAGGAGTCAAGCGTGCAGACTCAGCGAACGAAGGTCCGGATGGACCAAGGAGCCCTCCTCCTGAGACAGCAAGTGAGAGCTGATTGGCAGAGGCACCGGAGGTTCCCGGGATAGCTGGTGTAGTAGAGGAAACCAGATCTGCCTGGGCCAGAATGGCACGATGAGTATCAGCGTTGCTTGCTCTCTGCGAAGTTTCAGAAGAACCCTCTGGATCAACAGAAAGGGAGGAAGGCATAGAGGAATCTGCCCGCCCAGGAGAGGGACAACACAGCTCGCCAGAAAACACCAGGCCCTGGATCTAGCAAGCAAAAATTGGACAGTTTTTGCATTAGATGGGGACGCGAAAAGGTCTAACTCTGGTGTACCCCATCTGTGAAACAGATCCTCTGCTACCTCCTGGAGTGGTTCCCACTCGTGGACTCTGGCCTGACAGCAGCTCAGGCTGTCTGCGATAAAGTTGTCCACTCCTGGGACATGAATAGCAATAAGGTTTGCGCCGTGTTGCAAAGCCCAATCCCACACCCTCATGGCCTCCCTGCAAAGCGGGTAGGAATGGGTGCCTCCTTGTTTGTTGAGGTAATACATCACCGCAGAATTGTCTGTTTGTTATAAAAAGAGTACCCAGTGGAATCTCCAACTGGAAGGCCTGCAGGGCGTAAAGAACTGCTCTCATTTCCAGGATGTTTATGTGGAGATGATTCTCTTCGGCTGTCCACAGGCCCTGAGACCGGACACCATCGAGGTGTGCTCCCCATCCGAGCCCTGAGGCATCTGTGGAGAGTGTCACAATCGGAGACGGCGCAAAGAAGGGGACCCCTGCCAATAGATTCTTTGGATCTAGCCACCATTGCCAATCCCGGATTATGGTCTTCGTGATCTGGATTGGAAGCTGCAGATGGTCTTGCTTTTGATCCCATTGGACCTGTAACATCCACTGGGTGACCCGCATGTGGAGACGAGCAAGCGGGACTGTTGCAATGGCCACAGCCATGTGTCCGAGCAGGCAAAGGACCAGTCTGGCAGGAACGGTCTTCTTCGCTGAAATGTCCCTGATGTGGGATCTGATTTGTTCCGCTCTGTCCTGGGGAAGAAAAGCTTTCCCTTGGATGGTGTCCAGAACTGTGCCTATGAACTGCAGAGTCTGTGTCGGAACCAGGCGTGACTTCTCTTGATTGATCATGATGCCCAGCGTCTCGAACAGAGACTGAGTATAATGGCTGGAGGACATCAAGGCCTCCCGAGAGGGTGCCATGAAAAGCCAGTCGTCCAGGTAGGGGAACACGTAGTGGCCTTGTCTCCTCAGAGTTGCCGCTACGATTGCCATACACTTTGTGAATACCCGAGGTGCCGATGACAGTTCGAAGAGAAGGGCTTGGAACTGATAATGGTGGCCCTGGAACTCAAAGCGCAGAAACTTCCTGTGTGCTTGAGCAATGGGAATATGCAGGTAAGCATCCTGCATGTCCAAGGACACTAGAAAGGCGCCCTGTTTGAGCATGAGAATCAGACCTGGGAGGGTCACCATGCGGAAGCGTTTGTACAGGACTGACTCGTTGAGGTCGCTGAGGTCCAGTATTGGACGGAAGTCTCCTGTTTTCTTGGGAACCAGAAAGAAGTGAGAATAATATCCTGCATCCCTCTGGTTCCATGGAATGTGCTCTATCGCTTCTTTTTCAAAGAGCACGAGCACGTCCTGCTGTATAAGCAGGGCGTGCTGACCCGAGTAACGGGAAAGCAGGGGAGGTCTTGCCGGTGGGTGGTCGAAAAATTCTATGAAGTGGCCCTTCTTGACCAACTGGAGAACCCACCGGTCAGTGGTAATCGACTGCCACCCTGAAAAGTGGTGAGTGATGTGACCCCCGACCTTTTGCGCCCACTGATCCAGAGGAGGGGCAGGGGCCAGGAAGGAGCCATGCTGTGGCAGCACTGGTCCCTGCAGGTTGGGCCGGTTTAGTGTAGCGTTGGGCTCTGCCTAGGGATGACTTAGCCTGGGCTTTCTGCTGAAAGGTGCCCCTTTGTTGCTGTCCGGAACGTTGCTGCTGCCTTTGTTGCCGGCTGCGAAAACGGCTCTGGTTCCTACGAAAGGAACCGGGCCTGGGTCTGTACATAGCCTGTACAGACCTGACTGCCTTCCCAGTGTCCTGAAGTTTGGTGATCACCTTCTCCGAGGGTTCACCAAAAAGTACTTCGCCGTTGTAGGGGACGTCAAGAATGTTCCTCTGTATGTCCAGGGTGAAGCCGGAGACAGACGCCTGAAGCTGCAGCTCTGGCGGACGAATCCGCGGAATCATATGCGGCTCGTAATACCTGGGTCCCCACATCGGACCCTGTGTGGAGAAGGTTTAGGAGCTGCGCCTTCTGCTCGCCATCTGGAAGCTTATCGACCAGGTCCTGGCCCTGTTCCCACAGGGTGTTCTGAAACTGTACCATGTGGGTTAGGTAGTTCAGGGACCTGATGGAGCATGTAGCGGCCGCATACATGTGTCTCCCCAGGGCGTCCAATTGTTTGGATTCCTGGTCTGGTGGCTGTGTGTTCATGTGCTGTGGTCTTTGGGACCGGTCATGTGAGGCCGTAATGACCAAGGAGTCTGCCAGAGGTTGTTGAGCCAGGTACTGGTCCTCTCTCTGGGCCTTGTACAGGCAGTCAGTTTTCTTCGGCACCACAGGAGTGGAGTGCAGACACTTCCACATAGCCTTGATGACGTCCGCAACGGTGTCCACCAAGGGTGGCACTACCACAGGCTTTGGGTCTTTCTACCAAAGGTAACGGGCAAGGCGCTGCCTTTCAGGGTTGAGGTGTTCAGCATCCCACCCCATGTTGTCCTGGATGTGCCTCATGATCTCAGAGAAAGAGGGATCATCCGGAGGAGACCTGGGAAGGTCATGTGGGTCAGGTGATGAAATGCTGAGTGGAGAAGGAGATCTGGAGTAATCTGAGGTATCCGATCTGGAGTCCTTCCCCGACGGAGTATACCGCCGACGTCTGGGTCACTTGGGGCTGGGAGACCCTGATGGAGATCTTGAGGGTGGCCTTCTCTGATCCTGGAATCTACCCCTAGGAGGTGGAGTCTGCTCCTTGGGGGTTGGTGGTCATCCTGCTGGCCTCTGTGGTGGAGGAGGGAGCGTAGGAGGTGAAGGAGTAGGAGGAGGAGGGGGAGGAGGAGGAAGTTTCACTGGGACCACGTCTTTGCAGATGGTGTCCCACCAGAAAGTAAAGAGTTCCTTTACTTCTTGAATATTCATGCCCGACAACGGGCCTGGTGCCGGTGACCTGTCGCCGGGGTCGGGGGTCGGGTCCTCAGATGTCTCCGGGTGGGCGAAAGTTCCCTTAGAAGCCTGGCATACTCTGTGTTGCCCGCCTGGTCATCGGGCAACGCAGTGTCCTCCTCCATGGAGTCCCTGTGACCAGTGTCTACCGGTGACTGGGGGGCGGTCTTTGGCTCCGGTGAAGCTGACATCGGTCACTTGGCCGACGGCTTCAGGTCCGGTGAACACCTGGCCGGCGTCTGGTGCTTGGCCGATGTTCTTGGCTCCGGCGAATGCCTGGCCGACTTCAGGTGCTTGCCCGGCATCGGGTCCATCGTCCGTTTGAGGGACGTCAGGTCCTTCATCTTCCTGAGTGGAGGATCCGGGCCCCTAGGGGGCTGGGAGACCAACCAGGAGTCGGGGTCCCGACGTCAGGTGGAAGAGGAAGACTTGTGGCATTCAGAGGACTTTGAAGAGGCCCAAGAGGGAGTAGAGGAAGCCGAGGGCCTGGAAGTCTTAATGGGCTGAAGAGTCGAAGAGCCGCTGGAAGCCCGGACCTTGACCGGAGGGGGCTGAGACCTAGCCCTGGAGGGAGAATGGTCCGATCGGGTGGAGCCTGAGCTCCGCGAATCCGAGGCCCAGTTCAGGGATCTGGACCTTGCCTTCTCCCGGTGCTTGTCCCGGTGTTTGTGGACATTAGAGGAAGAATCTCCCCTGGAGGAAGGTTTTTTGTCCATCCTACTAAGTTTTTCCTCTAGCAGGTAAGCCTGAAGTGCCTTCTGACGGCGGATCCTGGTGCAGCTGTTGAACCAATGGCAAAAGGTGCAGGCCTTGGTATTCTGGTCTGGGCCTAAGCAACGCACGCAGATGAAAGATGATTCTCAAATGAAGGAGTTGGAGAGGATGTTAGTTAGGTAGAAACTCTTGAAGTTCTAAGTCATCATGCACTAGGTAGAGACCGAGAGGGCGATGCTGGCAAGTCGATGGCGAGAAAAGAACTGGGGATTCTGGGGAACGGCCCCCTTATGTACTATGCCTGACGTCGGGGGTGGGATCGACGCGGGGGCGGTCCCCTCTGAGTACTGCTAGCTAGAAAATTTCCGTGGGGTCCTGGGCACCTGCCAGCTTCAGTCCTAATGGTGTAACATGCTGCAAGAGCTGTTTCTCGAAGTAAGAGCTCTAGAGACACCCGCCCCAAGAAGCAGCCACCTTCCCCAAATGATCCTCACAACTGCAGTCCCCAGGCCATGTCCGCCCACCAGCAGACCCCCCCCAGAACCTAGAAGCCACCAGAAGCAAATGTCTGCCCTTCAGTGGACCCAACCAGTGCCTCCCGCTAAGGACCAGGCACAGCAGCCACCCAGGGACAGGTGAAGCAGGCCCCCCCATGTCCGCACTGACCTCCAAGTTTACCAGTCCTGACAGCTCTTCAGGGACTCTCAGCTAGATGCAGTCCACCTCAGTTCAGATGCCAGCGATGGTCCAGATTAGGATTCCGGCCACCAAAGTTCCTTGATGTTGTTCTGGGCTGAGATACACTCCACCAACAGTTCCTCTCAGAACTCCTCATAGGTATCTCAAACTTGATTCCACCACAGACTCCGCAAACTCCACTGGACCCAAGACGCTCTCAACACCGCAGGACACCACCGGCAGGTAGGGCTGGTTTGACAAAAATTTAGATGCATTAGTGCATTTGAATATCTAGGGCTAGTTGCAACAACAAACTGCAACAACAAAATACATTTTGTAATGTGGGTTTAGCAACTCCATTTATGTGATATAAAACGGAAGATTTATGCTAACAATCCTGAATACACTGTTCATCTACACCACTGGCTCACTAAAAATTCCTAACTACCACTAAAACCACACTAAAAAAGAAAATAAAACTAAACAAAACACAGGAAATTACAAACATAAGTGAACTAAAAAATGCTAAAAACAACAACAAAACTCTGAAGTGCTACTGCTGACGGCTAACCCAGTGTGGCCGCCATCTTGGAAATTATACCCTTTCCATTGTACAATTTCACTGTATTACCCACTTCCAGTGAATACTCTGACTCTGGATTGGCCAAGAACGTTTCTGCATGCCTTCCCTCCATTCTCCTTAATCCTCAGGGTTCTACTAAAACTCAGGAGCCAGCCAGCAACTATGATTCTGGTGGCTCCAAATTGGGCAAGACAACCTCGGTACTCCCTGCTTCACGCTGTCAGTCAAACAGCCAATTCATCTTCCCCCTGAAACAGTCTTCTGACCCTGCCTCAGACAGGGATAGCATACCACAGCATAGAGTCTCTTCACCTCAGAGCTTGGTACTTAAGGAGCTATAGTTTCCAGATTCTCAGTATTCAGTGCCGGTTCTGAGAATCCTTTGCCTGGCCAAGAAACCTAGCACCATAAACACATATGCTTCTAAATGGGAGCAATTCTCTTTCTGGTGTACAGACAGGCAGACTGACCCTCTGCAAGCCAGCTTGCCCTCCTTGCTGGATTACCTTGTACATTTGCAAGCATCAGGCCTCATGACCACATCCCTTAAGGTTCATCTTGCAGCTATTTCAGCCTACATTTCTGCCAGTAAAGAAAATCTATAATTTCTCATTCAATGTTTAAGAAATTCTTTACAGGCCTGCTGCACATTCAACACCCTTGTAGGGAACCTCTCCCTCCATGGGGCTTGAACCTGTGCATAGCTAAGCTCATGGAGCCTCCATTTGAGCCCATGGCTACTGCAGACCTAAAGTATGTCACTTGGAAGACTGTGTTTCTAGTGGCCATCACTTCAGCCAGAAGGATTTCAGAGCAACAAGCTCTTTGCACTGAACCTAACTTCATTATCTCCAACAAAGATAAAGTAGTTCTCAGGACAAATAGGAAGTTACTTCCCAAGGTAGTGTCTGAATTTTATCTGAATCAATCCATAACACTCCCTGTCTTTTTCACAGACAAATCCACTCCTGGGGAATGTACACTCCACAGTCTGGACGTCAAAAGGGCCCTGACCTACTATCTGCAGCATGCCAAGTAATTCGGGCCCTCACGTACTAACCTGTTCCTCACCTATTGTAAGGTAGGCAAAGGTAAGCCAGCCTTGAAACATAGAAACATAGACTTTGATGGCAGATAAGGACCGGTGGCCCACCTAGTCTGCCCATTTCCCTACCTACAAGATAAGTTGCAGATCCTAGTTAACCAACAGCCTATTTCTTCCTAGCCCTCACAGAAATTGCCTTATGTCTGTCACATGCATTCTTGAATTCTCCCACAGTTTTAGACCACACAGCCTCCTCAGGAAGGCTGTTCCACGCATCCACCACCCTCTCCGTGAAAAATACTTCCTCCATTGCCTAGACCGCCCCATCTTCAAATTGTGTCCCTTGTTCTTGCACATCTTTTTCTGAAAGATGCTACCCTCTTGGACTTTGTTGATTCCACTGAGGTAGTTAAAGTTTCTATCATGTCTCCCCTTTCCTCAAGGGTCACATATTACGCTCCTTAGTCTCTCCTCATATGGCTTCTCTTGCAGACCCTGCACCATTTTAAATGCCCTCTTCTGGACTGCCTCCATCCTGTCTATGTCCTTACAGAGATAGGGTATCCAGAACTGGACACAGTACTTCAGATGGGGTCTCACCAACTGTCTATACAGAGGAATAACAACTTCCTGTTTTCTGCTGGTGATACCTCTCCCTATACATCCCAGTATCCTCCCAGCCCTCCCTACTGCCTTTTCACATTGCTTGCTAACCTTAAGGTCATCTGATATGATTCCCCCCAGGTCCCTTTCCATTTTTGTTGTTTACTACCCCCGCTGTGTAATCTTCCCTAGGGTTTTGTTTCCCAGGTGCATTATTCTGCACTTCTTTGCATTGAATCCAAGCTGCCATACTTCTGACCATTCCTCCAGCCTTGCCAAGTCCCTTCTCATCCTTTCCACACCTCCTTGTGTATCAACCCTGTTGCACATATTTGTGTCATCTGCAAAGAGGCATACTTTTCCTTCCAGTCTCTCTGCGGTGTCACTTATAAAGACATTAAAAAGGACTGGACCCAGTACTGAACCCTGCGGTACCCCACTAGTAACCCCTCTTTCTTCAGAGTGGACTCCATTTACAATTATCTTCTGTGTCCTGTTGTCTAGCCAATGTTTTACCCAGGCTACCACCCTGGGACCCACTCCCAGGCTGGTTAATTTGACTATTAATCTTTTGTGTAGGCCTGTGTCAAATGCCTTGCTAAAGTCAAGGTAGGCCATGTCCACAGCCCCTCCCCGGTCTAGTACTTTTGTCACCCAGTCAAAGAAATTAATTAGATTCGTCTGACATGACCTTCCCGCTGTGAACTCATGCTGCCTTGTGTCCTGTGCCCCACTGGCCTCTAGGTACTCAACAATTTGAAGAGATCCATCTCTCAGTGGATAATCTCCTGTATCCAGTTTTGCTTCCCTAAGTCTGGCAAGCAGCCACTTCAAGACCTTAGGGCCCACTCCACTAGGCGCACTGCAGCTTCAGTGGCAGTGGCAAGAGACATTTCCTTGCTTGACATCTGCAAAGCAGCTACTGGAAGACTGTACATACCTTCACAAAATACTACTTCTTAGCTGTACAGTCCAGATCAGATGTCAGATTTGGCACAGCAGTCCTGCAGAACCTGTTTCCAAAGTAGGTTCTGTTCCCTCCTCCCAACTGTGCTGCTTTGTAGTCTGTATTAGTTAAGTATACATAGTAAGGTTCATACTAAGGTTCATACTAAGGTTAGAAGAAAGAGCTAGTAGGCCAAAGCCCATAATGCTCCTATGCTAGGCCATAGAGTAGAATGTTAAGTCATACCCAGACATGATTAGCGTGTCGAGACAATGTTTAAAAATCTCTTTAGTATTACTTGTTACTACATCAGATGGAAGTCTATTCCAAGGTCCAATAGTTCTTACAGAAAAGAAACACTTACGATTATTATGTTTAAAAGATTTGCCAGTTAACTGGAGGACATGACCTCTAGTATTATGTATTGATGACTTAAAAGAAAATCCTAACTCAGTCATGATATAGGGGTCATGAATAATGTCATATAGAAGGACTCCTGGGATGAGAAGAAAACATTACTCACCTTAGTAATATTGTTTCTTCCAAGGGATCCTTCAGTATGCTTGCTGCCCCACCCATCCCCCCCTCACTGACTCAGTTTATTTCTGCAGTCCATGTTTCAGGCCAGATTTAGGCTGGGGTGTTGTACGTTTCTTATATTATTTTGCACAGTTAGGTACATACCATGGTTACTGGTTTCCTTGTTCTTTTTTTATGTTTTTGTAGCTTGCATGGATTTGGTTTTTGGGCCCATTTTGCCCCCCTAGATGTGAAATGAATCTGATTGACTTCCAGCACAATCTACAGGCAGCACACTCCTTTCTCCTCACTGATTGGTTATTCCTTTAGATCAGTAGCATAGACTCCACCTCTGGAGAAGCTGAATTCAACTAGCATTCTTCATTAGTCAAGCATACTGAAGGATCACCTGGAAGAAGCAATATTACTGAGAGTAATTTTTTTTCATGTCTGACTCCATTTAATCCATAGTCAGAAAAGAAACAAGTACTGAAAAAAAAGCAAAGAAAAAAGGCATCACCAAACCCAAATAAAGCCATAAATGAACACAAATGCCAATTAAAAATTAAATCCAAAGGGATCTTCCAATCCAGGATAAAAAAAGGGAAAAAAGGCCAAACCAAAAATAATCCACAAGGTAATCCAGGAAGCCAACACTGAAGATAACAATCCAGCCTCGAAAACTCCATCTGTGAAGACTCCAGCAATAGAATCTTTAATGACAATGATCCTCCAATCTATCCGATTCTGCTGAAGATCCCTATCCAGCCAGAAGATGCCATCTCCAAAGACTACCTCCACAATGGCCCTCGATGATCCCCCGCAGATTCTGATGCCTCCATCCAATGATGGACACCATCCTACAGCAGCTGCTCCATGAAGATTCTGTGGTCCACCAATTCATATATAGGCCGATCCAATGACGTCTTCAAAATTCTACTCCACTGCGTGTGGACATTCTCACCACAAGACTCTCTGGCTGGTAACTACCACTATTTTGTGCATGCACAAATTTATAACTCACTCCATTAACAAATAGCTTATCACAAATGTGCCACACCCAACCAAATAGCCAATCAGGGATCTGCAATTGCCAACCAATCAGAAGAAAGTCCTCACACTACAGTGACTAACTGGAAAAAAACAATGTTAGTCTATAGGCCAAAACTGAAAACCATCTTGCACCACACAGTAATAGCCAACAACAGCAAAAACAGTAAAATTCAGAAGTCTACTACACAAAACACAAAGAACCCTAAAAAAGTCATCAAAAATCACAAAATATAGACCCACAGTGACAGAGGAAGTGGTGGATAAATCCAATATGCCATAGGGGCCACTGAAATCTGTGGCATTTTTTTCTTGTTGTTGTGTTGGGTCATCTTTTGACATCACTTGTGGCTTTGTCACTCATGATGTCCTAGGTTACTTGAAAAAAATATCACAGATATTTCAGAGGCCCTTATGGCCGTATACCGTTGTAACAGCGACACCAACCCATCGACACCTGCAGTGTTGACCAGGTTGTCTGAGCAATGATCGTGTCATTGACTCAGGAGTTTGGCAGCTCTCCCCTGACATGCACCCCCCCCCAGAGTTGGAATTTATGAGTTTGAGGGGCACAGCCTCCCGCATGGGAGGTGCAGGGGGGCATAGCCCCCCAGCATGAACACCGAACAGGTGTCAGTGTAATTACTGGTCGGGGTCAGGACTGGATGGTGTCAGGGATGTTGGTGACTATATGTCGCTGTTGGGGAGGTCAGCGATATTCATGTCACCGTGGCATGGTGGAACCAATCATGGCATATCCCTTAAACATATATTGCAATCTCAGTGGCAACTACCAGAGATCTCTTTATTACAGTAAGGGATATCATGGTATACTAGTATCTTGGTATACTGCGACCCTGGTTGCCATGGTATTGATACTGTGGGTAGTTGCTGACATGGTGATAAACAGTATACTGAGGTTTTCCTGCCTTTCCACACATTTTGCATTTTTAGAGAAGACTGTCCCTTTTACAGGGAAAATGTGGCAGTATTCAGGATATGAGTGATATTGCATGTCATGGTTATCATGCCACCACAATGTCATGCCATTACATCCTTAGTTATAATTACTTACTGTAGCTGCAGACTTTGTTAAACTGTATACAGCTGCTCATATCATATGTAGTTATTTTACTGTTGTATGTTTGTAACTTTTCTGTCCGACATGACTGAAAAAGGGTATTGTCCCAGTTCACTTTCTGGTTAAATATAAAAATTCAATGAAGATGGTATTGCTTTTCAGAGACTTTCACATTTTGATAGCATGTGAGTCCCTGTCAGCCACATGACATGAAATGTGACAAGCACATTTGCTTAAGCAAACACTTGTTTGGCAAGGTGGCATAACTAGCATTTTTATACATGCCATCCTTTTGGGCTCAAGAAAACTTGGTATGGCTATGGATTTGGGAGGGTCCATTTTACTGTCACTCAGGATATTGTTTGGGTGAAAACAGAATGGTGTTGGACCATCAGCACGACAAGTGTTTTGACTCATTTATTTATTTATTGGTTTCTTTTCTTTTAAAGAAAATTATCTGAGGATCGGTGGCAGGATTTTTAGGACAGTAAATTAATAAAAAGGGAACTAGGAGAGCTTCAGTAGCAGACAAGTAGTGGAACAGCAGTATAATTGCAGTATAATGTGGGGAGTAGTGCAATGCAGTGGCTGTGGGGCAGCCATATTCAGGCAGACCTTCTGGACACTGAGGTGCTGCCCTATCTGCATGCATCTCTCTGGACTGTGGGATGAGGTAGCCAGACTCAGAGCGGAAGTAAACTGAGTCAGGAGTACCATCACCCCTATCCAGAGACCACCCAGTCCAATGCAATTGCCTCAAAGGATGCCAAGAACGAGGAGCACTTGGATGACAGTGGGCTCAGGGAGGGTTAGAGCGGTCAGGCAGAGGCACATCCCAGATCCTATTCCACTCAAGAACTCATATGCCACACTGGCAAATGAGGACAACCAAATAGAGGTACCCAGGAAGTGGAAGGAAAGGATATGGAGGTTAGCCAAGGAGGTGACCTCAGCAGGAAAGCAGTGGACCCCAGAGGAGGAGGAAGCGAATCCTGGTGGGGACTCCATCATAAGAGGGATCCAGCTAGGAACACAGGAGAGGGAGGACAGGGAGGTGAGGTGTCTCCAGGTGCCACGGCATGGAGGGATGGAAGGAAGATCCTGGGGATCACTGGGAAGGCAAGACGGAGGGTGAGCTGGATGTCATTATCCACCTAGGTACTAATGACCTGGCAAATGGGGAGCCAAAGGAAGTTCAGGAAGAGTTTAGGAAATTGGGGAGGGTCTCAAGCAAGTAGTTACTTCTGTCACTTTCTCAGAAGTACTACCTGTGAGGAAACAGTGGTGCGGAACAGTTTGAAAAGTGGTAGGGCCAAGGATGTAAGGGTAAATTTTCTCCTATTAAATATGTTACCATGATAGCAAAAAAGTGATAGGGCCACTTATGAAAGTGGTAGGGCCATGGCCCTAGTGGCCCCCCCTGTTACAGCACCTATGGCGAGAGGCAAGGGAGAGCATAGGAGTGCATGCACCACAAACTTTAACTCATGGTTGAAGAACTGATGCTGTGAGGAAGGGTTTGGATTCATTGGTGACTGGGGACCCACCTGGAGGGATGGAGGTTTGTTCAAGCCTGACAGCCTGCATCCATCCTGCAGGGGAATCCAAGCACTCAATGATAAGTTTAAGTGCTACATTGACAAGCATTTAAACTAGCAAAGGGGGTGGCAGGCCAGAAGAGGGTACCTACTTGCTCACCCCCACAGCTAGCAGTGGAACCAGTGAACCAGAGGAGTGGCTATCTCTGCAAAGCAGTGTGCAAAAGATGGAGATTAGTGCCCAAGAGGTGGATAGGCAGAAAAGGGGCAAAATTCAGCAGAAGGGCAGACAGCAAGGAGAACCAGGGATAAAGGACAACCATGGAAGGGGCTGGAGTAGAACAGCGAAACAGTCTAGGGAGGTCAAATCATGGAAAGCCATGTGTGCAAATGCCAGGAGCCTTAGCAACAAGATGGAAGATCTGGAGGCTGTCATGGTGCAGTCAGACCTGGACATTGTGGCCATCACTGAAACCTGGTGTAATGATAACCACGACTGGGAGATGGCCATACCTGGCTACAACATATTCAGAAGAGACAGAGCAGGCAGGAAGGGAGGAGGAGTGGCACTGTATGTGAAAAATGACACAAGGGCCACAGAGATCCAGGAGGAACAAAATGGGGGAGAGATACTGTGGGTTAAGCTGAAAGGAAAATGGGGACAGCCATCCGCACAGGTGTGGTCTATAGACCACCAGCCCAGGAGGAAGAAACAGATAGGGAGTTGATGCTAGCCATCCAAAGGATGGCAGACAAGGTGAGGTAGTACTGGTTGAGACTTCAATATTCCAGGCGCGGACTGGAGCATCCCAGCAGCAGCATCAACTAGGAGCAGATTTATCCTGACTCCTTCAGGGTGCCTTCCTCAAGCAACTGGTCATGGAACCAACTCAGCAGAAGGCAATACTGGACCTTGTGCTCACAAACAGGGACAGGATGATGGGGTAACAGTGGGGAGCAGCTGGGGAACAGTGACCACCAGTCATTGTGGTTTGAAATCACAGAAAGAGCAGAACCAAACCACACAAAACACGTATCCTGGATTTTAGGGGCAGACTTTGGGAAAATGGGAGATACTTGAAAGAGGCATTAGGGAATGGGACAGGAATCAGGGTTGAGAAACAGTGGGCAGTATTTAAAATGGGGATTACAAGAACAACAGAATTATGCATTAAGCAGGTTAGCAAGAGGAAAAGGAAGAGGAGACCATTATGGTTTTCCAAAGAGGTAGCAAAGAAAGTGAAAGCCAAAAATTGCATTCAGGCAATACAAAAGACACAGGCAGAAGGGGATAGGGAGAAGTACCAAGAGAAGCAAAGGGAGCAGGGAGGTCAGTAAGGGAAGCCAAAGCTCAGACAGAAGAACACATTGCAAAATCAGTGGGTAGAGGGACAAAACCTTTACAGGTACATAAGTAGAAAAAGAAAGACAAGGGAGGGATAGTGAGACTGAAGGGGAGGATGGGGGCAGCGTGGGATGACAACAGTAAAGCTGACATGATTACAGGCATTTCTGCTCAGTCTTTACTGAGGAAGAGGAGGGTAATGGGTCTGAAGGAGTACAAGGGTGAGAATGGTGCAGAAATGGACACAAGTCCCTTTACACGAGAAAGGGTCCTGAAGGAACTGGAATTAATAAGAGTTGATAAAGCAATGGGGTCAGATGGTGCACCCCAGGGTCCTTAAAGAACTAAGAGAGGTGGTGGCTGAACCTCTGGCTATCCTGTTTAGCTGATCACTGGAAACAGGGAGGTACCCAAAGACTGGAGGACAGCAGATGTAGTCCTCTTATCACAAAGTGGGAACAAAGAGGAAGCAGGGAACTACAGACCAGTCAGCCTCACCTCAGTAGTGGGGAAGATCATGGAAGCACTACTGAAGGAGAGATTGGTGGAACATCTGGTTGTCAATGGACTACAGGACCCAAGGCAGCATGGTTTCACCAGGGGGAGGTCACGTCAGACCAACCTCGTTGAATTTTTTGACTGGGTGACTAGGGAGGTGGATCAGGGGAGGACAGTGGACATGGCCTATCTGGACTTCAGCAAGGCCTTTGACACTGTACCACATAGAAGACTATTACACAAACTGGGGAATATGGGTGTGGGCAGAACAGTAGTGTGGTGGGTAGGTAACTGGCTGGGTGGCAGGACACAGAGGGTGGTGGTAAATGGCTGTTACTCTACAGAGGGAAGAGTGACCAGTGGGGTACCACAGGGATCAGTGCTGGGACGGTCCTATTCAACATCTTCATCAGTGACATTGCTGGGACCTAGAAGGCAGAATTTCACTGTTCGCTGATGACACAAAGCTCTGTAACAGAGTAGACACATCAGAGGGTGTAGACAGAATGAGAAGGACCTGCAGAAACTTGAAGAATGGTCAGGGTTTGGCAGTTGAAATTCAATGCAAAGAAGTGCAAGATAATGCATATAGGGCACAAAACCCTGGCACAATATATCAGTTGGGGGTGAGGATATAGCATGCACCAAGCAGGAAAGGGATCTTGGGGTTATCATCTCTGATGACCTCAAGGTAGGAAACAGGTGACAAGGCAGCAGGTAAAGCAAATAGGATGCTGGGATGTATAGGCAGGGGCATCACCAGCAGGAAAAGGAGGTCATAATTCCGCCATACAAGACACTAGTGAGGCCCCACCTGGAGTACAGTGTACAGTTCTGGAGACCATACCTACGTAAGGGACATAGACAGAGTAGAGAAGGTTCAGAGGAGGGCAACAAAGATGGTGCATGGATTGCATCACAAGTCCTATGAAGACAGGTTGAAGGAACTGAACATGTACTCCCTGGAGGAGAGGAGGGAGAGAGGGGATATGATAGAGACATACAAGTGTCTTACAGAAAGGAACAGGGTGCAGGAATACACTATTTTTAAGCGAAAAAGATGTTCCAGGACTAGAGAGCATGGGATGAAGTTGGAGGGAGGACGATTCAGAGGAAACATGAGGAAGAATTTCTTCACAGAACGGGTGGTGGACAAGTGGAACACCCTGCCAGAGGAAGTGGTGGGGGCTGAAACAATCACGGGATTTAAGAATGCATGGGATAGACATAAAAGAATTCTGGAGGTCAGGGGTAAGGGGCAACAGACTTCTAGGAAAACATAAACTGAACTTACAAGCTCAATTGGGCAGACTGGGAGGGCCATAGGCCCTTATCTGCCGATACTGTCTATGTATCTATGTAGTTTAGAAAGGTGCCTTTGAAAATCTGTAGGAATGGATCCTGGATAGGGTCTTTTGTTTTAATCCCCCCCAATGAGTTAAAGTTTACTGCAGCAATAAATTAATGTTTGAAGATTCTCTCTGTCTCTCTCTCCCTGCAGGTCGTCGTGTGTGTTTGGGAGAACAGCTAGCAAAGGTGGAGCTCTTCCTCTTTTTCACATCTCTGCTGCAGCGTTTCACTATAAAACTCCCCGCGAATGAACCAACTCCAACGGAAGAAAGCTACTTTTCAATTGTTTTGACTCCTCACCCCTTCAAGATCTGTGCTGAACTGAGATGAATTGAGAGTAAAAATATACTTTATTGTTCTTGCAGTGATCTAAAAATATTAATTATCTCTAAAACTTCTTAATTGGTGCTAAGAAACGTTAGTTAGTACTAACAAATCTCTAAAAACAATGAGTGCAAGGGTTCTATACTTTTTGACCATACTAAAGCTAAATGATATTAACACCTGGCAGTGGAATTTTCAAAACCATGACTCTAGAGCAGTGTGCCTACTTCAGAAAATTGGTAATGTTTCATGTTGCACTGTGCAGACTTAAACTTTAAAATACTTTGCAGCACTTTCAGATCCACAGAACAAAAAAATAGCAGCACCGGGCTATGAGATTACATGTAGAAAACTTTATTTCACACTAAGTATTTAAAAACATACTAATACAGAGTGAAAGGTATTACTCTAGCAGTGGTGGTCAATATTGCCCAACGAGAAGCATTTCCAAGCTATAGACATACTTTTACTTCTACCATCTCTGTTGGCTAACCTCAGGAACCATAGACAAGTAATTTCAAATGCAGTTGGGTCAGTTGTGTTACTCACAATATATTTGAATGGCTATTCATTGACTGATCAAAGGATCAGCACAACTGAATAGTCACAGAAAAAAGTGCTTAGCAGATTGCACTTACACATAGAGCAGGATTCACAAAACTTTGCCCTGGCACAAACCCAGTTTACCCAGGGCAAACTGGGCTTTGTGAATAGTTTTATCCACAAAGCTCAATTTGCCCCGGCAAACTGGGTTTGCACCTGGGCAAAGTAGTGAGAGGGACCGCAGTGCAAATGAGTGGGAGTGGACCTGCATACCCCTGCAATCCCATTCACAAAGGATTTGCTACATGCAAGCACCTTTGCAAAGGTCCTTGTCCGGAGCAAATTACTGCCGCAAATAACCTGGCAGTAATCTGTGCAACACTAGTGGTTGGCAGAGGTACTGCACCCCCAGTCCCCAATCTCTAGATCCACCACCCATAACAGTAAAATAGAAAGTCCCTCAGTGAACAGACCCTTCCCAATCCCCGATACCCTGTATCCCCACCCCAATGACAAAAATGTAAATTCCTAATTGTAGGGACCCTCTCCGATCCCCTGTTGACTCACCCGTATGACAATAATATGAGTCCTTCTGATCAGGGACATGGGAAGGGGGTCAGAGGACTCGACTGTGCTCAAATCAGTGCAGCTTTTCTGTTTTGCAGCTAGTGACTGATGGAGAGGGAAGGAGGGGAACACAGTGTCCCAAATGGTTGGTGGTAGATGGAGCAGAGCCATAGCGTGGGACGTACAGGTACTTTGTAACTACTGCAGGGCTTTTAAGCAGTACAGTACCTTTTGTTCTAGTGGTGGGTTTTTCCTTTATTGCAGAAACTGTTGTGTTGGGCTTAATTCCACTGGTGGCTTTTCTGAGGAGCAAAAGGGAGTGCTGATTGTTTTCTTGCAGCTCTATAGCCCTTTCGGGGGAGTAGGCCCATCCTACCATCCCCCATTCCCACCTGTGGTGGTCCACCTTTATAGGGGTGAATAGGGTAACACCCAAAGGGAGGTGAGGGCTCCGGGGCTACCTGCTTCTGACCTAAAGGAATGTGCAAAGTACTACACAGCACCCCTCAAAGGGATCGGGTCACTTGGATTAAGTACTTCAGATCTAAGGTGCTGGGCAAATCACTATACAACTAGGGGACTGTGGCATATAAGGGCCATCTGAGAATATTTAGAGACCTGTGGGGCTAATTTCAATTATAAGTACAGCAACAGATCTAGTTAAGGGGGGGGTAAAGAGAGGGCTGTGTTTACAGGATTGATGTTTCTGGTGTTGAAACATCTGGGACTATAGTAGAGTTAGGAAAAATGGAGGGGCAGCTAATTTGGAGGGGCAAATGGTGTGGAACAGGGACAGAGTGGGGCATGGTCACCAGACTGCAAGGACAGGGGGCATCTTTGACAAGGTGATAGGGTGTACTGGTTGTGGGTCAGCCATAATACTAGCTATGGCATAGAAATTGGGGGGCTACATGGTATGTAGGCAACTGGCAAAACTAAGAGAGGAGGTGAGGTAGTTGAGATGGATGCTAGGATGGGCAGGGTGAGGGGTAATGGGGAGGACAGGAGGGGATCCTTTGAGGGAGTAAAATGGGATGGGGTAGAAGAGTGTGCAAAGATGGAGATGTAGCGGTCTAGGAACAAAAGCAGAAATAGGCAGGCATAGTCAGGAGGCAGATTGGAAGAGCACAAAGGAGTACACAAGCAGAGAAGGAAAAGGAGTATGGGTGGGCATAATGGGGGCTTCTGGGGGCTGAGGTAGCAGCAGTACAGGAGTAGAAGTGGACATAAGGGGGCTCAGGAAGAGGCAGTACAGGACATGAGAAGGACCAAGGAGAACGGCAGGTGGTAAGGTCCAAACATCTGAAGCCTACATGCAAGGGAAGGGATGGGGAGGAGCCCCAGTCAGACGGATACAGGCAGTGGGCACAGAGCAGAAAAACAGGTTTGCACCACTAGTAACACAAAGTGGGAGTGAGAATAAGGAAATTGGAACTGAGATGGAGTCAGGGGAACAGGAAGGACAAACACAAAGTAAGGCTCAGTAGACAGGGGATGGGAGGACGTCCCTTTGTGAGAGAACAGAGAGGATAGCAAAAGTAAAGACAAGGGTGCAAGGGCGTTGACAGTGTCAACCAAAGAGATTGTAGTGTATACTGTAAGGCTTACAGTATACACTACAATCTCTTTGTAAGCTTTCATTGACTGTTCAGTGAGCAGGCAGCTGTGATGGCGTGAGGAGGGCTATGCTGCTCGCCAGCAGTCATGCCAGGGAGGGGTGGAGGGGAGCAGGTGGGGGAGTACCTGAGCGGGTGGGGGTTTTGAGGGACCACTAGACTACCAGGGACTGGTGTCATGTACATTTGGGGATGGCAACTGATGAGGGGGGGAGTGGGGACCAAAACACTATGGAAAAGGGATTTGTCACTATTGGGTGGGAGATTGGGCACCGGGGTGGGACACTACCTTAGGGAAGATATTATTTTAAATGTCAAGTTTGGGATTGAGGACAGGGGTGGGACTGTACCTTAGGAACACTACTATTTTACATGTCAGGTTTGAAATCAGGGACCAGGGAGGGTCCCCTACACTATGTAAACTGTTATGTCCTCTGGGATCAGTGAAAGGTGGGGTGGGACCACTAGACTGCTGAGGACTGTTATGCTTCAGCATGGGCTGTGATTTGTGATGGGGAGGTGCTACACTCAGCACACCCCATGCAAATGAGCCCATATTGGGCATGCAATGGCCCACTAATGCCATGCATACCCAGTGGGCTCATCTGAATGGCGAGCTTAGTGAATACCAACATAGTGCACCAGTGCTATGCGTGTGGGGGTGTTCACTGTGCTGGGGGTCGGGGCTGCACCAGTGGGTTTAGAAATAGTGGTATTGGTGCTATTGCTGCCTCTATCCAGTCCTATTCACAGTCGGATAGCACTATTCGCTATCCATCTGTGAATAGCGAGTTTTGTGATCTAGGCAATCGAAAGGTGCTAAGCAAACTTTTGCACAGCAATTTGCGATTTTTTTGTGACTCCTCAAGTGTTTAATTTGGGTACATACTGGTCCCAATTTTTTTCACTTTCAAACAAACCGAAACCATTTAACATGTATCCAAAACAGAAGCTGTGAGAGGCAAATGGCAGTACATCAGAGGCACTAACTGGGTAAATATCTAATTATATTAGATTCACTCAGACAGTACACTGGCAGCATCAACGTGTGAATTCTAGGTATACTGGATAATTCACAACGTAGGCAAAGTTAAATTGGAGCAGTGTTGTTTTATCTATTGGCTGCATAAAAGCCTCACACTTCACCTGTGTGCTAGTACATAGGCAATTCTATTATAATTGACTACAGGTCATGCACCTCAGACCCCTCCTGCTTGGAGAAGTGTGGGTGGTTCCTACCGTTTTGTGGGCAGATCCTTTTAATCCTGTGTTTACAACTAATTTCACCATTTTTGGATCAGTGTCCTGGGATGCTGATCAGCATATGGTCTCCCCCATTGTCCAAGGCTCCACCAACAGGAGCCTCTCTTGAGCAATGCAGTGCTCCATCAACCCTCGGGGAACAGCATCATCATGGGTGCTCTGTGGCCCTCCCTGCTGGCCTCCACTCTTGTCATCCTGGGTTTGGGGCATGAACCCAGGATGCCAGCATGCCAAATGGATGCCCCATTGCTTGGCACCATGGAGTCAGACTACTGTTGATGTTCATTTAAAAATAAAACTAGTTTCCGGCTGCCTTGCTGATTGTACAGATGACCTGGGCTTCAGAGGTGAGCCCAGGGCATCATGTCAGGAGGAATGCCAGGCCACTTGGCTGTGTGTCTTGGCCAGGGAAGGGTTGATGGTGGGTTCCTCCACCAGAGTAACCTCTGCAGCTGGGCCAGGGAGCTTGATCCTGCCGCATAAGAATCCATGCATGTGCGAGGCAGACATAGCCCACACCAGGGGAGGATGGAGGGAAAAAAGGGGGAGAAAACCCCCATAGCCATCTACATGACAGCCAGGTCTGGCCTTATCAATGTATTTCCCTGTGAACAGGGTATATCCCTGTGCAAGACAGGTTACCGGCCAGGATAAACACTTCCAGAAAACAACCCCCTCCTAAAAAATGCAATACAGTGGAATCTGCTTAAATGCACACCAACTTTGTCAGGCCAAAATGTGCCCTTGAGCAGAATTTGCACTTATCTGAAATTTCATTGTAAATAAAGGACCAACATAGAGAAAGATGCAAACACTAGTTCCTGTCATAATAATTCTTAATGTGGTTTTATATCATTTAAAATCATCAACTCATTTAAAAAGCATTTCTGTAATTTCCAGCATCTCCAAGCTAGCACCATGCCACCCACCCCCTCACTTCACTGACAGATGATTTGTATTCCTTCCTGTCTGATCGCTCACACCAGACAGATGTAAACCATGTAGTATGCTTAAATTAGGGTTATATGACAAAACAGGGGATGATTGGAGCCACAGAAACTCAGGAGGTTGGGTCTGTATGCTCAGTATGCTGAAACATAAAACAACAGGGAACCACAGTGGGCATTCCACGTTGGTGGTGCCTACCTTTGTTTTATCATGTCTCTCATTTGTTAAATAGTGTCTCACATTCCACTATTTCTAAATCCCTCCTGGTAAGACTCAAGACAGGCTGTTAAGTACAGGTACCAATTACGCCTGTTAGCACTGGTTGTGCACTTATCAGGAACGATTATTGCAGGACTAATGGTATGCTGCTAGTGTGGAAAGTATGCTCTTAAATGAAATTTGCACTTAACCAGTGTGCATTAAACTGAAATTATTAATATGGCTCTCTATGTAAAAAAAAATCAGGAAATGGAAAACATATGCACTTATCAAGAATGTGCACTTATCAGGATTGCATTTAAGTAGAATTCACTGTACTAGTTTCCTCGATTTCAGTGTCTTTTTTTGGGGGTCAGAAGTATCGTCATCATGTCAGGCCTTTTTTTTTGAAAGGAAGTCTCTTTCAAAATTAAAAAGCCATATCAGTATGTTCAGACACATTCATTTCCCAAAATAGCTGGTCAATCAGGCAAGAGCAATCCAAGACCTGATATGTAAAGGATGAAGGATAGGTAAAGACTGAAGAGATGCCATGTCTTATTTCAGCTGTTCTTACTTTAACTTTAATGCATCCAAAAATGGTTGCCAGATTGTCTCAATTTTTTTCCTTGTCTCCATTCATATGAAAGTGTGTTCTTTCTATTCTTGAGGCATCAACTATCATATTCAAGAATTTCTCAAAGTTGGGGGGGGGGGGTTTCCACTGTTGGATAACTACTTTTATTTGCGTTTACTAACAATAAAAGAAGGAGTTTTTGTGATTGTTCATTTAAATCAATATTTCTTATAATTCCCAACATGACAGTTCCAGGATAAAATGGAAAGCTCATCTGAAATATTTTGGAGAGTAACTATAATATTTTCCCCCAGTACTGGGAGAGTAATGGGCATGTTGAAAATATGTGAAAAATAGAGCCTTTAGCATAAGGACTTCTAGGACACAACTCTGATAAAGATTCATATGGGATATGCCATGGCCTCAGGTGAAATATTGGCGATATTATTCATGAGTGCTGTTTGACCTTATGACATCATGAGTGGTGAAGCCAGGAGTGATGTCAAAAGTCAAACAGCACGAGTGAGAAATATCATCAATATTTCTCCTGGGGCCATGGCATGTTCCTTTTATCCAATGCTTGGGAGGTAGCATATTCCATTTATACCATACCTCCAAAAAAGTGAAAAAATGTTTTTGATTTTCCTGCCTTTTTTTGCTGTTTATAAAACATCTAAAAGATATATATAAATGAAACACCACTCATTATGTAGACATTTTTGTGCTGAAAAACATTTGCATTCAAAGTATTACGCTATCATTTTTGATTTCGAAGTTATTTGCATTTGTTTCTTGTGAAAAGTGAATTACAAATTAAATGGTCTGCTGTTTTTTTGCTAATTTAAAAAAAACTAAAAGGTATCTATAAATGAAACACCACTCATTTTGTAGATATCTTTGTGCTGAACATATTTCATGCTCACAGTAACATGCTATCATTTTTTGTTTTAAAGTTAGTCCCATTTGTTTGTCAAAACAGTGAAAAACAAATTGAATATTCTGCAGCTTTTTTGCTAATTATAAAAAAACTACAAGGTATCTAAAAAGGAAACACCACTCATTTTGTCGATATTTTTGTGGTGAACAAATTTCATACTGACAATACCATGCTATTATTTTTCTTTTTAAATTTATTTGCATTTGTTTGTCAAAAAAGTGATAAAATTTAATTTTCTGCTGGGTTTTTTGTGCAAATTATAAAAAATAAAAATAAAAGGTATCTATAAATGAAACACCACTCATGTTGTAGATATTTTTGTGCTGAACAAATTTTGTGCTCACAGTATCATGCTATCATTTTTCATTTTAAAGTTATTTGTATTTGAATATGGTTAGTAGTGCTACTGAGGCCAAACATTCTAAATGAGAATAAAAATGCTACAGTGAGGAAATGAGGACCTAGTGTGAGAATAATGACCTAGCATGAGAATACTCCTATATTTTCACTCTAGGTCTAGAGGGAGCAAACATATCACCAATATGTGCTCATAAATAGTATCAGAAGTGTTGGATACATTTAATTTATTTAATCTTTCAGGTGTATAATACATTCTGTGTATGATATTGAGTTCAATCTGTTTAGTTTTTTTGCAGTTAATCTTTTTATTAAAACTGCTGCATACAACATACAAAAAACAAACGATTGAACAATGGTGCTGTGAGAAAATTGCTGGCAGTATAGCCTAGAAAAGAGTAATGAGCTGTGAATAAGCTTGGTACATCCAGCAGACCAGACCTTGGTTTGATTCTCACAACCTCCGCTTGCATACTGTGCGACTCTGAGCAAGTCACTTAATGGCCCAGTGCTCCTAGGTTACCCCTGAAAACAGGCACTTGTGCCTAGTGGGCCTTACCTGGTTACCAAAGACTAAAATAAAAATAAATAAATAAAAATACAAGATAAAATAGAACAGTACTAAACAAGATAACGAGAAGAACCTGGAAGAAAAAACTGGAACATGATAACCAGCAAGAATTGTTGAACACAGTGAGATATAATGGATACACTGAAAAAATATGCACCTCTGTGAAAATGTGTATAAATAAGCTGCATATATCAAGAGAACCAACAACAAAAACCTCACAAATTTGAGGTGTTGGTGCTTGCAGACATTACCAACATATCCAGTGCAATCCGACAGGGAGGGTACAGATACAGTCGAGGGCAGGAGGGAGACTAAAGGACCCACAAATAGGTTGTCCCACATTAATCCAAGGAGTAAGATATTGTAAAAATGGTGTACAACAGGTAGCAAAGTCAGGAAGGACGTTCTTGGCTAAATGAGACAAGCAATCGAAGGAAGCTACCTCAGTCAGACTCGCTATAAGTCCTGAGTAGGAAGGCAGTGATCATGAGTGCCAATAAGATAACAACAGCCGCTTCACTTGTATGCAAAATAAAGCCAATTGACGATGACCAAAGGAGTCAAGATGTAGTGCAGCAGTGGTAAGGCCTAGTAGAAAGAATGGGTCTGAAAGTGGGATAGGTAGCCCAAAACCATAGTGGCTAATAGTCCAAGTTGCTCCCAGAAAGGTTGCACCTTGGGGCATGACTAGAGAATGTGAACCAGATTACTGGGAGAGTGACATCTCCAACAGGAGTCATCTGGGAGAAACTTCAGGGCATACAGGACTGCTGGCATCCTATACCAAGAGTTGAGTATCTTGTTTTGGATAATCCACTACGTGGATCTGAAAAGGTTTCATGACAAAAGGACCAGCAGCCACTCTAGTCCTCATCTGATATGGTTATGGTGAGCATACATTCTCCTTTAGCTTTTGTGTCAAAGGACTGGTTGGGGATCTGATTTCTAAAGCAATGGTAGATACATCCATAGAGACCCCTCGGATGAGTAAGCCACTTCTCTATTGGAAGAGACAATAGGTCAGGGACAGTGGACTTTAATAAATATTTACAGAGCTGCGAATCTGCAGGGAATGCAAAAAATCTGATCTGGGAATATCCCAAGGAGATTGCATCTCCTGAAAGGAGGCAACAATGAGACTTCTAATGTGGAAAATATCACGGATGTGCCAGATGCCCTTACTCTATTAGGATGCCCAAGAAAGAGGTGAGTTAATGATATGGATCACCTGACTGTTCCAGAGCAGGTGTATCCCAGTGGTTTGGGGTCGTACCAAACCATTTGGTCATTTGAAACCAACAGGAAATAGAGGGCTTAATGACTAGATGGAATTGTAAATGTTTGAGAAGGGAGCAGTATATTAAAGAAGTAGGTGTCTTCCCTTCAGTTAGGTGTTGATCAATATGGACCCAGTGAGCAGAATGGTCTGTAGGAGAGTGAAACCATTGTAACATCTGGGCTGCATGCATGTCCCATAAATAACCAGTGTTCCAAGGGAGGCCAAACCCCACTCAGACCAGTGGCTGTGCAATCTACTTTGGCTATAGTGTGGTCGGGCATTGTCCCAGCGAAAATGGCCCAGATATTTACTTAAAAGAGACAGCCATGTCAGGGGTGTCACAAGGGGGAGATGGGACAGCACATGCAGTATTTTGGGAGTAGAAATACTTTTAACAGCTGCTATCTTGCCCGCAAGGGTAAGACATAAGGCCTGCCAGTAATCCCATTCCATTCTAAGCTCTGCCAAGAGGAGGAAAAGATTGGCATTGCACATCTTGGTGAGGTCTGAGGTGAACTGGACGTCCAGATAAGAAATAGATTGGAGGGACCAGTGGAGGCCAAGCAGGACAAAGGCAGTCGATTGACATTTCAGATTTAAAGGGAGGACTTCCATTTGGATGGGTTCACCCCTAATACAGAGAGGGAAGTGAAGTAAGACAGCAAAGTCATCAAGGGCTGAGCCGAGGTGGGTGCCTCACCCCACAGGACTAACAAGTCAGCAGCATATAACATGGTAGCGTACTCATCTCAGCCCAGAGAAATCTCCCTAATTCTAACCCCAGTAATGCTCAGACCATTCATAACTTTGTGCAGTCATCCTGATGGGTTGGACTGCCCGGAGAGATGGAACACATGCAAATGATGGAATTCTTTGCACGTGAGCATCTTTCAAATACTGCATCTACCAGCTGTAGTGTTCTAATCCCTTCAGATTTTTCTATCCGCCTGAAAGTCTGGTCGCTCGGAGTCTCTGTCGCCCTCTTTTGCGTGAAAGAAGAAAGAAAATTAAAAAATAAGTATTTTAGTTTCTTTACTGCCTCTATCAATTGTTAGTTTACATTAGTTATTATTGTTTAAATTGTTGTTTTCTCGTTCTCGTGGTTTGATATAACCGTGAGGGATCTGAGTTAGTTTTAACTTTGTTTCGGTTCTCTGATTAAAGAACCTGTTCATTATCGCTAAAATTTGGTCCTAAAAGATTTTATTTGTAACCACTTTTTATCGGTTACAGAACCACTGAACCGGTTCATTTTTCATCTCCTCTCTCGGTTCCATCGGTTCTGGAACCGACCGCAAAAAAAAAAGGGAAAGTTGTTTAAATTACCGCATTAGCTTTGGTATTTAGCTGTTGGGGGTTTTTCGCTTTATCTTTCACCATGACTGAGAAACCTAAAAAGAGAACCGGGGAGCCTGGTTTTAAAAACTGTTTGAAGTGTGGAGATGTGTTTGCCAAGGCAGACAAGTATACCTTATGTGTGGCTTATCTGGGTTTTGAACATTTGGACCAGGAATGTGATATATGTAAAACATTCCCAGAAAAAACTGTTGAAAAGCGCCTTGAAAGGCTTAATAAAAAGTTTCCAAGGGGTCCCTCAGGCTCTGACCAGCTGACACCCCAGTCTGTTGTGGTTGAGTTAACAAGTACTTCTACCCCTGCTCCTGATACGGGCGAAAAAGGGGCAAAAAGAGGGAAAGAACCGTCTGACTCTCTGGTTCCCTTAAAGAAATTAAAGAAGCTCAAACATGCAGAACCCTCTCCTGCTAGACCAGGGACTTCTGCGCTGCAGCCTGTAATGCCTTCGGCTCAGGACATAGCCCAGGCATTTAAAATTATTCAGGCTCTGCAGAACATCATCCCTCAGCCTCCTGCCCCTTCCCAGCGTCCCCAGGTTGCTGCTACTGTGTTGCCCCCTGATCCTGAACAACACTATTTTGAAGAGGTTGAGTCTTATGAGGAGGACGAACCTATTCCCCCAGAGGTTTCCTCTGAGCAGGAATTTGGCTCGCCTCCCAGAGTGTCTGAGGATTTTTCCTCTCATTTTTCTTTCGTAAGGAAAATGGCAGATGCTCTGGATATTGCCACAACAGAACAAGTAGAGGATGAGGAGGAGATTGAGTACCTCAATATGATGGGTTTAACACCCACAAAGGCCCTCCTCCTCCCAGTATATAAATTCTTCAAGGAGGATGCTATGAAGCTTCTGCAGACCCCAAATTCTATTCCTCCTATTGACAAGCGAATAGATAAAAAAAATACCAGCTCGACAGGGAGGGAGCTGACTTCCTTTTTTCCCACCCTGATCATCAAGGGTTAATACAGCAAGCTGTCTGTGATAAGGCTAAAGTCCCTCTGTACTCACACCCACTAGACAAGGACTCCAGAAAATTAAACAGTATGGCCAAAAAGGGCTATTTATCAGCCTCGTTGGCCATGAGATAGGCCACTTTTCAAGCTTATGCTGCCCAGTATCAGAAATCCCTGTGGCAGTTGGTACTGGCAATGTCCATGAAGGCCACTCCACCCTTGTCAGATGACCTGGCTGAAACTGCCAGGTTTGGGCTAGAGGCGGCCAAGTACCAGTTCCAGATGGCTGCTGATCTAAATGACACTGCAACCAGATGGATGGCTAATACAGTGGCTCAGAGGAGGTTTGCTTGGCTTAGGGCTACAAACCTCACTCAGGATACCCAGTCAAAGTCCCTGGATTTCCCATTAGAAGGAAATGCCCTTTTTGGGGAGTCCACAGTGGCCTATATGAAAAAAGTGGATGAATATAAGGCTACTTATAGAAGTAACTCTGCTAGAGACAGAGCTTCCTCATCCACTAGGCTCTATGGAAGGGGGGCTAGGGGTTGTTCCTTTTTATCAAGACCCTTTTTCCAGCCAGTAGCCATGCCCCAATACCAGCAGTACCCCCAACAGGGCTACTCAAGATGTAGGGGTAGAAGGGTCTCTAGGCGAGGGGCTCAGCCACAACCTCAATCCCAGCCTAAACAGAACCACTGAGATGCAAGCCGCCTCCTCCCTACCTGTTGGAGGCAGACTGTCCCATTTCCTCCCCCTCTGGTCAACCATCACCACAGACAAGTGGGTATTGGAGGTAGTGGGCAAGGGTCTGTCTCTGCAGTTCAAATCTCTTCCTCGAAGACACCCCAGGGTTTCCACTTCCCCACCCTAGCACAAATCTCGTTGCTAGAGGCAGAGGTTCAGAAGCTGCTTCAGCTCAAAGCAGTGGAACTAGTCCTTACAACCCTGAGAGGAAGAGGTTTTTACTCCAGATACTTCCTAACAACCAAGAAAAATGGGGAGTGGCAGCCAATTTTGGATCTCAGAGCTTTAAACAAGCACCTAAAAAAGTCAAATTTCAAAATGGTCACTTTGGCTTGGATTCTGACAACAATCCAAAAAGGGGACTGGCTGGCATCTCTGGACTTACAGGATGCTTTTTTCCACATCCCCATAAAGGAATCTTACAGGAAATATCTCAGATTCAGACTCCCATCAGGTCATTATCAGTTTGCAACCCTACCCTTCGGCCTTTCCTTGGCACCAAGGGTGTTTACAAAATGCCTAGCAGCTGTGGTGGCATTTCTTCGAAGACAGGGAGTGACTGTCTTCCCATACCTGGACAACTGGCTGGTTGTGGGCAGATCACCAGAACAGGTCACAACCTCTGTAAGGCTCACACAGGATCTTTTGGAGTCCCTGGGTTTCATAGTAAACCAGAAAAAATCTGTCTTCACCCCTACACAGACTTTGCAGTTCATAGGGGCAGAGATCAGCACCCTACAGACCAGGACCTTTTTACCACTAGACAGGGTGCAAAGTCTTCAGGCCATAGCAAACTCCTTCAAGTTGCACGGTCAAAAAATAGTCAGGCAATTCCTGCAGCTCTTGGGTCATATGGCTGCATCCACAGGCACAGTGCAGGGTTCCAGGTTTCACATGAGACACATCCAGTTTCACCTCAGGACTCACTGGAGTCAGAAAAAAGATCCTTTTTCAAAACTCATTCCAGTGACAAGGCCTCTGTTACAGGCCCTCTTGTGGTGGAAAAAGGAATCCAACCTAAGGAAGGGAGTCCCCTTCCAGAAGGAGGATCCTTCACTAATCCTCACAACAGATGCATCCTGCTGGGCTGGGGTGCCCATCTAGGGGAGCACACAACTCAGGGTACCTGGTCGAGCAGAGTCCCTCCAGCATATAAATCTGCTGGAACTCAGAGCAGTGCAGCTGGCACTAAAGGTTTTCTCTACACTGGTAATGGGCAAGGTGGTACAGGTCAGAACAGACAATACCACCACTATGTATTACATAAATAAGCAGGGTGGCACCAGATCAGGTCCCCTATGCACAGAAGCCATGAGAATTTGGGCTCTGGCATATTCTCTAAAGGTGTCCCAGCAAACCATCCATCTGCCAGGAAAGGACAATATCTTGGCAGACACACTGAGTCGGATAAATCAGTCCCATCACGAATGGACACTGAGCAAGCAGGTCCACTCAGATGCAGGCAATTTTCAGCAGGTGGGGCATTCCAGAGATAGACTTGTTCGCATCCCACCAGAACCACCAGTTGCCTCAGTATTGTTGCAGGCCACCAGCCCAAGGCACAATCCCTCTGGACGCTCTGGTACTGGATTGGTCGGGCAAGTTTCTCTATGCCTTTCCCCCTTTTCCTCTAGTTTTCAGGGTACTGCTGAAACTCAGATCCCTCTCAGCTTCTTTGACATTGATAGCTCCAGATTGGCCCAGGCAGCCATGGTACTCTCTTCTGCTTTCCATGACAGTGAGCAAGCCAATAAGCTTGCCTCTCGGGCACAATCTTCTAACCTCCAATCAGGGAACATTGCTGTTCCCAAATCTCAAGTCTCTTCATCTCAAGGCATGGCTCTTGAGGAGTTAGAGTATGCAGGCTTGAACCTTTCTGAGGCTGTATTAAACATCTTGAAAGGTTATAGGAAGCCTTCCACTAAGAAAACTTATTCTGCTAAGTGGAAAAGATTCTCTTTCTGGTGCTCTGGTAGAAACTTCACTCCAAATGATGCAGGGGTCTCAGTGGTGTTGGATTATCTAACTCATTTACATTCACAAGGTCTGCAACCCAGTTCCTTAAGAGTTCACCTTGCAGCAGTATCTGCATACCTGTCTGCTAGGACAAAGGTGCCTGTAGCATCAGATCCCATTTTCAAAAGATGTTTCAAAGGCCTGATGCATTTGCACCCTCCTCACAAGGCACCAGTGCCCGCTTGGGATCTAAATGTATGTATAGCCAGATTGATACGGGTTCCTTTTGAGCCCATGGCTATAGCCCATTTAAAGTATGTTACCTGGAAAACAGTTTTCCTGATAGCAATTACTTCAGCAAGAAGAATCAGTGAGCTTCAGGCTCTCTGTGTTGACCAGGACTACATTTCCTTCCACAGGGATAAAGTAGCCCTCAGAACAAACAGACAATGCCTTCGCAAAGTGGTTTCAGATTTCCATCTGAACCAATCAATCACACTGCCTGTCTTCTTCACTGACCATACAAGCTCTGGTGAAAGAAGGCTTCACAGTCTGGATGTGAAAAGAGCTCTCAGCTACTACATGACAGCTACTAAAGGCCATAGGCAAGACAAGAAACAACTTTTCCTTACATATGGGGATGTTGGAATGGGCAAACCAGCCTCAAAAAGATCCATTTCTCGGTGGATTGTCCAGTGTATTCAATTCTGCTACACTAAAGCAGGTAAGGAGTCCCCAGCTGGGCTGAGGGCTCATTCAACAAGAGGAACAGCTGCCACTATTGCAACTGCTAGGGAGGTGCCATTGTTGGACATTTGTAAAGCAGCTACTTGGAAATCAGTACACACCCTTTACAAAGCATTATAATTTAGATATTTTGTCCAGAAGTGATGCCAAGTTTGGCACAGCAGTCCTACAAAGTCTGTTTCCAAAATAAGTTCTGTGCCCACCACTAGGGGGTACTGCTTTGTAGTCTGCACAAAGTTATGAATGATCTGAGCATTACTGGGGTTAGAAGAAAAAATTACTTACCATAGTAATCTTCTTTCTTCCCAGTAATGCTCAGACATTCATAACTCCCTCCCATCCTCCCCCATCCAGAACTTCAGCCTCTGCATTCTGCATGCTAGTGCCGCATAGCCATTCCTTCTGGATACATTTCTCTATGCTAGACAGATTTTAACAGAGTTGTCTGTCTCTCTTAATAGTTTTTCTTACTGTATGGTGAACACCATTATTATAAAAATCACACATGCCCCCACAATGCAAAGCTGCATATGCAAATCACCACAGAATGTTATGCTGGTTCAACTTTAAGCAGAATTGCATGGTGCCAAAAGGCCTCTCACACAGTTTGCAAAGGGTGCTAACAGATGACATAGACACGTGTTTTGTCCTACCAGGACTCATCAGTATGCCTTGTCTGTTTGACACTCCAGTGGAATGAACCAGCTACCCTAAGGCAGTGTGTCTTGGTTATGTTGTGGTGAATCCATTAAAATAAAAAACTATTTAAAAGACAAAGAACCTCTGTACGCAAACACTGAGGCAAGGGTTACCCCAAAGAGCATTTGGCTGGGAAGCCAAGTTTCAAGAAAATACAAAAATCACACATGCCCCCACAATGCAAAGCATCATGGGCTGCATTCTGTGGTGATTTGCATATGCAGCCCATGATGCTTTGCATTGTGGGGACATGTGTGATTTTTGTATTTTCTTGAAACTTGGCTTCCCAGCCAAATGCCCTTTGGGATAACCCCTGCCTCAGTGTTTACGCACAGAGGTTCTTTGTCTTTTAAATAGTTTTTTATTTTAATGGGTTCACCACAACATAACCAAGACACACTGCCTTAGGGTAGCTGGTTCATTCACTGGGGTGTCAAACAGACGAGGCATACTGATGAGTCCTGGTAGGATGAAACACATGTCTTTGTCATCTGTTAGCACCCTTTGCAAACTGTCTGAGAGGCCTTTTGGCACCATGCAATTCTGCTTAAAGTTGAACCAGCATAACATTCTGTGGTGATTTGCATTATGGGGGCATGTGTGATTTTTGTATTTCCTGGAAACTTGGCTTCCCAGCCAAATGCCCTTTGGGGTAACCCTTGCCTCAGTGTTTGCTCACAGAGGTTCTTTGTCTTTCAAATAGTTTTTTATTTTAATGGGTTCACCACAACATAACCAAGACACACTGCCTTAGGATAGCTGGTTCATTCCACTGGGGTGTCAAACAGACGAGGCATACTGATGAGTCCTGGTAGGACGAAACACGTGTCTATGCAGGGTTTTAAATAATTGATTAGCATTTTTTTTCATGGGACAATATTAACTGTACAGAAAGTATTTATATAGGATTTCTAGAAGTGTTATGTTTGTTAAACACATTGAGGCAAGTGCTATGCATTTTCACAATGTTTTAACACTTTTATGAGCAAAACGAAGCAAGCGAAGTTTTTTCACACAGTTATTCCTGGCTGTTCTAAAGGCCTGCCAATCCAAAGAATCTTCGGATTGGCAGGCCTTTAGAACAGCCAGGAATAACTGTGTGAAAAACTTGCTCTGCCAAAGCTAACTATTATATTTCTACTCTAACAAGCTAAAGGTAACCCTCATAAAATATGGAAGACTATCAAAGCTATAGAAGGACAGCCTATGGCCCTCTGTCCCAACAAAGATAGTGCAGGCGGCAAGATTGTGGAAAACAAGTCCCTAATCCTGGAGAAACTTAACTCCCACTTTGCCACAGCTGGGTTAGCTTTTGACTCGTCACCTTATGCTGGTGCTGCGGTGAGCCAGCATACCCCTCCCGCCACATCTAGTCCTGCACCCAGTCCCTTCCAACTGCGCGAGATAATTTATAAAGAAGTAGAAGATTCTCTTCTTAACTTAGACACCAAAAAAAGCACAGGGGACGATGGCTTGGAACCCTTTTTCCTAAGGTCAGGCTATGCCCATCTCACTGCCCCAATTCTACACATCTTCAATCTTTCCGCTACATCTGCTGCTGTGCCGTCCCTGCTGGAAATCAGCACATATCCTCCTCTATTTAAATCTGGTGACCCATGTGATGTAAACAACTATAGGCCTATCTCCATATTGCCTATCCTTTCTAAAGTTCTCGAAAAACTGATCCATATTCAGTTAAAATCTCACTTGGAAACCTTCTCTCTCATTAACCCAGCTCAATCTGGCTACTGGGCTAATCATAGCACAATCACTACACTAGCAAAAGTAACCAATGATTGGATCTCTGCTATAGATGCTAAGAAGGTAACTGGTGCAGTCTTTTTGGACCTCAGCAAAGCTTTAGATACTGTTGATCACAAACTATTAGTCAATTGCCTTGCAAAGTTGGGTGCCACATACCATACCCACCCAGTGGTTCTCTAGCTACCTAACTGGAAGATTCCAAAAGTAAAGGCGAAGGCTTTTTTCTGCTGCCTTGCCAGTTGCAAGAGGAGTCCACCCAAGGATCCATCTTAGGCCCTATCTTGTTTTCTCTGTACATCAATGAGTTAGATGCTAACATATCTACGTCCAATCTGCACTTTTTTGCAGATGATACTGTGTTGTATACTTTTGGCTCATCGTTATCTGAAGTCAAGGGAGTGCTTCCAGCGGACTTCGCACAACTTGAGCATAATTTAATAAAGGCAAAGCTTCTGCTCAATGCCAAGAAGACTAAAGCGATGATATTCTCCCGCAGTGCTGTCTCAGGCCCCCCCAATACTCTTGCCCAAGACTTCATTGTCACCACGCTAAACGAGCCTCTGGAAGTTGTAACCAAATTTAAATATCTAGGTATCTGGATCGACAATAAATTATCTTTCAGTGACCACATCGAAGATGTCTCTAGAAGGTTAAAAGCAAGGTTAGGTTTCTTCTACAGAAATAGGCCCCTTTTCCCCTTGAAACTCGAAACAAGCTTGTACAGGCCACTTTTCTCCCCCTACTCGACTATGGCGATGTAATCTATTCCTCCACCACTCTTGCAAATCTAAGTAAACTGGACATCCTTTATCACCGTGTGTTACGGTTCATTACCAACTCCTCACTGCTCACACCACTGTGACTTATATGCAGCTGTTGGTTGGACATCCCTTACTACTAGATGCCTGCTCCATGCTGGGCTATGGACTCTTAAACTGCTCCTGCAGAAATTGCCAAGCTATCTCTCTTCCCTTATTAGTATCTCACATAGTGCATACTCGTTAAGAAAATCTGACTTTATTATGCTTGACATACCAAGGACGCGGACTTCCTTTGGTAAACGTACTATTGCATATGCCCTTCCCTCCATTTGAAACCAATTACAAACTGTACTGACACTAACTAGCACAGTTTCAATAAACTTCTACAAATCGCTAAGTTCAGCCAAAATAAAAGACACCTGTAACTGTCATTAAGTCTCTTCCTTCCCCATGTGTGCCATATTTATCCACTGGTAAGGTATAATTGATTTGTCATATTAACTGCTTTCCTTCCCTTCTACTCCTGGCTTTATCTTTGCTTACGCTCCACTGCTACTCTATCAAATCTCTCCTCCCTCCCATATCAGTTGTAGACTGTTGTTTGTTCTAGCTGCCAAAATACTGTATATTTGATTTGATTTGATTGATAATCAAATCACACCAGTCATCATGTTTCATTTATCAGTATGCGACCTATAAGTCGCTTCCTGTCTCATATCAATGTTTACCACCCGGTCACCCTATGTGGTACCCTTGTATGTATATCCAGCCTGTATCATGTAACGGTATTTCATGTATATACTGTTATTACCTATCTGTGTTTGTACTTTAAGTGTTTATGTCACAGGACCTCCTTGTGAATGAGCTTGCTCAATGGAGTTTTCCTGCAATAAACTTGAACTTGAAAAACGCTAATCAATTTTTAGAGTTAAATAAAACCCTGCTATGTCATCTGTTAGCACCCTTTGCAAACTGTGTGAGAGGCCTTTTTGGCACCATGCAATTCTGCTTAAAATTGAACCAGCATAACATTCTGTGGTGATTTGCATATGCAGCCTATGATGCTTTGCATTGTGGGGGCATGTGTGATTTTTGTATTTTCTTGAAACTTGGCTTCCCAGCCAAATGCCCTTTGGGGTAACCCTTGCCTCAGTGTTTGTGCACAGAGGTTCTTTGTCTTTTAAATAGTTTTTTATTTTAATGGGTTCACCACAACATAACCAAGACACACTGCCTTAGGGTAGCTGGTTCATTCCACTGGGGTGTCAAACAGACGAGGCATACTGATGAGTCCTGGTAGGACCCTTTGCAAACTGTGTGAGAGGCCTTTTAGCACCATGCAATTCTGCTTAAAGTTGAACCAGCATAACATTCTGTGGTGATTTGTATATGCAGCCCATAATGCTTTGCATTGTGGGGGCATGTGTGATTTTTGTATTTTCTTGAAACTTGGCTTCCCAGCTAAATGCCCTTTGGGGTAACCCTTGCCTCAGTGTTTGTGCACAGAGGTTCTTTGACCATTATTATATATAGATATAGTTCCTCCCTTGGAGGTTTTTTGAAGTAAGTTGTTTTATTAGGATAATCCTAAAAAAATGTTTTATTAATTAGTTGTCAGATTTTTCCATGTTGCCTGACTTCCAGGCTTCTTACAAATCTGAAGGGCTTAGAACACTACAGTTGGTAGAGGCAGTATTTGAAAGATGCTCACGTGCAAAGAATTCCATCATTTGCATGTGTTCCCTCTCTCCGGGCAGTCCAACCCATCAGGATGACTGCACAAAATTATGAATGTCTGAGCATCACTGGGAAGAAAGAAGATTACTATAGTAAGTAATTTTTTCTGTGAGTATACTGGTGAATGGCAATAGCTAGCGGCTCTATTGCCAGGAAGAAAAGAAGGGGGAGATAATGGACAGCCCTGCCTGGTACTTTTCATCAGAGGGAGGGGAGGGAAGAATAAGGAGTTGGTGAGGACCTGGACAGAGTGAGAGGAGTACAGAGCCTGAAACAGTGGCTGAGATCAAGGTGGATTAAGACAAGGTGTAGGTGTAACACTGGCACCATTATATCAAGGGCTAAAACCCCTGCCTGTATCCCTAATAACAGGTTGAGGGGCCTGGGTTCATAACTACCTAGTATGGGGGGGCTACCAGTAGTAGTGCTACAATTATGGTGCCTCCACCCAGAGTAATTACTTCTGTAACTCTCACAGTAGATATGGCCCTCTGGGAAGTTAATACCACCCACAGTTCCGCCTAGTGACCTTTTATGAAAACCTGAATAGTTGCAGTGTTTAACAATTGGAATATCAAATAGTTTGACCATTAATGATATGCTCACGTTCAGTCCACTTACCCACAGGATCTGGATCTCTGGCTTGCACCCTGTACTCCTCCTGTAATAGACAGTTTCAAAGCAAACATGCACTCTAATATTACTCAGCATATATCTTACCACTGTAAACCAAGTAATAATATGCTCATACATGGTTGTAACACGAAACACTCAGGTGGTTCATTTGGGGAAGTGACAGGGAAGGGCCAGAATCAATCAAGCTGGTGAGCTCGAGCATTTACCATAAATAGCCTATAACTAGAGTTTATCATGCACTGGGTAACCAGAATGATTAGGTGGGCAGGCCTGCTCAATGCCCGGGGCAGTTGGTGTTGCAGCTGTAGTTGAGGCTCTTGGGGAAGAAGAACAGATTATTTGGCACAACACTTTAAACACCCCAACCCCAACTGTATTCCTGGCTGGATGGGCCAGTCTCAGTTAAGCACATTAACTGGTAAACAAAAATTAATTGGCATCACAGAATTGGCTTTGTTGCAAGGAGCTATCCTGAGATTACTCACTGTATCCAGACTGGGGATTAAAGGTAGATGTCTTCACAGCTTTTCCACAGGTGACCGCAACCTCTCTTCACAACCTTTCCCAGAGGTGACTGCAACTTCTCATCACAGCCTTTGCCTAAGGTGGCCAAAACTTGCGATGGACAGCAGAATGGGGCACTTCCCCAGAGGCAGTCTCTTTTCGAGCTGACAGGCGAGGTGGCTCTGGGACAGTCTGCACGGGCTTGAGATGTCATGAGCCCAGGTGAAACACACTTGATGGTTGCAAGAATAGTAACTGTGCTGGTGAAACCTCCAGCTGATGTTTGGAAAAGTTTCCAGGTCTCTTGGATGACTCCTGAATTGAGACAGGAGTCCCTGGATCAACTTTCCCAATCAAGAGGTAGGCCACAACTGTGTGGCTGAAGACTTTTTTTTTCCAAACGGTTTCTAGCCAGTTCCGCTCTCAGCAGCTTGCTGAGGAACCTTAGTTCCAAGTCCCAATCCCCTATTAAACTGAAGGATTTCTCTCAGGAGGCAATACAGGCGTCCGCTGTGAAAAGGCACGCAGGCTTCTCCCTCCTCGAAGTCTCGAGATGATTCTGGCAGTTTAACAGTCCCTCTTGAATAAAGGGCAGAGTTCCAGCAATCCAGTTGGCTGCCCAAGCTGTCATTTACAGTCCCAGTCTCCAGACTGTCTGGAGCTTTGGGACTCAAATACTGTCCCTGAATCTCGCCCATAAGCCTTTAGTAATGTCCCAGGAGCTTCTTTATTACATCCAAGCTCCGGATTGGCTGTGGGACCCCCAAACTGATGGCTGCTGTTTACAGCTTAATGCTGTCCAAACACTGTCTTACAATTTAGAGTTCTGGTGCAGCCAGGAGACAAACTTTAGATTTATAATTTCCCCACAAATGTATAGCCCTTTTAGTGCCTTTTTAAATGAGTGCGCGCATACATGTAATGGCATCCCATACTTTTGCTGTCACTGCCGCCATTATACTGTCCCCCCAGGTGACAGGCAGCACTTCATTAATATTCATTAGGGGATCTTTCATATTTATTAGCTCTGTTCTAAGCCCCGAGGTCAACTCCTTCATCCACCCCCCCAAGCAGCTTCTAAGCCGCATTCAAAGGTCACTGGTCACTATTCAGTTGACCAGGGTGCTGGGACCGTGAAACTCCTCTCCGGCTGATCGCATCAGTGGTCGTAAAAACATAAAAGATGCCACTTGCACCTGCGTGATCTCTGCTGTACCACAGTGCACTTGTAACAGCTGTAGATCGTGGTTTAATGGGTAAGTCCAAAACTGAGCTAAATAAACTTTGGGGCTGTGTGGGGAAGTCGGAGGCACCAGAGGACCCGGGAATGGGGCAGTAGAAAAACTTGACACCAACAGCAGTGGGAGGCAAAACGGGAGAGCAAGGGCACAAGGAGCAATTAAGGTAAGTTCCCGGGGGGGGGGGTGTTACATCTCTCCCCATGCCTGAAAACCTTGGCGTCTGTGCCAAGATCATAATAAACTAACACTTATAATAAATAACATATTATTATACAGATTATTTACGATGTTAGGCCTAACATATAACACAGATGTTTACACGGTGTAGCATGCTATCACTTCAAATGAAACATAGAAACATAGAATTTGACGGCAGATAAGGACCGCTTAGCCCACCTAGTCTGCCCATTTTCCTACCTAACAGATAAGCTGCAGATCCTAGTTAACCAACTACTTACTTCCTCCTACCCCCCCGCACTAGGACTGCCTTATGTCTGTCCCATGCATTCTTGAATTCCCCCACTGTACTTGACTCCACTACCTCCTTAGGGAGGCTGTTCCATGCATCCACAACCCTCTCCGTGAAAAAATACTTCCTCACATTACCTCTGAGCTGTCCCCCACTCTATCTTCAAATTGTGCCTTTTTAAATACTTTGCTTAGTTCAACCATCTAGCATTCTGTCATGACAGTTTACATGTAATCATTACATTTCTTTACATTTTGGTTAACCACAAAATGACATTTAATCTTTTTACTTTACCCCTTAAGGATTTGTTTAGTAAACACAGACATGGGGCACCTTTCAACTGGTTTCTCTCACTCTGTAAGGGTGACCCCTAAAATATTGGGTGGAAGGCTTAACTATCACTTGGGAGGATGCAGTGAATACAGTGCAGCCCACTTATACTGAACCCTAATAAGCCGGAAGCTCAGTTATACCAGCACCAAATCACTTGCCAAATGCTGTTGAGCTGACTATTGCAATAAAGTTTTCCATTACAACGAACTAAACAGCCCTTTTATATCGGACACCTGCTGCAACAATTGTAGACATCAGGTATCTCATCTATGCATAAATCACTGATCACATTTGTGCACAGTTGTTAACTGCTTCAGTTAAGTGTTACAATTGTAGACATCAGTGCTCACATCTGTGCTTAAATCACAGAATACATTTGCGCACAGTTAAGTATTACAAAAGTTCACCAGTGACGGATTGCTGTAATTGCCTCACTCAATGCAGTTGAAAAGTAGGCATGACAAGTGAGAACATCTAGTTACACTTTGTACTCACCAGAGTGTGGTCATGGCTCCAAAAGCTCCTAAGAGGAATGCGTTATCCATTGCCCACAGGGTAGAGATCCTCAGTGAAATCGATAGCATGCTGAAGCAGAGATTAAGAGAGCTGTCTATACACTTCGGCACGCCAAAATCTACTCTGTCAGATCTTCAACGGGACAGAGAAAGTACAGTTATGTAAGAGCTTTACTGTAACAGTAGATCTTCGAGAAAGGCTCTTGTAGTAGGTAATTACATATAGGACCGACGTCGGCAGGTGGCAGGAACCCACGGAAAAATTTCTAGCTAGCAGTCCCTGGCGAGGGACTACCCCCACGTCAGGCGACCGGCGTCAGGAGACGTCGGTATAAAGGGGCGGTCCCTGACGCCTGCCTTCCAGTTCTTTCCCACCACGGGCCAGAAAAGGCCGGATGAGAGAGGAGCAGATATTTCCCTCACTGGAAAAGGAACTGAAAAAGCCTAGGAGGATTGAGGGAGGGAAGGTATTATCTACTGCAAGAGCCTCTCTCGAAGATCTACTGTTACGGTAAGTTCTTACGTAACTGTACTATCTTACTTTGAGAGGGCTCTTGCGGTAGGTAATTACATATAGGTCTGAATCCCAAGCAGTCTGGAACAAAGAGAGGCACCAGGAGGAGGAAAAGTACTCCAAAAAACAGTTCTAGCTGTGCGAGCCTCAAGACAAGAGGCCTTGCAGAACAGCCAGCCCGAAGCCTGCTCTACGGTGAGAGGCAACATCCAAACTGCAGTGTTTAGTAAAGGTATGGACGGAAGTCCATGTGGCGGCAGCACAGATGTCTGCTGCAGACACATTCTTGAAATAAGCCGCTGAGGCAGCTACTCCTCTGGCGGAGTGGCTTCTTACTTGACCCGGTAGGGTCTTGTTATATTTGTCATAACAGAAAGTGATGCAATGAGCCAACCACTTAGACAGGCATTGCTTGGAAACAGCATTGCCTTCCCTTTTATGAGCAAAAGAAACGAACAATTGGTCAGTCTTTCTGAGATCCTTCGTCCTGTTGGTGCAGTATCTCAGAATCCGGTGGACATCCATAGTATGGAGTAAATACTCCCCTTGATTAGAGTACTGCATAAAAAAGGTAGGTAACTCTATGGACTGATTTAGAGTAGACTCAGCTACTACTTTAGGGAGGAACTTGGGATTCGTGCGAAGAGCAACTCATTCCCTGTAAAAAATCAAGTATGGGATTTTGCACATCAGGGCCTGGAGTTCTGAAATTCTCTGAGCTGAAGTAATGGCCACCAGGAAGAGAGTCTTCCACGAAAGGAACTTCAAGTCCACAGAAGCTGCAGGTTCGAAGGGAGGGAGAGTAAGTTTCTTGAGAACAAAGTTCAAGTCCCAAGGGAGAGCAGGAGTATGGATGGGGGGCCTCAGATGGAGGACCCCTCGGAGAAAGGTCTTAGAGACCTCCAATTGAGCGAAAGCTTTGTCTGCAAAGGGAACATGATAGGCCGAGATGGCCACCATGTGTATCTTCAGAGAAGAATGACTGAGACCCAGGTTGAACAGATGACGTAGATACTCCAGCAGAAGCCCCGCTGAACAGGAGAAGGGTTCCGTGTTCTTGGAAGCAGCCCATATAGTGAATCTTTTCCACTTCATGGTATAGGTGGATCTGGTGGAGGGTTTTCTGGACTCCACCAAAATCTCCGCCACTTTGGAAGACACTCCAAAACGGGATTGGGCTAAGTCTACAGGAGCCATGCATGCAGCTGAAGGGATTTGAGGCCTGGATGGACCAGGGTCCCCTGATCCTGGGTCAGTAAACCTCGAGAGAAAGGAAGAGGAAGAGGAGGATCCTCTGAGTATTGTTGTAGAAGAGAGAACCAAACTTGCCTGGGCCAGAAAGGAGCGATCAGAATCATTCGTGCTCCTTATGAAACTAGTTTCTGCAAGACTCATGGGATAAGTGGAATTGGGGGAAAGGCATAGACGAATCTGTCCTTCCAGTCTAGAGACAGAGCATCGCTCCAAAAAGTGCCTCACTCTGGAACGAGCGAGCAGAAGACGGGAAGTTTTGCGTTTAGGGGGGATGTGAACAGATCGACCTGTGGTGTTCCCCAAAGTCAGAAGATATTATCTAGGACCCCTTGGTCCAGTTCCCACTCATGATTCAGAGCAGAAGAGTGACTTAGCTTGTCTGCCAGGGTGTTGTTGACTCCTGGAATGTGAATTGCCATGAGGTGAAGGTCGTGTTGTGTTGCCCAATCTCAAACCCTCATTGCCTCCCTGATGTACCACACCACGCACATGTTGTCCATCTGGACGGCTAGGTGACCAGGAAGGATGTATTGATGAAGGTCTTGGAGAGCATACAACACTGCCCAAAGTTAGAGCACACTGATGTGGAGAGCTTGTTCTAGCTTGGACCAGGAGCCCTGGGTCTGATGAGGGCCTAGATGGGCTCCCCAACCTTCGCCCGAGGTGTCTGTGGTTAGAGTCTGGGAGGGGGGAGGATGAAAGAAAGGAACTCCCTGAAACAGGTTCTCTCGAACCATCCACCATTGCAAGTCTCGAAGCATTGGTGAGGAGACCAGAACTGGGTGATCTAGGTCATCCACTAGTTGATCCCATTGGGAGTATAGAGTCCACCGAGAAATTCTCATGTGGAATCGAGCACGAGGAACCATCGGGATAGCTGCTGCCATGAGCCCGAGAAGGTGAAGGACCAACATCGCAGAGACCATCCTGCGGTCGGACAGCAGACTTGTTTGGGTCTGGAGGGTGGACGCCCTGTCCGGAGGCAGGAAGGCCTTGCCCGTGGTTATATCGAGAATTGCCCCAATAAATTGTAGTCTCTGGGATGGGACGAGATGAGACTTGGAATGGTTGATGGTAATACCCAGGCAGGCAAAAACCTGCTGGGTAAGGGAGAGGCAACTCAGGAGTTCTTCCCTGGATGAGGCCGCCAGTAGCCAATCGTCCAGGTACGGGAAGACCTGCACTCCCCTGGTATACAGGTGTCCTGCCACCACTGCCAGGCATTTGGTAAACACTTGGGGGGGGCTGAGGATAGACCAAACAGGAGTGCCTTGAACTGGTGGTGGTCCCCTTGGAACGCAAAACGAAGGTATTTGCGATGAGACAGGCGAATGGGAATGTGCAGATAAGCATCCTGCACATCCAGAGCACACAGCCATTGACTCGGCTGGAGGAGGGGCAGAAGGCTCTGCAAAGAGAGCATCCTGAACCTTTTGTACTCTACATAAAGATTCATGGAACTGAGATCTAAAATCAGTCTGAGATCTTCTGTCTTCTTTGGGACCAGGAAGAAATGGGAATAGTAACCCATCCCTCGCAGATGAAGGGGAATGGGCTCTATAGCTTGCTTCAGCAGGAGAGCTGAAATTTCCTCCTGGACTAAAAGAAGATATTCCTGTGAATACGATGACTTCAGAGGGCAGTGGCGGGGTGGGTTCTGAAGAAACTCTATCGAGTGTCCCTCTGCTATGAGCTGGAGCACCCAAGAATCTGTGGTTATCCTCTCCCATCCTAGAAGGTGGAGGGAAAACCTCCCTCCTACTGGTTCCTCCGGGGAGTCCAGAGGCACTGGGAGAGGAAAGGAGTCAGGTGGTGTGGGGCAGCACCGCAGCTGAAGCACCCACTGCTTTTTGGATGGGGGGGGCTTAGCAGCTGTGGGGGCCTGGCGTTTTGTGGCCCGCCTTCCCTGTGGTTTCGCCTTTGGCCGATTCCGTCTGCAAAAGGGACGGTGCTGCTGCTGATGGGGATGGTACATGGAATCAACGGACTTCAGTGCCATCCCCTTCTCTTGCAAATCGGTGATGATGTCATTGACATCACTCCTGAAAAGCACTGACCCCCGGAAGGGTGCTTCCTGGATAGCAGATTGCACCTCTGGGACCAACCCTGACACGCGGAGCCAAGCATGACGCCATAGACCTACGGCAAAAGCTGAGCTCTGCCCAGCAGTGTCCACTGCATCATTTGTTGCATGAAGCATGTGGCAACTGGCCAAATGAACAGAGGGGACAAGATCAGCCAACTCTTGCTTGACTTGGGAGTCAGGCAAGGAGTCCAGTTTGGCTTCCGCCTGAGTCAGAATGGCCTTCTGGTAGTACCCCATATGGCCGGCATAGTTTAAGGCCCTGATCCCCAGTATGGAGGAAGCATAAATCTTTCTCCCATACTGGTCCAGAAGGTGTGATTCCTCATCAGGTGGTGATGAGCTAAGATGTTTGGGGTTTGCCGACCAGCCGTGAGTGGCGCTAAACATGACTGAGTCGGCACAAGGGTGAGAATCCAGAAAATCAACACCCTCTGGAGCCTGATATAGCCTGTTCGACTTCCTAGGAAGTGGGGCTAGAGCCGACAGCTGTTTCCATATTGTGGTAACGAGGTTGGCGTGAGGCTCTATCCAGGGTGGCACCAAGGTAGGAGCTGTCATGAGCAGATCCAGATGTTCAGCGAGTTTCAGACACTGAGGATCTGGTTCCAGGGAGTGCCACTGATGAACCTCCTGAATTTTCCTAAGCAACTCCGTAAAAGAAGGATCCTTTGGAGGAGACTTCAGAGGAGATCTTGGCCTGGGCTTCTTCGGAGAGCATGGCTCGTCGTCTCTCTCGGAGCAACCGTTGGAAGAATCCAAGGAGTCTGAGGGTGAAGAGGAGGATGAAGAGGAAAAAGACTCCCTTTCCCGACCCAGGGGAGGAATGGACCCCTTGGGAAGTCCCCGGAGAAGCATGTCCTGCCCTTCTTCTGGATCCAGACGGAAGAACCCTGGAATCCGGAGGTGGTGAGGGAGTGTGCCGCCGCGGACGTGCGGGAACCTGGGACGGCACCATCGCCGCAAAGCGGCTCTTGACCTCTTTGGTGAGCTGAGCCTTGGCCTCAGCCCACCAGTAGGCCAGAGTCTCCCGCAGGTCCACTGGTGGCTGCAAGGGCAGTGGAGGAGGAGGAGGAGGGGGATAATGATATGGGTTGTAACCATATGGAGCGTATCCAAAACCCAGCTGTGGGTAGCCCGGTGTCGGGTATTGTGGCGTTGGGTACTGTGGCGTCGGGAAGCCCGGCGTCAGATACTGTGGCGCCGGACACTGCAGTCCCAGGTACACTGGTGTTGGATAGGATGGAGGGTACCCAGGAGCCGGGGGGGCTGCCGGAGCAGACGGCCCGGCCGGTGGCCTTACAGGCGGGTCCATAGTGGAGGGCCTGGAGGTCAGAGGGCCCGACTGGAGCAGGATGTTTCCCGAAGTCGGTAAGGCCGGTGTCAGGGCCAATTTCGGAGGCCCTGGCATCGGAGGTACCAACATCAGAGGGGCCGGTGTCAGAGCCGGCGTCCCAGGAGCTGATGTCAGGTCCGGCGCACCAGTTGGCGGAAGGACCGACGAAGGAGGAAGATCCCCAGCTTCACCGGGGATGGAGGGGAAAAGTCCCCGAGGGCAAGTTGGGGAGACTCTGGTTCCCCAGATGGCAGCGAAGGCTGCATGGGAACTGGGTACGACGGACGTGGGAGAGTCCGTCATCGGTTCCTTCATCAGCCAGACGTCGAACGAGCCGACGTGTGGCTTGAGGGCAAGCTCCCGGCGGGCTCCGGAGAAGCCGGCGTCTGACTTATGAGAGCCATCACCGGAGGCAGGTCGAGTAGAGGGATCAGCCTGGTCCAGTGGAGTGGAGGCCGCACGCCACCCCGAAGGGTCAGACGTCTTACCGGCCCTCTCCAGACGGATGTCGGAGGAGCCGACGCCCAGCTTACCGGAGTCGCCCACAGTGGTTGGCCGCAAGCCTGCAGCTGAACCAGTGGCAGAGGCATCCAACTGCCCGGAGGCACCCGCAAGGCCCGAGCGTGAGCCAGACGGGCGGGCCGACGCCCCCTCGGAAACCTCCGAGGCAGCCGTCGAGGAGCGGTCCCCCGGAGGGGACATTACCTGCATCCCAGCGACTCCCAAGGGAGACACGGTGAAGGAGCCCTTGTCCCGGTGCCTCTCCTTCTCCTTCTTCTTCCGATGGCCTTCGGGAAGTGGACGCCTGCCTCAGTTTTTTGAGCTCCTTCTCCATTGAACTCATATTCTACTTCAGAATATGGGCTTCCAGGGATTGCTGCTGCCTTTTCCGGGTAGCCGCGATGAAGCTGAGGCCATGCTGGCACTTCTCGACTGGGTGATCGGGGCCTAGGTGGAACAGGCACAGGGAATGGCCGTCCTTGTGCAGTAGTTGGGCGCCGCATGAATCACACTTATTCTTGTGCTCAGAGGGTGTAGGGGACGACATACACCGACGATTGTACTGATGTTAGTCAAAAAAGCAATTGTTTTCGAAAAAAAAACCGATGAAGATAGGGCTGATGAAGCACAAACTTTTCCGCGAGGTGCTGCACGAGCTAACAGCGGAAAAGAACTGGAAGGCGGGTGTCAGGGACCGCCCCTTTATACCGACATCTCCTGACGCTGGTCACCTGACATGGGGGCGGTCCCTCGCCAGGGACTGCTAGTTAGAAATTTTTCCATGGGGTTCTGCCGCCTGCCGGCGTCAGTCCTATATGTAATTACCTACTGCAATAGCCCTCTCGAAGTAAGATAAGGTGTTTGCAACCTGGCATGCAAATCAAAACCCAGACCATAAGCAAAAGCTGGATGGGAAAGGAATGACATTGAGGAAGCTTTGCTGCGGTGGTTCTTGAATGCAAGAGGTTGTTGTGCCTTAATTAGTGGACCTCTGCTGATCAAGAAAGCCACACAGATTGCCACTACAATGGGCAAAGCTGATTTTGTTCCATCGATGGGTTGGTTGCACCAATGGAAGGTACGACATGACATCGGGTTTCGTAGAGCCCATGGGGAAAAGCAAAGTGCAGATGTGGCATGCGCTGAACAATGGATCAGTGAAGTGCTGCTGGGGCTATTTGCTGGGTATGATCCTCAAAACATCTACAATTGTAATGAGACCAGTTTCTTTTACAGATGTGTAGGCTCAGGTACACTTACATTTAAAACAGAACAACTGTCAAAAGTTAACATGAAATAACAGATCTGGGTAACGGTACTATATTAACGATTAACCGGACACCCCTATACCGGAAGAAACTCTCACATATGGAGGTGTCTGACATAAGCGGACTCCACTGTACTAGCTTGGGCAGGGAATTCGCTGTAACATATACCACTTTGTGAACTACATTCATGGGCAGATCTGGTGTGTCACACGTGAGTTGAACCATTGGCTTCACTGGTCTGTCTGAACGTTTAGATGAAAGAGGCATTGGCACTTGTCTTTCAGCAGTAGCATTCGGGGTAGCTAATCCTGGCTCGTTGTCCAGCAATAAGACAGCTTGTGAAGAAAGGGGCACCACTACATTTTGTTGAGGTTCAGACTGGCTGGTATTGCTTTCACTCTGTATAGCACTTGACCTTTCAGGTTCTTGAGACTCAGGTTCATCTGCAAGTGATATTACAACACAGTTTGAATCATCCAACATACTGTTAGCACTGGCAGCATTGGCAGTACTGTCTGGAATTTGAACTAGTTCATTTTGCCCACTTGTTTCAGCATCACTTGAAGGCTCACGGTTAGGCTCACCAGTTTCTTGATCCGAATCCAATATTTCGTAGATCAAGTATGGAAAACCACTTGCTCCCATTTAAGCAGTCTAAAGCATCTTGGATGCAGGGCATGGTATACTGGTCAGGGACAGTTCTTTTATTTAAAGTTCTGTAGTCAACGCACATGCGCACATAGCCATTCTTTTTGTGAACCACCACAATTGAAGAAGCATAAGGACTGCACAACTCCTGTATTATCCCTGCTGCTTGCATTTCTTGCAGGTGGCATCTGACATCATTGATATCTGCAGGGGCCAATCGGCGGGATCTTTCTTGAAAAGGCCTTTTGTCGTAAAGGTGTATGTGATACCTCACACCAGTGACACAGCTAACTTCCCATTCTTTCAGAGAGAATACTTTGCTTCATGCAGCCAATTTCCAGCTGATCTTTTCTTTCCACCCCTCAGGAATAGGTGACTCACCAAAATCAAACAGGACTGGGGCTACATCTTCATCTTCTCCCATTTGTGGCTTAGATGGCAGGACTGTGGTATTTGCACAGTAAACTTTGGCTAGGGTGCAACCTTGACTGACTTTGGGATCTCTATCAGTGACATTCTGGATCTGAACCACCACCCTCCTGGCGTAGGTGTGGGCACAAACAGGAAGCACACTTGGGTTGAACAAGATCCCCTCAGGCAGCTTTCCGGCTTCTGGAGCATCCTGCATGAGAATTTGGTTGGTCACATCTTTCCACAGGTGAACCTCTCTGTTAATACTGCCTTTGGCATTCAAGGAGGAGAACAAGCGTCAAGAGATCTTTCTTCCATACTAGCCCACAAGTTCATCTTTATTGTTTTCCTTTGGGTGTATTTGCTTTTCATATGCCCACTGGACCATTCCATGGATTTGTAAGGCTCTTCCAGAACTTGTGTTTTGATGTTCTTGGCACAATTAAGCTAGATGCCAAAACAAGTGGGTGCTGGTGCTGAAGAGTACTGGAACTCCACTGTATAAAGCAGTAGGTGGACAGACTAGCACAATGGTCTCTACTGGTCTGTCCACACCTGCCACAGAGGATGGGAATGAAAGCCACACTCTCAAGAATCCAAGGTAAGGATAACACTTTTCACTTAAGCCCTACACATGCAGTCCCTCTAAAGGCTGTAAAGGATGGTCAGACAGATGTTGTTCATACTAGTCCATGAATATTATCGTGACTTGAGACCCACTGTCGAGGACAGCTCGAGCCAGGATGCCAGCTACATGCACATTAGCTCCATTGAGGCACCTACCACCTCCAATCAATCAATTGAGGCATTTACAGACATTGCAGGGTGGGAACAAAGGCCTTTGTCACAGATGTGTTGTATGGAGACTGGAACAAGACTCCACTGGCATTACTTTACCGTGGGTACTTTTCCACAAACAGCCTGTCTCTCACCCTGGCTGGGTCCTCTCTGGACTAGCACTCCCTCTTCTGGTGGCCATCCTTCCCATATTTGACTGTGCCTTGTATATATGTAAATTGTTGTATATTATCACTTTATGTCATTGTACTACTGTTTATGTTATTCTTGTCTATGTAAAAATACTTGTACTCTTATTTGTATAACCACTCAGGTCCATCTTGTAAATGAGCTACGCTCAATGATGTTCGCCTGACTAAATAAAGATTTTGATTGATTGATTTGTAGCAGAACACGCCTTCTCTAGGCCACCTGGGCTGTGATGGTACATTGTGGTTTGACCAGTAGTCACGGTTAGTGGGACATGAAAAATACGTGTTGGAAATTTGGGTAGGGGTACTGGCAGCAGTAGGTCTTTGTTGGGTTTGCACATTATGTTCCCTCATCCCATTTACTATTGCAGACAATTCGTCCATTTGAGTCTCTAGACCTCCACCCACTGGGGGAGACTGAGCATGCACTCCCATGCCCATGATGGAGAGATTCTGATGGGTATCTGAGCCTTTACTGGAATCAGTCTTGGGAGTTACACCCATTTTCAGTACAGATCTCTCTAAATATCTATGTCAACTGTGGAGAGTCACAAACAGTCTCTTTGTGCTCTGTGGGCCTCACATCACACCCTCGGGCTGTAGTCACCTGCCTCCCTTCAACAGCATGAGCAACAGCTGCGGAAACAGGTTGGGACCCCCAACGTCCCTCATCGTTTCATTCAGCTTTCTGGACCTCCACCAACACTTAGTAGGATGGTAGGTTGCCCATCTTCTCTTCCAAGCACAACCTAAGGATCAACATAGTGGACTATGAAGCAGCCTCCAGTATATGCTCCAGTCACATTTTGTTTAGATTCTGAGGGGCTACACCTCCCTTGCAGAGCATCTGCTGCAACATTATTTCTATCCCATCCAGAAAAGTAGATAAGGATTCTCCCTGCCACTGATGAGTGAGTTTAAATTTCAACCAAAGGTCCTCATTAGATTCCATGCTCCCTAGCACATCCTCCAGCGTGGCCAAGTACTCTTGGGCCAGTGCATCTGGATCAGTGGCTTCAGAAGACTCGGACAGCACCCAAGGCCGCCATTGGAGGCTCTCCATAATTCTTTTCCTCTTCTCAGCCTTGCTACACTGCCATTCTTGAATGAGAAGTGAGGCATAGTCCATCCATGTCTCCAGGTCATCTTCCCCATTAGGCATGAGAAGGGTGCCAGAAACACTCACAGTCTGCTGTAAGAGTCATGACTAATTGTAGACACAAGCAGAGGGTTAGATATGGGTACCAGTGTCGATGCGGGCACAGGAAGTGGTGCAGGCCCTGGGACTGGTACAGGCCTCAAGGGAAGCTTAAGAAACTTTTTCAAGTCCTCAAGTGTTTGACCCTCAGCCTGTAACCATTTTGCAAGTTTCTTTTCAAGACTCTCAGATAGGGGTGGGAGCTGTGGCTCAGAGGGGCCCTTCCCGCCTTGGTTACCACCCTTCAGACTGCCAGGGAACTATCAGTGGTAATAACCTTAGGTACCTTAGTACTGTCCATCGGATTGCTGCACTCCACTAGGGCCATTATAGTTTGTGCAGTTGGGTCAGCTGTTCAGCCTGCTATCGCAGCCTCACCAAGACACTTAATTTTTGTGAAAACTTCCTCAATAGTATCTTTATCAGTGCCCAGTGGTATATATAACACTAGGAGAGCATTATGGGGTTCAATGTCACTCCCCAAACACCAACTAAGTAAATGCTGCACAACCATTTCTTCAGTGGTACCCATAAAAATTTTAGTTAAAACTTTTCATTTTGGCCACTAGGGTGGCAGTAATCCCAGCAGTCCCTCCAAAGATGTAACCCTGGCGCCGTTATACCAAGGGCTACTACCCTTGCCTGTATACTTCATAACAGGTTGAGGGGCTTGGGTTCGTAACTACCTAGTATGGGGGAGCCCTACCAGTAGTAGTAGTGCTATAATAATGGTGCCTCCGCCCAGAGTAATTACGTGGGTAATTGTCACAGTAGGCATGGCCCTCTGGGAAGCTAAGACCACCCAAAATCCTGCCTAGTGACATTTTATGAAAACCTGAACAGCTGCAGTGTTTAACAATTGGAATATCAAACAGTTTGACCATTAATGATATGCTCACGCTCAGCCCACTTACCCACAGAGTCTGGATCTCTGGCTTGCACCTGTACTCCTCCTGTAATAGACAGTTTCAAAGCAAGCATGCACTGTAATAGTACTCAGCATATATCTTATCACTGTAAACCAAGTAATAATATGCTCATACACAGTCGTAACGTGAAACACTCAGGTGGTTCATTTGGGAAAATAACAGGGGAGGGCCAGAATCAATCAAGCTGGTCAGCTTGAGCATTTACTATAAATAACCTGTAACTAGAGTTTATCATGCACTGGGTACCCAGAATGATTAGGTGGGCAGGCCTGCTCCATGCCCGGGGCGGGCGGCATTACAGCTGTAGTTGGGGCCCTTGAGGAAGAAGAACAGATTATTTGGAATAACACTTTAAAAACCCCAACTCCAATTGTGTTCCTAGCCATTAACTGGTAAACAAGAATTAGTTGGCATCACAGAATTGGCTTTGTTGCAGGGAGCTGCCCTGAGATTACTCACTGTACCCAGACTTGGGTTTGAAGGTCGATGTCTTCACAGCCTTTCCCACAGGTGACAGCAACCTCTCTTCACAGATTTTCCCTAAGGTGGCCGCGATCTGTGATGGACAGCAGAATGGGTGCTTCCCCAGAGGCAGTCTCTCACCAAGCTGACAGGTAAGGGGGCTCTGGGACAGTCTGCATGGGCTTAAGATGGTATGAACCCAGGTGAAACACACTTCATGGTCGTAAGAACAGTAACTGTACTGGTGAAACCTCCAGCTGATGTTTGGCAAAGTTCCTAGGTCTCTTGGACAACTTCTGAATTAAGACAGGAGTCCCTGGATCAGCTTTCCAACCCACAAGGTAGCCACAACTGTGTGGCTGAAAAAACGTCAAACTTTTTTTTCCCAAACAGTTCCTAGCCAGTTCCTCTCTCAGCAGCTTGCTAAGGAACCTTTTCTGGTCCGCTGGCAGGCAGTTCCAAGTCCCGATCCTCTTTTGGACCAGAGGATTTCTCACAGGAGGCAATACAGGCTTTCCCTGTGAAAAGGCAGCACAGAGCCACCCAGGCTCCTCCCTCCTCGAAGTCTCAAGCTGAATCTGGTAGTTTAACAGTCCCTCTTGAATAAAGGGCAGAGTTCCAGCAATCCAGTTGTCTGCCCAAGCTGCAATTTACAGTCCCAGTCTCCAGACTGGCTGGAGCTTTGGCACTCAAATACTGTCCCTGAATCTCTCCCATAAGCCTTTAGTAATGTCCCAGCAGCCTCCTTGTTACATCCAAGCTCCAGATTGCTGCGGAACCCCCAAAATGGTGGTTGCTGTTTACAGTTTAATGCTGTTAATCACTGTCTTACAATTTAGAGTTCTGGAGCAGCCAGGAAACAAACTTTATATTTATAATTTTCCCACAAATGTATAGCCCTTTTAAATGAGTGCACACACAAATGGCGCCCCATACTTTTGCTGTTGCTGCCACCATTATACTGTTCCCCCCCGAGTGGCAGGCAAGACTTCATTAATATTCATTGGGGGATCTTTCATATTTATTAGCTCTGTTGTAAGCCGCAAGGTCAACTACTTTATTTTTCCCCCCAAGCGACTTCTAAGCTACATTCAAAGGTCACCAGCTACTACTGAGTTGACCAGGGTGCTGGGACCACGAAACTTTTCTCCGGCTGACCGCAACAGTGGTTCGAAAAACATCAGATGTGCTACTTGTGCCTCTGTGAGGCCTGCTGCACCACAGTGCAGTTGTAACAGCTGCAGATCACAGTTTAATGGGTAAGCCCAAAACTGGAGTAAATAAACTACAGGGCTGTGTGGGTGGTTTTGGGGGTCCACGTAATGGCACCCCATACTTTTGCTGTTGCTGCTGCCATTATACTGTTCCCCCCAGGAGGCAGGCAGCACTTCATTAATATTCATAAGGGTCTCTTTCATATTTATTAGCCCTGTTCTAAGCCCCGAGGTAAACTCCTTTATTTTCCCCCTCAAGCATCTTCTAAGCTGCATGTCAAGGTCACCAGCCCCTATTTAGTCGACCAAGGTACCAGGACCACGAAACTCCTCTCCAGCCAACCGAATCAAACATCAAAGGTGCCACTTGTGCCTGCACAATCCCCACTGCACCACAGTGCACTTGTAACAGCGGGAGATCACATTTTAATGAGTATGCCTGAAATTGGGCTAAATAAACTATGGGGCTGTGCGGGAAAGTCAGGGCACCAGAAGACCCGAGCATGTGACAGTGGAAAAACTGGATGCCAACAGCAGTGGGAGGAAACATGGGAGAGCAAAGGGACGAGGGGGCAATTAAGGTAAGCCCCCAAGGGGGGGTTACATAGATATTATCAGCTAATCAAATCAAACGCCTTCTTGAAATCAATTGCCACCACCGCTGTGGGAGTAGAGAGAATTTTAGCAATGTGGATAAGGTCTACTAGGTAACACAAGAGATTCACGCTTAACTGGCCCTTAATAAAGCCCACCTGGGAGAGGTGAATTGATTGGGGTAACAAGGGGTCTAAACTGGCTGGCAAGTGCCTTGGTGTAGAGTTTACTATCGATGTTAATGAGAGAAATAGAGAGGTAGGTTGAAGGCAAGGTAGGGTCCTTCCCCTTCTTGGGCAACACTGTAATATTCACTTCCCACATGGTAGGAGAGAAGGATCAAACCTGTTCACCTCTTTATACACTTCATAAAGGAGAGGACAGATCAAAGGGGCCAGTGGTTTAAGAAATTCTACAGGGTATCCATCTCTGGCAGAGTTTAGAGATGAAAGGGCACAAGCAATCTCGTTCATGGAGAGGGGCATCCAAGGCTGTGGCCTGTTCGGGGGTCAGCTTGGGTAGATGTAGGGAGGAAAGAAAAGTTTGAATCTATTGGGAATCCAGTGGGCAAGAAGAAGAACAGGGAGTGGCATAAAACTGTTACATGATGGCATTAATAGACTGGGAGGAGTTCTGAACCACTCCCACTGAGTCTTTGAGGCTAGCAATATGTTGCTCCATTTATTTGTTGTTTGTGGAGACGGTAGGCTAGAACCTTACCACCTTTTTCCCCTCCTTCCCAATACTTATGTTTGTCATACAGTAGGATGGTAATTTCTGCCTTCCTCGAGAGGAGCATGTTATTCTCCATCCATAGTCTCATAACATCTAAGTGGAGGGCACAGTGTAGGTCTGGATGTAGGACAGTCTTATATGCAGCTTCTTTAGCCTTAAGGTCTGTCTCCATTGGTGAAATTCAGCTTCCCTTTCATGCCATTGATGGACTATATAACTAATGGTCTTACCCCGCAGTGTGGCTTTCCAGGCCTCCCAGCTGGTCCCAGCAGAGGTTTCCTGAGGTTGAGTAAGTTAAGGAAGGAAGTGGTCTCGGCCTGAATCCAGGGTAGGAAGTTGGGGTCATGAAGGAGCAAAGGATCAAGCGTCCAAGTGGGAGACTTAGGAGTGACTTGGTTCCAAACATAGTGAAGTTGCACCAAGGTGTGGTCTGAGAAAAGAAGGGACATGATGGTGGAGTTGATAGCAGCATGTATAATATGGGGAGTGGTCAGCCAAAATCCAAGTAGTTCTACACATTATGGACCACCGAGTAACAAGAATAGTCCTCTTCTTGGGGGTGAAAAAGTCACCAAATGTCTATCACAGCATGATCCGACATAAAAAGAGGAACAGCTGAGGCTGGCCCGTTGGCGCTGAGGGTTGAGGTTCTGCCACACCTTATGCCACACTGGTGACCCAGGTTCGGGAACAAGCCCAGGCCATTGGGGATCGGTGGGAGGATTGAGCATCTGGAGGATTGCTCTCCTCTCTCGGGGGGGACCACGCTGTTCTTCTCACTGATTGCTCTCTGGTGGTGACTAGAGGGCAATATGGGTCAGAAGGCATGCTCCGATGTGATTACGTTGGTAGGGAGGGGGCTGGCAGAAAACCAGGAGGAAAAATTAGCCTGGCATGGCTCCATGATGGTCCACTGCACTGCGGGCCAACTCTGGGGCTTCTGGATTGGATCTCTGGGGAGAGGACATCACCTCCTCAGCCCTGCCGCGGGGGGCAAGCCATGGGAGAAATACCAGGGGATCAGCAGATAGTGGCGCGACAGGAGCTGAAAGAGTGTTCCTCCCTCAGGAGGACCGCAGCACCTACCAGGGTTGAGGCAGGAAATACCTAAAATAAAAAAAAAGAGTAACAGCCTGGGAACCTCTGATGTGTGGTTCAGTCTAAATGACTTCTGCCAAGGTGAGGATCTAAACCTAAATTAAATCCCGCCCCAAAAAAAAGTAGTACGGGAGTAGGAGGAGTAAGGAGATCAGTCACCTGCTGAGCAGTCTCTATTTGGAGCATACACTGTCCCTAAGAGGAGGGGACCTTCCAGAGTATTCAAAAGAGCCAAGAGCCATTGACATACAGGGTCTTTACGTACAGTAGAAACAGTCAAGGGAAGGGATTTATGGAGGAGAATTGCCACACCACATTTTTAGTAAGGGCAGCTGCATGCAAGACCTGATCCACCCAATCTGATTTAAAATGTGTGTGGTGTTTGTCAAGGAGTTTGGTTTCCTGAAGAAGTGTGACTGTGGTTTTAAGGCACTTACGGTGGAATAAAATGTGTTTGCATTTGACTGGGGAGTTCAAACCATGGACATTCCACATATGGCAGATTATAACACCCATGATCCAAAAAAGAAAATGAGCAGGGTGGATTCAGGTGGGATGGAAGCCAGTTGGGTAGAGTGAACCGTGGTTTGAATATCCCAGGTTCAAAAGGTGATGGAGACCAAGGCAGGGAAAAGGAAAGGAGAAGACCAACCAACCAAGCAAGCAAGCAAACAAAGAGGGAAGCATACACTGGGGTACAAAGTTGCTGACACCTCTAACAAGAGCAATCCAACAGTAAAACAACAAGAATTGGATAAAAACCAGAAAAGGAAAAAAAAAAGTTTATTCCCAGGCATTCCCAGGGAGATGAGGCAAATGAACCAGCCAGATATGTCCAACTTGAGGTTCTCCCTGAACATCCCAAGGGCGTGGTAACGAGGAGAGAAACCAGGGAAAAGAGAGACGGTATTAATATGGTACAGTATAAAGGCAAAGACTCATGCGTGAGAGAGTGCTAAACAAGAGGCTGGACTAAAAGGTGAAATACCACATCATCACCCCCCTCAGGAGGGCAGATCAGGAGTCACACTATTTTATTTTTATTTATTGAAAATCAGATTTACAACCTTTGAGTCAAAGACTAATTTACAAAGGCTCCATGTCAACAAACAGTACAGGACACAGATTAACAGCATACACCAATTATACAGCAGATACATAAAGAGGAGGAGGAGTCTATGGTCTATACAATTAGGTAGTTAGTCAAGCCAGGCTAAAGAGTTTGAAATTGCCATGATTCAAGCAGTCGAGGTACCGACATTGTCATTAACACAGTCAATCCTGAATGGAGAATTAACAGCATTAGGATACAGAGCAGTGTTGCCCATACTTAATCCAAGTGGTGTAGGTGATACTCAAGGCTTAAGGCTTAATGTACCTGCTGAGATCTAGGTTTCAGCTTTACTACTGTGACCGGACCAGGCATGCCTAACCAGGGTCCAGTAGCCAGTTATTGGTAGTAGTTGTGCAGCAGTCCAAAACTTAGCCGGTGAAATGGCAGTGGTGTGCAGATAGTATGTGGTTTTTGAGGGCTATTTTGAATGGGCCTAGTCTGATGATAGAGGTAACAGTCAGTGGAAGATCATTGTACCATAGTGGTGCTCTGTAGGAGAAGGACCTTTGGGCAAGTGAGGTTGAGACCTTGGGAACAGTCCATATCTGTTTGTTTGCTGAGCGGGTGTGCACTGAGGCGTGGGCAGTGCGTAGGGAGGCAGTAACTCCAGAGGGGGAGAGGCCTAGATTAATTTTTTTGGTGAGAAGTGTTTGGTAGCGGACTCTTTCGTCAAAGGTGAGGATATTTGTTAGGACATACAGGGTGCAGCTGTCAGTGCACCTGTCTACTCCAGTGAGGAGTCTACATGCTTTGTTGATGGCTAGGTGGATTTTATTTAGAGCAGTGTGGTCGACAGCCGAATATACAGTTAGTCCATAATCTACTAGAGAGAGAACAGAGGAGGTAACAGCAAGGTTAAGGGCCTCAGGCGGAAGGCAGGTTCTGTGCCGATATAGTAGTCCAGTACGAATATTTATGGCTGAGGTGAGATTATTGATATGTGGATGAAATGAGAGGCTGGGATCAAATGTAAGGCCCAAGTATTTATAGATATGAACCTGTTCAAGTGGGAGGAGGGCTTTAGAAAAGATTTTTAGTTGGGCGCCACAGTCCTTGCTCTGCCGGTGGGCAAAGAGCATTGACTTAGTCTTTTTTACATTGACTACCAGTCTGTGGTCCATAAACCAGTTTTCAATGTGGTTGAAGGTGAGTTGTAGGGATGACTGTAGGATTGTGGGATCTGGGTGGGAGGAAAACAGTACTGTGTCGTCTGCATAGAGTAGAAGATTATTTGGGCAGGATTTTGGAAGGGTGTTCAGGAAGATGCTGAAAAGTAATGGACCGAGGAAGGAGCCCTGGGGAACCGCAGAGCAGACTGGCAAAGGAGATGAGAGAACGCTGTTGGGACCTATCTGAGAGTCCAGGGGATGGCCTGTTGGGGTGGAGAGTATTTATGAGTAGGGTGCATAAGAAGGTATCGAATGCTTTCGACAGGTCTATAAATACAGTTCCTGCTAGGTGTTTCTTATCCAGGACATTGTGCAATGAGTTAGAGAACACTGTGAAGGCAGTTGTTGTGCTATGCCCTGTTCTGAAGCCATGTTGTTCACTACAAAGTATATTGTGTGTTAGTAGGTAGCCGGTGAGTTGGATGGCAACTATTTTCTCCAAGGCTTTTGAGAGGGATGGTAGAATGGAGATGGGTCAGTAATTGTTGGGTGAGGTGGGGTCCCCACTCTTTAGTATTGGTGTGATCGTAGCCATCTTCCAGTCAGTGGGGAACTGCCCTAGACATAGGGAGAGGTTAAGGAGATCAGCCAGCGGGGAGAGCATAGTGTCAAGTACCAGGTTAAGGATTTTCATATCAAAGGAGTCTTTGCAGTGATTAGAGCCCCTGAGGGCCTTCGCAAGGTATGGCCTTGCTTCATTCATTGTAATAACCCTCAGGTGGAAGGGAGGGTAGGCATTGCTTGGCTCAGGGGTCGTAGGGGTAGGGTCAAAGAAATTGTTTGGAAGGATTGCACTCAGATCAGAGAAAGCAGCATTTAGGCACTACAAGGTATAGTGTCAAAGGCTCAGGTCTGCCAGAGGATAACCATAGGCATCCAACTTGTCAGATGACAGGCATGGGAGGGAAGGGTACATTGACAAGTAAAAGACACTGGTCAAAGAAAATGGATCACCTATGAATTGTGGTGCAAACAAGAATTTGGCACCAGCCAGGAAGGGAAAAGGCTGAGGGTGTAAGAGCAAGTCCAGGTCCAGGAAGGTCAGTGGGGAATATGGGGAAGTGGGGGGTGCAGACCAGAGCCTGCCCAAATACTACCGTTAGCTTCTGGTAGAATGGAATTGAGAAGTTTCCTGAGGAGGAAGGTGTCCCAGAATGAGCACCCATGTGGTGCACTAAGAGTGGTAAGAGCCACTCAAAAAGCAGAGAGGGAGGGACTGGATCAGGAAATAGGGCCGAGGGGGTCCCAAACTGCATGAAGACAAAACCATACACAAAGCAAGACAACCAGCTGCAGGAGAATAAACAACATGTCTCAAACATATTATAACAGTCAGCTGAAATTCCAGGTTAGCAACATAACAGAAAAAGGAGAGCAGGTACATAACAACCTCCCCCCATGCATATACGCTGAGAGGTGCCATCAAATTAACAATAATGGACCCCCGAAACCACCCATAGCAGTAAGTGTTCAGTATTAGGTTCAGAACAGGAGGGGTGGGGGTGGATGGGAGAACAGCCCTCTGTGTCTTTAAGAGAGTAGCTCCAGCACACATAACCCTGTCGCACACAGTAAATGGTCCCAAGAAGAAAACCATGACCAAAGTTAGTTCTCAAAAAAAAAAGATCAGCAATGGCAGCATGCCTCAGTCAATCCAACATGAATGGATACATCAGCAGTCCCACAGTGCAGCATTAAATGAAGAGATCAGGCTTGCTGGGTTGACAAGGACCATCAATTGAGTGGTATCGAGCAATCCTGGGGCTGACTGGTTAGATAGTATCAGCTGACTGGACTCTGTCGTGGGTCTGGTGTGACAGGGTAGAGAGGTCTGGAACAGATAAACAAGACTCTACAGTGTGTGCCTGACAGCTGACTGCTGCAGGTAAAGACACAGACTGTGATTCAGAAACCAAGGCAGCCCACGAGTTCTGCAGATCCTCCAGAGAAGTAGATGCAGCAGCTGGGAGCTGGGGTGCTGATGGGTAACTGCAGGGAGGTGCATCCTTCTGAGGCTCCTCATTCGGTCATGGAGATGGAGGATGGAGAGGCACATAATGGTTAAGGTTGCAGGAAATCTGAAGACCATTTGCAGTCATTGGATGCAGCATCTTCCTCATGGTTGTTGCTACAAGACAGATTGGCTGGGTCGTGTGTTCTCTTATAGCATGTTGCCAGTGCTGTTGCCTCTTGCAGGATCTCAGTGGCAAGGACCAGGGCTCAGATCCAGCAGCAGGAGGTGCCCAGTATCTTGAGAGGAGAGAAGAGCGCCAGTATCCATAGGAGCGGCATAGGAATGGCCATCAGTTGGAGTGTCATGGTGGGGGGGCCTGTAGCTCCTTGGGCCAATATTTCCCAAGGAAATCCTTAAGACTCCCAGAGTGGAAAAGAGCAACAGGATCCTGTTGTGCACCGCTCACATAACTGCAGGATAACAAAGGGAAAACTGTAGGCCAGTTTTGTGCATTATCCTTCTAGCATCAGTGTAGGCCCTCCATTGATCCAATAATTCTTCAGAAAAGTTTTGAAAAATTTGGTTCTGCAGGTCTTGCCACTGAAGGCAACCTAATTCTCTTGCTCTATGTAGGATCAATGGGGGAGAACAGCAGGAATTTAGCCAGCAACGGTGTCAGGTAGTCACAAGGATACAGCAACAGGGCCAAAGAATGGTGCGTGCATTCTATGTCCAGTGGCTGGTTGTCTTTAAGCTGCAGAACTGTAGGAAGGACGTGCTGGAGAAAGGAAACCCATGTAGCTCAACACCTTTGTGGAACCTCACAAATCTCAAGTTATTTCTGCGACTGCAGTTCTCCACATCGTCCATTTTGTTTTGTTGATATTGAATATGCCAGTTTTGCTCCCAGAGAGAAGCATGGCACTCCTGTATGGCCACGTTTTGGGCGCTGACTTTCCTCACTGTGTGTAGTTATCTGGTGCCCAGTTGTGTAAGGGCTTGAGATGACTGAAGAGAGGCCACTTTGATATTGGCCATTTCCTGTAAAAGTATGGCAAACATTTCTTCACTGGACCCACAGTTGGGCCCAGCTGCAGACCTGTCGCCATCTCTGTTTCACAGCCTTAGGAAGGCAGGCAGGCAGACACACTCTAATAACTATACAGCGATAAGAGAGTCAACAAAAGAAAGACCACTGATGCAAAACAGCTAGAGAGCAAACCAACAAGCCAAGGTTGAGATCACTAAAACATGTGATAATGGACGGATAACTGCAGATAGAGCCAGAGGGGAGAGGACTAAACAAAGCTACACTGCCATCTTGGCAAGGGTCAGACCACACCCTCAATCTGTTTAATGTTTGGAAAACTAAATGATGATATTATATCCCCCACTGTTGCTCTGAGAAATTAATACCTATATCTAATTCCCAAGCACTTTTTAAGGAAGTAAGTTCTGTGGCCATACCATCGCTCAGTAGAGCATAGATTTTCCCTGTCAATTTATACAATACAAGGAGTTAAATCATTGAAAAAACAACTTTTCAAGAGGGGTCTGTGAAGGAGGATCTAAATTTCCTATTAAAATCCTGACAATTTCTCGAAGATGACAATATTTTATGAAATGTCCTACTAGAAGAGCTATCATATTTCTAAGATGCTCAAAGATATTAACTTATTGCCTGTGTATAAATCTTTCAATAACATAGAGTTTTCTTGTAACCAACTTTTTGGCATTGTTGTAATGGGAAGATGAGGACTGAATAAAATTGAAGATAAATTAGATAACTTGTTGCTATGACCTAGTAGCAAATTTATTTGTTGCCAAGCTAAAGCAGTGGTCTTATTAAAAATGGAAATTTGTTGGTGCTGACCGTTCTTTTGGAAGTCTAGTTTTAGAGAGGTAATTAAAGATATAGATGGCACTAGATGCACTTCTTGTGAATGCCATGGCGAAAGTGTGCCTGGTGTCTTCAACCAGAGAAAGGCTACTTCTATTTGGGTAGCTAAATAATATCAGTATAAGTTTGGTAAGGTTAAGGCCCTTCCCCTGGTCTTGTGATAAATAAAATTTCTCTAGATAAAGAGTCTAGGTCTCTTTTTGAGCCAAATAAATCCTCCTAATTTTTTTTTAAATTCTTTAAAAAAAAACTTTCTCTGTTATCTGTTTTCCTACTTGTGGAGCCCTGGCAGGTGGCTGTGGTCCCTTCCTGAGGGAGAGACTCACTCTCTCCGGCTTTTTTCCTGTGTCCCCATATCACCACACTTGGTGAATCCCCTATGGATTGCCCTCCGCAGTGGGGCCAGGGAAGAGGGTGCCACCCCCCCCCCCGAGACCCAATCCAGATGCTGGGCCTGACCCTGTGAATGCAGGAGCCATCATGGAACCTGCCAGGCTCTGTTTTCCACTTTTCTCCCACCCCCACCCCTACCAATGTAATAAATTTGGGACATGTCTCCCAACCCGTACTGCCCTCCAGCCACCACCAGAGGGCAGTCAACAAGTGGGATGACAGGTCTCCTTCCCCCCGAGAGAGGAGAGCAGTCTTCCGGATGCTTAATCATCTCTCACCCATGCCGACCCCTGGCAGCCCGAGTTCATTCCCAAACCTGGGTTGCCAGCATGGCGCGAGGTGTGGCATCCAGCGCCTCAACTCTCAGCACCACTGGGATGGCAGAAAATAATTATTTTAAATAATATTAACTCACCCCATCAAAGCAAGAGGAAGTAATGACCGTTTCTTCTTTGGTTTTTCCCTAATTGATTTGAATTATTGTATTCCTATTTGTTCCATTTCAATGTACTTTTCTCCATTTTATGTGTGGAATACATCTCTCTACTGACTGTATTTATGATGTTGGTGAATTTTGCACTTGTTATTTATGCTCTTTTGTTTCACCCTGTATTTCTGTCCATTGATGAATGGTAGCTGACTTGTACTCTCTCTCTCTCAACCATTGTTATACTGTATACACTGTTAATGTTTTTTTTATTCCAACTTGTAACCTCCTGGGGCATGCCTGAAAATAAGCATTTCTATGTCTAGTCCACTTACCTGGTTACCAAATTCAAAATAAATTAAATAAATCCAGATTTCATCACTAGGGCTATGTTTAAGTCTCCCGTATCTCAGTTTAAAGTACCTCCCAGATATCAAATGTTTGTTTTTGGTTTTCCAGTAGATAAGTGAACACGCCTGTTCATCTCTTGTCCTGGATCCAGGAGCACTGCTTCACATTTCTGCTGATTGATTCTATAACTTGACAATTTACCAAATTATGAATCGACTCATTACCACCTGGAACGCTTTCTGAAGTCTGTGTTTTCCACTGCTTAACCTTGATACAAAATGGCCACCAGGGTTTAATTGAGTTAAATCGAGAAGAACAGGTGTAGAGTTTGAGACGTCTGTAAATATAGGAGGATATCATCTGGATATAATAGAAACATAGAAACATAGATTTTGACGGCAGATACGGACCGCTTGGCCCACCCAATCTGCCCATTTCTCTACCTAATGGATAAGCTGCAGATCCTAGTTAACCAGCAGCCTACTTCTTCCTACCCCCACCCCCTAGAATTGCCTTATGACTGTCCCATGCATGCTTGAATTCCACCACTGTTTTTGACTCCACAACCTCCTCCGGAAGGCTGCTCCATGCATCCACAACCCGCTCTGAGAAAAATACTTCCTTAAATTACCTCTCTGAGCCTCTTCTATCTTCAAATTGTGCCCCTTGTTCTTGCACACCCTTTTTTTGAAAGATGCTACCTCTTGGACTTTGTTGATTCCCTTGAGGTACTTAAAAGTTTCTACATGTCCCCCTCTCCGTCCTTTCTCGAGGCTATACATATTCAGCTCCTTAAGTCTCTCTTCATATGTCTTCCGTGCAGACCCTGCACCATTTTAGTTGCCTCCTCTGGACAGCCTCCATCCTGTCAATGTCTTTTGGAGATTGGGTCTCCAGAACTGCACGCAGTACTCAGATGGGGTCTCACCAACTGTCTGTACAGAGGGATAATAACTTCTGTTTTCTACTGGTGATGCCTCTCCTATGCATGCCAGTATCTCCCAGCCCTCCTTGCTGCCCTCTCGCATTGCTTGCCCACCTTTAGGTCATCTGATATGACTACCCCAGGTCCCTTTCCATTTTTGTTGTTGTTACTACCCCCCCCCCTGCTGTGTAATCTTACCTGGGGGTTTTGTTTCCCAGGTACATTATTCTGCACTTCTTTGCATTGAATCTAAGCTGCCATACATTTGACCATTCCTCCAACCTTGCCAAGTCCCTTCTCATCCTTTCCACCCCACCTTGTGCATCAACTCTGTTGCAGATCTTTGTGTCATCTGCAAAGAGACATACTTTTCCTTCCAGTCCCTCTGCAATGTCGCTTATAAAGACATTGAAGAGGACTGGTCCTAATACTGAACCCTGTGGTACCCCACTAGTAACCTCCCTTTCTTCAGAGTGGACTCCATTTACTATTACTCTCTGTGTCCTATTCTCCAGCCAATTCTTTACCCAGGCTGTCATCTTGGGACCCACTCCCAGGCTGGCTAACTTGTATATTAATCTTTTGTGTGGGACTGTGTCAAATGCCTTGCTAAAGTCTAGGTAGGCCATGTCCATAGCCCCTCCCTGATCTACTACTTTGTTACCCAGTCAAAGAAATCTATCAGATTTGTCTGGCATGACCTTCCCGCTGTGAATCCATGCTGCCTTGGGTCCTGAGCCCCTCTGGCCTCTAGATACTCAACAATTCTTTCCTTCAGAAGTGATTCCATCATTTTCTCTACCACTGAGGTTAAACTAACAGGTCTGTAGTTTCTGCTTCTGCCTTGCTCCCACTTTTGTGAAGGGGAATCACATCTGCCCTTCTCCAGTCCTCGGGTACCACCCCATCCTCCCATGATTTGTTAAAGAGGGTAGTCAGTGGTGTCACTAGTTCTACCCTTAGCTCTTTTAGAATTCTGGGATGAATCCCATCAGGCCCCATTGCTTTGTCCACCTTCAGTTTTAAGAGTTCTTTCAGAACTCTTTCTTCTGTAAATGGGCTGGTATCAACTTCTGTATCCAGAGTATTTCTACTGTTTGTTTTAGGTACCTCCCCCACTTCCTTTGTAAATACTGAGCAAAAATATTTGTTTAGTATCTCTGCCTTTTCACAGTCACCCTCTGCCCACCCTCCCTCCTCTTTATTAAGCCTCATTAACCCTCCCTTGGTCTTCCTTCGCTCCCTGATGTACCTATAAAAGGTTTTATCCTTCTTAACTGAGTTGGCTATCTTTTCCTCGGTTTGGGCCTTTGCTGTTCTGACTGCCTTCCAGCTTCCTTTTGCTTTAACTGATACAGTTCTCTGTCCTGCTCCTTCTGTGATTCCTTGTACTTCCTGAATGCTTTCTTTTCTCTTGAACCTTCACTGCCACTTCCTTTGAGAACCATAGTGGTTTCTTACATTGTTTTGTTTTGTTTATTTGCTTCACACAAAGGCTTGTTACCTCTGTGATGGCAGTTTTTATTATTCCCCATTGTTCTTCCACCCCTCCTTCCTGCCCATTTGCTAGTGCATTCCTTAGGCACTCACCCATTTTGGCAAAGTCAGCCCTCCTAAAGTCCAGTACTTTTGCCTTTGTATGGCTCGACTCTATTGCTGTGTTTATTGTGAACTATACTGTTCGATGGTCGCTAGTTCCCAGATGGCTACCCACTTCTACATCTGTGATCCTCTCTTCATCTCCATTTGAGAGAACCAGGTCTAAGATTGCTCCCTCTCTAGTGGGCTCCAATACTAGTTGTCTAAGGCATGCCCCCTGTAGGGCATCTAGAATAACCCCACTTTTGAAGTGGCTGCTGCAACTGCACTCCAGTTAACATCTGGCATATTCAGATCACCCATCAGCAATATCTCCCCTTTTTCTGCCATTCTAAGTATTCTTTCTATCATTTCCTTGTCCATTTCCTCCCCCTGAGAAGGGGGTCTGTATACAACCCCTGTGCGGATTGTGGTGCCATTGCCAGTTTCCAAATTTACCCACAGTGCTTCTTCTCCTCCCTGTTTTCCCTTTTGTTCTGTTGCTTTGATTCCTTCCCTTATGTAAAGAGCTAATCCTCCTCCTCTTTTACCTTCCCTGTCCTTCCTGTAGATAGTATATCCTGGTTTGTTTCTGTATAATGATATAATGTGCTTACTTCCATTAATAGATATACTCTTTACTCCTTGAGATTCATGAATTGAAATTGCCAAGGGTTCAATATAGACTGCAAATAGCAGAAATGACAGGTGGCAGCCCTGTCTTGTCCCCCTTGATAACAAGGACAAGACTTTTTTCGCTTGATGTTCTGTCATGCTATTGAGCTATGTGCTGCTTTTAAATAGATGGTATAGAATTTATATCTTCTGGTTTTTGCCCAGTGGCTGGTGCTTAACTTTTTTTCTCTTGCTCATTCCCCTTGATAACAGGATTTGATGTGAGAGTTTACCGTTAGTCTTAACTCTAGCTTCTGGATTTTTATAAACTAAATATATCCAATTTGTGAAATGACCATGGAAACCAAACTGCATTAGAGCTGCTTCCCGTCAAAAGCTTTTTCAGCATCTAATGCCAAAAGAACAGTTTCATTAAGAGGAGCTTGTTGAATAACATTAAGAGTTCCTTTAATACTAATGAAATGCTTGTTGAATAATATTATAGTTTTTCTAAAAGTATGTGTTAACCTTCTACCTGATAAGAAACCTGCTTCGGTGTTCTCGATAATCTTATGAATTATTGTACTGAGTCTTTTTGCTAAAATGTTTGAAAATATTTTACAATCACTGTTCTGGAGCGAGATAGGTTTATAGAAACTACAAATACAAGGGTCTTTATCTTTTTTAACATTAATGAAAAAAAGGCTTCATTGAATGATGTAGGAAGATATTTTTGAATATATAATTGGTTAAAGATAATAAGTAATTTTGGAGTTGTTTTATGTGAGAACCTTGTAGAACTTAACAATAAATCCATTGGGACAAGGGGATTTGCAATTAAGACCCCTGTCTCCTCTGCCTCCATTAAGGAGATTTCCTGGTTTAACAGATTCAGGTCTTCTTCTGTAATCTCCAGGAATTTATGTTTTTCTTCTTTTTGTTCAACTTTTGGGTCTGTCGTGTATAGGGCTCAATAAAATTCTTCAATTACTTTATTTGTTCAGGATCGTATTGCATCTGCCCATTACTGGCTTTGATTTTTTAAATTCTAATTAAACATTGTTCATTTCTTGATTGAAAAGCCAATAATTTATCTGGTTTACCACTGAAAAAATAGTACTTAGATTTAGCTCTGATTAGCGTCCTCTCAGTCTCCTCTTCGGCTTCTCTGTTCAGTTCCTTGATATACAATAACTCATTTTTGTGATTTTTGTGTTCCAGAATGAATATGCTTTTCTTTTTTCCTTACCTCTTCCCACTTATAAAGTCTACAGTTCCCAATCTCTCCACGTTATTTTGCTTTCCAGTCCTCATCTGTTTGTTCCATCATTGGTCTTCCTGCTGGGACTTCTTTGCTCCTGCAGTTTATGGATTTCTGTGTCCAGAGATTCCTTGTCTGTATATGGTTCCTGGTCTCTGTGATTATTCTACCCTGTAGACCTCAAGGATGATGACTCAGTTTGTGCCTTTTCATATTGATGTAGTGATGGATTTCTTGAATCAGACATTTGCGGCTGAGTGTTATGATCATTTCTGCTTACTAATCTCTTCATGGTGTTTTCTACTTCTCTAGGTGAGAAAAAAAGTATATTGAACCTTGGTAATGGACCCATAATTTTGCAGGAGGGGTCAAAGCAAAATGAATCTGATGCCCTCGCAAAAGATCCAGTGTGGAATTGGAACCCTTCCACTTATTAAATGCCTCTGGTCCACAGTCTGGATAGACTTGTAGGATAAGCCCTATTACATGAAGGCCTCTCTCAACTTGAGCCTTATTTACAATTCTCTGTCTTGAAAATGATATACACAAATCTCAGATGTTTTCCTTGATAACTCAGGTTTAAAGCTGCTCTATCAGCTTGATCTAGCTCTATTACTTCGGTATTTTGCTCTCTCTCTAACTCCAAATGGTTCTCAACAGCGGTTTTCCAACTTACTCTACCCCCGGGGCGTCCATCTTACAACCCACTACCTAGCAAAATTCTGCCTGATTCCCTGTAGATAGTTTGAACTTGCCAGAAACTCCCTTGGAATCCTTCACCTCCTCCAACTTACCCCCTGCTATTTCTCTCCCCACCCCTCTCTCCTCACCAGTCCCCCCCTTACCATACCCTAACTCCCTCCCTACTTGACAGTCACTGTGACAATTTCTCAGATAGTCTCAATCCCCTGACCCTCTACTGATGAGGCCCCTTGAGCCGAAGTATCTCTTCACCCTGCACACATACCTGTTCACTCCACTGACCCTCTATTGATGAGGCCCTGTGCTGAAGTGTCTCTCACCCTGCACACATACCCCTTACTTTTCACCCTGTCCATTCCTTGCAATATTGGCATATATTGCACAATGCCTGCATTGTTGTTATTCTTTCTATTGTTCTGTAGTTCTATAATGTATAGCATTGTATGTCTAGTCATTGAATTACCTGTTTACCTGTAAAACCAGCTGTTGTCACTGTTATTGTTTTACCTGACATGGAAATTATTGTAATGGAACTTGTTCTCAAAGGTGTTAATGCAAGATCACAATAAATAAATACATTTTGTCCACTGCAGACTACTTTGTAGATCAAATCCTGAAAAAAAAGATACGCGGATTTGATCCCTTCACCCTTCCAGGAAGGCCAGCAATTTTTAAATTTCCTCTCCTGTTTTGAACCTCAGATTCTTTCAGATTCGCTTTGAGCTTGGCTAATTCTTTGGAGTGCATCTCCACGGAGAATAGCAGAGTGCTTAATTTATCCTCCTGAGCACTAATTCTACCTTCCACCTCTCCCATTCAAAGAGATAGTGATTCTATTTTTCCTGTGAGAAAGATCATAGCTTCTGCGAGAGTGTTCAAAGTTTTATTTACTTTAGAAAACCCTGCTCTCATTTCTAAAAGAATTTGAGAACAACTAGCTTTTTCCTCAAAGAGCTGTGTCTGTAATTCCGCTTGGCTCTCATTTTGTCTGCTGCAGCGATCTACTTTTTCCGTATCATTATCAATGTATTGTCTGATGCTGAAACTTGATATAAATTATGTGTCTTTCCCTTCTCTTCTATCTGACTTTTGCTCTGTTTTTTGGTCTGCTTTTTCATCAGCTGTACTTTTAGCTTCACCTCGAGCTATAACAGTTGTGTAGCTTGAATTCTTGTTGCTAGAGCCTGTATCTACTGCTGCACAGTAAAGTGTTTCCCAGTCAGCCTCAGAGTCTGTACCTGAATTGAAGCTATTCAAATCTGGAGTTAAATCACAAAACACTTCTTGAAAGTTTCTCAGAGAATGCTTGATTTTCTCAGACATGATGGTACTAGGTGATAAATTATGCCTATGTGAGACTTGTATTTTTTTCTGTATTGTATTCCGCACCATCTATTTTCAGATTGTAGGTTGGAGGTTTCAGAGGTGCTATTTTACCCTCATCTGATATATAAGGAAGGTTCAGTGACGTCTGGTGAGTGTGCATATTAACTGGCAATACAATACCTCTCCTCCCAACATTGAATAGTTCAGCTCTCTTTTTCTCTCTCCTGGGGCTAGACTCACAAAGAATTGCAAAGCACAGTGCAATATTTTGCATTGCACTTTGTGTAGCCCCTTTCCAGTGCCATCTGGGAGAGTGCCATTACCCCTGTCTGCTATCTAGAATACATGACACGGGGCCTGGGCTTCCAAAGCTGACCTACAGGGATCCTTTCCCAAAAGTTAAAATAAAAATGGCAATGACTCCACCCAGAGTCAATTGTAAAAGGGTCTGATAGCTTGCAGTACAACCCCCTGGGATGTTGTACCAACCCACCTCACCAACAGTTACCCCAGGCAAGGACTTAGCAGGATTCGAACCTCCCACATTCAGTTACCACATTTACTTTTTCATCTCATCAAATACACAGGCTCCCTAAATCAGGCTCTGGATTCCTTTTCTGCTGTAAAACAATAACTCCAGGGTTTATTTATAAGGAGAAGGTTTAGGAATTGGGTAGTAGAATAGAGGTTAAGGCATTTTCAATTTGCATTTCTCAAATCACATTTCCCTTTGATTCATTCCCATGTTTCAATCCACGCAGCCATCAGTATCTATCTAGCTATCTGCTGCAGTGTAACTCAAGCCCAGACCTGTAGGACCCAGTCCATTAAAACCCCACAGTCCTATCACTGGGTACCCAGATTTTAGAGTTGAAGGCCTGAGGTGCAGCTGGTAGCCGGTGTTGACGTGCTTACTTGAATTTAACTTTTTACATTTCTTTCTCTCTGGTTAGAGCTAAATCCTTTGCCTTTTCCCTCAAGTCCTTAGCTCTGCCTTCTGCCCTAGTGTGCTAACATATTTACAGTCCCCACATGCAGGGCAATTCCTGCTGTTTACTCATGGTTCTGCAGAACTCAGTCCTCAGATGGTACAGTTCTCTGAAGTCCTGGGGATTGGTGCACAGGCAGAACCAGGCACAATGCTTGAACAGGGGCACAAAGGCTGCACCTGGCTCTCTCATGTCCTCTTGCTTGTAGTTCTTGCAGTTTGTCCCCTTCGGCCCATTACAGGCCCCACTGCAGAGCATGTGTGCAAGGCCTACCACCACAGAGCACCCAGACTGAGGAGTGTCCTCATGGACTGGCTCCCTTCGATCAGAGTGCCCAAGCACTTGGGTACAAGACCCGTGACCCCCTGCAGTGGCAGACCCATTTGATGGGAGTTAGCAAGTTCTCCACCTGGCCCTGGGTGCCAGCAGAAACATTCAGCACATTCTCTTCTGCTGTTCTCTTTTTCTGTCTCTCTCTCTCTCTCGATGCGGTGTGGAGCCAGTGTAGCCACAGCCATCCATTTCTCTCTTGGCTGGACCTCAGGAGCAGACCACAGGCACTTAGACCGGAAAGCACCTGTCCATCCTTCTGCGTTCACAGTCTCTCAACATTTTTTTTTTAATCTTTTATCATAATCAAGTCTTATGACAAGAGTTATATACAGCAAACAGACCATCTGCTTAAACATCATTTGGGAAAAGGTCCCCTTAATTAAAGGATACATTATGCATCAGCTGTATAGCGGTACATCATTGGAGGGTTACTATAACTTCAAGACTTCCTAGGATTGAGTCCATATTTTGCCATTACTGAGTCCAGGAGCTACATGGCTTGCCTTGATGAAACAGGATTGTTCAGCAATCTAATCCAACAATATCAGAGTCCCTTTATGGGGCGCTTGATGCCATGCACTAATGCTTAATGAAAATTAAAAAACACTAGAAGATTTATACAGCATACTTTTCACAATGGGTACAAAAATCTGCAACACTTTCCTGCCAAGTCAGAAATTACAAATGAGGATGAAATCAGTACAGCATCAGAGAAAACTCAAAACACCCAACCTGGTCCATTTTACTAGATAACTAGGTTCCCCCCAAAAGAATGAGAGACCTACCTTTTAATCTGTTAAGGCAACCATTTATAAACTTTAGAAATGATGTACAAATCAGAGTCCCAAAATACCATACTTGACAAAACTGCAAGCTCTGTGAAGTCCCAGAGAATCATGTCTCTCAAGTTGCCGGTGCATCCAAGACATCTTCATCTTCCGATTCCTCTGGTATTACTCTCGAGGTCGCCATCCTACAATCTGCCCATTCACCAGCTTCGATAGGATCTGAGAAGATAAATGTTTTATTTTGGTACACAATCTGAAGCCATGCTGTGAAGATAATAGTATGCGGTATATCCAGGTCTCGAAGGATTCGTCTCACAGCATCAAACTTTTTATGCCGCTGCCGTGTGGTATAACTGATATAGGGAAGAGATGCACAGAATTTTCATCTTGCATTAGCAGGGCAGCTCGACAAGCATAGTGGAGAATCTTGTCCCTGGCTCCAACACTTGAAGTGATTAGCATTAAAGTACGAGGTTCTTCTGTACTGAAGGCCTGTCCTTGGGGGATCATCTGATATATTTTTTGAATGTCCCAGTTCTCCTGTACTCCCTTGGGGAGTAATTTCTCTGTTAGCCAGTCATGAATGGTCAGAATTGGGTGATCACCCTCCATACCCTCGGGTAGCCCCACTATTCGGATGTTAGCTGATCGAGACTGGATCTTTAATGCCTCTATTCTGGCTTGCATATGCTGTAGTTCTTTGGCCATTAAGGCTGTGGCTCTGGTGGATACATCAGCCTGCTTGCCAATCCGTTGCACTTCCCCTTTCAGTCCATCCACTGATGTCTCTAGGACCAAAACTCGACTACTAAAGTCATCTATTTTCTGGTTGAGAGTCGACATGGAAGCAATTAAAGTCTGCATTTTGCTCCCCAAAGTAACGTTTCTCCTGAGCTGGAGGCCTCTTCTGCATGCAAGGTTTCACTTGGTCTACCAGGCCTCTTGTTTCTCCTGGGTGCACCAGCTACTTTGTCGTGCTTATGATTACCCATTTTAATGAAGATGAGGTTGTTCTTTCGATTGGTGCTGTCAAAATTCAGTTTTAGAGCCTGCAAAAGGGAGGATTAGTGCAGATTTGATAGTATACTCCACAGAGCTCTGAAAAGTTGTGGCTCGTTGCTTGGGCTCAACAGCACGAAGCCACCATTTCACTCTGGCTCACACAGATATTACCTGCACACTCATAGTCCAGTCTCTTACCGTGTAGGTATTCTGCATTTCATTGTCTTGAAGAGACTTACTCCTCCTTTTTTCTTTCCTCATCACATTTATATGTTCATCCTCTGTAACCAGTCTTTTCACAGGCTTAGACGCAACCTTCATTCTTTCCCAGGTTCAGAATGCAGCCTTGGTCTTTTCTCCAGGCTTAGACCCAACCTTTGTCCTTTTATTTCAGGCTCAGTACACATACTTTCCTGCTCTGCTTTTTTGGCCTCATTGCTGTGGTGCAACTTCAGAACAATGCAGACAATTCACAACCTGCAGTCTTCCTTTTTACTTTTCCAAGCTGCTTCTTCCTTTTCACAATGGGGCAGGCACTCCCTGCCCTGGGGGAAAAATTGCTGCCAGCCCCCATGCAGGCCTATCTCGCAACCTCATTCTCTCCAGGGGCAGGAGCCCCCCCTCCCTGTGGAGGCGCTCTCCCTGAACTGACTCAAGTCCAACTGCCCCTGCTTTGTTTGGGAGACCTTTCCTTGCTCTCCATTGGCTGGAGCCATTTTTCTTAGGCAAAAATGAATATGTATGAGGCTCCCTCACTGCCTCACGGGCTGTTCAAAAAGGCACTTAGATTTCCCCTGGTATTCCCCCCAAGAGTCTATTCACAAGCCCCAGAATCCTCCTGGCTAATCTTGTGGCTGGCTGGTGTCACATGGCTGCAAAACATGATGGCCATTGTAAATAACATCCACGGGTTTTAACAATGTCCCAGTGCAGCCAAACAGTAGTATTTTATTTTATATCTTCCCACACAGCTGAAGCCACCCCTGTGCCCTGTGTAACGACTGCATTCCTAAACACATTGCTTCACCCCTGGCTCAGTCACTGCTGCCGTTTTCTGTTGCCCCTAGGCAGCACACACATAGCTCCAGTCTCTGGCTGCAGTCCATGAACACATTCATTTATTTCCCTCCATGGACTGTGAGCTTCTCCATTTCCCTGGGCACACATCTCATTACATATTTTATTTATTTATATGCTTTTTCCCAGCCTGTCACTAGCGCTACATTCTATTTCCCCCAGCGCTAGACAGGCTCTGACTCTTCAAAGGAACGCCACCTCATGAATATTAATGAGGTGTTTCCTAATCTCTACAGCATGACTGGCACTTTCAGATCTGGCTCTTGCTGCTTCCCCTCCACCTCTTCAATCTGCCCATGTCTCCGGTCCCTCTCTCTTTACCCAATGGGACTGAGACCACCGGAGTGGCACACAGAAAGGCCGCCAAAATGGCTGCTCGAATTTGCACATCCTGCACATGCACGGGGCTTGCCAGCACTGCAGTGCCTTTTCAAAAGCCGGCGGCTCCAAGGACCAGTTCCTCCTGCCCTGCTCTCTCTCTATAGTACCATTGCAGGGGCCAGCAGGAGAGAACAGGAAAATAGGGGCAAGCCAGGAAAACCAGGATCTGGGCCAAATAAAATGTGGGGTGGAAGCAAACCCCAGAGAAAACAAGCCTTTTTGGGGGGCTTTCAGGTAAGCCCCCGACAGGCTGCCCAGGTGTCCATAATTGCTATTCACAGTCAGATAGTGCACCACACTATCTATGAATAGGGCTAGGTTGAGTCAGTGGTAACCCCAGTAGTGCTGCCTTGACATGTTGCCAGCAGTATGGCCCCACAATGCATAGCACAGGTGTGCTATTCCCAATTCATACAAGCAGCTATGTAAATGAGCCCATTGGGCATGCAAGGTGCTAGGTGGCCATATGCATGCCCATTATGGGCCCATTCACATATGCTGCACTGGAGTTTAGTGGGCTCCCCAGCCCCTGCCCTAGAGGCAGACCTGTGTCCCTGGAATCTAGTGGTCCTCCCCCATGATCACTGATCACTAGCCCGATATGAAATGAAATATGTGTCCTTGATAGTAGTGGTCTCCCCTCCCACTGATCACTGGCCCCTGGTGGTAGTGGCCCGCACCCCCACTGATCGCTGGCCTGATTAAAAAAATAAGATTCCCTGGTGCTAGTGACCCCCCCGACCCCATGCCTGTGCATCAGCAATACATTTCCCTGGCGTCCAGTGGTTCCTCCCCCCCAGCTGATTCCATGCCTGATAAATACAGAAGGGCTCCCCGGTGTCAGTGGATCCTTCCCCCCACACGCACACATGCCCATACTATAAAGAAAGTTTCCCCAGCATCTAGTGATCGCTCCTCCCACCTGTACACAGTCCCGTTCTATAAAGAAAGTGTCCCTGGTGCCAGTGGTCCCACTCTTGCAATTGCTGATTGCCTGCCTGCCTGATGAATTAAAAAGAAGTTTCCCTGGTGGCAGCGGTCATCCCCCCCCGATCACTGATCGCCAGCCCGATATTAAAGAGAAATATTTCCCATGTTTTTATTTTTATTTATTTAAAAGTTAAGCAGTTTACAAGATGAGTTCTATGAGAAACAAGTCTCGTTTACAGAACATTCCAAGTCATTAAAACAGTATGTACACAAGTTAGTATAAACAACGATTATGCAGGTACATATGGAGACTAATACATATAAAGACTTATTACAAACACACTGTTTAAGTCACAAAGATGCAATAATGATAAATGGAAAATTGTCCTACACATCAGTTAAAGCAAGTGCATGTAAATTGTTCCTGTATTAACAACTTTTTTAAGTCATGTTTAAAAGTGTACAGAGACTGTGAATTTCTTACTGAGGGGGCAGTTTGTTCCATGAAAGCAAGGCATTGTAAGAAAAACATTCTTTCCTGAAATGGGTTTGGAACCTTGGCAGAGAAAGGCCGCAATGAGAGAGGTTGTGGGTGGGGAATATAAGCCTATCAGATAGGCAAGTTGGGGTCTGCTTATTCACAGTTTTATAGAATAGAGATAGACAATGGACAGTATGCCTGGATGCAGAGGACAACCAGTTTAGCTTTGACAATAAGGTACAGAGATGTTCGTTCCCATTTAGCTGATGTCCCCACCCCCCACCAATTGACAACCCAATATTAAAGAAATATATTTCTCCCTGGTGGTAGTGGGCTCCCGCTCCCGCTGATTGCCAGCCCGATATTGAATATATATAGTTCCCAGATGGTAGTGATCCCCCCACACCCATGCCCGATATAGGACTCATTCTTCCCTGGTGTCCAGTGGTCCCTCTCCCCACCTAATCCCGAGTCCCACGTCTAATGCAATAGTCCCTGGTGTTCAGTGGTCCTGCCCCATCTCAATCCCTTGTATGATGAAATGAAAACATTCCCTGGCATCTAGCGGACCCACCCATCCCTGATCCCCTATAGAATAAATGTAACCCATTTCCTGGTGTCTAGCAGATCTCCTGCCCCCCCCAGCAGGTAGCGCCCCACCACCCAATCCCCCACATCCTGACCCCAAGCCAGTGCCCGGCTCAGCCCTCTTTCAACAGGAACAACTTTGCTGACTTAGTTTGTCATTCATTTGCCATGTGGTGTTTTCTGCTGGCATAAGCATATTTTTGGGGGGTTTTCACCACATTTAACCTTGCCCTAGATACTAATACAGGACATTTCCAGCTTCAGTGAGTGGGTGAGCTATGTTCCTTTGTTTACAATTCAATTTTTGTGATGTACTTTGTCTTAGCTGATGTACTGATTCTGTTAAATTGACTTTCATCTATGTTGCTGATAATAAAATAATTATAGTGAGACCAGGGGTCCACAGCTTGATTTTTTAAGCAATAAGGTATGAGCAGAGGTTAGATTAACAGTCTGTTAATCACCCCCTTGGGGCGTAATATGGCACAAGGTGCAGCCGAGTGCCATATTGCCACAAGGGGGTGATTAACTGACTGTTAATCTAACCTCTGCTCACACCTTATTGCTATTATTATAAGGGCAATTGTTTTCTGTTTATAGTTCTCTGCAAATAATTAGTTCAGCATAATTTTAGTTAAAATAGTCCTTCTGCGCTTGTTAATTGTAATCAGTTGTTCATGGAAAAAAAAATTACTTACCAAAGTAATCTAGTTTCTTCCAAGGTAGTCTCCTATATTCATAACTCTTGCAGTCAGCTTTTAAAGTAGAACTGCTCAGAGATAGAATGGTATGCTAATGATGGAACCATCATTGGCTTGTACCACTTTTCAAATGCTGACCCTATCTGCCTGTGTTCCAAAACACCTCAGATTTAATGGGAAGCCTGCAAGGAAAGACTCAACCACAAGCTACATATATGCAATAATAGTAATAATAAAAAACAACCTTATCTAAACCAACTTACAACTGGAGGAAAAAAAAATTACCCCCTTGAATGTCAGAAAAACCTGAAGAAGGGGGAAAAAAAACAATGCCCAACAGAGCTCAAGAACTGTGAATGCCAGTGTGTGGCACCCTCACACATAGTGATTCAGCTTGGAGTGCAGAGGCTACTGGTTCTAGAAAGGGAGGCAGGGTGGGTGAGTTATGAATATTGGAGAATACCTTGGAAGAAACAAGATTACTCAGGCAAGTAATTTTTTCTTCTCACCCCAGGAATTCTCCAATATTCCTAACTCTTGCAGACTAAGGAACAGTACCTTTAACACCGACCCGCTGGTGCAGAGGCATGGCTGCTGTCTGCGATGCTGATGACCCTGGTTCGGGAATGGATCCGGGAGTCAGAGGGCTGGCTGGTGGGAGTGGGATGAAGTGTCCGCTGGACTGTGCTCCTACTCTGGGGGGAGGTGGGGCCGAGTGTCCAATGCAAGATGGACCCCTGGCAGAGGCCAGGAATACCGCTGTGGTCAACAGGGTGGATGTAGGCCATCATTGCACATCCCTGGCCCCAAGAGAATTACAGCAACAAAAATGACGGCCCCCGTTAATGAGCCAGCTCTGGTACCATCCCCTCTGGCCACCATAGTTTGTATCCGTGGCCCCACTCGGAATAGCCTCGAGTATGAGGGGATGGTTGCCAGAGCCTGGCAAGCCTGTTTGCGGGGCTAGGGGAGTGCGGCACAAAAAAAAAAAAAGCAGTACCTTTGGAGATGGGCACAGAACCTACTTTGGGAACAGACTCCGCAGGACTGCTGTGCCAAACCTGGCATCACTTCTGAACTGTAGTGTTTTGTGAAGGTGTGTACTGTTCTCCCAGTAGCTGCTTTACAGATTTCCACTAGTGGAATATCACTAGCTGCTGCTAAGACAGCAGCTGTGCCCCTTGTGGAATGAGCCCTCAGCCCTGCTGGAGGCTCTATTCTAGTTTTTGAGTAGCAAAACTGGATACACTGGACTAACCAGTGAGAAACTGACCTTTTAGATGCTGGGTTTCCTTTTCCCACATCCCCTTAAGTAAGGAACAGCTGCTGTCTGTCCTGCCTATGGTCCTTAGTGATAGTCATGTAGTAGCTAAGAGCTCTTTTGACATCAAGGCCATGGAGCCTACATCCACCTGAACTAGAATGATCAGTGAAAAAGACTGGTAAGGTAATGGATTGGTTCAGATGAAAATCAAAAAGCACTTTAGGGAGAAATTTCCTATTTATTCATAGGACTACCTCATCCCTATGGAATGAGATGTAGTCCATCTCGATGCACAAGGCCTGAAATTCACTAATCCTCCTGGCTGGAGTAATGGCAACCAGGAAAACTGTTTTCCAGGTAACATACTTCAAGTGAGCTGAGGCCATGGGTTCAAATGGTAAACTCGTGAGCTTAGCTATACACACATTCAGGTCCCAAGCCACTCCCCATTTTTCTTTGTTGTAAGAAAGTATCTTGAGTAAAAGCCCTTTCCCTTTTGCTGTGGAGGAACAGATTCCACTGCCCTTGATGACAGCAGGGTTTTTACCTCCTTTTCCAACAGCATCCTTTCTGCATTTGAAGCTGGTTTGAAAACTCTTGTTCTCAGAAGGGGAAAGGATTTGAAGTTTTAGGACAAACCCGGACTCACTACTTCCAGGACCCACTTGTCTGTGGGGATTTCTTGCCAAGCCTGGGAACAGTGAGCCAGTCTGCCCCTACTGCTAGTGGGGAGGCAGTCTGGGCGAGTAGGTCAGGGAGTCTGTTTGGGCTGGGGCTGGGCTTGGCCAGCCTGGGAACCATGCCTGGATCTCCTTCTGCCCCTATTCTTAAAGTACCCTGTCTGCTGGGGGTACAGCTGGTATTGGGGAACAGCTTGAGCCTTGTAGAAAGGCCTGCCCCTGCCTCCTTTTCTATATGGCCTAGTGGAAGGTGATGGTTTTTCTTTGGCAGAATTACTCTTGCAGTAAAGACTGAAGAACCCTAAAGGCCTGGTCACCTTTTTCATGTAGACCTCTGTTTAATTCCCAAAAAGGTTGTTATTTTCAACAGGGAAGTCCATGGCCTTCACCGGAGTATCCTGCGTAAGGTTTGCAGCTCTTAGCCATGCACACCTTCTCTGAGTCACAGCATTAGCCATCCATCTGGCAGCAGTGTCATTAGTATCTGCTGGCATCTGGAACTGATATTTCACAGCTTCTAAGCCCAATCTGGCAGTGTCAGCCAGATCTGCAGAAAGGGCAGACTCAGCCTTATCAGACATGGTCAGAACAGACCGCCACAGAGCATTTTAGTACTGGGCAGCATAGGCCTGATAATGTACCAGTCTGATTGCCAAATAAGCTGACAGATAGCCCTTCTTTTCCATGCTGTCAATCTTCCTAGAATCTTTGTCAGGCGGAAGGGATGCCAAATGCACCTTTGCCCTATCACAGGCCGCAGTCTGCACCACCCCATGGTGGTCAGGGTCAGTGGATAAAATTCGGCTCCCTCCCTGTCCAACTCATATTTCTTAAAAGCCTCTTATCCAGAGGTGGGACAGAATTTGGTGCTTGTAAAAATGTTAAAATATCCTTCTTGAAGAATTTATTGATGGGACGTAGCAACTTCTTAGTTAGACTACCATCATTTCCAAGTATTCCACTTCTTCATCTTCAATCACCTCACTGGTGGTGATGTCCAGAGCATCCACCATTCTTCGCATGAATGAGAAGTGGGAAGAGAAGTCCTCTGTTGCTCTAGGAGAGGACCTAAACTCTTGGTCACGGGAAACCTCTGGTTCAATGGGTTCCCCTTCATGCTCCTCACATTCCCCATAATCTTCAAACTCCATCTGTTCCTGGAGAGATGTCTGGTCAGATGGAGTTTCTTGTCTAACAAGTGTTTGGACTGGTTTCTGTGGGCTAGGGACTGGTGCCAACCCCTGTAAAGCCTGAATCACCCTAAAGGCCTGGGCAATTTCTTCAGGTGAGGGCAGGCTGGTGGGCACATCAGAAGTCCCCTTTTTGTTTCAGCAAGGGGTTCAGTTTTCTTGAGTTTTTTGAAGGAACTGGGGAGTTAGCCGGTTCACCAGTTCTCTTACCAGTTGCTGTAGTACCCTTATCAGGGGTAGATTGTTTAGGTTCAGCAGTTTCACCTGCAGGATTTGAGGGTGTTGACTGGTCAGAGCCAAAGGAATCCTTTTCTAATTTCTTTTGTAGTCTTTCCCAATACTTTTCAACCGTCTTTAGTGGGAAAGATCTACATATGTCACAATCAGCTGTGAAATGCTCCTCACCAAGGCAAACAAGACATAATGTGTGTTTGTCTGCCTTGGCAAAGAAAACCCCACACTTTGTACAATTTTTAAACTCAGGTTCTCTGGTTTTCTTCTCAGGCTTGTCTGACATTCTCAAACAGACAAGAAAATTCAAACCGCAAAAGAAAGTTTTTGTTTAAATGACATGAGGGGGCTGCATGACAAGGATACCCCTCACAGAGTCCTACATTGCACCAAGTCCTACACTAGCCTACAATCCTTACTGATAGCCCATGAGCTAGTGAGATGGGGTGTATGCTATGAGACACTCCACTTTACTAGTAGGAGGCCCAGAAGCATCCAAATCTTATCTGCCTGTCCCAAGCTACTTGGCCTGCTGGCAGCGCAACTTCTCCTGGCAGGTGACATCCAGCACAACCCGGGCCCTCCTATCACCAATATCTCAATATCCTCCCCACAAGACCCTCATTGGGCACTATCCAAGGGTTTGAAGATTGCACACATGAATGTCTGCAGCCTCAGACCAAAAATGCAAGAGGTACAAGCCTGGCTTGACCTCAACAAGCCAGATATTCTGGCCATCTCAGAGACCTGGCTTAAGCCCAACATCCTCGACCATGAGATCTTGGCACAAGTATACAACACCTTCCACAAGGATAGGGAGAGTAAAGGAGGGGGTGGTGTGTTAATATACACGAAAGACTACCTAACAGTGTAAAATCTAACCCTGAAGCTGGACTCTGCCCCAGACAGTGAATCAATATTTATACGAGTCACACTTGGCCAGTCCAAGCACCTCATCCTAGGATGTGTCTACAATCCTCCAAAGATGGCTCTCCTATCCCTAGAGGCCATCACCAGAACCACAACCAAAGACATTGCCACAGAGCTTCTCATTTTGGGGGACTTCAACCTAAACTGGGCCCATGACCCCAATAAAGACTTCTTGTCCCTAACACAAGAGGCTAATCTGGTATAGGTTATATCAGAACCTACTAGGATGAACCATAAAACGGGGAACCACACCATCCTGGACTGGGCTCTGGTGACAATCCCACTAATATCCAGAAAGCTGGGCTCATGGCCGATGCCCTGAGTGACCACTCCCCAATATTCTGCATCTGGAAGAACAATGTGCCCAAGGTCCAACCAAGAATATTGACCACCTGAGATTACTCAAACTTCTGCAGTGCGGGGGCGTGGCCAGCAGCTGAGCTGAAGACAGCTTCTTCTCATAGCTCTGAACTCTATATTATATGTTTTTGGATTTTTCAACGCTGGCAACCTTCTGAATTGGAATAAAAACATATAATAGCAAGACAACTTTATTTACTGATCAGATTGATACCAAATAGAGCAGTTAAAGTCCAGTGATTCGTGAAATGGAGCACACAAAAACCAACACCGGTGGTGACAGCGCTAAGCAGAGAGACACGAGGCAAGGCCAAAATAAAGTCGGGGAACCGCCAGAGAATGCACTGAGTCAACCCTCTAATGCTGCACTAATAAAAGCGGTACAAGTGATCGATGGTAAAATGGATTACTTTACTTCCCGAATGGTGGTGGTAGAAACAGGACTTACTAAGATGGGAGATGAAGTTAAAGGTGCTACCTCAACTGCTGAAAAAGCCCTAGCAGCAACTACGGGCTTGGTAAAGAAAAATTTGATCCTCCGACGCCGACTTGGAAATTTAGAAAATGGGGCGTGGATGTCTAACCTACGCATCTTGGGCATACCAGAGGAGTTGGAAGGGGAAGATTTGGTTACTTTCCTGGAAAATTGGCTACGGGATCACTTTGAACTATCCTCTCCAGCTGAAGTGCAAAGAGCTTATCGGGTGAATGTGAGAGGAGCACGCCTTCGATCTAACGCAGACCAGCCACCAGCAAGGGCGATTATAGCAGTCCTAGGGTTGATTCGAGAGAGAGAGACAGCATTCTACAAGTGGTGAGGAGAAAAGGGCAGACATCATGGCAAGGAGCCATATCTTTCCAGACCTGAGCTTTACCACCCGCCAGCGCCGTAAGGCCTTTGATGGAGTTCGGCTGAAACTTCGCCAACTGGGGGTATACCATGTACTCCTAATGCCAGCAAACCTAAAGGTGGTGTATGGGACTAAATCATACTTGTTTTCCGACTCCACGGATGCTGGTAAACTGTTGGCGAAGATCGAATTGGACTGTAGGGCGAGGGGATCCAACTCGGAATTGGAGGAAGACCAGAACACCTGAAAACTGAAGATTAAGGATACAGTAAGTCATTAGCCCATCAATGGCTATTGCAGGACTGGGGTAAAATTCATTTACACAAACTCTCTCAGACTGTACATATGGGAAATTTTTTTTTCGTAACTGAAATGATTGCAGGGATGTAACCTGTATTATGGATTAAAGAAATTAGTCCTGTTGTGTAGAAGGAGAGAGGAGTTCTTGTTAACCACCTTCTGTTGAAATATAGACAAGTTAAATTGTTTAGCCCAGCTCCATAGTGCATAACTGCTATTACAATCTGCATAGTTGGCTTCTGAGCGCTAAAATTGCTAATATATTCTGATTTGGAAAGGATGAAGGGGGAAAACCCTAATGATGTTTATGGCTTAACTAACAAAGTATTTTAAATAAATAATTAGACATCATAGTTTGAGTTTAAAGCCATTTATATGTGTAAGTATGGAGAACAGGGGTGAGGTGAGGAGGCTATGCCATTAAGGGTTATCTTATTTTGCTTAGGGAGTTAGTAATACACCTTTTGAAAGGGGTATAATTACAGGGTTTATTCTAAATATGGCTATCAATAATTTTCCCTACTCATGACAGTAGTGGCCTTAAAAATAACTATGTTAAGGTTATGAAGCACCTGTTTAAGAGCAAGTCCTCACCTGATGCAACAACTAAGGAGTGCGGAAAATACTGTACATATCCAAATGTCATATTATATGGCTTTATTGTGCACTGTCCTACGGGTCAAACTTGTACTTTGTTGCAAAAAAACAATAAAATATAAGTTACGAAAAAAAAAAAAAACTTCTTGGTGTTACAATACAATGACTACCTCAGCAGCCTGGACTGGAGAGCCATCAGACTCCTCCCCTCCTTGGATGAGGCACTAGAATTCTTCCACAACTCATTGACTAAAACAACCAACCTCTCCGCCCCGGTAAAGAAGCTCAGAGTAAAAGGCACCTGCTACAAGTGGATCTCTCCAGAGCTAAAAGCGCTAATGATCAATCGAGACAAGGCCTGGAAGAGGTTTAGGAAGTCCTCTCTCCAGGCTGACCTAAAGCCCTCCGTAACAAATGCAAGAGCACCACAAAATTGGCTAAAAAGGAGTATGTCACGTGCCTTCAAAAAAATTGCTTGGGTAGCCCTAAACTATTTTGATCTCATATCAATGAGCTTATCAGAGGAAACAACAAGGCTGAACCCGGCCCCATGAAAGTAAACGGTAAACTAGTGAATGATGGCCCACAAATTGCCACAACCCTCAACCATCACTTCACCAACCTTGATGCATATAAGGTTGGACTACCTCCTCACACCCTGGCACCCAATGAGACCGAACCCCCAATACATCAACGACCGCTATTCCACCTAAGGCTGGTCAGGACCAATGAGGTGCTAACCCTCCTGAGGGCCCTGAAAATCAAAGGCCCAGGTGGACCGGATGGAATTAACCCCAGGCTACTCAAGGATGGAGCACAATCCCTCTTCAGACCCTTGACCTGGCTTATAAATGATCCCTGTGGGAAGGCACTGTACCATACCTGTGGAAACAGGCAAACGTTGTTCCCATCCACAAGGGTGGTTCCAGGGAACACACCAGCAACTACAGGCCAATTTCCCTGCTAAGTCTGCTCACCAAACTGCAGGAAAGACTAATAGCCAACTCTGCAACTACCTGGAGACTCGCCAACTTCTGGCCCCCTCCCAACAAGGCTTTTGGACCAACCATGGCGTGGACACTGCCCTCACGAGCCTCACAACACAGGTACTCAATGCCATGGACAAAGGGACCCCCTCCAGCGCAGTATTCATTGACCTGTCCAAGGCCTTTGACCTTCAACCTCCTGCTAGCAAAACTTAAAAAGATAGGCCTAGACCCTCTGGCTCTCAAGTGGTTCGGGAGCTATTTATCTGGCTGCACCCAGAGAGTCAGCTGGAAGGGTGTGCTATCTGACCCACTACCCCTAAAAGAGGGAGTACCACAAGGCTCAATCCTTGGTCCTCTACTATTCTCGCTGTTTATCAACGATCTAAAACTCCACTGCGGTGATAGTGCAGTAGTACAATACGCAGATGACACCATCATATACCACTCTTCGAACAACCTGGAGGCTCTTAGCTCCTAACTCCAAGCTGACCTAACGTCTCTGGAGAACTGGCTAAAAATAAAGAGAATGGTCTTGAACGTAGGCAAAACAAAAGCTATGCTGTTCGGGCCCAGATCCCTGGGACAAAACAGGACCAGATCCCTACAACTCAAACCACTGGCACGGACCAGCATTGAAGTTGTGCTTTCCTTAAAATACCTAGGGCTTACACTTGACCAAGGTCTCACCTTCAAGGATCATGTGGAACAAGTGACCAAGACCATCCATGGGAAGCTGGGCATCCTATATTGGATTAAGGATCAGCTTATACCGGAAGCCAGGCTTTCTATTGCCTCAAGCATCCTGCTACCCACACTGACCTTCACAGCCCCTGTAATACAGGGAATGGCCAAGCTGGAAGTTCACTGGCTGCAGATTCTATATAACAAGATAGCGAGGTTTGCTACCCAGTATCACTCCAGAAGCCACCGCTGCGATACTCTAGCCAAATTACAGTGGCCTTCTTTGGAAGCACATCTCCAATACACTCTCCTCTGCCTAGCATTTAAATTACTCAGCCCATCAGCTCCACCCAGCCTCTCAGCCACGTTAGCCTCCAAACACAACGCTCAAACCCTGAGGACCTCTAGGCGGACTCTGCTTGAAACCCCAGGTTCAGGACCTGTGCAAGCCGGAAATCCTTCTCTGCCACTGCCCCCTACCCATAGAATAAACTTCCTCCTGAGGTACAGGAAGCCCCCTCTCTCAGGAACTTCAGTACCAGGCTCTAGGTGCATCTACTGGAGCAAGGAGCAAGTACTTGCCAATATCATGGCACCTGACAGTCCCCCCCCCCCACAGATTACTCCAAGCACCTTACCTGCTCAAACATTTTACTTGTCTTAGCACTTTTCCTTATCTCGATAACTCACCGATGTGCTTACTCGTACCAACCCATTTTGGATAGAATGCCACTACTGCTCTATATCAATGATAGCAACTGCAACTTTTGTACCTGTATGTACGTTTTATACCTGTTTTATGCCTGTATTCACTTGATGTAGTGTCTCTCCGGGTCGCCCCTGAAAAAGAGACCTCCAGGGCTCAGTGGGCCTACCTGGTTATCAAAATTAAATAAATAAATGTGGTTGTGGTCGGAAACTGATCGGAACCAGAAATAGATGGAAAGGAACCGGGATTAGCGGTTCTTAAATACAAATTACAAATTATCAGTTACTGTCCCAAACAAAAAACTAAAAATAAAGAAAAACTACTGGAGTTTGTGTCAGAAACTCTGCTCTGACTAAGCTAAACTAAGGCTCAGCCTTCCTCTGGTTATCCCACACCAAGAGAAATGGAGAAAACAAAGAAAAAATCTCTAACTAACTAGCTTTACCACTAAAACAGAAAATAAAGACAGCAAATGAAAAATATACTAAAATACTTATGTATTTTCAAGTAAGCACTCAGGAACGACTGAGAGAGGAAGTCTTGAGACATCTGGTCTTGGCATGCGGAGAAAGAAATCGGAGGTGTTTTGGAACACAGGCAGTTGATAGGTGCAGCATTTGAAAAGTGGCACGAGCCAATGATGGTTCCATCATTAGCATAATGCTCTATCTCCAGACAGTTCTACTTTAAAGACTGACTGCTAGAGTTAGGAATACTGGAGAATTCCTGGGGTGAGAATCAGTGGTATCCATGGCGACCTCTGATCAATGTTCGGAGCTTTGTAAGTGTGACCCAATACCTGTTTGGTACAGTATGCCGAACGGTAGAAATTGAAACTGAACACTGAGTAGGGCTATGTGTGAAAGCATTTTCAAACCTGTATAGAGTTATCCTGTCATTTGTTTGCAGCAAAATTGTTAGAAATTCTTTCTTTGTTGTGATTTTTATGACTGTGATGCAATAGTTTAGCACCTTATATAACCCTTGGGGACAGGTGCACATTAATGTAAGATGCTATCAAGATAGAAAAAAAATCAGTGGTTGTAATAAAAAAAAAAAGGGATCATAAGATTCAATAAGGGTTTATTTTTTAGCAGATTCACATGGTTATATATGCTGATTCACACCCCAACCAACTTCTGGAATTTCTGCACCATGCTCAAATGTAAGCCTTCTGTTTTGTTTTGGTTCATAAACTTTATATATCAGAAATGTTGCAATCTGGATGCCATCAGATGCTGACTAATAAAGCTGTAAGAAGCTCAAGTATAATGAAACATAAACATCTATGCAGACTCCAGAGTTCACTTTAGAAGTCCCACTGAAAAAAGGTAGGAGATTTGGGGGGGGGGGGTCTGTCAAGTCCATGTGTAATAATTGAAGTTGTGCAAATCTCACTTTGGCACTTTCCAACAAAGAAAATCTGAATTTTTTCAACTGCTTCTCTCCAAATTCTGCTCTGCTTTTCAATAAACACACAGTCACTGTTTAAACAGTAAGAGAATTTAATAAAGACAGCGGTGAGGTTAAGAAAAACAGGTTACACCTGTAACAGTAGTTCTAGGAGTGGTATATGATGTTCATCCACAGTTCTGACATGTCCTTTCCCTTTAAGGCTTGCCAGAAAGTCTTCAAGCTGGCTCCTCCCACCCACCCAGGTGGTAACTCCCTCATCTCTGCCTGATGCCAGATCTTGCCCTCTAGAAGCAGAGTGTGTGCGCCATGCCGGGGAGGTCAGGTGGGTTCGTGTGGATGAACATCATATACCACTCCTAGAACTACTGTTACAGGTAAGTAACCTGTTTTTCTAGGGACGTGGATATGATCTTCTATCCACAGTTCTGGCAGGCTCCTAGAAGTTCTCTGGGAGGAAGGAGGCAAGGTGCACACCCCCTACTTAGGGAACAGAGACTGGAGAACTGAGGCCCCAAAACCAGCATCCTGGCATGACTCGAGGTCAGTGTGGTAATGGGAAATGAAGGTGTGTGCTGACCTCCAGGTTGCAGCCCTGCAGATTTCCTGGATAGGGATGTTCCTGGAAGCAGCCACCGATGCAGCAGTATGGCAGGTGGAATGAGCCCTTAGTCATCTGGGAGGCTCCCTACCCGCCAGTCTATAGCAGAGATCAATGCAGGATAATATCCACCTGCCAATCATCTGCTTGGCTACAGGTCTGCCAGGTGCAGCTTCAGCATAGGTGACAAACAGCTGGCGAGCCTCTCCCTGTGCTCCTTATAGTAGGCTAGTGCTCACTGCTGGTTCAAAGTATGGAGCCTGTGCTCGGCCTCCAAGGTGTGATTGGTGAATTACACCAGGAGATTAGTCACCTGGTTAAGGAGAAAGTCTGACGCAACCTTTGGGAGGAACTTCAAGTTGAGGCGCAGAACCCCTGTGGAAAACCAGGTAAGGAGACTCCACCAAAAGCATCTGGAGCTCACTGATCCTTCTGGCTGACATGATAGCCACCAGGAAGGTGGTCTTCCATGACAGGTGAGACATGTCTTACCTGTGCATTGGTTCCAATGGCTTTCCCATGAGCTTTACCAAAACCAGCAGCAAGCCCCACAGTGGTGGTGGTTCACACATGGGAGGGGAAATGTGATCAAGGCCTTTGGAAAAAAAAAAATGCCAGACAACCTTCTCCTGTGCCACCAACTGCTGACCGGCCCATGCCCAGTAAGCAGAGACAGCTGCCAGGTGCACCTTAAGGTCATCAACTGAAGGCCCCACTGAGAGAGGGACCATAGATAATCCAGAATGCTAGCCACTGGGCAGAACAAACAGTCCAACCCCTTGACCTGACACCAAATGGAGACTCTCTTCCATTTAAAGGCATAGCACTTCCCGGTCGACTCCTTCCGAGATGCCTCCACAACAGTGAAGACAACTTTGGAGAGACCCAAAGCCTGGAACTCTAGCTGCTCAGGAACTGGGCTGTCAGGTGCAAGGAATTGAAGGTTCGGGTGGTGTACCTTCCCCTGATTGATGGAAAGCAGGTCCAGGCATAGGGGAAAATGCCTTGTGAGCCTGCTGCTCAGGCTGAGAAGATCGGGGTATTAGAACTGGCATGGCCAATCCGGAGCAACCAGGCTCACCTGTGCCTTGTTCTTCATGGCCTTGAGCAGAACCTTGTAGATCAAGGGAATCGGAGGGAAGGCACAGAAGAGGCCTGGGGTCGAGGGCCTTGAGAAGGCATCCCCCTGCAGCGTTCCCTGCTGAGGGGGGTGGGTACAAAACAGCCTCAGCTTTCGTTCTCCCTGGAGGTGAACAGGTCCACCTGAGGGGTGCCCCAGTGGGAGAACAGGCTATGTACTACCTCTGGGTGGAGAGATCACTTGTGAGACACCTTGCCCACCTGGCTGTGAGCATCCGCCAGCTGACTGGAGGTCCCTGCCACATGGATGGCTAGGAAATCCACTTCCAGGCTGCACATGAGGGTCAAAACAAGGACAGGTTCCCTGCATAGGGGCTGGGAGTACATCCCGCCCTGTTTTTTGAGGTAGTATATGGTTGTGGTGTTGTCCATCTGGACCTGGACCACCAGATCCTGGATGTGCAGAGCAAATGCAGTCAGTGCTAGCCGAACTGCTGGGAGCACCAGCAGGTGGATGTGGCATTGGGACTCCTTGGGGGTTACAACCCATGGACTCGGTGTTCCCCCAGGTGGGCACCCCAGCCCATGAGAGAGAGGCATTGGTCGTCAGGATGACTGCTGGCTCTGAGCGGACAAACAGGATCCCTTCCTGCAGATGTGCTGGGACTAACCACCACTGGATGGTCTCCCACATCTGCGGAGTCACAGCAACCAGCTGGTCGACGTGACCCTTGCACTGAGACCACTGGCTGGCCAGCTCCCATTGCAGGGAGCGCAATTTCCAGCAGGCCCAATGGATCATGCTGGTGCATGCTGCCATGTAGCCCAGCAGGTACAGGAAGTCCCGGGCAGGGCGCAATTGCCCAACCCAAAATGATCGGGCACAGGAGGAGAGAGCCTCCACCCTGTCTGCCAGGAGCCAGGCTCTGGCTGTGCAAGAGATGAACTCCACCCTGATGAAGTTGATCACCTGTGAAGGCACGAGTTCCAACTTGGCCTCGTTGACCAAGAGGCCAAGAGAGATGCAGGTCTGGAGGGCCAGATCCCTGGACCACTCCACTTCCAGCATGGAGGGACCTGCGATCAGCCAGTCATCCAGGTAGGGGTAGACCCGGACCCCTCAGCACCTCAGGTAAGCTGCCACCACTGCAATGCACTTTGTGAAGACCCTGGGGGACAAAGAGAGGCCAAATGGCATGGTCTGGAACTCATAGAGGGTTCCCTCTGCTCGGAAGCAGAGGAACCTTCGATGAGATGGACAGATCATGACATGGAAGAACGTGTCCTGAAGATCCAGAAAACATAATCACATGTTTCGCTCTAGAGGTGATATGATCTGTGACAGAGTTACCATCCTGAAGGTACATGACCTGAGCAACTTGTTTAGGTCATGAAGATGTAGAATGGGGTGCCAGTTCTCCATCTGCTTTGGCACCAGGAAGTACCTGGAGACAAGCCCTAGGTGTTCCAGAGGATCTGCAACAGGAACCACAACCTCCTTGCAGAGGAGCTGGGCTATGTTGGCTCTGAAAGCTGACAGCATGTATGCGGAAACCAAGTCCTCCCATGGGGTACGGGCTCGGCAAGAAGGGTACTGCTCAAATTCCAGGGGCAGACCCTGACCCACCACTTCGAGAACCCACCTGTCTGTGGTGACAGCAGACCAGGCAGAAAGGAAGTGGTGAAGCCAGCCCCCCATGGGAGCACCCAGAGAAGGTATGACAGGCATGAGGGAGGCTCCCCTCATCCCATCACTGAGCAGGCTTAGAGGAGGAGGAGGGCATGGCTGAGGCACCACTGGAGCCTCTTCCTCCAGGCTTTTGGATGGCCGAGGCCACAGACTTGGGCCGAACTCACCAGGCCTTAGCCTGCTGGCCAGCTTGGGGCTGGGCGGGTTTGGCTGCAGAAATGGAGGGGGATCAAAAAGGCTTCCTCTTCTACTGCTGCTTGGAGCCCTTAGGATCCTTCTTGGCAGATGTCATGGAGTCCAAGGTGGCACTGGAATTCTTGATATGGGTGAGGTGGCCCTCGACCCTGGGCCAAAACAAGTAGGTGCCCAGGAAAGGGACATCTGCCAGCTTGTACAGAGTGTCCACTGTGAAGGTCAAGATCCTCAACCAAGCCCTGCAGCACATGGCCACTGAGGCTGCCATGGAGCAGACATAGGAGTCCCCACTGTCCATGGCTGTCTGGATCTGTTGTTCATCTACAGCCTGGCACCGGACCTGTTTGACCGTGGTCTGAAGATCTGCCAGCAGATGAGGAAGCATGTCATCCAGGGTGCCTAGCAGGGCATGGAAGAAGTGGGCCATGAGGAAGACTGAGCTTGCCTGGCAGAGACCAAGTGAGGAGGCAGCATAGACTTTCTTAGCCACATGGTTCAGCTTCTTGGACTCCTTGTCAGGTGACTTGTCAACATCTCCAGTGTTGCCGGAGCACCTAAACAGAGTCTTCAACCAATCCCTCGGCTGAGAGGTGCTCTGTGAATCCCGAGAGGGAACCGGTAGGTACTGTGTTCTTGCAGGCCATCTGGGCAGAAGGCACAGGGCAGGAAGTGGGGAGCTGCCAAAGCTCCAGGGCAGGGCCAAGAATGGCCTCTGCCACTAGGAAAGCCTCCGTAGTAGTGTCTCCCTGATTGAGGATCTCAGTCAACGGGTCTGCTTCTGGACAGGCTCCATTTTCATACCCATTGACTCAGAGATCAGGCGGAGAAGACCCATGAAAGAAAATGGGCCTTCGTCCATCGAGAGATCCCCCACAGACTCCATGTTGACCAGACAGGAGTGCAGGGAGGAACCCTCAATCTCAGAGAAGTCATTAAAGAGTGGTTGCCTGCCAGAGTCCCCACTGACCCTCCACAGAAGGTCAGGGATGACGGTGACTAACAGCTGATGGGGATGCCCCTTAGACGACCGGGACTCCTTAGTTGGAGTGCCGGTCGGCAGCTGTTTAGGTGGCGGTTCCACCACTATTGGCAGCCAAGCCGAGACCAATTTGGTTGGCTCTGTCGATGGAGAAGGAGTCGGTCTTTCGGGCGACAGCCAGATGATGGCTGGTGTAGAAGCTGGAGTTGGCTTGACCCTGGTAAGCACCAACTGTTGCTACATAAGATCCTCGTAGCATTGATGCAATTTGCGCCAAAGCCTCTCCTCACCCGAGGAGGATGAGGATGATGAGTAGCAGCGCGCCACTTCCCTTGGCACAGAGAGCGGGAACACCATTGTTGGCAGGAACCGCTCGACCCTTGGGAGGAAGACCAAGACCTTGACCTCGATCACTGAGGGGACCAGCAGCGGGGCTCGGAGGGAGTTGGTAAATGTCAAGGATCCTCCGGGTCAGGGTCTGGGACCAGAAGCAGTGGGTCAGTGGACTGATCCATCCCTCCAATGGACTATGTCAGGACCAGAGTTGTGGACAAAGAAGTGTCAGCCTCTTCAGTCAACAACTGGTCAGTTGGCTCGAGAAAAATATCATCCGGGACCTCAACCAGCATCTCAGCCAACTGGCCTGATGGGGTTACTGTGGAGCCAGCAGCCAAGGCCGAGGATTCAACTGAAGTCAGAACTGGAGATGCACGGGAATCAGAGACTCTCAACTGAGAGTGCTCCCGATCCCACGAATGACAACCAATCCTCTCTTTCTCCTTTTTGGACACTTTCTTGGATTTGGAATTTTGCCCAGAAGGTCCCTGACTGAGGGTCAGCAGAAACTGGCACAATTCTTTGAAGGAACCCATAAAAGTTGAGCCCAGCTGAAGCGGTACGAAGGCAGAAGCCAAAGAGGAGAGGGACACGACCTGGGCCGCCTCCTCTTCAAAGGCTGCAAGCTGTTCGGCAGACCCCGTGGCCATGGAGACTACCCAGTGGGCATCCTTAGATTTGACTGGTGGGTTCTGTTGCTCTGGGCGGCCCAGTTTAAGTCAGGTGAGATGGTTCTCCAGAATGGTCGGGTGAAACGAGTGACAAATATCGCAGGCCTGGGGATCATGATCATGCCCCAGGCAGTAGACGCACGTGGCATGTGGATCAGTTCTGGACATCTTCTTCCCTTAAGGGCACCGGCGGAACCCAGGAGCAGACTTGTCGACAATGATGGTCGTGATCAAAGATTGAGCTGAAGACAAAACTTGTAAGAGTTTAAAATTTTAGGAAGTAAATTCGAAGATTTAAGTGCAAGGGCCTACTCAATGTGGAAGCAGTAATGAGGGAACCTGCTTCTTCTAGTGGAAAGGAAGATCTGGAAGTATAATAAAAGTAAACAGTGAATAAAGTACAGTTACATGAGAACTTACCGTAACAGTAGATCTTCGAGAACAGCTCTTGCAGCAGCTTACACCATTAGGACTGAAGCCGGCAGGTGCCGGGACCCCACGGAAATTTTCTAGCTAGCAGTATCCAGCGGGGACCGCCCCTGACGTCGGCCCCACCCCCGATGACAGGCATCATACAAAAGGGGGCGGTCCCCCAGAATCCCCAGTTCTCCCGCCAGAGACTCCCAGCTGCTAGATGACATCAGAAGTGGAGACCGAGGATCCACCATCAAAAGGTATTCAGAGCAGTGTAAGAAACACCTAATCCTAGAAAAGAGACATTGGAACAACTCTACCTCCAGAGGAGATACTGGGAGGGAAACTACCTGCTGCAAGAGCTGTTCCCGAAGATCTACTGTTACAGTAAGTTCTTAAGTAACTGTACTATCTTACTTCGAGAAACAGCTCTTGCAGCAGGTTACACCATTAGGACTGATTCCCAAGCAATACTGGAAATCCCTCGCAGGTGGGAGGAGGCTAGGTAGAGATCGCGAGTTGGACCGAAGCCTAGGATAGCAGTCCCTGAAGGACTGCTAGACCAAAACCAGCTCTTCACCGTGATGCAACATCCAGGCTATAATGCCTGATGAAGGTGTGCACGGTGCTCCAGGTAGCTGCTGTGCAGATGGCTGAAGTGGACACGTTCTTCAGAGCAGCAAAGGAGGTAGCCACCCCCCTTGTGGAATGTCCCTTAACCGCACCCGGTAAAGGTTTGTTATGTTTCTGGTAACAGAATGTGATACAATGGATGAGCCACCTGGACAGCGATTGTTTAGAAACCGGAGCTCCCATCATCCTATGGGCGAAGGAGACGAAAAGCTGATCAGATTTACGGTGGTGCCTGGTTCTGGTCAGGTAGTATCTTAGACACCTATGCACATCTAAAGTGTGCAGCAGGGCCTCTCCTCTATTAGAGTATTTAGGAAAATACACTGGTAAATCGATGTCCTGATTGACGGTGAGAGCTGAGACCACCTTAGGTAGGAATTTTGGATTTGTCCTTAGGGACACCCTGTCCTGGTGAAAAACCAAATAAGGTTTTTTGCACATCATTGCGTGAAGTTCAGAAATCCTTCTGGCCGAAGTAACAGCAACCAAAAATAACGTCTTCCATGTCAGGAGACGTAGCTTGCAATCCGCAGCTGGTTCAAAAGGTGGCAGCATGAGCTGCTCCAGGACAAAGGATAAATTCCATGGAGGAATATGATCCTTAACCAGAGGTCTAAGGTGGAGAACACCTCTCAGGAAGGCTCATGCAGTGTCCAACTGAGTTATGGGACGTAGGCCTATAGGTGTATGATAGGCTGAAATGGCACAAAGGTGTACTTTAATAGAGGAGTAGGACAAGCCTGCCTGGAAGAGAGACAGGAGGTAGTCTAGGACCGACCTTTCCGGACAATCCATCAGGGAAAGTCCTTGTGCTTGAGCCCAGAGGCAAAATCTGCGCCATTTCATGGCGTATGTGACATGAGTGGCCGGTTTTCTAGCAGCTGCTAGAACATCTGCTACCTCTTCCGAGACCCTGTACCGCATGATAGCTATGTCTCTAGGAGCCAGGCGTGCAGGTTCAGAGAGCGAAGGTCCAGATGGACCAAAGAACCTGCCTCCTGGGACAATAAATGAGAGCTGATTGGCAGAGGCACCGGAGGTTCCTGTGACAGTTAGTGTAGCAGAGAGAACCAAATCTGTCTGGGCCAAAAGGCGCAATAAATATCAGCATTGCCTGCTCTCTGCAGAGTTTCAAAAGGACCCTCTGGATCAACGGGAAAGGAGGAAACGCGTAGAGGAATCTGCCTGTCCAGGACAGGGACAACACGTCTCGCCAGAAAACACCAGGCCCTGGATCTAGCAAGCAGAAATTGGGCAGTTTTGTGTTGGATGGGGATGCGAAAAGGTCTAACTCTGGTGTGCCCCATCTGTGAAACAGATCCTCTACCACCTCCTGGAGTAGTTCCCACTCATGGACTCTGGCCTGAGAGTGACTCAGACTGTCTGCGATGACATTGTTCACTCCTGGGACATGAACAGCAATGAGGTTTGCGCCGTGTTGTGGAACCCAATCCCACACCCTCATGGCCTCCCTGCAAAGTGGGAAGGAATGGGTGCCTCCTTGTTTGTTGAGGCAATACATCACCGTGGTATTGTCTGTTTGTAACAGCAGAGTACTCGGTGGGATCTCTGACTGGAAGGCCTGCAGGGCATAAAGAACTGCTCTCATTTCCAAAATATTTATGTAGAGATGAGCTTCCTGAGGCGTCCATGAGCCCTGAGACTTGACCCCGTCGAGGTGTGCTCCCCAACCGAACCCTGAGGCGTCTGTGGAGAGCGTCACAATTGGAGACGGCGCAATGAAGGGGACCCCTGACGACAGGTTCTTTGAATCTAGCCACCATTGCCAATCCCGGATGATGGCATTCATGATCCGAATTGGAAGCTGCAAATGGTCTTACTTCTGATCCCATTGTACCCGTAACATCCACTGGATCACCCGCATGTGGAGATGAGCTAGCGGGACTGTTGCAATGGCTGCAGCCATGTGTCCGAGCAGGCAAAGGACCAGTCTGGCTGGGACTGTCTTCTTTGCCAAGATGTCCCTGATGAGGGATCTGATGTGTTCCACTTGGTCCTGGGGCAGAAAAGCTCTGCTCTGGATGGTGTCCAGAACTGCGCCTATGAACTGCAGATTCTGTGATGGAACCAGGTGTGACTTCTCCTGCTTGATAATGATGCCCAACACCCCAAACAGAGACTGAGTACAGTGGATTGTGGACATCAGAGCCTCCCGAGAGGGTGCCATGAGGAGCCAGTCGTCCAGGTAGGGGAACACGTAGTGGCCTTGTCTCCTTAGAGCCGCTGCTACGACTGCCATGCACTTCGTAAACACCTGAGGTGCCGATGACAGTCCGAAGGGGAGGGCTCAGAACTGATAATGGCGACCTAGAAATTTGAAGCGCAAAAACTTCCTGTGCGCTCGAGCAATGGGTATGTGTAGGTAGGTATCCTGCATGTCCAAGGACGCTAGGAAGGCACCCTGCTTGCACATGGGTATCAAACCGGGAAGGGTCACCATGCGGAAGCATTTGTAAAGGACCGAAGCTTTGAGATCGCTGAGATCCAGTATTGGACGGAGGTCCCCTGTCTTTTTGGGAACCAGAAAGAAGTGGGAATAGTAACCTGCACCTCTCTGGCTCCTCGGCACGTGCTGTATAGCTTCCGTTCCCAGAAGTGTGAGCACCTCCTGCTGTATGAGCAGTGCGTGCTGACCTGAATAACGGGAAAGCAAAGGAGGTCTTGACGGTGGGTGGTCGAGGAATTCTATATAGTGACCTCTCTTGACCAGTTGAAGGACCAACCAGTTGGCAGTAATCAACTGCCATCCTGAAAAGTGGTGAGCGATGCGACCCCTGACCTTTTCTGCCTGTTGATCCAGAGGAGGGGTGGGGGCTGGGAAGGAGTCATGCTGTGGCGGCATTACCCCGCGCAGGCTGGGCAGGTTTGGTATACCGCTGACCTTGGCCTGGGGAAGACTTAGGTTGGGCCTTACGGTGGAAGGTGCCCCTTTGCTGCTGGCCGGAACGTGGCTGTTGTCATTGCTGTCGGCCGCGAAAATGGTTCTGGTTCCTATGAAAGGAACCAGATTTAGGTCTGTACACGGCCTGTACAGTCCTTACTGCCTTCCCGGCGTCCTGAAGCTTGGTGATGACTATTTCAGAGGGTTCACCAAACAGGACCTCTCCATTATAAGGGATGTCCAGGATACTCTTCTGTACGTCTGGGGTAAATCTGGAGACATGGAGCCAGGAGTGTCTCTGGAGACAGACACCTGAAGCTGCGCCCCTGGCAGACGAGTCCGCAGAATCATATGCTGCTCTCAACACTTGGGTCCCCACGTCTGACCCTGTGCGGAGGAGGTTCAAGAGCTCCGCCTTCTGCTAACCATCCGGTAGTTTGTCAACCAGGTCCTGACCCTGTTCCCACAGGGCATTCTGAAACTGAACCATATGAGTCAGATAGTTCAGTGACCTGATGGATCATGTAGCAGTCGCATACATGCGCCTCCCCAGGGCATCCAACTGCTTGGATTCCTGGTCCAGTGGCTGTGTACTCAGATGCTGTGGTCATTGAGACCTATCATGGGAGGCCATAATGACCAGGGAATCAGCCAGGGGTTGTTGCGCCAAGTACGTGTCCTCTGCAGGAGCTCTGTACAGGCAGTCAGCTTTCTTCGGCACCTCAGGGATGGAGGGCAGATGCTTCCATGCAGCCTTGGTGACGCCTGCGAAGATGTCCACCAAGTGTGGCACCACCACAGGCTTAGGGTCCTTCTGCCAAAGATAACGAGCTAGGTGCTATCTTTCGGGTCGAAATCTTCCGATTCCCATCCCATGTTCTCCTGGATGTGCCTCATGATTTTGGAAAAAGAGGGATCATCCGGAGGTGACCTGGGCAGGTCTCGTGGGTCAGGTGATGGGATGCTGATTGGAGAAGGAGACCTGGAGGTATCTGAGGTATCAGGTCTAGAATCATCCCCCTGCGGAGTGGACCGTCGACATCTGGGTCACTTGGGACTGGGAGACCCTGAGGGAGATCGTGAAGGGGGCCTTCTCCTTTCTTTGGATCTTCCCTTAGGAAGTGGAGGTTCCTTGGGGGTCGGTGGTCTTCCTGCTGGCCCTGCAGTGGAGGAGGGGGAGTAGGAGTTGAAGGAGTAGGAGGAGGAGGTTTTACTGGGATCACATCCTTCTTTATTGTGTCCCTCCAAAAGGTGAAGAGATCTTTGACCTCCTGAATATTCATACCGGACGACTGTCCTGGCGTCGGTGGTCTGTTACCGGTATCGGGCGTCGGATCCAAGGGCATTGCTGGGTTTGGTGAAGGCTCCTGTGGAAGCCCAGCATCCTCATTGTTGCCTGCCTGGTCATCAGGCAACGTTGGATCCTCCTCTGTAGAGTCCCGGCAACCGGTGTCCACCGATGACGGGGAGGCAGTCTTCGGCTCCGGTGAACGTCTCACTGACATTTGATGCTTAGCCGACGTCTGGTCAGATGGACACTTATCCGATGAAGGGTCGGTAGCCCACTTCGGGTCCATCGTCCATTTTAGGGACATCAGGTCCTTAGTCTTCCTGTGAGGGGGATCCGGACCTCTAGAAGGCTGGGAGGCTGATCTGGCGTCGGAGTCCCGGCATCTATCTGAGGAAGCTTGTTTTGAAGAGGACTTGGACCGGTGACAGTCTGAAGACTTCGCGGAGGCCTGGGAGGGTGCTGAGGAAGCCAAAGGCCTGGAAGTCTTGATGGGATGCAGAGAAGCCGAAGCACTGCCTGAAGACTTAACCTTAACGGGAGGGGGCTGAGAGCGAGCCCTGGAGGGAGAGCGGTCTGAGCGCATGGAGCCTGAGCTGGTGCATGAGTCCGAGGCCCAGTTAGAGAATCTGGATCTGGCCTTCTCCCGATGCTTGTCCCGGTGCTTATGGGACTTAGAGGTAGACTCACCTCTGGAGGCAGGGTCTTTGTCCATACTTTTCAACTTTTCTTCCAAGAGGAACCCCTGAAGTGCCTTCTGGCAGCGGATCCAGGTGCGACTATTGAACCGCTGGCAAAAGGAGCAGGCCTTGGTGTCGTGTTCTGGGCCTAAGCACTGCAGACAGGATGAATGTAGATCCTTGAAAGGGATCTGTTTGCCACAGGCACACTTGGAGGGACATCCTTCTGAGGAAGAAGTTGGAGATACCGACATCATTTAGAGGTAAAACACTGAAAGTTCTAGGCGTCGTTCACTAGAATGGGACCGTGAGACTGATGCTGGTGAATCGACGGTGGGAAAAGAACTGGGGATTCTGGGGGACTGCCTCTTTTTGTATGATGCCTGACGTCGGGGCGAGGCCGACATCGGGGGCAGTTCCCACTGGATACTGCTAGCTAGAAAATTTCCGTGGGGTCCTGGCGCCTGCTGGCTTCAGTCCTAATGGTGTAACCTGCTGCAAAAGCTGTTTCTCAAAGTAAGATCTAATGTGTAATAAATAAGTCATGGTTATACAATATTACCAGATGAAATATAAATGACAACCTGAAGAGTTTGCGATCGAGAAAAAAAGGAGTTATTAATTTTCGAGCATCATAATATAGCTTTAGTTTTTTAATGTTTGTTTTTCTGATTTGATTGTGTAAAACAATTAAAATTTTCAATAAAGAATAGATTAAAAAAAAGGAAAGGAAGATCTGGCGTCAGGGGCGGAGCCAAGGGAGTTACCACCTGGCTGGGTGGGAGGAGCCAGCTTGAAGAACTTCCGGCAAGCCTTAAAGGGAAAGGACACTGCTGGAAGTGTGGATAGAACATCATATCCACATCCCTAGAATTCTACTTTACTCTGGCTAGCTCAGTGTATCCAGAGTCTGATTAAAGACTGAGAATATTTTTTCATAGTGCCCATTCCTTTATCAAACTGTACTTTAGGCATCATGAAGGAGAGTGGAAAAACTATTAGAAACTGAAGATGTAGATGATTCTCGTCTTCTGAACATCGAGTTGCTGCTTAGCATCATACAGTACATCTACTCCCCTGCCATCTTGGATCCTTGTCTTTGATTTTAATCTCTTTTCCTCCTCTGTCCTGAAGTTTATCCTGGAGATGACTGGCCTCTCCTTGAGGCAGCTATCCAGGCTGGGCTCTCTGTGGTGTACTGCCTGAGAGGGAACGTGACAGAACAGGGTGTTCATCAGTTTTATATCCTGTCTGACGCTCGTGCATAGTTGCATACCAATTGAATGAGATAAGGTTGGTTGTGTGGCTGTAAAATGGGATGCAGGTGTTAGGTGTCAGATTCTCCTTGTGTACTGCCCCAAGGGGCAGGAGCAGGAGTTTCTATATGGAATTTACAGGTTTCATTTTTGCCCTGGCTTTGAACTCCTCCAGCCCAATTATGTTAGGAACTTCAGTCTGTAGGTTTATGACAGAAATTCTGTTTGCTCAGCACTTCCTCCCTTCCTTCAGTTAATGAGTTCACCAAGCCTCCCTCACACAGTAGTTACCTCTGCTACCCATCAAATAGACAACCTCTGGGACCCTGTCTTCTCTCTGGGGCTCAACATTTAGGATGTCAGGAATGATTCAGTCATTTGATTTGATCACCATTATGTGCAAGTTCTCACAGGGGCCCCCCACAGATGTCTCCACCTCCTGCAGAGATGGTCCAGTACTAATCAAAATGTAATCTTTAGCCAGAAAAACTCAAGGCAATGTTTGACATCTCAGATATGGCGTCAGTGTGGAAAAGAGGTGAGGTATTGGCTATTGATGACAATAATCTCATTCTCCCTAGGCTCCCTTGCACTGGTTCATGTACACCCAATGACCTTCCACTGCAGCTCACCACGATGTAATGACAAGTTGAGACAGTTAAAAGCAACAGGGAGGAAGTTGGAGCATTCCTGGAAGAGGCCTAACCCAGGTTGGCTCTGAGAGCCTACTACAAAGAGTTTCAGAGAGAAGTCACTCTGAGAAAGTCAGAGTTCCTGTCACAGATGATTGCCTCTGGTAAGAACAGACCATCTCAGTTTTTCTACACTGTAGACAATCGGATTCATTCTCTTTCTCTTTCTCTCTGCAGTTTGGAGGGGTGTTGTCTGCAGCTAGATGTGGAGTTCAGTAAATTCTTCCGGGTCAGAGTGTCCTTCACTAGAGTAGGCATCTTTCTCTAAGTGGCCTGTCAGGGGTTGGCAGGGTCAGGAATGAGCAGGGCAAAGGCCCGCCTGTGCCTTGTAGTAAGTTTTAACACTTTACAGAAAAAGAAGTCCTAGGATTGATCTTCGGGCTGCATGACACTTTTTGTAACTCTGACACAGGGCCTGCACAGCTATTAATGGACTGTCAGGGGGATCCGAGTCCAATTTTTGCTAGCATTGTCTGGGGTCTTCTTTCAGAGGAGCATTTTCCAGAGGCTCAAAAGAATGTTGTGGTGAGACTCTTCTTAAAGGAACCCTCTTGGGACCCAGATGCGCTGGCAAGTTACAGGCCAGTTTCAAATCTTCCCTTTTTGGGATGATTACCGAGAAGGTAGTGGCAGCACAGCTTGAGGCTTACATGGAGAAATTTGACATCTATGAAGCATTCCAACAGGGCTTGACAAATTTTAAAATTAGGTACTTGTCCATGGACAAGTGGCTTGTCAAAAAGTAGTTGTTCCGATGCTTCAGTTGGTAGTCCAGGTATAAGAAGGCCTATTTTTAGTGGAAAGTATAAAAATACAGAAAACCTAAATGGATTTATTGTAGTATCAGTTATTTAGTGTTGTAATAAACAATAAGTAGAATAATGTGATTTTTTTTTGGTCAGGATGGAGATGATTGTGCCAGAATTAGCAGGCGGCGCCAGCAGCACAGTCAGTGAGATCAGGCAGCAAGACAGTACAGCATCAGCATCAGGAAAAGTTATAGTAGGAAACCTCAACTTGTTCCAGCTGGGCAGAGCATCGTCATATTCAGTGTCATCATCATCATCAACACTAGTAGTGACAGCTTCGGGGACATTTTCATGTGAATCAGCATCAGTAGAACTAGTAGTTGAACTAGCATGACCATGAATGTGGCATGTGCCAGGACCAGATAGTAGCCAGTGGTTGATGGCTTGATCCTGATCAAATATTGAAATATATTGTACACAAAAACATTTTATTTTATGGTATCTTTGTGTGTGTTGTGTAATTTTTTTACCTTAAGTTGTTGTGCTTATATGTACAGCACTATGAGGGCCTGGGCAGAACTGAGTAGGTGGGAGTAGGGAATGGCAGTCAAGTACTTGTACTCTGCTGCAGTTGTTACCTAAGTTCCTCTACCCTTCCCCTCCCTCTTGGGGCAGGTTAGGTCTCACAGACACACACACCAAAGTGTTTTTTTTTTTTTTTTTATGTAGCACAAACAATGTTTTTCCCCTTTAGTTTGTGTAGTTTATTTTTAATACGTCCACAGTTGTTCCCCAAGTTCCTCTACCCTCTCAGTGCAGGTCACAGCCACACATACATACACACACACACACCTCCACCAAAGTAGGTAGGCAAGCAGCTACTAGGTTTTTTTATTTTCTGTATAGCACAAAACATGTTTTTCCTTTCCCCTTTTGTATAGTTTTATTTATTTCTAATATATCTGCAATTGTTGTTCTCCATGTTCCTCTGCCCTCTCAGGGCACTAGGGCATGCATTCAGTCTCACAGCCACATGCACACACCTCCACCAAAGAAGCTAGGTTTATTTTATTTATTTTTTTTTTTAGCTCAAAAGTATTTTTCAGTGTGTGGTTTAGTTTATTTCTAGTGAGGCCGACTCCTCCTCACTTGCTCTTGTTCCCCAAGTTCCTCTGCCCTCTCCTCTCAGACTCGGTCTTTTTCTTGTATAAAATAAATCCCTTTAACCCAGGTTTTAGCTGATCCCGAGAAGGTCCTCTGCCTTCAGTACAACTCACTACCCACTACAGTAGGGCTGCTTGGTCTCAAAGCCACCACACACAGTCACATATCCACTTCCACCACTTTACTAACAAGTGAGATTTTCTTATTATTAGTAATAAAAAATGCTTAATAATATACTAGGTTTTTAATTGTTTTACTTAGTTTCTTCATTTTTCCATTAAAGATTCTCTGTCTCTCTGCCCTTCCAGGACCACCATGCAAACACTTTCTCTAACCCTCTTAGGACAGAAATGCTCTTAGTTTAATTACTGGGTTGTTTTGTTGTAGTGATCAGACTCACTGGCCTGGGTATCATGAGACCAAAGGCTAAAATCACACTTAAGCCAAATACTCACTGCATGACTTTGAACAAATCACTTAGCCTCTCAGTGCTCCAGTCTACCAAGTTGCAGAAATGGATAGAAGCAGATGTTGCATCTCAGCTGGTCTAATCCTGGATAAACTGCACTCCTCGCAACTTCATTTCTTGCAAATCAGGGGCAGAGTTGAAAATAATAAGGGACAAATGACTAAAATCAGGGACAAATCTCATAAAAAGGAAATATCTGCTCAAGAAGCCAGCTATATTATGGGGCTTGGTGCAAAAAGCATTTTGTGAAGGAGAACAGGACAGACTGTAGCAATAATGTAAACTTTAATTATCAAAGAACTCTACTTTTGAGCACAATGACAGTAGTGTATTATTGTTTGCCAGGATTTTATTCTCTCAATAACCTGGCAGCCACGATGAGGGGGGTGTCTGCCTACTACTTGCTGGGGCATCCTCTACTTTTTTATGGGTTGGGGGTGTAGGGGGTGGAATATCCTGTCATGTATTGTTCCACATATTTGGCAGTGGTTACAAACATCTATGATCTGCCACATTTGTATTTCCATTCTCAGAATGTAAACGCAGACATTTATATTGTACTTCTACAGGCAGTTACACAACATGTTAGGTAGGCTCTGCACCAGTTCCAGGAAAGTTGAGACTGCAACAAGGGCTAGGCTAGGTTTGCGTGCTGTACAGCACCATTCAGTGACCCTAGAGCTAGCTCCCTCCCCCTCCTCTGTGCTGCCTGACTCAGCCTGCTCATATTTCAACCCTTCTCCTCCCACAACAGCATTAGGAAGCTGCTTGCAGTTCACATACTCTTCCCGCTGTTTATCACCCTCTCATTCTCCTGTTTGTCTGTTTACTCAGTTCCCTACCTCTCTTCGTATGCACTAGCTATAAGTCTCCAGTTTCAGCTCTTTTCATGTATCTTTTGCTCTCTCCAGCAACTTATTTTAATATTACAACACCCCCTTCCTTTGCTGCTCTCACTAACTCATCCCCAATTTCGGTCCTGTGTGTGGTTTACTCATTGCGATCCAGACCTTGTCTTTTCACATGTCCTTGCTCTGCAGCTCTGCTCTCATCTCTCTCTCACTCCAGCAATGTAGTTTGTATATTTCACTCCCCATTTTCTCCTGTTGTGGATTCCTCGGCTTCAGTTTCTGTCCGTACTCACTACGGAGCTCCGTACTCACTGCTGCCTCTGACACAAGGAGCCAACGCAAGCGCCGCTGACCTGCAAATTCTTAAAGCAGCAGGCGCCAATATTCAAAACAGAAGCGCAAATTAGCGCTCAGTGCCCCCTTATTTCAAGTACCCAGTTAAACTGTGACCATCAGGTGACATACTCTACTCCAGCAGTCGATCAGCAATTCAAACGGAGTGCCATCTAGCGGTTCTGGGATGGGAAGCAGGTAAAATGTATATTAGAGAAAAGATGCAGGTTTGGTAGTCCATGGGACAAGCAGCATGTGACAAACTGCTTGTCCCCAGTTGAAAAATGGTTGTCCGGGACGTCGGGCTATGGAATTTGTCAAGCCCTGCATTCCAATCTGTTTTCTGTCTTGAGCACAGTATGTAACAGCCTCAGACAACCTGTTCCACCAAGAGATTAGGGACAGCCTATTTTTAAACATTCTTTGTTCCCTTTCTGTCACTGGCTTCCTGGAACTCTCTCCAGAGTGGTCGCTCGGTCTGGCCTTACTTCTGCCCACCTGAAGCCTCCAGCCCTGCCAGGTATGGGCCTGTCCCAACCCCACTGCACTTGACCGCCCGCCCCCCCAGGGCAGGGCTACTGACTCCTCCCTGGCACTCTATCTGGAAATCTAGTGGAGCAGCCAGGGCAGGGAGGAAGTCACGAAGCAGGCTGGAAGACCCTACATTGGGTGTGGGGGCTGATCATTGGACCCTCCTTCATCCTCTAGGAGCCAGGGCATCTTTCGTTTTCTGGTCCACCCCCCCAACGCGGGACGTGCAATGCCATTCAGTGCACAGCGTGTGTGCTTCCGCACATGTCCACAGGACAGCCGTCCAAAATTCTCCCTGCTTGTTGGTCCCCAACTGCAGTGCACCCAGTCTCCAGCTAGCATCGCAGGACAAGAAACAACCTCTCTCCGAGGAGAGGAAGGCAGTCCATCAGATGCTCAATCCTCACCACCAAGGCTGACCCCTGGATCCCCGGTCTCATTCCCGAACCCGGGTCACCGGCATTTTTTGACAAAAGAAATGGCATTTTTAATGGTAAAATAGAGAATTGATCTGCTGATGGTCAGTGGGCTAGTAAATGGATCGCCCTGGCTAGTGACACAAACGCTGGACAGCCAGTGTTAAATTGGACTGCCTGAGTTACCTGTGGGATTGTATAAGTAACTGTATTTTATTTAAACAATCGCTCCTGAAAAGAAGTCTTGCTGCTCTAAAAGAAATAAGTAGATGCAGAGTGGCAGCTGTTGGCGCTACTGGCACCAAAAACAGAGTGAGAGTGGAGAGTGAGTGACCGAGCATCGGTCCCACAGCAGAGCACGGTGCACTCAGTAAGGAATCCTAGGATTGCCTCAGGCAGCCATCTCATTCTGTAGTCAAACAGAAAATGGACTTCAGCCTGCAAGGATGGGTTTGCTTCATGCAGGATCAACCAGATAAACACTTCCCTCATAATTTAGTTGGCAAGGTGAAAAGCTCCAGGAAAAGTGAAAATTAGGGACTGGCTGTCAGAAATAAATAAAAAACAATATAATGAAGAGTAGATACTGAGGATTGGGGCTCACGGAGTCCCCACATTGATTGTTTAAAAAATATAGAGAATCCAAAACGGAGCATTTTGAAGCTAAGGGCAGTCAGAACATGAAGCACAAAGCTAGAAACACATTGTACATATTTAGCAACGTGCTGCCTGTCACAAACTCATTCAGCAGGTCAGGCCCTCTGCTCCCACAGTGCCAACCTAAGAGCTCAATAGTGTGAATAGGTAACAGACTGAGTAACCCTCCTGTCTGCTTCTGGATCTGAATCACCTTTAGTCTCAAGTTCTGGGGGGATTCAAACTGTGCACCTTATGCTAGCATACCCAATGTACAGGCTCAGATATGCACCCTCTTTGGGGACTGCAGTACAATCTTTCGCCAGGGGCACCAAGCCAGGCTTCAAAAAATTAACCCTTAAAACTCTATAAAAGACCTTAGGTATATTCTTACCTTTTCCCAGTTCAGTAACACCATCAAGCTTTTGAACAGTTTTTGTCAGTCTTAACCCTCTATACGTCACATGCAAAAAAGAACTGGCAGATACACAGGCAGTTTTTCAAAATAAAGGGTACTTTACTAAAAGATGATAAAAAATTTAACCACAGAACAATATATCAAAGAGCATACAATCACTTAAAAGAACAAGGGAAGATTACAAAACAAAAAGTCCTACCACAATACAGTTAGACTTTTTCTATCTAATGTTTTACCTCTAAGTGCTTATCAGAGAGATGTGTCTTTCTAGAGTCCCCAAATAATATAACCTATTCCCTAGTTACAATGATAGATACATTTCAATTCCATCTCCCCAGCCCCTTGGTGAGTCATCTAGCTCCTCTTTTTTAGAATTAAAAAAATACAAACAATTATTTCCTGTCAGGAGATATATTAAATAATGTGACATCAGCAAAAACTCATTTGCCAAATTATGAGTCTTTGATCAGCCAGTTCCTTTGAAGATTTCCAACCCTGCAACCCTTCACCTAGGTGTGATATAGCCAAGTCCTGTCCTGTAATAAAATGTATATTTAGCTGCCCAACTTCAAAGCATGTCATAAAAAGGCCATAAATGCAATTTCTCGAGGAAGTTAATTACATTACAGAGATCTCCTGGTCAATTTAATATATCCTGTAGCTTCAGTGAAACCTGCTTGGGGGGGGGGTCACCCATGGAAGCACAAAGCACAAGCTGTCTTATGTGAGACAATCACATACTATATTTTTATATTACAAATATCAATCCTCCCCACCTAGACTGAATTTGTGGGCTCTGTCCCCTGCATGGGATGAGCTTCCCAAGTCAGTTCACTCCTCATATAGACACAAGCCATCTGTGTTTTGATTGGTTGCTCCAGCCCTATGTAAGATCGTCATGTCATACCCTTGCAAGGCAAGACTCCAACTTAATAGTCTACCACTAGTTTTTCCCATTTGTGTCAGCCAAACCAGGGGGTTGTGGTCAGTGTGTACCTCAAAATGCTGCCCATATAAGTATGGCTCTAACTTCTTTAGGGCCCACACTATGTCAAGACACTTTTTTTCCACAGTAGAGTAAGCCTGCTCCCTGGGAAGTAACTTTTTACTCAGGTACACTACTGACTCAGTACTGCACCAATATCCATGGCTGAGGCATCAGTCTGGACTATAAAGGGTCAGCTATAGTCAGGACTTGTCAATACAGGAGCACTGCATAGTGCCTCCCTCAGTCTGGTAAAGGCTTTTTTCACAGGCTGGTCCCCAGGTAATTTTCTTAGGCATCTTTTTACTAGGTCAGATGGGGAGCAGCCAGGGCACTGTAATTGGGTAAAAATTTCCTATAGTACCCTGCTGTCCCTAGAAAACTCCTGACCTGTTTCTGGTCTGGGCCATGCCTTGATCACCTCTATTTTTACTTGGTTAGGATGGAGCTGTCCCTGGCCTACAACATGCCCGAGGTATGCCACTTCAGCCATAACCACCTGGCACTTCTCAGCTCTGTATCCTGCCCAGCACTTCCCTAAGGTGGGATAGGTGTTCCTCCCAGCTGGCACTAAAGGTGGCAATGTCATCCAGGTACGCCATGGTGTACTCCTCGGCACCATTTAACACCTCGTTCACCAACCTTTGGAAAGTGGCCGGGGGCATTCTTCATTCTGAAAGGCATTACTTTAAATTCAAATATGCCTATCGGAATGATGAAGGCCAGCCTCTCCCTAGCTCTGTCAGTTAACTCTACCTGCCGATACCCCTTTGTCAGGTCAATAGTCATGAGGTATGTCGCTCCTATCAACTTGTCCAGGAGTTCATCCATGGCATGGGGTGGACATCTGACTTTGTGACTGCATTCAGTCTACAATAGTCCACACAGAAACAAGTAGAGCCATCTGGCTTGGGCACAAGGACTATGGGTGAGGCCCAGGGGCTGTGGGATCTCTGGATTACCCCTAAATCAAGCATTTCCTTCACCTCCCCTCCTAATGTCCTTTTGGACAGCCTCTGGCACCCGATATACTGTCTGCTGCATGGGCGTCTGTGTCCCTGTCTCTACATCGTGTGTCACTAAGGGGGTTAGTCCAGGCTTGGCACTAAACAGTGGGGCAAAGTCTGCTAAAACCTCCCTTACTTCCTGGATCTTGTCCGGGGCCAGCTGGGAAGACAATTTAACTGCCTCCACAGAGGACTCCCACTTGCTTTCTTCCAGCAAGTCCAGAAGGGGGTCTCCTTCATCTGTCCCTTCCCCAGGACTACATACTGCAAACACCATGTCAGCCCTATTAGCATATGGCTTCATCATGTTGGCATGGTACATTCTTTCTGTCTGTCTTCTGTCAGGTAATTCTATGATATAGTTCACATCATTTACCTTTCTAACTACTTTGTATGGGCCTGCCCACTCAGCCTGCAGCTTGTCTTTCCGGACCGGGATAAGGACCATAACTTCCTGACCAACCGTGTACGAGTGAGCTCTGGCTCTGCGGTTGTACCACACTTTTTGTTTCTGTTGGGCAGCTGCCAGGTTGCTCTGGGCTGTCCCCATAAGCTCCTTCAGCCTTTCCCTAAACATAAGGATGTAATCCACTATGGGAGTTCTCTGGGTGATGTGCTTGCCTTCCCAGTCCTCCCGGATCAAGTCTAGGGGCCCACGTACCCAGCATCCATATAAGAGCTCAAAGGGGGAAAACCCTGTTGACTCTTGGGGTACCTTCCTGTATGCAAACAACAGGTGGGGAAGGTATTTCTCCCAGTCCCTCCCATGCTGTTCAGTAAACGCTAGGAGCATTGACTTCAGGGTACCGTTAAATATTTCCACAAGCCCATTGACTTGCGGGTGATAAGGTGTCATGCACCTCTGCACCACTCCACACTTCTCCCACAAACATTTCATCAGGTCTGACATGAAGGAACCCCCTCAATCGGTGATTACCTCCTGCGGAGACCCAACACGGGAGAAAATCCCAAGTAAGGCATCTGCCACTTTGTCTGTCCTCAGTGAGGATAGGGCGACTGCCTCTGGATACCGGGTGGCATAATTCACCACAGTCAGGATGAACCTCTTTCTGGAGGAGCTGGGGTTATTTAGAGGCCACACAATATCCATTCCCACCCTCTGGAATGGCTCCTCTACTATGGGCAATGGAATTAGGGCGGCTTAGGTTTTCTTCCCCACTTTCCCTATTTCTTGGCACCGGTGACAAGACCTGCAATACCCCTTCACCTGCTGGGTGAAGTTGGGCCAGTAAAAATTCTGGGCCAACTGCTGCGTATTGCGTGCGATTCCCAGATGGCCAGGCAAGGGAATATTGTGTGAAATCTTGAGCAACTGCTCACGGTACACCTATGGAATGACAAGCTACATGCCTATCACCCTTCCCTCTGTCTTCACATCCTGAGCATACATCAGTCCATTTTCCCCAATAAACTTTATGTTTACCGTCACCTCCCTGTGCTCTGCCAGAGTCTGCCTAAGCCCTCAGCTTCTCTAGACTAGAGTCACTTTTCTGAGCAGCTGCAAACTCCTTACACATTCCCAAGGCATGGGACAGGTCCCCTTCAGTCTCTAAACTAGGCTCCCTAGCACTAGCATCAGGGCACTGAGGATCACTGTCATCCCTAACCGCCTCACAATGGGTCACCCCTTCTTCTTCGGAGTAACCCTCCAAAGCTGCATGGTTAACTGCTACTGGGGAAGTTTCTGCCTCCTTTTCATTAGTCTCCATATCAGGAGACACAGGCTGGGGAACCAGCCTCCCAGTGGTTTCCACAATGTCTTCTATGGGGTCTGGGGAACTACAATTTCCCCGTCCCGCTTGGCTATGGGTAACTGCACACACCATCCCCTGTTTGAGATTGTTGCCAAGGATAATGTCAACTGCTAAAATCTTGGCTACACCCACCTGTTGTACAGTGCCCCATGTTTCACCCCTGTCTAGGAGAACACTAGTGAGTGGCAATGTTTTCTCCTCACCAGTGAAGTCTTGTAGAGTTACAAATTCATTGGGTATAAGCTGACCAGGCTCTACCAGATCCTCTTTTACCAATGTCTGGGATGGCCCTGTGTCCCTTAACCTTTGTGTCTGTACACCATTCACCATGACTGGGTGCATGTGTTCCCTCATGTTCACAGGCATGCTTCCAGGGACATATAAACAACCCACTTCTTTCCTAGCCTCATGTTGCGTATTACTCATCCTTTTGCGACACTATCTGGCAATATGCCCAGTTTATTTACAAACCCAATATTTGTTTCTTTTCTCAGAAAAATCTTTTATTTGAAACCTGGAACTAACTGGTTTCGGTGGAGGCAGTGAGGGTTTTAGCTGCCCTGAAGGCGCGCTTTTTCCTTTCTGCGCTGCCATGCCCACCCCATTCACTCTCAGAGCAGGTCTGCTCTTGGCATAGTGGTCCGAGAGTTCAGCAGCCTCTTGCACTGTTTTGGTATCTCGGTCCTCCAACCAGGTTTTCAGCTCTGCTGAGCATGCCCAAAAAAACTGTTCTAACAAAATTGCATTTTTAATTTTATCTACAGAGTTTGCTTCAATTCCCTCCCACCAACATTTTAAACACTGATGTTATTTCATGGCTAGCACCTCGTAGGTCATGTCAGGGCTTTTCCTGAGCTTATGGAATTTAGCACTGTATGCTCCTGCAGTTAAATCAAACATTTTTAAAATTGCAGCTTTAAGTTTGCTGTAATCATTACTGTCCTCATTGTCCATTTGACCCAACGTATCCCGAGCTTTCCTGGTAAGTTGCAAGGATAGCTGGAAGCTCCAGGACCCTCTAGGAGAATATTTGCCTGTATACAAACTTTTTCAAAGGAATTTAAAAAGGCATCCATATCCTCCCCCTCTTTAAATTCAGCTGTCAATTTGGAATTTAATTTGTAATCCAGTCCTGTAGTTCCAGTTAAACCCAAGCCATTTACCTGCTCTGGTGCTGGTGGTTGGAGTCGTAACTTCTCCAGTTCATGTCAACTCTGGTGCTCACGCTCTTCACGGTCCGCCTCTCACTGTTCTTGCTCCCTCTTCTCCTCTGCGGCTTGCTGTTCTCGCTTCTCTTCTCTCTCTCTCTGGAACTCCAACTCCATTTTGCGCAGCTCAGTCTGCAGCCTGATTGCTTCTGGCTCCAGAATGCTGGTGACCTTCCCCTGCTGCTGTGGCCCTTCACTTGCACTGGCCCTGCTGCCCTCCTCACTGGATCTGGACACTGCGCTGGCTGCTGGCCCCTCCATGCCTAAGGTTTGGTCCTTTACAGTCACAGTCTGTGACTCGATGCTCTGGACATCTGCTGCCATCAGGGCATCCATGAGGTTCTGCTTAGTGGTTCTTGCCTTGTGCAGGACTCCTCTGTCCTGGCACAACTGCCTCAAGAAGTCTGCAGTGTACCCGCTGTAGTTGGAAGCCATCTTCTTCCCCAACTATGGCTATGCTAACTTGCACTTTAGAAAAAAATAAAACAGGTAGGAACTTGACTGTAAGCAAAATGATATAGTTCTGTTTTCCTTTTTAAAAATAAATCACTGCCTTATTTTGCAAGTGAGCTGTACAGTATTAAGCTGACACACTGAACAGTTAAAGCTTGTGTTACCAATTTTATCACACCGCTGCTGACCAAATCTGTCAGAAATGCACTCAGCAGGTCAGGCCCTCTGCTCCCACAGTGCCAACCTCAGAGCGCAATAGTGTGAATAGGTAACAGGGTAACCCTCCTGTCTGCTTTTGGGTCCGAATCACCTTCAGTCTCAAGTTCTGGGGGGATTCAAACTGTGCACCTTATGCTAGCATACCTGATGTACAGGCTCAGATACGTACCCTCTTTGGGGATTGCGGTACAATCTTTTGCCAGGGGCACCAAGCCAGGCTTCAAAAAATGAACCCTTAAAACTCTATAAAAGACCTTAGATATACAGTATTCTTACCTTTTCCCAGTTCAGTAACACCATCAAGTTTTTGAACAGTTTTTGTCAGACTTAACCCTGTATACATCACATGCAAAAAAGAACTGGCAGACACACAGGCAGTCTTTCAAAATAAAGGGTACGTTACTAAAAGATGATAAAAAGATGAAAAATGTAACCACAGAACAATATATCAAAGAGCATACAATCACTTAAAAGAAATGAAAATTACATACTTACTGTAATTCTTGATCTTCTCTTGTATCTTCACCATTCATTACTGCTGGGTGTAAGCTGGAGGCGTACACCCACCACGGGAGTTTTTTTTTCCCCCAGAGGAGTCGGCGCCAATGGCACCACCCCCGAGAGTGACGCATCACGTGATGCGTGAGGAGCGCCGTTGCACACCACAGACTCCTCCTCCATCCCAGTTCTGTTAGCCAGAGAGGCAAAAAAGGGTAAGAAAAAAGAGCGAGGCAAGAGAGCCAAGGGATAGAGAAAGGAAAGGATATAAACTGAAAAAGGAATAAGCTGTTGGAGGACAGAAAAAAGAAGGAAATGCCTACCCTAAGGGATCACAGGGCCTCACTTCTGGGGTGGCTCCAAGGGAGGAACAGATAAAGAAAAGGAGAAAAGGGAGGAAGAAGAAGAAGAAGAGAGGGAAGAGAACAAGAGATGTTGGGAGGGGAGAACTCTGCCCATTGAGATATTGGTTTAAAGGTTTTAAGCTCAGAATCAAAAACAAGGGAGCAAGGATCCCATTTGATAGGACTGAAGAGAAGGTTCAACTGAACCGCTTGCACAGATTGGACACAAAGGGCAGATTCTCTAACCTCCTGTCATCCTAACCCCTAAAAATCTAGCTAAGAGCTCACAGACTGCCAAGGCAGAAATTCTTTTCCGGAGAGAGAGCGCCCAACTAGGAAGGGGAAAAGAAGCCCACTAGCACCTTGTTAAGTGCTAACACAGATGTGTGTGGGGAGGAGGTGAGCTCTACAGATGGCACCCCTTACGTAAAGGATAGAGTGGCAACTCAATTGGACTCCCCGAAGGCAAGGCAAGAACATCAGCTCAAGGTAATTGAAGTGCCAGGACAGCACCAGCCAGCAGAAGCTGACACAATAGGAGATTAAGACCTGCCAGAGGGAACTTGGAAAAAGGGAACCAAGCCATTGGAGGGACGGTCTCTTTAACTGTGAATTGAACAACATGGCTAAGAAAGAGCCAAGAGGTCACCACTAGGGGTAATCAGAAAGATTTCCCTCAGGACAGAAAAGAATCCTACTTATTCCCCCTTACCTTCAGGAAAAGGGATCCATCCAGAGGAGAATGGAAAAATCAGGACAGTTTTTTTTTTTGGCTTAAAGGCCAACAAGGAAGAGGAAAGGAACGAGCAGGGAGGGGGAGATGCTGAAGTAGGAGGCCCTGAGGGGAAGGTGGGTGGGAATCAGTAATGAATGGTGAAGATACAAGAGAAGATCAAGAATTATGGTAGGTACATAATTTCCATATCTTCCCTTGTCAATTTTCACCATTCATTACTGATAGGTGAGGACCAAGCCCCCCCCTCCCCAAAGGGGGCCTGGATAGACCCTGAGGGAACAGATCCCTCAGCCTCCTACTGGTGGAAAGCAGGAGGGGGAGACCCTAACCAGTAGACTGGGTCAGTCTTAGGTTGGCGAGGACGAGGGGGTGTCCCCCATGGGGGCGGAGGGAGGGTGCCCCTGAAGAAGCCTCCTCACCCTGCAGGAGAACAAGTGGGTCCCCCAGAAGGCAGAGGCAGTCACCCTATGCAGGGCAATGGGTGACAGTCTGGAGAGACGACGCCATGCCATCTGCCTAATGCAGATCGCTGTCCCTGCAAGTCTGGATGCCACCTTATTGGTGTCGCAGGATGCCCTCGCTTGGTGCCTTGCAAGCTCCAGACCTTACGCAGAGAGGGCAATGGCTTGCCTAGACTGCTCTGTGTCAGGCAGAGATGCTAGGACCTGAGACAGCATCGACCACAGATGCCTGTTGTAAGCAGCGTGGTGTGCCTGATGTGAACTTATACACATGACTTGAAGAGAAAACCCTTCGTCCCCACCGGTCGAATTCAGCCGAATCCGGATCCAGGGGTCTGCAGTGTGCCAGGCGTCGAGGCCTGGAAGGAGTGTCTAGGGACATGAAGCCCGAAGGTGGGTGAGGCAGAGAACCTAGAGACTCACGGGGGTACAATACCATCTCCTGCAGTATGCCGGGGCTGGAGAAGGAGTGGCTGGAGACTGCCAGGTGCGGATAGATGCTTCCTGGAAAGGGATCAGCCAGAAAGGCACCACCAGGTGGCGAGCACTGAATTCGCTAAGGAATGCACGCGTCTGCCACTCGGTATTGTCCCTACGGATGTAGGAGATATGAAGCTCTGAAACCAGCCTCGAAAGGAACCGCTGATAGTTAGTGAAATCAACATCAGAGGAAAGGTGGACAGAAAGTTTCTCTTCCTCAGAAGAGGAAGCTGAGGAGGGAGTGGAGCTTGAACATTCAGAGGACTCCTGAGGTGGAGGGGACAGGCGGAAAACCTGCTCATCCATGACCCTGACATAAGATGGGAAGGCTGCCGCAGTAGCTCTGAAAGTCTCCCAAGTTAACAGTCCCATGGAACCCACATGGCCTGGGAGAGAGGGTGGTGGTTGCAGAGGGATGGGCGAAGGGCATCTAAAAACATGTGCCTGGTCTCTGCCAGGGCTCTGAGATCCAGGGAGTGACACTGCCAGGATTGGGGACCCTGAGATCATGCTGGGTTGTGAAAAGGAAAGAGAGGAAGGCAAACCCAGAAAGTGCCCAGAAGAGGAATCTCCCCTGTGACACACCTGGGAATGCATGAGTCCAGAAGGGCAACCCTCAGAACCACCACTAGAAGGAGCTTTGGAGACCTTGAGAGAAATGTGAGAATCAGTGCTGTGACTCCTCCCCACATCCCACAGGGCAGTGGGGATGCATCGCCGCTCCTCACCCCAACCTCTCAATCCATCGGACTCCGAAGCAGCCCTCTTCCTCGATGTCAGTGGGGGAGGTCCCTGGTGAGCAAGCCCCTGAAGGGAACCCAATGGCAGGGTCCTCCACCCTCTCCCGAAGGACCCCAGCAGCACCAAAGATGGCAGCTGCTCGGGACCTCCGAGAAGAGGGCATCCCCTCTCGATCTCCTGAAGGGTCCACCGCAGAAGACTCCAGGACACCCCTAACTGTGGAATCCTCAGGGCTAACCAACTTCGAGGACTCGGGGAGAGGAACACTGGATTGCCTGGCGCTACGGCCTATAGGAGGTTCCCAGTCAGAAGACTCAGGTCGCCAGACCGGGTCCCCTCCGGAGAGGGGTCGAGCAGAGTAGACTCCAGCGAGGCGACCGCAGGAACCTCACCCAAAACAGAACCAGGCTTGGCACCGCTGAAGGCCATAATGCCAACTGCGCCACTGGAGTCGACCGTACTGCCATCAGCACCGGGAACCCCAGTGGCACCGTGAACAGCGCTGCCTGAGTCACCGCACCGCATGGTGCCAAGACCCAAAACAGCACCAAATGCACCACCCAAGTCCCCGGCACCATGGATGGTGCTGGAACCCAAAGCAGCACCACCAACGGCGCCGCCCAAGTCCCTGGCACCACGGATAGCACCGGACCCCACAGCAGCATCGCTAGACAATATCGAGGGTCCACCAGAGCCGGGCCCTGCAACCGGGGGCTGTGACACTGGGGGAGCCTGCACCTTCAAGGAGGTGACTGCCGGGATGGTGCAGATGGTGCGACCCTGGAAGGGATCACACCATTCTTCCAGTGCCAAAGAAGAAACCTCCTCCTTAGTAAGGCTAGAAGTGAAGGAGGTTCCCTCCTCGCCGGGCCATATAGACCTGGGAGGGGACCCGGAAGAAGGGTCGAGAAATCTGGCCTGGGAAGCCTGCGGGCGACGTCGTTCTCCGAAAGTTGGCGGAACCCTTCCAACTTTAAATGTGCGGATTTCTAACACACGGCAATCCATGGAGAAACAGGCGTCGCAGTCATCCATATCATGGTAGGGTCCCAGGCACCGCAGACAAACATCACATGCCGGTCCGTGTTGGAAAACTGCCGGCTGCAGGGGCACCGATGCATAGGGGCACAGCTCACCTTAGACTTACGTTTTGCCTCTGAACCTGACATGATGCAAAAATAACAATTTAAACAGCAAAGCTCCCAGTGTTGTCAAAAACAAAATAAAAGGAATGGTCTTACCAGCAGACGACGTCGGGAAATTAACCAGGATGAAGCAGCAGCACCGAAAATCGTCATTACGGCCTGGTAAGGTACTAACACTATTACTCCGTGCAGCGGTGCAGCCTCTATGGTGGGAAAACAGAACTGGGATGGAGGAGGAGGTCTGTGGCGCCTAATGGCCACACCCCCTTGTGCATCACGCAATGGTCACGTCACGGTGGCGCATACCGCCACTCTCTGAAAAAAAAAGAACTCCCATGGCAGGTGTGCACCTCCAGCTTACACCCAGCTGTAATGAATGGTGAAGATTGACAAGGAAAGATTACAAAACAAAAACTCCTACCACAATACAGTTAGACTTTTTCTATCTAATGTGTCACCTCTAAGTGCTTATCAGAGAGATGTGTCTTTCTAGAGTCCCCAAATAATGTACCCTTTTCCCCAGTTACAAGGATACATTTCAACTCTATCTCCCTACCCCCTTGGTGAGTCAGCTAGCTCCTCCTTTTTAGAATTAAAAAAATACAAAGAATGATTTCCTGTCAGGAGATATATCAAATAATGTGACATCAGCAAATACTCATTTTCCCAAATGAAGAGTCGTTGATCAGCCAGTTCCTTTGAAGATTTACAACCCTGCAATCCCACACCTAGGTGTGAGATAGCCAGGTCCTGTCCTGTAATAAAATGTATATTTAGCTTCCCAACTTCAAAGCATGTCATAAACATGCCATAAAATGCAATTTCTCAAGGAAGTTAATTACATTACAGAGATCTCCTGGTCAATGTAATATATCCTGTAGCTTCCTTGAAACCTGGTTGAGGGGGGGGTCACCCATGGAAGCACAAAGCACAGGTTGTCTTATGTGAGACAATCACATACTATATTTTTATATTACAAATATCATACAACAATCATAACCAGCAGGCTAAGCGTCACATTAAGCCAATTTTTAATGAAAATGAAGCTTGGCACACATGTCTGGAACAGTGTCCTACACATGGGAAACACAGTTTGAGGTGTGTAGAATTTAAAATAAGAGTGTCGCTAACCTTTTAAGGGCGAGTGGTCTTTGGTGAAGCTGCTCCACAGTGGCAGTTACACTGGAGGTGGAGCTTAGCGTGAGAAATGCATAACTAATGTCTGACAGAAAAAAACTTGTGACCAGCACAATTAAAGGGGGAAATGACTATTCTGACAGGAAAAAGCATAGGAAAGTGTTCAGAAGTCATTATTGAAGTGCTTATTGTTAAAATAATAGAAGTCTCAGTGACTCTGCTTTCCTAGGGGCTAGTGTGAACAGAAAAAATCCAGCAGAAAGCTTAGGAAGTCATCTGTCCAACCATTATAGTGAGAAAGTGTTTGACCCTTGAGAAAATGTTCATTTTGAGTGACAAAATATGAAAATGATGTACTTACCGTAATTCTTGATCTGTGTATCTTCACCATTCATCACTAGTGGGTTCTGGCCAGAGGATCAGGACCCCATGGGAGCTTTCTGTTTTTTGGTAAAGGGGAGGAGATGACATTGAGATGCCGCCACCCTCGAGCCGATGCATTGCGTGGTGCTCGCAGGTTGGCCAGCAACTGACGCCAACTCCTCCTCAGTCCCAGTTCTGCATGCCGGAGAGTAGTTAGGAAAGAAGAGAGGGGGCGGGGCAATGGAGCCCGAGGGTTAGAAAAAGGAAAGGATATAAAAACCGAGGAAGGAATAATGCCAGGTAAGAGGACAGAAAGAAGAAAAAGCCTAGGGGTCTGGAACAGGGGGCTCCAACCTCTGGGCAAGCAAGGCAGGGATACAGTAAGACAAGGAGAATGAAAGTAGAACAGAGGGAAGAGAGGAGAGAGACTGTACGTCACTCGCAAGGTTCCAGAGGACTGCCCGAAGGCTGAAGAATGACACCACTGCTTTTAAGCCATATTTCTTCTCTCCAAGAAGGGAGCAGAGAAGAAACCCTCTAATTTAAAATTATCCAGAAGGAAAGGCTGACTTGGAGCCCAGGAGAGGTAAGGCAGGGCACCAATTCCAAGGAGTCCTCACTGGAATCCAAGAAGAGTAGCAAGCTAATGTCTCCCCCTCTTGTCTTTTTTTTTTTTAACTGTCTTTATCCTCCTGTGGCAGGTCCTCCCTCATCGTTCACCAACCTACCGGACTCGGGGTCTTTTGGGGGCTTGTAGCACCATGTGCGTCTCTGCAGATCCCCTGAGCCAGTCTGGAGGTATCATCTTTGGTGGACCCCCACTTTTTTCCTCCGTTTTCTCCCATGGACCTACATCTACTCCTGAGACCCCCGTAAGTGGTAGCGCATGCACGTGGAGGCACACATGCGTATCACAGCTCCAGATGGGGTCTCCTCCACCCTCCCCCGAACGGTCTAACGCTGAAGGTCTTCAGAGAGGCTCTGCTTCTCTGGCCTCCACCAGAGGGCGGCCAAGCTCTGAAGTACCTGCTATGCCTATCCTGAGGTATAGGGCCACCAGTCAGCAGCCAGCTCTAGTCCTCTCCCTCCCCCCAAGCCAACTTCTTATGACCCAAGCTCATTCCCAAACCTGGGTCGCCGGCATGGCGAGAGGTGTGGCGTCCAGCACCTCAACCTTCTGCGCCACCAGGCTAGCACTCCCCCTCTTGTCTTAAGAATATCCTGGAATGGAGACAGGACCCAACCTGAAGCAGGGTCTTCCTGACAAAAATAAGCCTCCCAAAAGGTTTTAGAGCAGTGTCACCTCTGAAGGAGGAGAGACGATGCCAGGGGAGGATTATTTTTAAAGGGCATGAATGTGATTCCCCTGAGGGGAACCCTGCAAGGGAAGGCTGCTTAAAGCAGCAGTTAGAAAAGGAAAGAAGGGATCACTGGGGCCCCACCAAAACTGCACTAAAGAGAACCCCTAGGGTTTTAGATTAAAGCAGATCCAAGGACAATTCCGATCAAAGGAGGAGGATCCCATCAGGATGGCAAGGAGACCCCGGTGACCTCTAACAAAGAGGGTTGCCTCCCTACTTGTCTTCCTCAAGACATCCCCGACACCCTCAGAAGAGGAGTGGAGCCAAGAGGTATCAGAAGAAGGACCACAAGGGTCACAATTTGAAGAAAACAAACAGGGAGGAGGCACTGCCCAGAGAACCAAGAGGGAAAGAAGGGCGGGAAGCAGTGATGAATGGTGAAGATACACAGAAAGATCAAGAATTACAGTAAATACGTAACTTTCATATCTTATCTGTGTCAGTCTTCACCATTCATCACTGGTGGGAGATTACCAAGCCTCTGAAGGGGACCTGGAACTTCCCTGAGGGATGGAGGTCCCTCAGCCTCCTGTGAGGGAGACACTGGAGAGGGGGAAACCCTCCCAGGCCTAATTAAGCCTGAGATCAGTCTGGATGAGGCGGGGTTCTCCCATGGCTGGCAGAAGGAAGTTGCCCCTGAAGTTCCTGCCTCACCCTGTGGGAAAAAAGGTGGGTTCCCCAGAAAGCGGAGGCAGTCACCCTTCACCGGGCCACAGGTAATAACTGGGATAGATGAAGCTGTGCCATCTGCCTTATGCAGATCGCTGTCCCTGCCAGCCTGGATGCCACCTCATTGGCATCATATGATGTCCTTGCTTGATGCCTTGCAAGCTCCAGGCCCCATGCGGAGAGGGCAATGGCTTGTCTGGTTGCCTCCAAATCCGGCAAAGATACTAGGATTTGTCCTAGTAAGGACCATAAGTGCCTGTTATAGACAGCATGATGGGCCTGATGTGCTGAAAGAGATAGAGAGAGATGTGCCAAAGAAAACACTCTCCGCCCCCAAAACTCAAACTCAGCAGAGTCTGTCTCCGGGGGGTCACTCATGTCTCAGGCGTCTATGCCCAGGAGTATCTAGGAGCATCACGCCTGAAGGAGGGTGAGCGAAGGCTCCTGGAGACCCTAGGGGTGCGCAATACCTGCACTGGCAGTCCCTCAGGGCTGGAGAGAGGGCTGAAGGACTTCTCCAGGTGCGGTATGATGTCTCCCTGAAGGGGAAGGGCCAGGAGGGAACCACCAGGTCAGCTGCACTGAACTTGCTTAAAAAGGCATGCACCGTCCGCTCAGGATTGTGACTTCCTAGTCTAGAAACGTGGAACTCGTTGACCAGTTCCGAAAGGAAGCACTGATAACTGGACAGGTAAGCAGCTGGGGATAGGTGGACGGAGGGATCCTCTCCCTCAAGTGAGGAAGACTATGAGTCCAGAGAGTCAGGCACTGGCTGCACAGGAGAATGGAGGAACACCTCTTCATCCATGGACCTATAATAGACAGGGAATAGTGCAGCCATGGATCTGAACTGTTCCCAGGTCGGGTCCCATAGGAACGGAGTGGTCTGGGAAAGAGGGAGGGGTTGGCAGAGGTAGAGCGGCTAAACACCTCTGAGGAGGAGGGCGACCACTGCCAGGGCTGGGAGACCTAACAGGTGACCTTAAAGCTTGAGAAGATCCATTGATTGAAGCAGTCGAAGGCCATTCAACTGGACTGGAATGGTCAGGACTGAACCCTAAAACAGAATCCCCTCTGAGAGGTGACCGGGGCCGCATAAGCCCAGAAGGGTGGCCCCTAGTCTCTAAAGATGAGATTCCTCCCAGGGAGACTTCAGAGGAAAAAACAGGACCAGTGCTGTGACTCTTACCTGAACCCCTACAGGCTACAAGGGAGGGACGCTGGCCCTGATTCTGTTGTCAGGGCTGCCCCTGCCCTTGGCACCTCTTGCAGTGCCAGGGGGCCGGGCAGCACTGTCGGGGCCTTCGTCGGTGCCGTCCCTGCCCTCAGCGCTGCCTGCGGTACCGCGAAGCTGGATGGCGCCATGACTGGTCCCGGCTCTGGAGCTCTTGTTCGGGCTGGAGCCGTGCCCCCTCTGGATTCTGCTTGCAGAGCTGCTGGGAGAGCTGGCACCGGCTCGGGCACAGTTTTGGTTTCTGGGCCTGTTGGCAAAGATGGCAGTGGCTGCCCTCCTATGGTTTGACACAGGGCCTCGGACTCTACCTCCTCAGAGGTGGAGTCAAGCTCTGAGTCTGACGCATAGTCTGACCCTTTGAGATTGGCTGTTGAGGAGGTTAGCCCAGTAGTCTCCTTAACAAGCCGGAGTCAGACCCCTTCTGAGGTGGGTTCGGTGGCTACCGAGACTAGGGTCAGGGGTACTGACCAGCAGGCAGTGGTGCAGGCCACCATAGCTCTGCAACCTGATCTTGGTGGTTTCACTGACCCCTCAGTAGTGGTACCCCCACCGGTGGTGTGCCTAGATCGCCCGACTTTGGGGCCGATCAGGGCACCTACAGGAGGGAAGGGTACTGTGCCCTGGGTAGCCCCTTTGGGAGCTGCCCAGAGATGCCAGCTACCTAGGCTGGCCCTCTTGAGGAGGAGGGCTCTTTCGGACTCTGAGGGGTTGAGGGGTGTGGGGTTGGCACGTTGGCCTTTTTCAGGGGCCCACCCGGGCTCTGGGAGAAGCCGTAGTGCGGATCTCCGCTCTTCCCCTCGATCTCTTTGAGAGAGTCCCGTTCTTTTGAGGTAGGGGACCGTCCTTCTGGACCTATACGGCCCCGGTCGCCTCACAGGGGGGATTCTTCCAGGCGCAGCCAAGGCAGTACCGAAATGGTTGTTCAGCTGTCGGCTGTGGAGTCTTCCGGGGCACCTTCTTCCATGGGTGCCCACGGTCCACTCGTTAGCCCAGGCGGAGGTCAGCCGACATCTCTTCTCGGCTCTGTCCCCATCCCTCTGCCACACTCTCCTGTGCTCCAAGACATCCTCGGTCCTAGTGGGCCTGTCTCCTGGGAGCAGTTCAGAGCGGTGGCTGCTCAGTTCCCTGCTTACGTTAGGGCAATGGACAGCCAGGTTTTTCAACCTCCCCCCATGCAGCCACCCACTGAACAGCCGGTGCCCTCCAGCTCCTCATCCCCCTCTTCAGGGGGAGAGGAAACTTCTGTCTACATCTCTCCAGCTGCTGATCTCATGGTGTATCAGCGATTCCTTGTGAGGATGTTGGTAGACTTGCACCTTACTCCTTCCACCACCAGCAATCCTGAGCACTCGGCGCATGCCTTTCTAGGTGATTTTGGTGAGGCCACCCTTGTGGTGCCACCCTGGCCTGCTCCCTTTTGGGAGGCGTTGTTGCGTTCCTGGCAGAGGCCCTTCTCTGGAGTTGCTGCCCCAACGGATCTCAGCCAGAGGTATTGTGCACCCCTGGAGTCTCCAGGTTCCTTGCCTCATCCACAGTCTGGATTGACGCAGTTGGACACTCCTGATGGGCTTCGTGCCCTCCACTGTGACCGGCCCCCAGATCAAGACTCCTTGGATTTTGACTTCTGGGGTAGGAGGACTTTCTACTGGGCACGGTTACTTCTTTCTATTTCTGCACATCAGGCCCACTATGCAACCTAAGACAGGTTCTTGTGGTCCAGGCTGGGTCAGTTCCTAGCCTCGTTGCCTGATACGGAGCAAACCAGACAAGCCATTGCACTCTCTGCGGATGGTCTGGAGCTAGCAAGGCACCAAGTGAGGGCATCCTTTGATGCTAACGAGGTAGCTACCAGGGTCATAGGGACAGTGATCTGCACTAGGTGGACGGCATGGCTGCGTCTTTCCTGGTTGTCACCCTTGGCGCAGCGTAGGGTGATTAACTCCGCCCACCAGGGAACCTATCTCTTCTTCCACAGAGCAAGATGGCGCTTGTCGGGGCAACTTCCTTCCCCCTCCAGGGGGACTCCATCTCACTCTCCCCAGTCTCGGGCCTCTGCAGGCCCTGAAGGTCCCCCCCCCCTTAGTGTGTCACCCACTGAGAGCTCAGGGATTTTATCTCTTAGGGTGTAAAAGAAAACCTCCTTTGGGGGGGCTCGGTACTCACCCAACAGTGATAGATAAGATATGAAAATTACGTACCTACCGTAATTATGATCTTTCTGTGTATCTTCACCATTCATCACGATCCCACCCTCCATCCCCTTGGGCCTCAGTCTCTGGGTCCCCCTCCCTCTCTGTGCCCATCTCCCCCTTTCCTTCCTTAGGAGTGGGGTAAAACAGGACACAAAGGGGGACAATGTTCCAGGGAGAGTGGACAGCAAGGGGGGCACTCCTTCTGCACTGCCTTAGCTCCACCCCTGTGGGGTGGGAGTTGTCAGTTGCCCTCCTTTCTCTCCTTCCCCCATGCTCCCTTCCAACTTATTTCCCCTTGTTTAAAAAAAAAAAAGATTTTTCCTTTTTTTCACCAATAATCTCTCCTGAGAGAGTGTTTATTCTCTGTACCCTGTCCTTCTTCCAGAATAGCCGACTCTGCTTATCTGGAGTGTTTGCCAGCTATTCTGTGCATTGAATTCTGGCAGAAAGCCTTTTGCTACTCCTTGCAGTTCCTATACAATCTGGAGACAGACCAGGGTCTGGGATGTACTAACCTTCTCCCCTCTCTTCCTAAATTCTCTACCCACCCTACCTCCCTCTTCCTTTCCAGAGATTGGGGCCCCTCCCAATCCCTTTAGTTTCCGACTCTCTCTCCCTCTCTGTCCTCTCAGTCGTTATTTTTCCTTTAGGTTCATATATCTTTTCCTTTTTCTGTCCCTTGGACTTCCTTGTCCCACCCTCCACTCCTTCCTTTACCTCTTTGGCGACTCAGAACTGGCAGGCAGGCGGGTCGACACAGCTAAGACCAACCCGAGCACCACGGCAGTGCGTCGGCCTTGAGGGCGGCGCTGATGGTACGACCTGCCCATCTGTAAAAAAAAAAGGTTCTCAAGGTCCTGACCTCCGCAGATACCAACAGTGATGAATGGTGAAGATTGATACAGATAAGATCTATGATGATCTGACAGACTAGGCCACTGACGCAGCAAATTCACTCCACACGAGCTCGTGTTCACTCGACGGCGGGAGAAGCAGAACTGGGACTGAGGAGTCGGCGTCAGTTACATGCCAACCCTCGATGTTGGCTCCTCCCCTTTACAAAAAAAAAGCGCTCCCATGGGGTTCTGATTCTCTAGCCAGAACCCACCAATGATGAATGGTGAAGACTGACACAGATAATATAATAGTATTTTAAAATGACCAAAAGTAGAAAAAACAGAGGAAGCCTTAGAATGTTCAGGAGGGCAGTTAAGCTTCAAAACTGAGAATTCCATTGTGGCTTATGCTGCTGCGAAGAGGAATTTGATTGGTGCTAAGCTACTGGACAGGTCAGTGTCCACTCAGCAACCACAAATTTGAATATGCTAATAAGATTTTGGCTATAAAAAGTGTTGCACAGCCAGTGTGCAGTCAGAGCAGGAAGGGCAACCAGCAAGGAAGGCACCCATGTTAAGGGGTGTCGTCTGAAGAGATCTACTGAAGAAAGAAGTCTGACAGAACCAGCTTAGTTTAATTACAGTGTAAGGATAGAGGATCATCTGTATCCCAGAGAAGGGACAGTGCAGGGCAATAAATGAGAGGAGGGCCTAGTGTAGAAAGCTTACATAGAAGTTGATGGCAGATAAGGACCGCAAGGCCCATCCAGTCTGCCCATTTCTTTTTCTACCTTATGAATGTTCCATAGGCCTTTGCTCTGTCAATGGCCTATCTAGTCATACTCATCTGTATTGCTCCCTTATGTCTATCCCATGCCTGTTTGAAGCCCTGCACTGTATTCATATCCACCACTTCCTGAGGTAGGCCATTCCATGCATCCACCACCCTTTCTGTGAAAAAGAACTTCCACAAATTACCCCCTTAATCAGCCTCTCTCTAAACTCATGCTGTGTCCTCTTGTCCTGCTATTTTTCTTATATTGAAACATGTTAGACTCTTTCACCTTGTTAATGCCCTTAAGGTGTTTGTTTCATTCATATCACCTCTCTCCCTCCTTTGCTCTAGGGTATACATATTGAGTTCAGTTAATCTGTCCTCATATGTTTTCTGATGCAGTCTCTGCACCATTTTGGTTGCCCTTCTTTGGACTGCCTCAATTTGGTTAATGTCCTTGTGAAGGTGTGGCCTCCAGTAGTGCATGCAGTACCCCAGATGGGGCCTAACCAGTGTCTTGTAAAAAAGGGATTATTACCTCCCTCTTCTGACTTGTGATACCCCTACTAATACACCCCAACATCCCTATAGCCTTACCTACTGCTTTAGAGGTCTGCTTGGATGATTTCAGGTCTTTGGTGATGATGATGCCCAAGTCTCTTTCTTCCCTTGTGACTGCCAGCAACTCCCCTCCCAGCCTATAGGTGGCTTCAGGGTTTCTCTTCCCTATGTGCATGATCTTGCACTTCTTTGCGTTAAACCCCAGTTGTCACTCTTTTGACCATTTTGTTAATTTATCCACATCTCTTCTCATTTTGCCCACCCCATCTGGATCATCTACTCTGTTGCAGATCTTGGTGTCATCTGCAAACAGACAAACCTTACCCTCCAGTCCATCTGCAATGTCACTGATGAAGATATTGAAAAGGACTGGCCCCAAGACTGATCCCTGAGGTACCCTACTTGTGACTTGCATCTCTTCTGACTGTATACCGTTTACCACCACTCTGTTTTCTGCCCGTCAACCAGTTTGCCACCCAGTTGGCCAACATCTGACCCACCCCGAGCCTATCCAGCTTATTAATCAATCTTCTATGTGAAACAGTATCGAAAGCTTTGCTGAAGTCAAGGTAGGCAACATCAACTGCTCCCCCTTTGTCCACCACTCTGGTTACCCAGTCAAAGAAATCTATGAGACTAGTTTCACAGGACCTTCCTTCTGTAAACCCATGCTGTCTTGGATCCTGTGCTCCTATGGATTCCAGGTGTTGCACTATCCTTTCCTTAAGGAGTGTTCTTCATCTTGCCCACTACTGAGGTAAGACTAACTGGTCTGTAGTTCCCTGCCTCCTCCCTGCTACCACTTGTGAAGCGGGATCACATGAGCCCTTCTCCAGTCTTCTGGGACCTCTCCTGTGCTCAGAGACTCACTAAACAGTTCTGATAATGGCTCTGCTAGTTCCACCCTTAGCTCCTTTAGTACCCTGGGATGTATGCCATCAGATCCCATTGCCTTGTCCACCCTGAGCTTATCAAACTCTTGTAGGACCCTTTCTTTTGTGAAGGGACTAGTGCACACCTTCTTCCCCCCATTGTCCATGGTGCTGAGCTGTGGGCCCTGCCCTACCTTCTGTTTAGTAAGGACAGATGCTTTTACATGGTCCTCCTCCTCCTCACACACACCCTCATCCCCTTTGATCTTAGCAATACCCCCTCTGGACTTTCTCCTTTCACTAATGTATCTATAAAAAGTCGTCATCTTCTTTTACTGTTTGTGCTAGTGTTTCCTCGGTGTGGGCCTTTACCTACCTTACTGCCTTCCCTGCTTCCCTTAGGGAAGTTTGGTATGCCTCCCTATCTTTATCCTGCTGCGTTCCCTTATATTTCCTGAAGGCCAGCCTTTTGGCCCTGACCTTTTCTGTTACTGTGTTTGAGAAACAAAGTGGTTTCCTTCTTCTTTTGCACTTCCTTTTCTCACTAACTCAGTGGGATGTTGCTTCAAGTATTGCATCTTTAATGCTTGCCCACTTTGCCTGTACTCCCTCACCTGTATTTCTTTTTGCCAGGGCTAGCTTAACTCTGTTAACCATCTTACCAAAGTCAGCTCCTCTGAAGTCCCATATTTGTGCCTTGGCATGGGAAGATTTTGTTCTAGCTGCCAAATTGAACCATACCATGTGATGGTCACTGGCACCCAAGTGACCTTCTACCTGGTTGTTGCTTCAAGTGCCTGTTCTTGTGTAACCAGTTTCCTCACAGAAAAAGTCTACAAATCTTAAGAAATCTTCGTTCTCCTCATCACATCTGTAACCTGCTGACTCAAAAGAGGGCCCTCCAACTACATCAAGCTGCACCATCTCTACAAAATTTCTTCGGTCATTTCCAAAGGAGTGCGGTATAGTAAAAACCTTATTGATACAAATTGGGGCATTTTTAAAAACCACAGTGACACTGTTTTACAGAGAATTTACCTCAATCCTTCTGATTTAAAGAGACACTGTCAAAGTGAAGGACTGAACCTGAAGGGACTGAGAGGGGATTCTGTCACAACTTTTAATGTACCAGTATGCAACATTGTTTAATGTCATTACTTAGTGTAAATGTGTCTACAAATGAATGTGTGAAATGTGTTAACTGTTTTAAATGTTTTTTAAAGTATAAGTTACAGTATAGCGAATAGATTTGGATACCAGTGGGTATCTGGCAGAAGGGGTCGGTGGGCTGACTGAGGTAGGTAGGCCTAGTAGTCACTGTATGCCCTTAAGGATTCTGTAACTGGACACCAGGGAGTATTTGGCAGAAGGAGTCGGTGGCAGACTGCTCAGAAGTATGGCCCAGTAGTTACTGATTCCCTTAGTTTTCAAATACAGTGTACACAGCAATTGGATACCAGGGAGGATATCTGGCAGAAGGAGTCAGTGGACTGACTGCTCGGAGGTAAGGCCCAGTAGTCACTGATTGCCTTAGTTCTCAAATACAATGTACACTAACTGGATACAATGTACACTAACTGGATACCAGGGACAGTATCTGGCAGAAGGAGTTGGACTGACTGATCGGAAGTGGACCCAGTAATCACCAATAGCCTTAGTTCTACAGTATAGTAAGCTCAGGGATGAAGGTCTAGGTGGCCGTTTATCCTGGGAAAGTGTGATATCTGGAGGGCTGGTGGGAGGTGAATGCCTGCAGTCTCCGGGGGTAATTTCAAGGTGAATAGTGGGGTCAAGGTACCGTGCTGGGATACATGGGCCTGGATATTCAAACTGCGCTGAAAACTGGCGCAACAGTAGGAGCAAGCGCAAACCAGTTACGCAAATGTGCAACAGGTGCGATATTCAAACATGGAGCAGAGCAAATTGCGCAAGCAACCAACGTCTCAATATCGCACATACTGTGCCATCGCGCAACCAAGAAGGAGAAGCTGAGCCAAAATGCTGCGCTATGGCGCAACCATGGAAGCTCAGCTGAGCATTGCAGAGCTGCCATAGCGCAAGCACAGCCCCCCCCCCAGAGCAATGGAACTGCACATCCAGGGAGGCAGGCTGGGGCCCACCGCCAACCATGCCACACATGGGCACAGGAACTCACTGCAGAACCCACACCACACTGGCACACCCCAAGCACAGCATCACTGGGGGTGGGATGGATGATCCACGTGCCCATGGGGACAAGCCAACTAAAGCACCCCAGCACAACCACTGGCAGGCAGGGTGCCACACAGGGGTTGACAACCACAGTGCACATCAGTCCCCCCCGTACGCACAGCAGAGCGTGCACCGTGCCCCCAAGACACCGCTCATGTGCAGTGACAGGCACTGCAGGAAACACCATGCACCCCCCGTGCCACACGTCAACCCCATGCTGCAGAGAAGCATACCAGCCAGACCCACCCTGTGCACCCAGCAGTGGGTGGCAGCAGATGGCAAGAGCAACAGAAAGGCAATGCTATGCTGGTGATACCTCCCCATGGACACACACACACACACACACACACATATATACCCAGGACCATAGCAGCCCAGATGGCATGTACACCCCTGCAACGGAGCACCCATAGCCAGTTGCAAAGCAGACACCAACACAGCAGTTGTATCAAAATAGAAATGTATATTTCAAAAACAACAGATAAACAATAACAGCTGAAACTATGTACAAGGTGGGGGACGGGTAAAAGGCAGGGGTGTTCAAGGGGGAGGGAATAAAAACTTGGAGAGGGAAGGCAGGGTGAAAGGGATGGGAGAAGTGGGAACGGAATGTGGGCTACGGCCCAGCTGGCTCCTGGTCTTCCCCCTGCTGGCGTCCCCTTCTGTGCCGCCTCCGCCGTTCACCCTGGCGCAGCATGGCCTGCAGGAGCTCCCGGTTGTCAAGTCCAACCTGGGTCAGGCGCCGCAGATCCTGCTGCATGTGTCTCAGCACCCCGAGGCCTAGGAAAATGGGAACACAGTCAATGGCTGAGACTGACCACAACCCTGAACACCACCCAACCTGCAACCCATATAACCCAATGTCCTGCACCTGTGATGGCATGCACCCACCCACAGTGAACATGCACATGGCCATCACAAACAGGCGGCACCAGCTATGCGCACCACCGCCCACACACACTGCCCACGCCAATCACAGTACAAACTAGGCTGTCAAGGATGTGGCAACGTGTGCGATGCCAGTTACACAGCTATGTGCCCAGTGCATGCCTGGACCACCTGTGATGCATACACAGACGGTCGTGATGCTGCACTGTGATGCAGGTCACCTGTGTCATGCCTACATACATGGATACATAGACAGTGTCGGCTGATAAGGGCCTATGGGACACCCAGTCTGGCCATTTGGCCTTGTCACGTTCACTCTGTTGTCCTATAAGTCCGTTCCCCTCACCCTGACCTCCAGAATTCCTTCATGGTTAACCCACGATGCATAAATCTGTAACCAAGTCAGCCCACCACATCCTCTGGCAGGGTGTTCCACTTGTCCACCACCCATTCTGTGAAGAAATACCTTCTCATGTTACCTCTTAAACGAGTCCCTCCAACTGCATCCCATGCCCTCTAGTCCTGGAACATCCCTAGCTTACAAATATTGTTTTCCTGCACTCTGCTCCCCTGTACAATACTTGTATGTCCCCATCATATCCCCACACCCTCCTCCCCTCCCGGGAGTACATGTTCAGTTCCGTCAACCTGTCTGCATAGGACTTGTGATGCAATCCATGCACCATCCATGTCGCCCTCCGTGAACCCTCTCCACCCAGTCCATGTCCATACGCAGGTATGGTCTCCGGAACTGTACACTGTACTCCAGTGTGGGGACTCACTAGTGTTTCGTATAGTGGAACTATGACCTCCCCTTTGGTTGTGTCCAGCATGGTTGGTGGTCTTGCCCCCCCAGCATGCAATAGCATCCATGACGTAATGATACTCACACTCCTCCAGCAGCTCGGTCTGCGCTGCTGCTGCTGCTGTGGCACGACATCCCGCGGCACCGGCCCTGGCATGGCCCACATCACGGGCGGTCGGGTGTCCTCACAATCCGGCCTGTGGGAGACATATGGTGAGACAAACATCAGTGTGACTCAAAGCAGAGTGCCCCCTGCCCCAGTGAGAGTGCCTGCCCACACAGCCATAACCATCCATCACACAGCTGCACACAGTGACACACCTATGCACAGCCACCCAAGCACACACACACCCCTACAGAGAATATAGGTGCATAGATGGTACACTCACGTGGCCTAGGCACCAGGCCCCGCCTGGCACGTGAACACAGCCACGTCAGCAGGTCCGGCTCCCTCCGGCGGAGGTCACTGTACCGGTGCCGGCACTGCTCAGCAGACCGGCCCCGGCCAGTGACCCCCACCAGGTCAGTGGCCACTTGCTGCCACACATGGGTCCTAGGCATGGTGAGGGGGGCCTCATCATACAGTGCCTCACAGTGGGGCTCCACTAGGGCCACCAGGTTGGCCACTTCAAGCGGGCTCCAGGACACCGCCCTCCTCCTAGCCATGGCACCAACTTTACAGCAGGCAATATGGCGCCCCGCTGCGCTGTAACCCCACGTGGAGTTGTTGCGAATAGACCAGCACAGGCTCAATCGCTGTTGAACAAGCGCCGGTCACTTATATGGCGCTGTCACCAGACAGCGCAACAGGGACGCATATATGGCATGTCAACAGCGCCAGGGGTCAGAGGGCACAAAGGTCACGGCAATGACGCAGGCTACGCACAGCGCCATAGGATGTATAGGCATCCTGGCGCGACTGCTAAGCAGAGCACCAGTGCCACAGTGGACTATCACGCAGAAGTGCCACAGCGCCATATAGTGCCCAGTGCTGTAGCGCCACTGGCACAATGGTGGCCAGTGAATCGCTTATCGCGCCAGCAGGTCTGCAGCGCGATAGACGATCGCGAACATGTCTGGGCATGCGCAATGCAGTGTAGCACACAGCCACAAACATGCGCCATCGGCTCAGCGGACCTTCTCGATGCGCTAGCGCTAAATACGCGATATTCAGCCGACATATGCAAATCAGTCGATCAGCCATTCAGCGCGGGGGCGATTAGCATGTCATTAAAGTTGCGCCACACCTCATTTGCATGTGTTGCGCTATAAATATGCGACACTGGGTTGTGGGCCAGATTTGGTTGTTGCAGGTGAGAGGTGAGTTACATGCTGTGTGATGCTCAGGACAATGCCTGCGGCAGGGGTGCTGGAGGATGATATAGGTTGAGGGGCTGAGCATGATGAGGGCACTTAGAAAGGGCAGAGGCACCCTTTCCATCAGTATCTGCCATGCGGAGAGGAAAGGGGGGTTCTGCCCCGGCCGGCAGCTATGCTCATGGGGAAATGCTGTGGACTGCACAGTGACAGGTGTCCACTTCCACCCATACAGATCACCATGACTGACGGGAACCAGGCTGAGGCTGTGGACGGGCGGGAGGAGGAGGCGAACTTCACCACAGCAGAGACTGAGGCCCTCTTCCAGGCCTACCTGGAGGATGAGCCACTTTTGAGTGGGCGGAGGGCACCCTCAGCAGCGGCAGCTGCATGGGAGGGTAGCTCTGGCCGCAACCTGCACGGAAGCCACCAGCGCCCATGCTGGAATGCCGGAAAAGATGGGGACTGACCGCAGGAGGCTGAAGGAGAAGGTGGCAGCCTTCAGGGTGGCACGCTGCCACTGGTGGGGACCACCAGTGGTGTTGCAGCTGACCCGACTGAGGAGACACTGGTCGGCGCATGCAGCCGAGTGCCATTGCTGGTGTTCCAGGTGGAGGATTCCAGACAGGTGGAAGCCCATCACTGCACGGTATGACATGGTGATGTTGTGGGGGCTGTTGTTCACATGCACTCACATGTACTCTCTTTCTGTTTCAGATCCTGTTCGTCTGCAGGAGACGGTGGTGGTGGGTGCTGACAGTGAGGCAGACCTGCTGGACCTGGAGGAGGGACCATCCACCTCCGCCAGCAGCCTGCAGGCACTGCAGCGGCATGCAGGCTGGCCCAACAACTCCGGCGGCAGTGATACGGGTGCAGGGGTACAGCCTGTGTCACAGCAGTCTGGCATGCAGGTATGCCAGCATGCTGTACCCATGGCAAGTGGCACGCACCGCACTATTGATGATAGCAGGCCTGCAATGGCCAGTGTTAGGTGTGTGTCCCACGACGGACACATGGCAGGCCAGCACGCGTGCCCCTGGGCCATCCTGCTCACACCTGTGTACCAGCATGCTGGCACAGTCACAGGCTGTGCCTGTCAGCACCGTGGGGCAGCATCGGTGGCTGAGCAGGTGTCTGGCACTGTTGACAGCACAGGGGTTGAACAGGTGGACCTGGGGCTCAGCAGTTGGAGGCGGCAGCAGCAGTTGCACACCAGGCCTGGGGGACAGCGTCAAGCAGTGGCACTTGTCCACCGCCCTTAGATCCGCCCATACCTGGTCCTGGCCGAACAGCCGCCCACCCCTCAAGGGGTGCTGTGCACCAGGACCGCTCCACACCCTGGGGGTCAGATGCCATTGGGGCACAGTACCCATTGACGTGCCAAGACACCCGCCTGCTGCAGGAGTCGGTCCAGCTGCAGGGGCGGGTTGCAAGGTCCGTGGAGGCACTGTCTGTGTCCGTGGGAGCGGCATGGCAGGGAGTGTGCTCGGGACCGAGCCGAGCTGGTCCTTATGCGGACGGATGTGACGCTGCCATTGACAGGTTGACCCAGGCAGTGGTCTCTGTCAGGCGATTGACACACACTGTCAGGTGCCCCTGTACCACACCCCACACAGTGCGCACTCCACTCCCCGTTCCCGGCGTCGTGCGACACCAGGCCTGTCGACGCCGGGTTCTGCTGTGGGCATCCCGAGCACCCCTGGTGCAAGTTTGTTTGGCGGGATGCAGACCCCTGTGCGGGCAAGGTCGCGGTCACGCACTGGGACCCCTGGTGGTGCACTAGCGCCACCCGATGTGGCCCCTGCTCAGCCTGCCAGTGCTGCTAGGCCACGGCGGGGCCGCCCACGCATCCGTGGTGGCCGTGGGACAGTGCTCCCTGACTGAGCTGTCTCCCAATGCAGGCCCTGTCTGGTGCTGCCCTGTGTGCAATGTGTGTCATGGTGTGCAGTGCACTGCTGGGTGCTCTGCTCACCAAGCTGACACACGGACCACCTGCACACTCTCCCAACTGCTGTCCACAGGTGCGTGTGGATGATGATGCCTGCATTGCACTGTACACTGCAAGGTTGCCCAGGTCCTGACACACGACGTGGGACAGTCCAGGTGGTGGGGTGGTTGGTGGTGCTGTGTGTTGGCGATGTCATTTCCGCAGTGCTGTGCTGCTGCCCTGTATGCTGCCTGGTGTGTGTGTGTCCATATGAGTGCTCACCCCTTCTGATGGTGTGTTGGTATGCCTGGACCCTTCAACTCCCTGACCTTCATGCACGGTGTGTTCCCCTGTGTGCCTGTGGTTTGCGCATGGACAGTGTTGCCTGCACATGTCCCCTTGACTTACCTGTGTTGTGCGTAGTGCTCTTCTGCAATGGTGTCCCGGTGCAGCTGGGCCTGCCGTGTCAGTCGGGGGTCCCTCCATCCTAGGGGGGGCGGCTCATCACCCACATCACTGGCGCCACTGGCGTCCCCATCGCTGTCCCCCTCTTGGACCTGTACGGCTATCCCATGGTCTTTGGCCATGTTGTGCAGGATGCAACAGGCCAGGAATATCCCACAGGCCTTTTGGGGGCTGTACTGTAGGGCTCCGCCGGAGGTGTCCAGGCATCGGAAGCGTGCCTTGAGCATCTCAAACACCCGCTTATGATGTTCCATGTTGCGGCATGTGCTCATTGAAACCGGCTAGCGCGCCAGTCGGGGGTGCCGGTATGGTGTGAGCAGCCAGGGACGGAGGGGTATCCACAGTCACCTGTGTGGAGATAGTGGAGATCAGTGTCAGGTCAGGTCCCTATTGCCCATATCCTTGTGTGCCACTACCATGGCACCTGTGTCATTCCACCCTTGCACAGAGTTTGCATTCCATACATGTGTACTCACCCACTAGATGACCCTGGGGATGTTCCCACTTCGAATCAATGGCACAGTGCAGATTGGTGCCATATGAAGGCATCATGAGCTCCGCCAGGGTGTGTGCACAGACATTGATGATGCGCCCAGTGGCATCACACACCACCTGGCAGTTGACACTAGAAAAGCCCTTCGGTTCCGATAAGCTTGGCCATCGGGGCCAGGTGGCGCGGCGAATGGCCACATGGGTGCAGTCTATGGCCCCTAGCACGCCAGGCATATGTGCTACCCTGTGGAACTCCTGCATGTTTGTTGTACGCCTGCCGCGGGTGTTGGGAAATGGATGTACCGCGAGCGTGAGGCAGCAGTGCGCTGAGGAATTGGGTGAGGATGCGTGACGTGGCCGACTGTGTAATGCCTGTGGTGTCCCCTGTCGGCCTCTGGAAGGTGCCCGTGGCAAGCAGGCACATGCAGGCTGTCACCTTGGTCTCCACGGACAGAGCATGACTCCGTCGGAGGGTGCCTGCATTACATCACTGCACAGCTCACTGAGCCGCCCTGTATTGCCCTGTTCAGGCGGTACCGCCCACAATCTCGACGCCTGTGTACAGCTCGAGCTGATGCGGTACGCCATACTTCTGTCGGGGTACACCGCCGACGGCCTTCTGGCGGCCATGTCCCTGCAGCATGCTGTCTCACCTCTCATTACAGCTTCCATGTGGAAGCTGACACTGTCCATCTCCTGGCTTCTGCCCCCAGCTGCTGTTCCTGTGTTACCCCCACTGCCCCCACTGCTGCTTCCACTGCACCGGCACCCCCACTGGCCTCTCTGTCCTCCAGGACCCACTGTCCCTCTCTGCCCTTCCTGCTCCTGTCTCTCTCTCTCCCCCAGTTTGCGGCCTGCTAGGGTTCTTGCGCTGCTCCCTTGAGCCTTTTTATTTTGGCTCACATCCGGTACTGCGCATCCTCTGGCTGAGCCACTCTTGCGCATTGCGCAAGTGTTCAAATATCGCATTGCGCACTTTATGCATGGACCGGCCCCCTTCGGTTGCGCATCCCTTCATTTCCATTCGCTTGTTGCTCAACATGTTTTCGAGGCTTAACTGGCCCCTTCTGAATATCGCAGAATGGCGTTTTTGGGTTGAGCATGGCGCAACCCTTTTGAATATCCAGGCCATAGAGTATAAGAAAAAGTAATTGATGCATATAAATTGCTGTTTTTGTCTGTTTTTCAATTGTGCCATTTGTGGCTGTAATTGCAAAAATGTCTCTGTTTTTAGTAAACTTTTACCTTTTTGCTCAGCCACCCAAGTGTCAGACTCATTACCCTCCAGTACCATTGGCTCATATTCCTGAAAATCTCCTGGTCAGCAAGGTGCAGATTTCCCAACACTTGGCAGCTGTTAGCAACTCCAGTTGGGGAGGTAAGGTACTGTACTCAGGTAGTACCCAACTGGGAAAGGGTTGTCACAGGGAAGGAACAAAGAATCCTTGATGTCACCTATCTCTATGTGGAATGGTCCCACCTGTGGCCAGAGGTTAATACAGTAGTGGGTGGATCATCACAAGTACGGAGACCATGCTCGTTAAGATATTTAATGACCAGCTGCTGCCCAAAGATAGAGGGGAATGCAGTATTGTTATTCTCTTTGATCTCTCATCGGTATTTGATATGGTGGATTATGAAGTACTGAAGGTTTACCTGGAGGAATACAGGGGACTCACCAGGGCAGCCTTGAAATTGTTTGAGTCAGTCCTGTCCAGCAGATCTCAGCAGGTCATCATGGGATATTTCTCACTGCACCCTGCTTTGGTCAGCTCTGGAGTTCCCTAGGGTTGGATTCTATCCCCCACATTATGCGCAGTATACATATTGGTTTTGGTATGGGTCATTACCAGAGAGTATGCTGTGAATTTCTACTGCTATGCAAATGACACTCAGCTGTATCTGTCCTTTGCACCAGAGAGGTGGGATGCAGCCTGTGTTGAGCCCAAGCCTCTAAAAAAATCTACTTGGATGGTCTATAGCTGGGTGAGGTGGCTGAAGTCTGGGAAAAACTAATTTGTTGCTGGTGGAACTTGCATATCTATTATAGTTTGGCAAATACAGGGTGTGTGTCATATCCACCACCTTCGAATGGAACTACTTTGAGGGCCATGGACAGGGTAAAGAATCTGGGGGTCACCGTGGACTCTAGACTGACATCAGAATATCATGTGCCAGTGGTCATCCACAATGGATTTTTCTAGCCAATATCTACCAGAATAAAGCCTATTTGGCGTACAAGTACCTGGTGACCCTGGTACATGCCTTTATCATGTCAGTATTCGACTGGACTGCTGTGCTCCTCTCTACCTAGGGCTGCCTGGAAAGACAGTGTGTGTGTCACCTATACTTGGTGCAGAATGCTGCAGCTAGGTTAGTTACAGTAACAATAATCAGATCATGTATCTTACCCATGCTGCACAGCCTGCACCGGCGAACTACTAGGTGGCATACCACTTTCAAAAACAGTTTAACTTACAAAGCTCTATGTGAGCTGGGCCCAAGCTATCTAAATGGTCTGTTGCAGAGCCATGGGGAACGCAGAACTCCACTAGCAGAACGCGTGTGGAATGGAGATTCCGCTTCAGATGTGCTTTTTGGAATTTCTTTTTTAATCACGTAAGCTGTAGTTTGTGGAAAACGAACCTGCAGGATACAGTTCCACAGTTAATATTCTGCTTATAGAATTTTAAAACTCTGCTTTCCAATAAAATTCCACGGAATTAGGCAGAATTTCAGGAATTTTGCAGAATTCAGGTAGAAGTAGAATTTGGAAATTCTATACAGCTCTAAATCTCTTGGCCATATATAGCTGGCAGGATAGCCTAGCGGTTAGAGTAACGAGCTGTGAATGAGTTTGGTACATCCAACAGACCTGGGTTTGATTCTCACAACCACCACTAGAATACTGTGGGACTTTGATCAAGTCAATTAACCACCCCACTGCTCCCGGGTCACCACTGAAAACAGGCACTTGTGCCTAGTTAACCTTGCCAGGTTACCACAAGAATAAAATAATAAATACACTTTCAGTGGAGGTCTCTCTGTGTAAGTTCTTATGGATGGCTGAACCCGATAATCTTACTATATGGAAACTTTGCTGTTGCTATCTGAGGCCTGGTCACATCAGACAACTGCACCCAAAGAGAAAAAACAACATACAAACCCAACAATTATCTGTTGACTTCATTGCGGACATGGCTTCATCTTTTTCTAGACCTGTAAGAAAATGTACAATGCAACAGCCAAAACTACAACAGGACTATTTTTCCAAGCCAACCTGTGTTTGCACAGGAGCAGAAGCAGGCAGCAACCAGACAGTCCCTTCCATGCTGCCTTTTCCTCAAGTGTTCCGATTTCATCACCTCCATCTTTTGGTCCAGAGACCAGATCCTGCTCGTGTTTTTTCTGGTTGCTGGAGGGTTCCCAGGCAGGGTTAAGCCAGAATCTATGGATCAACTGAGGCCCTGGAGGAGCGGACAACAGATGCCAACAGTATATGGTAAGTCTAATGAGCAGAAATGATGCACCCTGGGGAGCCTAAGGCAGCAGGAGATGAATAAAGTAGTAGTCAACTCCACTTACGCAGTACACTTTTAGTATGGACAGCCACATAGTATGGACAAAGACTACTTTCCCAAACCAAACACGATAGTGCCTAGAGAGAGAATGTGCCAGAGCCACTTGCTACAACAGCACAGCCAAGTCACACTCCCTCATGAGTCATGAGGCATTAATAACTCACATACCTGATGCTTCTCTCATGCTGATGAGGTGCCAATTAAGATGAACTTCGCTTCTCTTGTTTCCCCTTCACAGTGCAGAGATCAGCAGTGCAACTCGGCAGAATCTGAGTGTGTGTGTGCTGGCTGAATTCCTCTCCCTAGCTCAAGCACGCAGCTGCAGCATGTTGGTGATAAGCTGTGTGTCATCGAAGAAAGAGGGATCAGATCGATCTGATAAACTAAGTAAATGGCAGAAATTTGGCCCGGACACTGGGGAAAGTTTCCAACTCTTTTCACAAAGTGCTTTGGGATATTTAAAAATCATCTGAAGATGAGAGGCATAGTTGAAGCTGACAACAGTCAAAGGTTCACCTAAATTAGAAGCAACTGAAAAATGAACCCTCTAAACACAGATGGAATGCAAAGGAGAAGACCTGGGCTTTTCAGCGGAAAGAAACATCTGATGTCGAGAGGGGAAGAGAGGAGGATATACACCACTGGTGGTGGGAGTAGCTTAGCCCGAGGACATCTGGGGCCCGATATTCAAAAAAGTGCAAAGCAGAGCGCAAAGGTTTGCACTGCACTTTGCAAATGCCTAAAAAACTGAGGATGTTATATTCAGTGGGATAGTGCATCAGCACTATCAGACTGAATATAGGACCATATCAAGTAGCACTGCCCCAGCATGGATCCCTGCTATGCAGAGAATAGACCGGTCAGAGTGCATAGTGCCAGAATGCTAGCTGCAATTTTCAGAGGACCCAAGCAAATGAGCCCACTGGTCCTGCAAGACACTAAGGGGCCATTTGCACGCCCATTATGGGCTAATTTGTGTGGGTAGCTGCTGCAGGTTAGCGCGGCACCCCCCCCCCCCGACTGCCTGGTCCCATAGACGTGTGGAAGTAGCTGGTAACCAGTGGACCCTTCTCCTCACCCTCCGATTGCTGTCCTGTTAATTAGCAACATATTCCTGGTGCCTAGTGGGCCTCGACGGCCCTTGAGTAACTTAACTGATCCCTGTGGTCCAGTGGTTCTCTCCCACCCTTCAATCACCAGCCCATAAGGGCTGTCGGCAATCCCTGGTGCAGAGTGCCCCCTCCCTGCTTCCAACTGTTGTCCCCTGAAGTGCCATCATAAAACCCTAGTGTTCCCCAGTAATCCAACACTGTGTCCCTGGTGTGCAGTGGCCCCACCCACCCGACTGTTGGTCCCGTAAGCTTCTTATAGTGCCATGGTAGCTAGGGTCCTCTCCGCTGATTGCCAGCCCTGTTATTACATCCACAGTCCCGTGACTGGAGATCCCCTTCCTGCCGATCCCGCCCAGACAATCATGGTGACAGCCATTGTCCAATCCCAGAGTCTGGTATGCTGAGGCGTCCTGTAGTGGACAGATTGCACAAAATGCTCTGATGGACCCCCAGCCTCTACGATGACCGATCCTGTACCACTGCAATAGTCCCTGGTGTCTATCCCGCCCCCGAGCACAGCTGGCACCATTTCTCCAGCATACCCAACCCCACCCACTAGAAAGCACCGGTGCCATGGAGAGATATGGCAGTTGGCACAGACATCCTCACACCTCCTCGGCCAGCCGCTGTATGACAAGGCTGGGCTCACTTGTCCTAAGTATTGCATAGGGAGTGCATCTGCCATATGGTATACAGTACAGTGTGATTGGAGGGTGGAAGGGACCACCGGACAACAGGGATGAATTAACTCATTATCGAGCCGGTGACTGGAGGGTGGTGGGCACCACTAGGCACCTGAGACACAATACTAATTAACGATATGGTGATCAGAGGGTGGGGGGTCCAATAGGCACCAGGGATACAGTGCTAATTAATGGGAAGGTGATTAGAGGGTGGGGGCCCACTAGGCACCAGGGATATGTTGCTAATTAATGGGATGGTGATTGTAGGGTGAGGGGACCACTAGGCACCAGGGATCAGTTAACTCATTATTGGTCTGGCAGTTGGAGGGCACACTAGGCACCCAGGATATGCTGCTACTTAACAGAATGGCACTCAGAGGGTGGGGTGGGGCACTAGCCACCTGGAAGCCAGTGTCTTGTACAGGGCTGGGGATCAATTACCGGGGAGGGAGGGGGCAGTGGCCACCAGGAAGCCAATTTATGTTACAGGCCAGGGATCAGGTACTGGGAAGGAACGCCAGGCAAAGGGGTAGATTTTAACATTGTTTTTCTAGCCCAAGACATAATGCAAATTGATTAGGGCTAGTGCAGCTAACTCTTTACTTGTCCGTCTTGACTTCTGCAAGTCTTCCATTGCTGTTAATGAAGCTGCTGCCAAATGGGAGATGGGACGGGGTGGAGTACATATTTTTCTTTGTTGCAGAGTTTTGTGCTGTGTAGTGGGGCATATGCAGTAGAAACGCTGCTTTGGGAAGTGGCAATGTGTTAATGGGAACTAGGGGAGGAGGGAGGAGGCAGAGAGAGGGAGAACGAGGAAGGGGGATAACAAAAGAAGACACCAGGCACCACGTGACTACAGGCGGGCCAATCGGGCCATGGAGTGCTGTTTTTACTTCCTAGCAGGCTGAGCGACCACTCATGTAAGCGACCCCGATATGCGAGTGTCAAGACGCAGGTGTGGCGCATCTCAAGTGGTGTCTGCAGGGCATCAGCAGGCCACACTGGTTAAAGGCAGGCACGGGAAGGGTACGAGTTGCAGGGAACCTACAGAGAGAAATCGGCCAGACTAAGTAACGGTGGCTGGTAGAGCCTAAGGGATACAGAGAGGATGTGAAGGCCAGGGCAAGAAGGCGGAGGAATGGGGGCGGAGAAAGAGTGGAGGGATAGGGATGACTGGGGTTAGGGCACAGGAGACTGGAAGGTAGTGAGCTGCAATGGGTGTGGAGCAGCACTGTTCCGGGGAACCTGGTGGAAAGTGGGGGTCCAGTATGCAGGCTGTTCAGGAGCTTACGCTGGATAGAGAGAGCTTAAAATGGGAGATGGGGGAAGGGGCAGGTTGAGGGGGAGAGGAAGAGATGGGGTAGGGGGTCTGGGAGGACTCCATCGCAGGATAGACCAGATTACAGCAGGTAGAAAGGAGGTGCTCGGCTGGGGGCCAATTCCACAGGAACCAGGGAACACAGAAAGAGAGAGTAGGCAGGTAGTAGGGAATGAGATTAGAGAGAAAGAGAATAGGCAAGGGATTCACGGTAAGCAGAGGCAGGGAGGAATTTCAGGGGAGGGCATGGGCAGGGGTTTGGAGAGAAATGGAAATTACGTATCTACTGTAATTCTGATCTTTCTGTGTATCTTCACCATTCATCACCTTTGGGTACTTGGCCGGAGATCATGACCCCGTGGGAGCTTTTTTTTTTTTTGGATGGGCGGAGTCGACGACCATCGGTGCTGCCTCGAGGCAGACACACTGCATGGCGCCTGTGGGTTGGCCGTTAGGTGTTGTCGACTCCGCCCTCCTGCCAGTTCTGAGTCACCGTAGAGGCAAGAAAGGGTTGGGAGGGTGGGACAAGGAAGTCCAAGGGACAGACAAAGGAAAAGATATAAAGAAAAAGAAATAAACAACTGAGAGGACAGAAATGGAAATTATGTGCCTACTGTAATTCTTGATCTTCCTGGACGAAGTCTCCACCACTCATTCACACTGATGGTATCTACGCTGGAGGTGCTAGGACCCAGTGGGAGCAAACTTTTTGCAGGAGGGCTGGCACCACAGATGGAGTCGCGAGGAGCAGTGCTGTGAGCCTCGGCTCGCGCGGCAATGACTGTCTTGGCGTCGACCCTCCAACCACCTCAGTACCTTTTTTGGGCGAGAAAAAAGGAACCGAGGAGGTGCAGCGTAACTAACCTAGAAGAATAGCCTAACAAAAAATAGGACATAAGATAGTCTGAGCGACCCGTATGAGAAGGGTCAATAAAGAAGTCTTCACAGCCTAAGACTGAGGGAGTGAAGACCAACAATAGAGGTGAGCTCGGGGGATGGTGTGGGTGTGTGAATGAGTGGTGGAGACTTCGTCCAAGAAGATCAAGAATTACGGTAGGTACGTAATTTCCATATCTTCCTGGACATAAAGTCTCCACCACTCACTCACACTGATGGGAGAGTACCGAGCTAATAAGCCCCCCGAGAGGGCGGCATGAGAGACCAAGAGCTGACAACTTTAGGACAGAAGTCTATTAAGGATAGTCCTGCCAAATGAAAGATGTCGCCTGGCATGGACATCCAGGGCATAGTGCTTGACGAAAGTATGCACTGAGCTCCAGATAGCCACATTGCAAATGTCTGCACTAGGCACGTTGCGGATCTCCGCCAGGGATGCCGCAACTGCTCTAGTAGAGTGAGTGTACACTCTGCCTTCCAGCTTAACCTGCAGCATGGAATAGCAGTGGCGAAGGCATGCCACCAGCCATGCTGAAATGCATCTGATAGTGACAGGTTGACCCAGCCGGGTCTCGCTGAAGGAAACAAACAGTTGTTGAGCTTTGCAAATTTCTTTTGTTGTATCCAAATAGAAGCGCAGAGCTCTTCTGACATCTAAAAATGAAGGGTACGCTCTCCTTCATTTTGGAAGTTCGCAAAGTAGGTAGGTAGGACCAAAGGTTGGTTTAGATGGAATTCTGAAACAACCTTAGGGAGAAACTTAGGATGGGTCCTAAGAACTACTTTGTCCTTATGAAACACAGTATACGGAGGGTCTGTGACCAAGGCATGTACTTCAGAGATCCTGTGGACTGAGGTAATGGCCACCAGAAAGGCCGTTTTGCAAGTGAGAAATTTCAGCTCACAGGTAGCTAGAGGCTCGAAAGGCTTTCGAGTGAGCATGTCTAGCACAAGGTTAATGTCCCAGGCTGCGACTGGACATCTGATAGGAGGTCTGGTATGCAGAATACCCTTAAGGAACCTCCTAACTACTGGTAACTGAGCCAGTGATAAGAAAAGTACTGGCTCATGATAAGCTGAAATGGCACAAAGGTGAACTTTGACTGTAGAGTATTGTAGACCTGAATTTGAGAGGTCTAAAAGGTACTCCAGAACTTTATTTGGTGGGAAAAAGGATTCAAAGAGGATTTTGCACAGCAGAGAGGAAAACGCTTTCATTTAACTGTGTACGTTTTTCTAGTGGCTGGCTTACGTGCAGCCAAGGGAATATCTGAAACTTGTCATGAGGCATTGAACCTGTTCACTTCCATCTCTTCAGGAGCCAAGCGTGAAGGTGAAGCAACATCAGATTGGGATGGACCACAGGCCCCTGGGTCAGAAGATTCATCTGAAGGGGAAGCGCTTTCAAAGGGGTTTCTGACATACTGTTGAGTAACAGAAACCATATCTGCCGAGGCCAGAAGGGAGCAACGAGGATCATTCTGTCCCCCTGGAACTCGAATTTGAGAAGTACCCTCTGAATTAGTGGAAGAGGAGGAAAGCCGTATAGAAAGCGTCTTGTCCACTACAGCTGGAACGCATCCTGACAGAAAATGCCAGGCCCTGGATTTCTGGAGCAGAAGAGAGTCATTTTTGTGTAGAGTGGGGATGAAAAAGGTCCAGGTCTGGAGTTTCCCACTCTGCGAATAGTGACTGAACTACAATTGAGTCTAGAGACCACTCGTCAGGATCTGTCTCTGTTCTGCTGAGACGGTCTGCCAGTTCGTTCTGCAATCCCGGCAGGCAGACCACCTGAATTAGAGCCTTGTGCTCTAGGCACCATTCCCACACTCTCATTGCTTCCCTGCATAAAGGATAAGAGTGTGCACTGCCCTGCTTGTTGATGTAATACATCACTGCTTTGTTGTCTGTCTGAAGGAGAATGTTCTTATGACAGACAATGTCCTTCAAAGCCCGGACTGCATAAAGGACGGCTCTCATTTCTAGGACATTTATGTGAAGTTCGGACTCGTCCTGAGTTTACGTACCTTGGGGGTGGAGATTCTGACAGTGAGCTCCCCACTACATCAGGGTCGCATCGGTGGTAATAGAAATCTGATGCTCCAGGGGAGAAAAGGGATAACCTTCCAGAAGATTGTCCTCTTGTGACCACCAGGTGAGTGATCTTTTCAGAGGTTCTGTCATCATGATGAGAAAGGACTGAGGGTGAGTGGTTGGGGACCACTGAGTACTGAGCATCCACTGAGAGGTTCTCATGTGGAGGCGTGCTAGGGGTACAGTGAACACCGAGGATGCCATGAGACCGAGCATCTGTTGCATCGAGATAGCTCGAACCGAGCTGTTCTCTCTGATGTATTGAGCCACCTGTAGGATATCGCTCCTTCTGTCCTCTGGTAGAAAAGCTGTCGCACAGGATGTGTCCAGAAGAGTTCCTATGAAAAGGAGCTTCTTGGAGGGCTGCAACTGTAATTTCTTGAGATTTAGCAGGACTTCCATGGAAGTGAGAAAGTCCGAGGCCATGGCTACGGCATCGCGAGTTCCTTGCCTGGAAGGGCTTGCTAGAAGCCAATCGTCCAGATATGGGAACACTTGAATAATGATCTTTCTAAGATGCACTGCGAAAATTGCACAACACTTTGTAAAAACTCATGGCGCCAAGGATAACCCAAAGGGCAGGACTCTGAACTGATAATGCTGGCCCAAAGCCACAAACCTTAGGTATCTGTGATGCTTTGGGTGAATAGAAATATGCTGGTAGGCATCCTGCATGTCCAGGAGGCTAGCCAGTCATGTTGATGAAGCAAAGGTAACAGGGTTCCTAACAAAATCATTGTGAACTTTTCCTTGGGAAGAAATCTGTTCAATTTTCTGAGGTCCAAAATGGGGCGCATTCCCCTGGTTTTCTTTGGGACTAGAAAGTAATGGGAGTAGAACCCTGTGTTCCATTGATCCAGTGGAACTATTTCTACTGCCCTGTTGTTCATAAGGCCTTGTATCGTGGAAGCGAGAAGTTCTGACTGAAGTACTGACAGCCTGGGCTGACGTTTGGGGGGGGACAATCTGGAGGGGTGTCTGAAAGATTGAGGGAATATCCCTCGCGGATTATCCAGATGACCCATCTGTCTGAGGTTATGGACTTCCACTGGTTGTGAAACCGAGTCAGACGACCTCCCACCACTGAGAAAGTCCCCCTCAGGCAGCTGAGGTGGGACCTGGGCCAGAAACTCAGAAGGCGGCACTGGGCGCTTTGGGGCCTTGTGCTTTCTGTTGCATTTTCTTTTGAGGCTGGGGAGCTTGGTTTTTATTAAAACCTCCCCTGCCCTTGCCTCGAGAGGACTGACGGTTGTGAAACTGACGCTTATTAACCCCCCCCCCGAGAAGGGGCAGGAGCAGGTCGAGCCAGTTTAATGGTAGACCTAGTCTTTTGTGTGGCCTCTAGAGCTTGCTCTACTTGATGACCGAAGAGATACATATAATTGAAGGTTAATGCTATGACCTGTTGCTGGGAATCATTTGTGAAGCCTGAAGTGCACAGCCAGGAGTGACGGTGGGTACAAATACCCGCCACTTGGGAGGCTGTATCGAAAGCGTCCATAGCCGCTTTAACCTGCTGTTTGTTGGACTCGATACCCCTGGTTATGGTTTGAAGAAGCTCTGAATTAATGTCCGACTCCAGTAGAGCTTCTACCATTTTTTTTTTTGAGCGAATGCCAAAGAACATACTCATATTGAGAGAAATAACCCTGGTAGCTGGCAATACGCATACCCAGGGTGGATGCAGCAAAGACTCTCTTACCTAAAGTATCTATCTTACAAGATTGTTTGTTTATAGGTCAGGCTGTAGTAGCCTGAGGGAGGACCTTATCATTCACTGCCAAGACTACAGTAGGGTCTGCAAAGGCTTGGGAGGCCAGAATGGTCGATCCTTGGGAGCAACATACTTTCTATCTATGGAGTTGACCACAGAAGAAATGAGAGTGGAATTATTCCATACCATCTGAGAAAGCGTCTCAAAGGAAGGCTGTACCGGGGAAGTTAAATCCATACAGATCTCCAGGACATGAGGGTATTGGAGCCTTAAAAGCTTCCCAGGATCGATATCTGTAGTCTGGAGAGAAAGAGTGGAATTCAAATTTTTCAGCAGAGACTTAAATGATAGGTCCTCGACCACAGCCTCTGCAATAGGATTAGATCCTGTTCCTTCCACGTCATCACCCAGCCTAAGGTCTGGGTCAGGCTCAATAACATCTCCTGACAGCCCAGGAGGGACTGTATGGACAGGAAAGGAATGAAAATCAGAAGGAAAAGAGGAAGAAAAAAGGGTTCGGAGTCGAGAAGCCCTGAAGATGTCACACCAAGCCTCGGTGCTGAAGAAGAGCACAGCACTGCCAGACACAGCGCACGGTGCCAACAGAGTCCCCAGTGCTGAGAAGCCGCATGGCGTCGACAAAACCAATGGCGATGAAAAGCCACAGGGTGCCAAGAATCCCAACGGCACAGAGGATGGCACCGAGCGACCCATCGACACCGATGGAGCCGAAACCAACACAGGGCTCTTAAAAGTAGGATTTGAGGAGAAAGAAGGAAGAATACCAGGTGACAGAGGCATCAGTGTGGCCCCCTGTGCTGCAGCCATGTGAGGGGGGAAAAACACCTGAGTGTGGAGTCGACGGCACTGAGGAAGGCGCCGCACGATTAGGGAGGCCCAACCACTCTACCTGATCCTCCAAAGAGCTTGAGGGCCCCGGAATGACTGGGCCAGGCAGCTGGACCAACCTTCGAGCCCATTGCTCCATCAGAGTGGCCCACTGATGAAACTGCTCATCTGAAGCCCTACCAGAAAGCGGGGAAGGGCTCCAATGTCGAAGAGGTCAGTGACCAGAACCAGAAACTGGCGACTCCGATGGAGGAGACCGGCAACTGACCCCACTGACTGACCGTCGACAGGCAGACATACCAGAGGGCGACCTCGAGTGATGCCTTCTCTTTCTTGACCTGTGGGCTGAAGAAGAGCTTGAGGCCGAACGGTGCTGAGAATGCGACCATTTTCTTTTATGCTTCATGGGGGACCGCACCTCCCCTCGGGCATTGGACCGTCCGTTGTCTGACCCCCCCCTCCGGAGAGGGCGGTGGACCGGACCCTGCCCAGTTGACTGAACAGCTTTCATACAAAGTCTCCCTACTGTCACCTGACCCGCTCATGGTCGACTCTGTCAATGTAGGCTGAGACTTCTTTCTTTAATTGGAATAAATTATAGTAAGCGGTACGTATTCAAGATAGACTACAAAATAATAAACTGAAAACTATGCTGCTAGTTTGACTCCCTGCGAGTGACGTCATCACTGAAGTGCACTTGATGGCGAGAAAAAAGGAACTGAGGCAGTTGGAGGGTCGACGCCAAGAAAATCATTGCCGCATGGGCCGAGGCTCACAGCATGGCTCCTAGCGATTCCATCTCTGGCGCCGGCCCTCTGGCAAAAAGTTTGCTCCCGCTGGGTCCTAGTGCCTCCGGCGTAGATCCCATCAGTGTGAATGAGTGGTGTAGACTTTATGTCCAGGAAGATCAAGTTTGAAGACTAAGGGGATTGGGTAGGAGCCCACAATCTCTGGAAGTAGAAAAGGGGGAGGGAGGGAAGGAGGGTTAACGATTTTTACAAATACGGATAAGAGTGAGAGGGGGAAAAACAGGAGAAACATACCCTGTAACCTTGACCTGTCTCCAGTTTGTATAGGAACTGCAAGGGAGTAGCCAAGAGGCTATCTGCCAGAATTCAAGGCACAGAATCACTGGCAGTAACTCCCAAGGCAGAATTGGCTATTCTGGAAGAAAAGACATGATACAGGGATATCTCCCCCCTCTCAAAAGGAGATTTTGGTGTAAGAAACCTAGTTTCTTAAATTTACTGAGGTTATGTCCAAAGGACAAGGAAATCAAAGGATTGATGGGGAGAAGGGAAGAAGGAAAGAAAGGAGGGCAACTGCCAACCCCAACCCCCACAGGGGTGGAACCGAAGCACTGATGAGTTTCCCCCATCCTGACCACTCTGCCCCTAAGAAAATTATCCCCCTATGTGCCCCAGTTTACCCCGTTCCTGACGAACAGAAAGGAGGGGGGCAAGAAAGGAGGCGCAGAGAGGAAGGGGGACCCAGAGACTGAGGCCCCAGGGGGATGGAGGGTGGGATTGTGATGAATGGTGAAGATATACAGAAAGATCAGAATTATGGTAGGTACATAATTTCCATATCTTATCTGTGTCAATCTTCACCATTCATTATCTTTGGGTGAGTGCTAAGCCCCCCCGAAGGTGGCTTTTAACCCTAAGGGGCTGAGTCCCTTAGCTCTCAGTGAATGACACACTAAGAGGGAGAACCTTCATGGGTCTGGAGAGGCCCAGAGAGTGGGGAGAGTGAGACGGGAACCCCCTCCAGAGGGGGTAGGAAGTTGCCCTGACAGACGCTATCTCACCCTACGGGAGAAAAGATAGGTTCTTTGGTGAGCAGAGTTTTTCACCCTACCAAAGGGTGACAACCAGGAGAGACGCAGCCATGCCGGCTGCCTAGTGCAGATCGCTGTCCCTACGACCCTGGTAGCTACCTCACTGGTGTCATATGATGCCCTTGCTAGCTCCAGGCCACGTGCAGAGAGTGCAGTGGCTTGTCTGGTTTGCTCCGTGTCAGGCATCAAAGCTAGGAGTTGACCTAACCTGGACCACAAGAACCTGTCATAGGATGCACAGTGGGCCTGATGTGCTGCAATAGAAAGCAGCAACCGTGCCGAGTAGAATGTCCTCCTCCCCCAGAAGTCAAAATCCAAGGAATCTTGATCTGGGGGCCGGTCACGGTGCAGGGCGCTAAGCCCATCGGGAGTATCCAAATGTGTCAATCCTGACTGGGGATGAGGCATGGAATCTGGAGACTCTGGGGGGAGGCACAATACCACTGGCAGAGATCCCTAGGGGCTGGGACTCCAGAAAAGGGTCTCTGCCAGAAGCGCAATGATGCCTCACAAAAGGGAGCAGGCCAGGGGAGCACCACAAGGGTGTCCGCACTGAAATTTCCCAGAAAGACACGTGTCAAGTGCTCCAGATTGTGTTGAGTGGGTGGGGTGATGCACAGGTCCTCCAACATCCTCATGAGGAATTGCTGGTACTCTACAAGATCAGCAGCTGGAGAGATGTGGACTGATGGCTCCTCTTCCCCAGAAGAGGGGGATGAGGACTTAGAGGACCTCGGAAGTTTAGTAGCTGACTGCTCAGGGGGAGCTTGAAAAACCTGTCTGTCCATGACACTGACATAAGCGGGAAATTGAGCAGCCATCACTCTGAACTGCTCCTAGGAGAGAGGACCACGAATACCCGGGAGCACAGGAGAATGTGGCAGAGGAGTGGGGGCAGAGCAGACAACAGAAATTGTCTGACCTCCGCCTGGGCTAGGGAGCACACCAGGAGCCCTAGGGAAAGAAGGAGCTCCAGAAAACTCCACAGCTGACAACTGATCAACCAAACTAGAACTGCCTAGGCTGTGGCCTGAAGAATCCCCGTGAGTGACCAGGGCCGTGTAGGTCCAGAAGGATGGTCGCCTACCTCCAAAGAACGGGGGCCCTCTCGAGGAAACTGAAGGGGAAAAGCAGAGATCCACGCTACGGCTTCTCCCAGAGCCCGGTTGGGATCCAGAAAAAGGCCGCCGCATGGACCCCATACCTCTTGAGCCCTTGGAATCAGAGAGTGCCCTCTTCTTCGAGACAGCCAGCCTAGGTAGCTGGCAGCCCTCGTTGGCCCCAAAAGGAGCTATCTAGGGAGCAGCACCCTCCCCTCCTGTGGGTGCTCCAATCGGCCCCAAAGTTGGGCGATCCAGGCACACCATCTGAGGGGGTACCACCACTGAGGGATCAGAGAACCATCTGAGACCAGGCTGCAGAGCAATGGAGGCCTGCATCACTGCCTGCTGGTCAGCACCCCTGACCCTGGTCCCGAGAGTCATAGCCTGCTCCCCAGAGGGGGGCTGGCCCCGGTCTGTCGAGGACACTACCAAGGTGTCCACATGGGCAGCCAACTTCAAGGAGTCAGACTGCCTGTCTGACTCAGAGCCCAACTCCCCCCTCTGAAGTGGTGACCGAAGTTCTGTGCCAAACACTGCATGAACGCCCGATACCATCCTGACTGAAAAGGGCACCAGAAACCGAGACTGCACCAGAGTCGGTGCCGACGTCCCCAACAGCACTGCGAATGGTGTCAGAAGAGGACATGGCTCCAACAATGGCAGCAGCCTTGGAGCGGAAGCCTGTCACAGCGCCGTCTCGGACCATGGCGCCGCAAGCGGTGCCGAGACCAGAGACGGCACCAATGACGGCCTCGACCCTGCTCTCGCAGCGCCGAGGTTGGAGACCCCACGGTGCCGACCCACCCCACGGCACCACGAGCGGCATCAAGGACAGAGACGGTGCCCCCAACCATGCCCTCGGTGCTGCGGATGGCGCTGAGCTCCAAAACCCTCATAGCACCATGTCCATGCTCGGAGCCGTAGGTGCTCCAGAACTGGACACAGCGCTGTGCTCAACCACAGCGCCCGCAGACTGTACCAGGGTGAAAGACAGTCAGGGATGGTGCCGTGGAGCCTTCTCAAGGCGCCAGCATTATCGGTGTCGCAACGCTGTTGCCGACGGACCGGCACCGGAACACGCCTATCTGTGCCCAAGACAGCTCCGACAGACTGCGTTGAGGATGGCGCTGACCCAGGCCTTCTGAGCCATGGGTACAACACCGGGGAGCCTTTGCCCCAATGGGGTGACTGCCAAAGCGGTGCCTCCTCAGGGAGGGGTCAGACTGGGCCTCCTGCACCTCGGAAGGGGCCTCTGCCATGGCTAGGCTAGGCTACAAGAGGCAGAGGCCCCCTCCTCCGCGGTCCATATAGAACCGGGAGGGGACTCGGAGGAAAGGCTGAGAGAATGCGGCTAGGCCTGACGGTTGCACGCCTGTCTCCTGAAAGTCGGCAGAGCTCGGTCCCACTTTCCATGCACATTGCTTGATGACATGGCGGTCCACGGAGAAGCAGGTGTTGTACGTAATCTGTGTAGGCGGCCAAAACATGCAGGCAACGGTCATGCTGGTTGGTGATGGAGTACTTATGGCCATATGGGCACCGATGGATAGGGGCCGCCCCATCTTCAAAGTTTCCTTGCCCCCAACCAAGACACAACCTACGTGAAAGATCAAACAAGAACCAACATTGCAAAATAAAATAAGGAACGGTCTTACCAGGCGACATCAAGTAGGGTGAACAGAACCGTCAGGATACTCTGAGCCGACAGACTTTGACACGGAGTTGAAGACAAATTTTTAATGCGACACAAAGGCTTCAAAGGTAGGCCTCTCAGAAAAGATAACCTATAAGCTTCCCACAAGGTGACCGCGATGGCGGGAGATGAAGAACTGGCGGGAGGGTGGAGTCGACAACACCTAACGGCCAACCTGCGAGTGCCATGCAGTGCTTCAGCCTCAAGGGCAGTGCCGATGGTGCATCGACTCCACCCATCCAAAACCAAAAAGCTCCCGCGGGGTCATGATCACCGGCCAAGTACCCAAAGGTGATGAATGGTGAAGACTGGACAGATGAGATCAAACAGGTATGTGGGGTACTGGCTGATGAAACAGATCAGGAGGATGGGAAGGCAACATAGAACAGGGGCAGGAGACCATGAGGGAAGGGGAAATACAGGGTGCAAGGAGAGAGGGAAGACTGTGGGATACAAACCAGTCTGGGTAGGGAAGCAGGTGGAGTTGGCACGAACCCACTAAAGGGGGAATGAGGCCAAAGTGGGGGGGGGAAGGCACAATGATGGAGGGCAGTCAGAGGATGTCCAACTAGTGGGGGAGGGGTAGTTGTGCAAGGGAAGGAACACAGAAAGGATGAAGGAGGAGGAAGAGAGCAGGTGGGGGTACAATCGATGGGGAAGGAGGAAAGAACAGGATATTGGAGAAGAGAACACTGAGGAAAACGGGCTTGTAGGAGAGCAAACTATGGGGGATGTGCAGGAGAGGAGGGATCGAGTACTTGTACTACAGGATTCTCTGCTCAGGGGAGTGAGATGGGGAAGTAAGGGAGCAAGGAAAAGCTGAACGAATGGAGTGTATTCCAGGTATGACAGCGGGTAGAGTAGGGCAGATCATTCAAAAATGTGTGGAGAAGGTGGGAGAGAAGCCTCATATCGTAGTGCATCTAGGAACAAACAACCTAGAGGACAGTACAGTGGATGAAGTGCAGGAGAGGATCAGGGAGGTGTGGAGTATCTGCCAGCAAGTGGGAAGTTCAGTGACATTCTTGGATGTACTCCCGGTACCTAGGGTAAACACTGCTAGGAAGCTAAGAATACAGGACTTTAATAGGTGGTTGAAGATGTGGTGTGTAGAAATGGGGTACGGGGTAGTAGAGGAGTCAAGTGAGACATGGAATAATAAGGGGCTTTATGCCAAGGATAGGATGCATCTCAGTATAGAGGGTACAAGGACAAGGCAGGGGCTGGAGAATTACATTAAAATACAAAATAGATTTAAACTAAGGCGGCAGGCTGAGTCGCACAGCAGGGGGAGTCACTTAACAGGGGAGACTGGGAGGCCTCACCCCTCCCCCCTCAACAGGGAGGAAGTGAATGAGGGGAAGTTACCAAGGCAGAAGTGTAGGGTGGAGAGGAGGGGCAGGACACAAAGTGGACGGTTGTATCCTTGAATGCTAGGAACTTGGCAAACATGGTGGCAGTGTTCAAGGTATTGATGGTGGAAGGGGAGATAGATATTGCCGCCATCTCAGAAACCTGGGCCACACAGTACCATGACTGGGATCTCAGGATCCCAGGATACAAGGTGCACCACAGGGACCAGGAAGGGGGGGGAGAGAGGGAGGGAGGGGTGGCTATTTATGTTAGGGAGGGGATACTGTGTACCAGGGAGGAGGGGAGGCCAGAATCCATATGGATATTACTCCAAAGCCCCAAAGGTAAGACACTCAGGATGGAGGTGGTATACGGGTCACCCTCAGAAAGTGAGGAAGTGGATAGGGAGCTGGGGGAGCAAATCAGGAAAGCCAATGGCAAAGGAGTACAGCTATAGGAGGGGACTTCAACCTACCGGGGTTGACTGGGGACGGGTAACTACAACAACGCCAAGGAACAAGTACTGCTGAAGGCTATCCAAGACAAGCTACCTAGTGCAGGAAGTGATGAAGCCTATCAGGGAGGGGAACATACTGGAGACTGTGCCAACAAATGGTGACCAAGTCCAGGATGTGGCAGTACAGGACTCTCTAGTAGGAAGCGACCACCGCTCAGTGTGGTTCCTCCTCAACACAAGGAGTGAGTCAGCTAACATAAAAACATAGAATTTGACATCAGATAAGGACCGCTTGGCCCACCTAGTCTGCCCATTTTCCTACCTGATGGATAAGCTACAGATCCTAGTTAACCAACAGCCTACTTCCTCCTACCCCCCCCACTAGAACTGCCTTATGTCTGACCCATGCATTCTTGAATTCCCCCCGTTCTCGACTCCACGACCTCCTCAGGAAGGCTGTTCCATGCATCCACAACCCTCTCCGTGAAAAAATACTTCCTCACATTACCTCTGAGCCGTCCCCCCTCTATCTTCAGATTGTGCCCCCTTGTTATTACACATCTCTTTTTCTGAAAGATACTACTCTCTTGGACTTTGTTGATTCCCTTGAGGTATTTGAAAGTTTCTATCATGTCCTCCCCCCTTCTTTCCTTGAGGGTATACTTATTAAGCTCCTTTAGTCTCTCTTCATATATCTTCTGGTGCAGACCCTGCACCATTTTGGTTGCCCTCTTCTGGACAGCCTCCACTCTGTCTAGGTCTTTGCACAGACAGGGTCTTCAGAAAGTACAGTTACATAAGAACTTACCGTAACAGTAGATCTTCGAGAACAGCTCTTGCAGCAGGTTACACCATTAGGACTGAAGCCGTCAGGCATCAGGACCCCACGGAAAATGTTCTAGCTAGCAGTCTTCAGCAGGGACCGCATCCGACGTCGGTCCCTCCCTCGATGTCAGGTGTAGTACATAAGGAGGCAGTCCCCCCATAATCCTCAGTTCTCCTGCCGGACACTCCCGGCCGCTGGATGACATCAGAAGAGGAGACCAAGGATCCGCCACCAGATGGCCAAAACTATAGAATCGGAACGTCCCATCCCGCAAGATGGGTGTTTGGCTACGACCTATCTCCAAAAGAAGGGGGATGGTGGGCGGGAAGGTACCTGCTCCAAGAGCTGTTCTCGAAGATCTACTGTTACGGTAAGTCCTTACGTAACTGTACTATCTTACTTCGAGATACAGCTCTTGCAGCAGGTTACACCATTAGGACCGATTTCCAAGCAGTAGTGGCAATCATGCACCACTGGGAGGAGGAAAGCTAGAGATCTTGATGCTACTCGAGGCTAGGACAGACGTCCCTGAAGGACGGCTAGGCCAAACCCCGCTCTTCGCCTCGATGGAATATCCAGACTGTAATGCCTGAGAAAGGTATGCATAGAGCTCCAAGTAGCTGTAGCGCAAATAGTTGAGGTGGAGACGTTCTTTAACGCTGCAAAAGAAGTAGCCATCCCTCTTGTGGAATGACCCTTGACAGCGCCCGGTAAGGGTTTATTGCGCTTGTCATAACAGAAAGTGATGCACTGGATGAGTCATCTCGAGAGTGACTGTTTGGAGACAGGAGCTCCTTTCATCCTGTGAGCAAAGGAGACGAAAAGTTGATCCGACTTTCGAAACTGTTTGGTTCTGGTCAGATAGTATCTGAGGCACCGATGCACGTCGAGGGTGTGCAGAAGGGCTTCTCTTCGATTAGTGTACCTTGAGAAATACACTGGTAAATCAATATCCTGGTTAAGGGTGAGGGCTGAAATCACCTTAGGCAAAAACTTTGGGTTTGTCCTTAGGGATACCCTGTCCTGATGGAAAACCAAATAAGGCTCTTTGCACATAAGAGCATGTAATTCCGAGATTCTTCTCGCCAAAGTAACAGCAACTAAAAATGACGTTTTCCAAGAGAGAAAGCGTAGCTCGCAATCCACGGCTGGTTCAAAGGGTGGCAGTGTAAGCTGCTCCAGGACGAAGGGTAAGTCCCAAGGAGGAATTGGATCCTTAATGGGCAGCCTAAGGTGAAGGACCCCTCTTAAAGAGGCATGAGTAGTGTCCAGTTGGGCCACCGTCCGATGGCCTACTGGGGCATGATAAGCAGAAATTGCACAAAGGTGCACCTTAATCAAGGAGTAAGCCAGCCCGGAATGGAAAAAGGACAGCAGGTAGTCCACAACCAGTTTTTCGGGACAGTCTTACGGCGAAAAACCACGTGCTTGGGCCCAAAAACAAAATCTACGCCATTTCATGGCATACATTGCTTGGGTTGCCGGTTTTCTGGCAGCAGAGAGTACATCTGCCACTTCTTGCGAGACCCCATGTCGCATCATGGCTATGTCTCTAGGAGCCAAGCGTGCAGGTTCAATGAACGTAAGTCTGGATGGACCAATGAATCCTCATCCTGAGACAATAGATTGGAGCTGATTGGCAAAGGAACTGGAGGTTCCCTGGACAGCTGGTGCAGAAGAGGGAACCACATTTTTCTGGACCAGAAAGGCGCGATCAGAATGAGCGTCGCTTGCTCCCTGCGAAGTTTTAAGAGAACTCTCTGGATCAACAGGAAATGAGGGAAGGCATTGAGGAATCTGCCGGCCCAGGAGAGAGAGACAACGTGTCTCGCCAGAAAACACCAGGCCCTGGATCTAGCGAGCAAAAATTGGGCAGTTTTGCGTTGGATGGGGACGCAAAGGTCTAACTCTGGAGTGCCCCATCTGTGAAACAGATCCTCTGCCACCTCCTGTAGAAGTTCCCATTCGTGGACTCTGGTCTGAGAGCGACTCAGACTGTCTGCGATGGTGTTGTCCACTCCCGGGACATGTACTGCAATTAGGTTTGCGCCGTGTTACAATATCCACTCCCACACTCTCATGGCCTCCGTGCACAGTGGGTAGGAGTGAGTGCCTCCTTGTTTGTTGAGGTAATACATCACCGCGATATTGTCTGTTTGTAACAGGAGTGTACTCGGTGGAATCTCTGACTGGAAGGCTTGCAGAGTGTAAAGGACTGCCCTCATTTCCAAAATGTTGATGTGGAGATGAGACTCCTGGGCTGTCCACAGGCCCTGAGACCGAACACCGTCCAGGTGTGCTCCCCACCCGAGGCCTGAGGCGACTGGAGAGTGTCACAGTTTGAGACGGCGCTGTGAAGGGAACCCCCGCAGAGAGGTTCCCCGGATGTAGCCACCATTGCCAATCCCGAATTACGTCGTTGGTGATTCGATCGAGTGCTGCAGATGGTCTTGCCTTTGGTCCCATTGCACCCTTAGCATCCAATGGGTTACCCGCATGTGGAGATGTGCCAGCGGGACTGTCGCAATGGCCGCAGCTATGTGTCCGAGCAGGCGAAGGACCGATCTGGCCGGAACGGTCCTCTTCACCGACAGGTCCCTGATGAGGGATCTGATGTGTTCCGCTCTGTCTGAGGGAAGAAAAGCTTTCCCTCTGACAGTGTCCAGAACTGCTCCTATAAACTGCAGCTTCTGGGACGGCATCAGGAGTGACTTCTCGTAGTTGATGAGGATACCCAGTGATTGAAAAAGGGACTGGGTGCAGTGAATGGCCATCATCAGTGCCTCCCTGGAGGGCGCCATGAGAAGCCAGTCGTCCAGGTATGGGAACACGTAGTGGCCTTGTCTCCTCAGAGACGCCGCTATGACCGCCATGCACTTCGTGAAAACGTGAGGTGCTGATGACAGCCAAACGCGAGGTGCTGATGACAGCCAGAAGGGAAGAGCTTGGAACTGATAATGGTGGCCCTGAAACTCGAAGAGCAGGAACCTCCGGTGCACCTGAGCAATCGGAATGTGCAGGTAGGCGTCCTGCATGTCCAAAGACGCCAGAAAAGCATCTCGCTTCAGCATGGGAATTAGGCCCGGAAGGGTCACAATGCGGAAGCGTTTGTAAATGACTGACAGGTTGAGGTCGCTAAGGTCCAGTATTGGGCAGAGGTCCCCTGTTTTCTTTGGAACCAGGAAGAAGTGAGAATAGTACCCTTGTCCTTTCTGGTTCTCCGAGACGTGCTCTAAGGCTTCTTTTTCCAGAAGTGTGAGCACCTCCTGCTGTATGAGCAGGGCATGCTGACCCAAATATCGGGAAAGCAGGGGAGGTCTTGTGGGTAGACTGTCTACAAATTCTATATAGTGGCCTTTTTTGGCCAATTGCAGAACCCACCTGTCAGTGGTGATCGACTGCCACCCTGGCAAGTGGCATGCGATGCGACCCCTGACTTTCTGTTCCTTTTGATCCTGAGGGGGAAGCGGGGGCAGTGAAGGAGTCATGCTGTGGCAGCGTTCGATCTGGCAGGCTGTGCTGACTTTGCAAATCATTGGCCTCTGCCTGGGGATGACTTGGCCTGGGCTTTGTGGGTGAAAAGTGCCCCTCTGCTGTTGGCGAGAACGTGTCTTTGTAGCCGGCCATGAAAATGGCTCTGGTTCCTGCAAAAGGAACTGGGCCGAGACCTGTACATGGCTGCACAGATCTGACTGCCTTCCCTGAGTCCTGAAGTTTGGTGATCACCTTCTGGAGGCTTCACCAAATAGGACCTGCCATTGTAAGGGACGTCTAAGATGTTCATCTGGACGTCCGGGGTAAAACCAGAGACACGGAGCCAAAAGTGTCTCCGGAGACACATGCCTGAGGCTGCAGCGCTAGCTGAAGAGTCCACAGAATCATATGCGGCTCTGAGCACCTGGGTCCCCACATCCAAACCTGTGTGGAGGAGGTTCAAGAGCTCCTCCTTTTGGTCGCCATCAGACATCTTCTCGACCAGGTCCTGCCTCTGTTCCCAAAGTGCATTCTGGACTTGAACCATGTGAATGAGGTAATTCAGAGACCTGATGGCGCAAGTCGCAGTCACAGCATCGCTAGCGCACCATCCATTGTTTGGATTCCTGGTTCGCTGGCTGTGTGCTCAAATGCTGAGGTCTTTGCGACCGGTCATGCGAAGCAGTGATGACCAGGGAGTCATCCAGAAGATGGTTCACCAGATACTGGTCCTCCCTAGGGGTCTTGTATAGGCAGTTAGCCTTCTTCGGCACTGCCGGAGTGGAATGCGGACATTTCCAGGAAGCCTTGGTGACGTCTGCAAAGGTATCCACCAAGGGCGGCACTACAACAGGCTTTGGGTCTTTCTGTCGAAGGTAGCAGGCAAGGTGCTGTCTCTCAGGGACGAGCACTTCAGCATCCCACCCCATATTCTCCTGGATGTGTCTCATGATCTCTGCGAAAGAGGGATCATCCGGAGGAGACCTGGGTAGTCGTGTGGGTCCGGAGAGGGAATGCTGATGGGGAAAGGGAGATCTGGAGCACCCTGAGGTGTCAGACCTAGAATCCTCCCCAGGCACGGGTGTACTGGCGTGCTTTGGGTCTCTTCGGACTGGGTGACCCTGAAGTGGATCTGGAGAGAAGTCTTCTCCTGTCTGAGGATCTGCCCCGAGGAGGTGGTGTTCGCTCCTTGAGGGTTGGCGACCGTCCTACAGGCCCCTTGGGCGGGGGAGGGGGCGTAGGCAGTGAAGTAGTAGGAGGAGGAGGTGGAGTCGGAGTAGGAGGAGGGTGTGTGGCGACCACATCTTTCCTGATGGTGTCCCACCAGAAGGTAAAGAGCTCCTTTACCTCTGCCAAGTTCATGGGTGACGACGGGCCTGGCGCCGGTGGCCTGTCACCGGGGTCAGGCGTTGGGTCCCCGGGGGTCTTCCGCTCTGGGGAAGGTTCCCGTGGGAGGCCCGCATCTCCGGTGTCGCCCGCCTGGTCCTCGGGCTGTGTGGTATCCTCCTCCGATGAGTCCTTCTAACCGACGTTAGCCGGCGACGGTGGAGCGGTCCTCCTCTCTGGGGTAGCCGGCGTCGGTCACCTGGCCGGCCCTCGGAGGTGAATGCCTGGCTAGCGATGGGTGTTTCGATGTTGCCGGCTCCTGGGAGCACCGGTGATGCTTAGCCGACGTCCGTTTGAGGGACGTCAGGTCCTTGGTCTTGCGAGGAACCAGGTCTGACCCACGCGGAGACTGGGAAACCGATCTGGCGTCGGAGTCCCGGTGGCGGGAGGAAGATTTGTGGCGCTCCCCCGACTTCAACGAGGCCTTAGATGGAGTGGAAGATGCAGACAGCCTGGAAGTCTTCAGAGGCTGCAGAGAAGAGGAGCCGCTGGAGGATCTGACCTGAACCAGGGGGAGGTTGCGATTGAGCCCTGGAGGGAGAGCGGTCTGAATGCGAGCCGGAGCTTCGGGAGTCCAAGGCCCTCGCAGGGGACCTGGGCCTTTCCTTCTCCCGGTGTTTATCCCGGTGCTTGTGGGTTTTACCCGACGACTCCTCCCTGGAGGAAGGTTCCTTGTCCATGGTCTTCAGTTTCTCCTCTAAGAGATAATCCTGAAGGGCCTATTGGCGGCAGATCCTGGTGCGACTGCTGAAGCCCTGGCAGAAGCAGCAGGCCTTGGTGTTGTGTTCTGGGCCTAGGCAGCGCACGCAGGCTGAATGTGGATCCTTGAAAGGTATCTGTTTGCTGCAGGCACACTTCGATTGGTGATCTTCCAGAGAAGTATTTGGAGAGGACATCAGTTGAATCCAGAATTGTGAAGAAAGACGAAAAACGTTGTAGCTCTAAAGGTCGTCGCACGCTAGAAAAGGGACAGAGAGGCTGATACTTGCAAGTCGACAGCGGGAAAAGAACTGGGGATTATGGGGGTACAGCCTCCTTATGTACTACGCCTGACGTCAGGGGTAGGACCGATGTCGGAGGCGGTCCGCACTATGAACATTTCCTGGACTAAGAAACTACAAAACATCACCACCAGGTATAGGCATTCTCATCATAAATCAACTTTTTTGGAAGACATCAAAGAGCAAAAGTGAGGTCAGTAAATCTTCTATACAAGTTTCTGGGTTGTGGAGTGCTGTACTGAATCCACATTTCTGTCTGACTTTCTTAAAGGATGTGTGCTGTCTTTGAGGTCTATTCACAACTGTTTTGGAGAACAAATGGAAGATTCTAATAAAGGATTTTTACATCCTGCATATGCCCTAGAGCTAATGTTCATCACCTTCAGGAATTTAACACTTTCTGGGTCTTTGATCTACAGTAACAATCAGTTTTCTGGTCCACAGTAGCCACCGAGTCACTCAGGAACACTCACCCTTGCTACAGTAAACATTTGCAGTCTCCTCTACCTCTCACACTAACCATTTCAAGCTCGATACCAGCAACCTGGCACCATGGCAAATCCTCCCTACCCTCACTTGTGGCAGCCTCCTACAAAAGACTGGGTGAAAATGACAGTTCACGCCGCTGGAAAGTTGACAAATTGACACCTGCTCCTAGCCATTACCCTATGCTGGGACCCTAAACGACTACACTGTACTCAAACTAACAAGAAACAGAGGCGTTACATGTTATACTATGAGCTGCAGCAGATGTCCCTTAAACTCCTGCTCCTCCTCCTTCTGATGTCAGGAAGTGTCCATCCAAACCCTGGCCCTGTTTCTACCAGGGTAACAAATCTAGCAAAATGGAGGTGGGGTCTCACCATCGCACCTTAAATATCTGTAGCCTCCTTCCAAACTGGCATCCCTTCAAGTCTTTGCCAGTCAACACAATCCCGACATACTAGCCATTGTTGAAACCTGGCTGACACCAAGCACTCTGGACCATGCCATCTCACTACAATATTTTCAGACTGGACAGAACTAATAAGGGGAGGTTGTGCTATTTACATTAAGGGCAACCTCTCTAGTCACCCTGTCTGCTTTTCCACCACTAACTCCTGTGTGCAATTTCTCCCTGTCAAGCTACTACTTGGTGCCCAAAATAAAGTGCTTACTGTGGCCACTGTCTATATCCCTCCTAAAGATCCAGGGTTCGGCCTCCAGACTGTTCTTGAATTTGTAAGATCACAACCACCTGACACCGAGCTCCTTCTCCTTGGTGACTTTAATATAAATTGGCTCGCATCAGATGTTGGGTCCCTCAAGGATGCTATCCTAGCAGCTAACCTAACGCAGATGGTGAGCTCCCCCACTAGAAAAAACTACAAAACTGGAACTTGCACTCATTGACTGGATCCTTGCTAGCCACCCAGCCTGCATAAAAAACACAAGTTGTTCTCCCGGACTCTCTCAGTGACCAATCCCCTGTGATCTGTACCTGGACAAATAAGTTCCAAAAACCACCTCAAGCAGAGTGCTACCCCATGGAAACCTTACTAAGCTCAAGACCTGTCTTTTACAGCAAGACTGGTCCCCAATATACAATACTCTAGATGTTGACGCAGCCCTAGATTATTTTATCACAACTTTCAACACTGCCTGTGACACCTACGCACCAATAAAAAAGCATAAAATCAAAGTGCTCTCAAATCCCTGGCTCACGGCCAAACTACTGGCCCAACTCAAAGCTCGGGACCACCTCTGGGCCATAGCCAGAGCCACAGGCTCCTTGACAGATATCCAGAAGTATAAACAGGCACAAAACCAATGTACCAAACAAATCCGACTAATGAAGAGCTCCTATTTCAAAAATGCCCTTGCAAACACCTGCTGGAGCGGAGATCATTCTGGGACAACATCAGAAATATCACGGTAAGCAGTCCAAATCCTCTCCCACTATAATGACTGTCGATGGAACCACTACCCTAGACCCAATGGTCATGGCAAAGGCCTTAAATAAAACTTTCACTGACCTCAGTGGGGTCCTCCCACGGACTTCTTCTCTGACATGGACTCGCCAAACCAACATCTCCTACTGCCTCACCTGACCACCGCTTTTCCACTTGAAAATAGTTAAGGCACATGAAGTCTACAAATATATAAAAAAGGCTATCTCTAAATCTAGAGCAAGCAGTGATACTATTGATCTTAAAATTCTGTCCCTTACCCTGGAAGAGGTGGTGCACCCACTCACCAAAATTTTCAATCTCTCCCTCTGCCTTAGTCAATTTCCCAGCAAATGGAAGTCTGCTATAGCCACACCAGTGTTCAAAAGTGGCGACAAGTCCCTAACAGGAAACTATCGGCCTATATCTATACTTCCACTCCTCTCCAAGGCCCTCGAACGCATTGTGGCTGACCAACTCTCAGACTACCTGCATAAGTATAACATACTCTGCTTGCAGAAACAAGGATTTAGGAAAGGACACAGTACGTCTACCGCCCTACTGGAATTCTCAGGAGAAATTCACACTGCCTTGGACAAAGGATATCAAACTGGAGCTGTTTTCATTGACCTAATAAAGGCGTTTGATACTGTTCACCATGGCTTACTTATCACACAACTACATAGTCTTGGGCTCTCAGAAGGACCAGGTGCCTGGGTTAAAAGCTACCTGGCCCAACGCTCTCGATCAGTAAAAATCTCAGAAGTTCTCTCAGACTAAAAACCGGTCCTCTCAGGTGTTCCACAGGTGGTCAATCCTAGGCCCCCTCCTTTTCAGCCTTTTCCTAAACTCTCTTCCCAAATCCTGCCCGGAACAAATAATCCTTCATGCTGACGATGCCGTGATTCTCTCCTCTCATAAGGACCCGAAACCCTTACTCCAGAGCCTGCAACTTGCTTTCTCCAATGTTGAAAAGTGGTTGCTAGATCACAAGCTGGTCCTAAATCACAAAAAAAACAAAATCCATGCTTTTCTCCAGTCCACAAAACAGAAAAAGACAAATTCCACTTATTATCAAAACATACCCAGGAAATACCATTGAACAAGTGTCAACATTTAAATACCTTGGAATCACCTTTGATCAAGGTCTTACCTTTGACCCACACTGATAACACAGCGAAAACAGTGAACCAGCGCATTGTTATCCTGTTCCAAACTGGCAATTCCTTACCCAAGCTGCTCTGAGGATAGCTATCCAAAGCTCTGTCATCTCAATCATAGACTATGGCTTAATTATCTATGGCTCTGCCACTACCACCGCACTGAGGCGCATCACAACCACCCTAAACAAGGCCTGTCGGCTGCTCACTGGAGCGCAAAGACGCACTCATACATGTGAGCTCTACACTGAAACAGGATGGTTGCAACTCTCAAATTGCATAAGGTACCTCACATGCTTGATGGTAAAAATCCATCTTGGGCCACTGCCGTATCCAAGACCTGCTTTGCCCGAATACCAGCATCCGTCCCACCAGAAGATCGGAACTACCAGCCTCTCCAGGTCCCCAGATGCCGGACCACACAGGGCCAAAGATCTTTTGCCTATCGTGCCCCCAGCTGGTACAATGCCCTGAATTCACTCATTACATCCTCCACGTCACTAGGAGCTTTCAAATCTATGCTTTACTCTCACCTCTCAGCCTCTAGCTCCTGTGACTGCCTTGACTAATGATTCTTCCCTCATGGCTGTTTTTACTGTTTTTCATCCTCCTCCTCCTCTGCTCCTTTCTTGACAAAGGCACCTGAGTACCTCTAACTACTATAAGTCTGCTCCTCTCCCCATATCTCCTCCTACCCTTCCCACCTTGACCATTCCTCCAATGTTTTGTTTTTTTCCTGTGATGTACTGTATTATATTGGCTTATTGAAACCTTTATAATTTGCTGACCATTCTATGTAACATGTCTTGTTTGTTTGTACATTGATGACGTGGAACCTCTGTTAAAGAGCCATTGGCTCAAAGGTAATAATTCCTAGAACAATAAACTAAACTAAGACTGCTAGCTAGAACATTTTCCGTGGGGTCCTGATGCCTGACAGCTTCAGTCCTAATGGTGTAACCTACTGCAAGAGCTGTATCTCGAAGTAAGATCTGCACACAGTACTCCAGATGGAGTCTCACCAACTCCAATACAGCGGGATGACAACTTCCTGTTTTCTACTGTTGCTGACTCTCCCTATGCATCCCAGTATTTCCCAGCCCTCCTTACTGCCTTCTCACATTGCTTGCCCACCTTTAGGTCATCTGATATAATTACCCCCAGGTCCTTTCCATTTTGTTGCTGTCAGTATCTCACCCCCATTGTGTACTCTTCCCCTGGGTTTTTGTTTCCCAGGTGATTTACCTTGCACTTCTTTGTGTTGAATCTAAGCTACCATACATTTGACCATTCCTCCAATCTTGCCAAGTCCCTTCTCATCCTTTCCACTCCATCTTGTGTATCAACCCTGTTGCAGATCTTTGTATCGTCTGCAAAGAGACATACTTTTCCTTCCAGTTCTTCTGCAATGTCACTTATAAAAACATTAAACAGGACCAGTCCCAGTACTGAACCCTCGTGTACCCTGCTAGTAACTTTCCTTTCTTCACTGTGGACCCATTTACTATTACCCTTTGCGCCCTGTTGTCCAGCCATTTTTTTATACAGGCTACCACCTTGGGACCCACTCCAAGGCTGGCTAACTTGTATATTAATCTTTGTGTGGGACTGTTAAAATGCATGCTAAAATCTAGGTAGACTATGTCCACAGCCCCTCCCTGGTCTACTACTTTGGCCACCCAGTCAAAGAAATCTATTAGATTCGTCTGATACGACCTTCCCTGTCGAATCCATGCTGCCTTGGGTGCCGCCCCACTGGCCTCTAGGTACTCAACAATTTTTCCTTCAAAATGATTCCATCATTTTCCTACCACTAAGGCCAAACTAACTAGCCTGTAGTTCCCTGCCTCTGCCCTGCTCCCACTTTTGTGAAGAGGAATCACATCCGCCTCTCCTCCAGTCCTCAGGTACCACCCATCCTCCCATGATTTGTTAAAGAGAGTAGTCAGTGGTGTCACTAGTTCTACCCTTAGTTCTTTTAGAATTCTTGGGTGAATCCCATCAGGCCCCATTGCTTTGTCCATCTTCAGTTTTACTAGTTCTTTCAGAACCCTTTCTTCTGTGAATTGACTGGTATCAACCCCCATCCCAGTCTTTTGTCTTGTTTAGGTACCTCCCTCCTTTGTGAATACTGAGCAGAAATATTCATTTGGTATCCCTGCTTTTTCACTGTCACCCTCTGTCCACATTCCCTCCCTTTATTAAGCCTCAGTATCCCTCCATGGTCTTTCTTTGCCCCAATGTACCTATAAAGGTTTAATCCCCTTCTTAACAGAGTTGGCTATCCTTTCCTCGGTTTGGGCCTTTGCTATTCTGACTGCCTTCCTTGCCTCTTTCTGCTTTAACTGATGAAGTTCTCTGTCCTGCTCCTTCTGTGTTTCCTTATATTTCCTGAATGCTATACTTTTCTCCTTAACCTTCCCTGCCACCTCTTTTGAGAACCATAGCGTTTTTTTCCTTCGTTGCATTCTGCTGATTTGCTTCACATAAAGGCTTGTTGTCTCCGTGGTGGCTGTTTTGATTACTCCCATTGTTCCTCCACCCGTACTTCTTGCCTGTTTGCTAGTGCTTTTCTGAGGCACTCTCTAATTTCCCCCCAAAGTCAGCCCTCCTAAAGTCCAATACTCTTGCTTTTGTATGACTTGACTCTATGGCTGTGTTTATCGTGAACCACATTGTTTGGTGGTCGCTTGTTCCCAGATGGCTACCCACTTCTAAATCCAAGATTCTTTCTCCATCCCTGTTTGAGAGTACCAGGTCTAAGATTGCTCCCTCCCAAATGGGTTCCGATACTAGCTGTCTGAGGCATGCCCCTTGTAGAGCATAAAGAATGACCCTGCTCTTGGATGTGCCTGCAGCAAAGGTGCTCCAGTTAACATCTGGCATATTCAGGTCCCCCCATCAACAGTATCTCCCCTTTTTCTGCCATTCTAAGTATGCCTTTCATTTCCTTGTCCATTCCCTTACACCCCCGATGTGGATTGTGGTGTCATTTCCTGTCTCCATGGTGACCAAGAGTGCCTCATCTGCTCCCTGTTTACTCTCTAATTCTGTTGCTTTGATCCTTTCCCTTACATAGAGAGCTACTCCTCCTCCTCCTCTTTTACCCTCCCTATCCCTCCTGTAGATTGTGTATCCTGGCATGTTGACATCCCAGTCATGGTTCTCTGTGTACCATGTTTCTGTAACTTCCACAATATCCAGGGAGCTTGTTACACAAACTACGGGCATTGGTACTCATCACCCTCCATTTTTTGATGGCCTTACCCCTTTTAGCCCCATCCCTGTCCTTACTGCCTTTGCCTTTTTTTGCATTTACCTCTGTCCTGCTCCCTAATGACATCTCTACCTTGGTGTTTACCTCACTTTACCGTGTTTTGTGGGGAAGGCTGGGGTCTCCCTGCTCTTTTTCAGTGTCTTCCCCACTTGGCTAGTTTAAATGCTTGCCAATGAAGCATTTAAACCTATCACTCAGGATCCTGGTTCCCCCTAGACAGATGCAGACCATCGCGCCAGTATAGGCCTGCATCCCTCCAGGTGGCTTGCCAGTCCCCAATGAAGCCAAAACCCTGAGCTCCACACCAGTTTTTCAACCATTCATTGAATTTCATAGTGTGGAGTACCCTAGCATCACCCTTGCCACAGACAGGCAGCACCTTCGAGAAGGTTACTATATGCGCTACTTGTCTACGGCCCCTCCCCAACTCTACAAACTCCTCTTGCACTGCTCTGATCTCATTCACAGCCAGGTCATTTGTCCCTAGATGGACAATGACATTCAGCTCCCTCCCTCGTGCAGTTGCTCCCACGATCCTGAGGATTCGCTTCCTGTGCCTCCAAGCCATGGTGCCAAGCAGGCATCTTACCTCCCTCTTCTCTTCCTCTCCCAATTCTACCCCCCAATGATTGAGTCCCCCACCACGAGTTGCTTCCTTCCCCTTCGGGGTCCCGTGCCACCTTCCTGTGGGTCTTCTTTGTGGAGGATCCCAGCATCCTCCTTGGTCTCCACTATAGGTGCCTCCATAGAGGAACCACTATCTGCCAGAACAGCATATGAATTGTGGAGAGGTGCAGCTGTAAGGATACACCTCTGTTCCACCACCCTCTCGCTCCCTGAACCCACCGTGGTCCAGCTGCTCCTCTTTCCGAAGACCAGGACAAGAGTGTTAAACTTAAAGGAAGGCAGATTTTGCCAGAATGGGCAGCATCCTACAGGGGTATTTAGCTGGAATTAGCCCAGGGATGGATGCAGAACTGAAGTGGGCAATCATTAGGAAGGGACTGAATGAGGTCACAAACACATGTGCCAAGTCTCAGATTAAGCAGTCCAGGTCAAAAACCTAGCTGGCTCACCAAGGAAGTGGAGGGAAAGGTGAGGGGGAGAAAAGGTTGACCTTCATTAAGTTAGAAAAATCTGGGTATGAGGAAAACAGGGAGGTGTTCACAAAGGCCTTAAGGGAGGTGAGCAGGGCAGTCAGGGTGGCCAAGGCAGCAGAGGAGCTGAAATTGACTCAGGAGATCGGAGAGGGTGAAAGGGGTTCTTTACGCAAGGGAGAAGATGACATTATAAGAATCATAAGTGAGGGAGGGATGGGCAGAAATAGGGGAAGAACAAGCAGAGGCATACAACGAGTATTTCTGCTCAATGTTCATGAAAGTAAGGGATGACCCAATATCACAGGGCAAGGGAAGCAAGGATGCGGGGTTGGGGGGCAGAGATAACAGATGGGGTCATCAAAGAGGATAAAGTTCTAAAGGACCTAAAAGCCTTAAGAGTGGACAAGGCACCACCGGATGGTGTACACCCAAGGGTCCTGAAGGAAAGTACAGTTACGTAAGAACTTACCGTAACAGTAGATCTTCGAGAACAGCTCTTGCAGCAGGTAACACCATTAGAACTGAAGCCGGCAGGCGTCAGGACCCCACGGAATTCTTCTAGCTAGCTATCTTCAGCGGGGACCGCCCAAGACGTCGGTCCCACCTCCGAAGTCAGGCGTGAGTACATAGGGGCGGTCCGCCAAATTCCTCAGATTCTCCCGCGGAGACTTCCGCCGCAGGACAATATCAGAAGGGAGACCGAGATCCACTATCAGAAGGTAAAGGGCGTAAACCCTGCAGGCTTGAAAGCCATGCCTCCTCCAAGGGGAAGGTGGGCGGGAAGTATTTTGTTGCAAGAGCTGTTCTAAGATCTACTGTTACGGTAAGTTCTTACGTAACTGTACTATCTTACTTCGAGATACAGCTCTTGCAGCAGGTAACACCATTAGGACTGATTTCCAAGCAATAATGCTTGTAAGCATTCTGGGAGGAGGAAACTAGGAAAGTCCATACCAAGTCCTGACTCTAGGACAGGAGACCCTGTAGCACGGCCAGGCTGAAACTGGCTCTTCGCCCTGAAGCAATGTCCAGGCTATAATGCCTGATAAAAGTATGCACAGAGCTCCAAGTGGCTGCAGCACAGATGGCAGAGGGGGAGACGTTACGAAGTGCTGCAAAGGAGGTAGCCACCCCTCTAGTGGAATGGCCCTGGACTGCGCCCAGGAGGGGTTTCTGCTTTGTACCATAGCAGTATGATATACACTGGACAAGCCAGTGAGAAAGGGACTGCTTCGATACTGGTTGGCCCATCATCCTGTCAGCAAAGGAAATGAAGAGTTGCTCCGACTTGCGAAGCTGTTTAGTCCTGTTCAGGTAATACCTAAGACAGCGGTGAACATCCAGGGTGTGGAGCAGCGCTTCTCCTCTATTAGAATATTTAGGGAAATATACAGGCAGGTCAATGTCCTGATTGAGAGTGAGTGCAGAAACCACCTTAGGCGAGAACTTAGGATTCGTCCTCAGGGACACTCTGTCCCGGTGGAAAATCAAATAAGGTTCCCTACACGAGAGCGTGAAGCTCGGAAATTCTCCTTGCTGACGTAACAGCAACTAAAAATAACGTTTTCCATGACAGGAAACGCAGCTCGCAATCCGTGGCAGGTTCAAAAGGGGGGAGCGTGAGTTGTTCCAGGACAAAGAGTAAATCCCATGGAGGAACAGGGTCCTTAGTGGGGGTGGCCTGGTATAACACCCTCTCAGAAAGTCTCGAGAAGCGTCAAGTTGCACCACTGTGCGCTGTCCCACCGGGAAGTGGTAAGCAGAAATAGCGCAGAGGTGCACCTTAATAGAGGAGTAGGCGAGACCCGAATGGAAAAGGGAGAGCAGGTATTCTAACACCGCTTTTACCGGGCAACCTAGAGGGGAAAGGCCGCGTGCTTGCGACCACAGGCAAAAACGGCGCCATTTCATGGCGTATTTCGCATGCATTGCCGGCTTTCTGGCCGCGGAAAGAACTTCCGCCACCTCTTGCGAGACCCCATGTCGCAAAATGGCTATGTCTCTAGGAGCCAAGCATGCAGGTTCAGTGAGCGTAAGTCCGGGTGGACTAGAGAACCTTCCTCCTGAGACAAGAGATGGGAGCTGAAAGGTAACGGGATTGGAGGTTCCCGGGACAGCTGCGTTAGCAAGGGGAATCAGATCTGTCTGGGCCAGAATGGGGCTACCAGGATCATTGTTGCATGCTCCCTGCGCAGTTTGAGAAGAACTCTCTGGATCAACGGGAAGGGAGGGAAAGCGTAGAGGAATCTGTCCGCCCAGGAGAGGGACAACGCGTCTCACCAGAAAACACCAGGCCCTGGATCTAGCGAGCAAAAATTGGGCAGTTTTGCGTTGGATGGGGAAGCGAATAGGTCCAGTTCTGGAGTGCCCCATCGAAGAAACAGATCCTCTGCTCCCTTGAAGAAGTTCCCACTCGTGGACTCTGGCCTGGGAACGACTCAGGCCGTCTGCGATTGTATTGTCCACTCCGGGAGCGTGAACTGCAATCAGGCTCGCGCCTTGTCGAATTACCCAATCCCACACTCTCATCGCTTCCCTGCAAAGGGGGTAAGAGTGTGCACCATCTTGTTTGTTGAGGTAATACATCACTGCCGTATTGTCTGTTTGGAGCAAGAGCGTATTTGACGGGATCTCTGACTGAAAGGCCTGCAGGGCGTAAAGGACCGCCCTCATCTCCAGAATGTTGATGTGGAGATGAGCTTCTTGAGGGGTCCACGTTCCCTGGGACCTCACCCCGTTCAAGTGTGCTCCCCACCCCAGCCCTGAGGCGTCTGTGGAGAGGATTACCTCCGGGGACAGCGCTGTAAACGGGACACCTGCAGCAAGTGTCCCTGGGTCTAGCCACCATTGCCAATCTCGAATCACGCTCGTGGATTCTGACCGATGCTGCATGTGGTCTTGCCTTTGGTCCCACTGCACCTTGAGCATCCACTGAGTAACCCGCATGTGGAGCCTTGCCAAGGGATGGTCGGAATGGCAGCAGCCATGTGTCCGAGCAGACGAAGGACCAGCCTGGCAGGGACAGTCTTCTTCGCCGAGAGATCCCTGATGAGGGATCTGATGATTCTGCTCTGTCGTCTGGAAGAAATGCTCTCCCCTGAATGGTGTCCAGAACTGCGCCTATGAACTGCAGCTTCTGCGATGGTACAAGGAGAGACTTCTTGTAATTGATTATGAAGCCCAGAGACCAAAACAGAGTCTGGGTGCTCTGGATAGCCATCAACAACGCCTCTCTGGAGGCAGCCATGAGAAGCCAGTCGTCCAAGTACGGAAACACAAAGTGGCCCTGTCTCCTTAGAGATGCTGCCACGACTGCCATGCATTTGGTAAAGACCCTGGGGGCTGATGACAGTCCGAACGGGAGAGCGCGGAACTGGAAGTGGTGGCTGAGGAACTCGGAGCGCAGGAACCTTCTGTGCGCTTGAGCTACGGGTATATGCAGGTATGCGTCCTGCATGTCCAGGGACGCTAAGAAGGCATCCTTCTTTAGCATGGGAATAAGACCCTGCAAGGTCACCATGCAAATCGTTGTAAGCGACTTCATATTGAGGTCGTTGAGGTCCAGGATTGGACGGAGGTCCCCTGTTTTCTTCTTAACCAGAAAGAAGTGGAATAGTATCTGTACCTCTCTGGTTCTCTGGAACATACTCTACCGCTTCCTTTTGCAGGAGCGCAAGTATTTCTTGCCTGATAAGCAATTTGTGCTGACCCGAGTAACGGGAGAGCAGAGGAGGCCTCGAGGGTGGCTTGTCTACGAATTCTATAAATACAGGTTACTCACCTGTAACAGGAGTTCTAGGAATGGTATATGTTGTTCATCCCATTTATTGCTTGGGTCCCTTGCCACTTTAAATCTTGCCGGAAGGTCTTCAAGCTGGCTCCTCCACCCACCTGGGTGATAAAACTCGGCTCCGCCCCATGACACCAGATCTAGCCCGCTGGAAGCCAGGTTGTCTTGTCGAAGCCGGGGGGACCGGGTTGGTCGGATGAACAACATATACCATTCCTAGAACTCCTGTTACAGGTGAGTAACCTGTATTTCTAGGGACATGGATATGTTGTTCATCCACACTTATTGGCAGACTCCTAGCAGTTCTCCGGGAGGAGGGAGGCAAGGCGCACACCCCTACTTAGGTAGAAAGACTGGAGAACTGAGGCCCCGACCAGCACCCTGGCACGACCCAAGGTCGATGTGGAAGGGGAACGGTAAAGCCTGCTTCCGGGCAGAAGCCCTGCGGATATCCTGGACCGGAGTATCTTCGAAAGCAGCCACCGACGCAGCGGAAGGATGGGTAAAAATGAGCGCTTATCCCTCTGGGAGGCTCCATGCCCGCCCGCCTATAGTGGAGACCTATGCAGGGGTGACCCGCCCGCTCGTCGTCCACTTGGCTGCAAGTCTGCCAGATGCGGCTTCAGCGAAGATGATAAACAGCTGGCGAACCTGTCCCGAACTTTAGAACCTGCATACGGCCTCCGAGGTGTGAATGGGGATAAACCCTGGCAGAGGCAATACCCCGAGAGGAGACTCCGCCACTGCCTTCGGAAGGACTCGTGATAGAGCAGGACAACCTAGTCCCTGTGGAGGCCGGATGGGAGATTAAAGGAGCCTGGAACTCTCCCCACCTTCTGGATGGCGGAGTGGCCCCAAGAAGGTGTTCTTCCACAACAGGTGGGGAAACTCGCACCTGTGCAAAAGGTTCGGGATAGACTGCTCATGAGCTAAGCCCATACCCAAGGATCCCACAGAAAGCGAGGATACTCTCCCCAAAAGGGGAGGCGTGATCGAGGCCTAGAAGTGCCAGACCACCTTCTCTGCACCACCAGCTGCCTCCTGGCCCACGACCGGAAGACAGGGGTGACCCGCAGAAGCACCTAGAGGATCGTCGGCCGAAGCCCTGGTTTAAGGATGGACCGCAGATGGTCTGGAATGCTCGCCCAGGGACGGGGGAGGGCAAGGCCCTATCCCAGCATCAAAAGGGAGAACCTCTCCCAGAGGACGAGCATTCTGGCCAACTTCTTTAGCAGGACGCCTCAAAGGTCGGACCTTGGCTTGAAGACCCCAGGTCTGCCCTCCCAGCCAGCAGGGATCGGGCTCACAGGTGCAGGGATTGAAGGTCCAGATGGATAACCTTCCCTGAAAAGGAAAGACAGGACTGGCTGACTAGAAACCGCCCGGGAGCCTGGGGCTGAGACTGAGGAGAGCTGGATACCAGAGCTGGCAATCCAGTCTGGGGCTACCAGCATCACTTGCGCCAAGTCCTCCTCGCCTTGCCCGTGAGTCCAAGGGGAAATGGGGAGAGGCACGGAGGGGCCGGGGTCCGTGGCCCTCGATGGCATCCCTGCAGCAGGCCCTGCTGAGGGGGCGGCATAAAACAGTCTGCGTCGATTCTCCCGGAGGGAAGAGGGAGAAGATCCTGTGCTACCCGCAGGGGAAACCACTCATGAGGCGCAGCCTATGCCCGGCTTAGGGCAGCAGCCAGAAATTGGGGGCTCCTGCCATCAAATGGCTGGGAACCCTCGACTCTGCTCAAAAACTTGTCACGGAGAACCTCCTTGCCCAGGCAGGGGATCGACCGAACCTGGCGGGGTAGGTAGCACATGGTAGGTGGTATTGTCCTACTTGGACTTAGACCACTGGACCCGTTCAAGCAGGCCGGTGGTGCAAGCTAAGTGGAGCCGCCTGCGCTCAGCGAGCAGGAAGGACATCGGTCTGAGAGGACCAGAGGCGAAGCACTCTGTATTCCCCAGATGGGCACCCTACCTATCCGGCATCGGGTCGGAGAAGACCGCCGACTTCAGGGTGAACTTAACAGGATGTTCTCCTAATGAAGTTGGAACGGTCCAAGGAGCTGCTTTCTTAACTCCTTGGCTGTAGTCATGAACTGCCCAAAGGACGCAGAGCGCTGTGACCTCCTGGCTGGCCCCTCCCACTCGGGAAGGCCTGAGGCCCAGGAGAGGTCCTGGCAGGACATGATACCCGGCCAACCCGACGCTGGGTAAAGGAGGAAGAACCTCAGCCCTGTCCGTGGGAGCGAGCTCAGGACTCAAGAGTGCGAGCTTAGTCTCAAGAAGCTCTCACCGCTAAGGCACGAGTTCCCACTTGGCTCCTGTAACGGGAGACCAGTTTGCCTTCCGGGTGGGGGTTACGTCCGGACCCTTCAGTGCCGCAGAGACTGCTGAGCAAAAGAAGGGCCTGACTAGGAACTCGTAAGGAGATCCCCTGCTAAGAAGGGGAGGATCCTCCCAAGAAACGGACGGAACGAGGAGTAGGTACATCCTGGAGGCCCAGGAAACAGCTACACGCCACGTTCTGAGGATGGAATATCTGAAACAGAGAGACCATCCAGGCGTGCGGGAGAATGGGCGCGCGCCCCCGTCCGTTTGAGGCCAGGAATACCTGGGCACAAACCCAGGGTTGAGGGGGGGGAAGGGGGTCCGCGGCCTTCCTGATCACCTCTAACTAGGGTCAGCGTGTCGGCACGACCGACAAGAGGCACTGGACCCAAGATCCCCATGGGGCAATGGCTCAAAAGGGGAACCGCCGCAACCTGTGACAGGATTCCACCCTGGGCCAGCCTCCCAGGTGCTGAGCCGCCCCCCATGGGGAAACTCCGGTTGGGACGACGTGGGCCGGGGCAGTGCCCCTTGGCCCGTCACTGAGCAGGCCTGGAGGGGGAAGGAGCCGAGGGGGCTCTCGGTTTCCTGCCTCCCTGCTTCCTTTTGGAGGAAGACGCTGGACTGGCAACAGACCGCCCAACGCATGCCTGCTGGCCCTTGTGCTAGGCCGGTTGAGCTGCAGGGCTCAGGGGGCAAAGGGGCTTACGCAAAGGCTGATGGCTGCCCTTGACCCTCCAGGCGAGAGTGACCAAGTCTGGAGTGGCATCGGACTTCTCGTGCCCTTGGATATGTCACTCCACTCCAGGGCCGAAAAGGTCAGTCCCCAAGAAGGGAAGTCCGCCAACTTGTGCTGGGTTTCAAGGAAAGGAGGATAACCTCAGCCACGCCCCTGGGCGCGATGGCCACTGTGGCCGCCACCGATCTGGCACAGGAGTCACCCAGATCCAGAGCTTGCCTGGAGCTGTTGTTTTGCCACCGCCTCTACCCTGGTCCTGCTACAGACTCTGGATCCGCTGGTCCGCAGATTTCGGGTCGAGAGATGAGGTAGAACCGTCCAGAGTGCCCAGAAGGTGGGGAACAGTGTGCCATAAGAGCCGCTAGCTGGCCTGGACGGAGGCTCAGGGAGGACGCATAGCGTAAACCTTCGCCTCGACGTAGTCCATCCTTTTGGACTCTTTGTCAGGGGTCTATCCACATCCCAGTGTTTCAAGACATTGGAAAACGCCATCGGTGACTACCCCTTCAGCGAGGGGTGCTCCGAGAAACCGGGCAGAGAACCTATCAGGACAGGGTACTTCGAGCCACCCTGGCCGGCGCAGGGGAGGAAGTGGGCCGCTGCCATGGCTCAGGCTGGGCCCACAGGACTCCTTGGTCCAGAATCTCCATAGAGGGTAGGTGCCCGCTTGGAGACCGCTCGAGCTGCATCCCAGTGAATTCTGGAATGAGCTGAAGCAGACCCTCAAAGACGATGGGCTGTCATCTACAGAATGCTCCTGGGAAGACCCGGGTCCTCCCTGCTGGAAACATAGCAGAGCCGCTTCAGGCTCCAAAGACTGCAAAGTGCTGTCAGAGGCCCAGGCATCTTTGTTCCTGCGGGGCGGGCAGGAGGAGGGGACCGAGTAACCTGAAGACAGGTGTCCTGGCCTCATCTGCCTCAGGCCAGATGGAGGGCAGCGCCAGGGTCGGAGCGAGAACCGCCCTGGAGAGGGCTCAACTGATTCGAACGGTTGCCGATCGAAGCGCGGCTGCTTGCTATCCGGAGAATGAATCGGTCGATTGATACCCGACAACAACTGTCTGTCGACATAAGTTTCATCGTGATGACGCCAACGGGTATCGAAACCGCTTCCTCATCCGAGGAGGGAGACGAGGAAGAACGCAAGCCACTTAACTTGGTGCCCCGACCGAGAACACCGAGATCGGGCGTGGAGCAGCTAGACCGAGAGGATGACCGAGACCGGTGACCCAACTCGGGGACCGAGATGGACTGGGAAGAAGCCGGACGCACCCGCCTCCCTCCTCGCTCGAAGAAAGGTCCGAGGGCTGTCGACCCAAAGGGACGGACAGAGTTCTCAGCCTCCGCCAGGGCGGAGGGATGGCGCACCAGAAGACCACCCAAAAGACGGGTCGAGAGACCTCGACAACATCGATGGGGGACCTGGCTGGCTGACCTGACGGGACATCATGGTGGCCAGTGGCTGAAGCCGCATCTCGACCGGGCCGAAGGCCGGGCCGATGAGGGAGGGGGAGACTTCCCGCTCCCACCGACGGAGAGACCCCGCCTGTGGCCCCTTAGACTTAGGCCGAGCGGCAGGGCTCCAGGGACCCTCTCCTTTGGAGGAGAGGGAATGACGAAGCTCCTTGAACGAAGCTGCATGAGTTGAACCCAAGGAGAGCAGGATAAGCGCCGCAACCGAGGGAGAGGGGGGCCGCCCCCTCCCCGCAGGATCGAACTGCTGAGAAACAGTCGAAGCGGACACCCGCCGGTCCGAGGGAATCTCCGAGCGGAAAAACTACCGATGTCCGGGCCCGGAACGGGCCGTGCGGTCCTCCAGAGGCTGACCGAAGGGCAGAACAGAAACTGCAAGCCTGAGGATGCGTGATCCAAGTCCAGGCAAAAACGCACGTGGAATGCGAGTCTCTCCTGGAGGAACTAACCGTACTTCTTGGGGCCGGAAGAGGACCGCGCCCATCGCCAGAAAGAAGAAGAAAAGATCGAGTTTCAGAAAAGACACTTCTAATGATTTCAAGACCAAATTTTGTGGAACCAGTCGAAAACGCAGAGCTTAAGGAGGGAACCTGAGCTTCCAAGCGGTAAGGAAGATCAGCCATGGGCAGAGCCGAGAGTTTTACCACCTGGGTGGGTGGGAGGAGCCAGCTTGAAGACCTTCCGCAAGATTTAAAGCGCAAGGACCTGCCAATAAGTGTGGATGAACAACATATCCATGTCCCAGAAAGTGGCCTTTTTCGACCAACTGAAGAACCCACCTGTCAGTGGTTATGGACTGCCATCCTGGCAGGTAATTCAAACACGACTCCCCGACCTTGATATCCGTTGATCCTGAGGGGCAGGGGGCCGGAAGGAGTCAGGCTGGTGGCGGAGGGGCCGTGGGCTGAGCCAGTTTAGCTGGACGCTGACCTCGGCCCGCTGGGCTGTCTTCCCTGGGCTCTGGGGAGCGGAGCCCTCTGCTTGGGACCAACGCGGGACTGTTTGTCCTGTGTCCGTCCCACAGCTTTGGTTCCTGTGAAGGAACTAAGCCCCCGGTCGGTACATTGCCTGGACCGACCTCACCTACCCCCGGCCTCTGGAGCTTGGTGAGAACCTTCTCAGAGGGTGCATCAAAGAGAACTTCTCCTTCGAAAGAGGCGTCCATGATGTTTTTCTGGACATCCGGGTTAAATCCGGAGACACGGAGCCATGAGTGTCTCCGAAGGCATACACCTGAAGCTGCCGCTCTGGCCGAGGAGTCCGCGGAATTATACGCGGCTCGCAGCACCTGGGTTCCCACGTCTGAACCTGCATGGAGGAGCGTAGCATCTCCTCCTTCTGCTCACCTTCTGGCAATGTCTCCGCCAGATCCAGTCCTGTTCCCACAAGGCATTTTGGAACTGTACCATGTGGGTCAAGTAGTTCAGGGACCTGATGGCGCAAGTAGTGGAAGGACACGTGCACCTGCCCATAGCGTCCAGCTGTTTGGACTCGGGTCCGTGGCAGGGTGCTCGAATGTTGCGGTCTCTGGGACCGGTCATGAGAGGCTGTTATGACCAGAGAGTCGGCCACAGGATGTTGAGCTAAGCACTGGTCCTCCACGCCTTGTACAGGCAGTCAGCTGTCTTCGCATCGCCAGGAGTGAGTGTGGACGCTTCCACGCCGCTTGGGACGCCCAAAGTGTTCCACCAAGGGTGGTACCACCACAGGCTTAGATCCTTCTACCAAGATACTGCAAGGCGAGTCTCTCGGGTCTAATTTTCCAAGATCCCATCCCATGTTCTCTTGGATATGTCTCATGATCTCAGAGAACGATGGGTCATCCTGAGGAGATCTAGGAAGCTCACGGGGTCCGGAGAGGGATGTGAAGAGGAGAGATTCTGGATCCTGTTGAGAACTCCCATCCCGAACCTCCGTCGAAGGCGAACGATTGTGTCTCCTGGGTCTCTTAGGACTGGGTGACCCTGAAGAAGATCTAGACAGAGGTCTCCTTTTATCAGGTCTCCCCCTTGGAGGGTCCGTAGCCTCCTGGGGGAGAGGTACTCGGCCTGCAGCCCCGGACGGAGAAGGGGGCGCAGGAGTTGGAGGGGTCGCAGGTGGTGGAGGAGGAGGAGGAAGAGGAGGCGGTGTGGAACCATATCCCTTTTAATGGTATCTCACCAGTGAGAAAAGAGCTCCTTAACCTCGAAAGGGAAGGCCCGACGACGGACTGGCGCCGTGGCCGGTCGTGGTTCCCGCCGGCTCCTCAGGGGCCTCAGGTTGTGGAGAGGGTTCCCGGGAGGTGTGACAGGACCGGGTTCGCCTCGCCTGGTCCTCGGCCGCGCCAACTCCTCCTCTGTGATAGTCTCCTGACCGACGCCGGTAGGAGGCGCCGGGTCCTCTTTCTAAACATACGGGACGGACGCCGCCCTCCTGCCGACGCATCGAGAGGAAGGCGGTCGACCGCAACGGGCGCCTGGGCGGCCGATGCCCTGGGATTCAGGATGAGGGCCGCCAGGTCCGACGGTTTAAGAGAGGTGAGCTCCTTGGTCTTTCGCTGGGGAGAAGGAGGCAAGGAGACAGACCTGACGCCGGGTTCGGAATGGCGGGAACCCGACTTGTGACGATGATGACGGTCCCAGACCTGACCAGGGCTTTGGAGGAAGATGATGAAGAGGGCCTGGAGGTCTTGGCCTGTGAAGAGGAAGAGGAGCCCGAGGTTTCTTCACTGCAGCGGGAGGTTGAGAACGGCCCGGAGGGCTTAACGGTCGAACGGGAGCCGAACTACGGGAGTCAGAGGCCCTAGATGGGGACTTGAAGGAACCCTCTCCTGTGCTTCTCAGAGTGTTTCGGCCTTTTCTGCTGAATCCCCTTGGAGGTGTCCATGGCCTTAATCTTCTCCTCGAGCAGGAATGCCTGCAGAGCCTTCTGGCGACGGATCCGGGTCCGGCTGTTGAACCCCTGGCAGAAATTGCAGGACTGGGTGTCGTGGTCTGGGCCCAGGCACCGGACGCAGGCCGAATGCGGATCCTTAAACGGGGTTTGCTTCTCACAGGCGCATACGCCTGACATCGGAGGTGGGACCGACGTCGGGGGTGGTCCCAGCTGAAGATAGCTAGCTAGAAGAATTCCGTGGGGTCCTGACGCCTGCCGGCTTCAGTCCTAATGGTGTTACCTGCTGCAAGAGCTGTATCTCAAAGTAAGATCTGGCAAAGGTGTTGGCAGGCCCGCTGACAGACCTGTTTAACGCCTCCTTGGAGATGGGGAATGTACCAGGACTGGAGAATGGTTCATGTGGTGCCCCTCCACAAGAGTGAACCCAAGGATAAACCATTCAATTACAGACTGGTGAGCTTTACTTTTACAGTGGGGAAGTTGATGGAGACCATTCTGAGGGAAAGGTTAACTTTTCTCGAGAGGAATGGTCTACAGGACAAGAGACAGCATGGATTTGTCTCGGGAAGATTGTGCCAAACTAGCCTAATCGATTTTGACTGCTCACTAGGGCGGTTGACAAAGGCCATGCTGTGGATGTCCTGTATTTGGACTTCAGCAAGGCTTTTGACTTGGTGCCACACAGGAGGTTATTGAGCAAGCTGAGGGACATGGGAGCAGCGGAGAAACTGGTAGGGTGGGGTGGTGGGTTGAGAGCTGGCTGCAGGGCAGACGACAGCGGGTAGTTGTAAGAAGGGAGACAACCAAGCCAAGGCCAGTAACTAATGGGGTACTAAAGGGTTCAGTGTGTTGGGCCCTATTTTGTTCAATGTCAAAGATTCTTGGATAGGGACGCCCTAGAAGCAGTCACTGATGCAGCAGTATGGTGGGTGGAATGAGCCCTTAGCCCACAGGAGGCTCCCTACCTACCTACCAACCTATAGCAGAAATCGATGCATGATATAATCCATCTGTCAACTGTCCACTTGGCTGCAGGTCTGCCAAGTGCGGCTTCAGCGTAGGTGACAAACCACTGGCGAACCTCTCCTTGAACTCCAGTCATGCACTCTTTATAAGAGCGAGCTCGTCTCAGGTCCGAAGCATGGAGCCTGTACTCGGCCTCTGAGGTGTGACTGGAGTATCACACCAGCAGTCATCAGCTGGTTCAGGTGAAAACCTTTGGAAGGAACTTCAGGTTGGGGCACAGAACAACCTTGTCCCCATGGAAGACCAGATAGGGAGACTCAACAGAAAACACCTGGAGATCCCCAATCCTTCTGGCTGACATGATAGCCACCTGGAAGGTGGTCTTCCATCACAGGTGTGACATCGCACTCCTGTGCATTGGTCTCAATAACTTGCCCATGAGCTTTGCCAGTACCAGCAGTAGATCCCACGGTGGTGGTTCACGCACCAGAGGGGAAATATGGTTGAGGCCTTTGAAGAAACGCCAGAGTACCTTCTCCTGTGCCACTGTCTGCTGACTGGCGTATGCCCAGTAAGCAGAGATGGCTGCCAGGTGCACCTTGAGGGTCATAGACCGAAGACCCCCTGTGGAGAGAGAGACCAAAGGTAGTCGAGAATGCTAGCCACCGGACAGGACAAAGGGTCCAGGCCCGTCCCCAACACCAAATGTAGAATCTCTTCCACTTGAAGGCATAGCACTTCCTGGTTGATTCCTTCCTAGATGCCTCAACTACGGTGAGGACATCTTCGGAGAGACCCAAAGCCTGGAACTCTAGCCACTCAGGAACGAGGCTATCAGGTGCAGGGACTGAAGGTCCAGGTGGAGGACCTTCCCCACTGACAGCAGGTCCGGGCATGTTGGAAGACGCTTGGGAGCCTGATGCTGAGACTGAGGAGATCGAGGTACCAAAATGGCGGGCCAGTCTGGAGCCACCAGGATCACCTATGTCCCTCCTGACCTTGAGGAGTACCTTTGTGGTTCAAGGGAAGTGGAGGGAAGGCATAAAAGAGGCCTGGGGTCCACAGCCTGGAGAAGACATCCCCCTGCAGCAAGCCCTAAGGGGGCAGGCACAAAACAGCCTCAGCTTTTGTGTTCTCCCTGGAGGTGAACAGGTCCACCTGTGGGGTGCCCCACTGAGAGAACAGGCTGTGTACTACCTCTGGATGGAGAGACCACTTGTGGGATGCTTCACGCACATGGCTGAGGGCATCCACCAGCTGATTTGAGGCTCCTGCCACATGAATGACTAGGAGATCTGCCTCCAGTCGCAGACAGCTTTCCTTCACAGAGGCTGAGTGTGCATGTTGCCCTGTTTGTTGAGACAGTACATGGTCGTGGTGCTGCCCATCTGGACTTGAATCACTTGACCCCGAAGGAACAGAGCAAATGCAGTCAGCACCAGCCAAACTACTCAGAGCTCCAGCATGTTGATGTGGCATTAGGACTCCTCAGTGGTCCAGAGCCCATGGTCCTCCATGTGGGCACCTCAGCCTGTGAGAGTCATCGGTCGTCAAGATGACTGTCATCTTGGGACGGACAAATGGGATCCCCTCTTACATATGCTCTAGGACAGTCCGCCACTGGAGAGCATCCCACATCTTCTGGGTCACAGTGACCAGCTGGTTGAAATGACCTAGTCATTGAGTCCACTGGCTGCCAGTTCCCACTGAAGGGAGAGCATATGCCACCGGGCCCATCAGACCACGGAGGTGCAGGCCGCCATGTAACCCAGAAATCTCAGGAAGTTCTGGGCAGGACAAGTGCCCAACCAGAAAGGATTGGGCAAAGGAGGAGAGAATCTCCACCCTGTCTGCCGGGAGCCTGGCTCTGGCTCGGCAAGAGTCAAGCTCTGTCCTGATGAAGCAGATCACCTGGAAGGCATGAGTTCCGACTTGGCTTCATTGGCTAGGAGGCCAAGGTTGATGCAGGTCTGGAGGGACAGATCCCTGGACCTCTCCACCTCCAGTCTGGAGTGACCCGCTATAAGCCAATCATCCAGATAGGGGTATACTCTGACCCCTTGATGCCGAAGATGGACCTCCACCGCTGCAATGTATTTGGTGAAACCCTGGGGGTCATGATAGCTGAATGGCATGGCTTGAAACTCATATAGGGTTCCTCTGCACTGAAGCAGAGGAACCTTCAGTGTGACGGACGGATCAGGACGTGGAAAACCCATCCTGCAGATTCATGAGTAGAACCACATGTTCTGCTCAAAATGTGGTACGATCTGAAACAGAGTTATCATCTTGAAGGTGCAAGACCTGAGAAATTGGTTCAGGTCGTGCAGATCTAGAATGGAGCGCCAGCCCCCCATCCGCTTCAAGACCTGGAAGTACCTGGAAACAATCCCTGGGTTGACAGGGGATCCGTGACTGAATACTACCTCCTTATAGAGGAGTTGGGCAATATCATCTTGGAGAGCTGACTGAGCGTGCACAGATACCTTCTACTCCCCGCAGAGCATGGGCTTGGCTTGGTGGGTACTACTCGAATTCCAGAGGCAGCCTCTGGCCGACCACTTCCAAAATCCACCTGTTCGTTGTTACAGCGGATCAGGTGGAAAGGAAGTGGCAGAACCGGCCCCCCACGGGAGGACCCAGAGTGGGTGTGACAGGTCACCCCCATCCCATCACTGTGCAGGTTTGGGGGAGGAGGATCTGGCCGATGGACCGCCGGGACCTTTCCCTCCAGGCTTACAGGCCGCTGAAGCCCCTGACTTGGGCTGAGGGCGACAAAATTCAGCCTGCTGCTGCTGCCCCGATTGGTACTGGGGCTGCTTGGCCGCAAGGGCAGAAGGCCAAAAGGGCTTATGGTTCTGCTTTTTGGAACCCTGAGATTCCTTTTGGGTGGAGGCAATGGAGTCCAAGGTGGCACTGGACTTCTCGATGCACTGAAGGTGACCATCAACTCCTGGACCAAACAAATCTGTGCCCAGGCAGGGAACATCTGCCAGTTTATGCTGGGTGTCCGCCGTGAAGGTTGAGACCCTCAGCCAGGCCCTGCGGCGCATGGCAACTGTGGCCACCACTGAATGGGCACAGGAATCCCTAATGTCCAGCGCCATCTGGAGTTGCTGCTTTGCCACAGCCGACCCTTATCCCGGACCTATTTGACCATAGTTTGAGGGTCCATGGGGAGATGAGGAAGCACTTCATCTAGTGAGCCTAGGAGGGCATGAAAAAGTGTGCTATGATGACAGCCAAGCTCACGTGACGGAGACCAAGTAAAGAGGCAGCACAGACTTTTCTGGCAGAGTGGTCCAGTTTTTTAGACTCTTTGTCTGAAGGTCTATCAGTGTCTCCTGAATCGGCCAGGCCTAATCACAGATTCGGTCACCATCCCTTCAGCCAAGGGTGCTCTGTGAACCCAGAAAGGAGCCAATGGGAACTGCATACTTCAGGGCCATCAGGTCTGATGGTGTGGGCAGGAGGCAGGTGCTGCAGCTCCAGGGCCGAGCCAACCATGGCTTCGCCACTGGGAAGGCCTCTGTCGGAAAATCCCTTTGTCAGAATGTTTGTCAGGGATATTGAGCCTATTTCGAACAGGTCTCAAAGGCATCCTCGTGGATTAGGAGATGAGACCGAGAATGCCCATGAAGGACAGGGAACCTTCCTCTATCAACAGACCCTCCAAGCGAAAACCTCGTTGAGCGGACGAGAGTGCAAAGAAGAGTCCTCAGACTCCAGACAGACTGGTTGACCACCTGAGTCACTTCCAACCCGTATAAGAAGGTCGGGATTGAGGGTGACCTATACTCTATGCAAGAAGCTCTTAGTAGGTCGAGATTCCTTGACAGGAGCCCCAGAGGGAGGCCTTTTAGGTGGCGTCTCCACCACAATTAACGGAAAGGCTGGTTTTGGCCGAGCTGGGAGGGCCTTCACCAGCTCCGCTGGCAGAGGGACGGTGTCGGCTGGCTCCAGAGGAGTTGTCATCGGCCTAGAGGGCGACAGCCATGTGATGCCCATTGTGGAAGCCGGAGTCTACTTCGGACTGGCCAACACTAACTGTTGCCACGAGATCCTCATAGTGTCGACGCAACTTGTGCCGAAGTCTCTCCTCTTCCGGAAGAGGATGAATAGCGGCGGCACGGCTTCTTGGAATGCCCAGAATGGCGTGAGTTCTCCTCTACCAACAAACCTAGACCTTGACCGACAGGGGTAATCAAAAGGAGCCGGGGAGACCTGCAGCTCCTCCAGGTCAGGGCCAGGGACCATGAGGAGGTTCCCAGCAGGCTGGGTTTCCTTCTCGGTAGGTCCAGTCAGGACTGGAGTCCTGAACAAGGAATTGTCGGCCTCATTCAGTGACAATGGGGTTGATAATTTCGACCGGGTCATTGTCCGACATCTTAGCTGGATGGCCTGATGGGGGCACTGTGACGTCATGGGCTGAGGCCGCAATTTCAACTGAAGTCAAAACTGGAGAGTCCTGAGAATGAGACATTGCTCGATCCCAAAAACAATGTAGACAAAACTTCTCCTCCTCTCTCTACTCCTTGGATTCCTTTTTACAGGAACTGGAGCTGTGCGAAGCAGACGGGCTGGGAGGCAGTGACACAACTCCTTGAAGGAGCCTGTAAAGGTAGAGCCCAGTTTGAGCAGTAAGACGATTGATGCTGAATAGGACTAATCGGGCGGTCTGAGTCACCTCCTTGAAAGCCTCTTCATTTGCTCAAGTTGTTCAGCGGACCCCACAGCCGTGGAGATCGTCCAACGGGCCTCTTTAGATTTGACCGCGGGTTTTGTTTCTCCATTCGCCAAGCTGTAATCGCAAAGCGACTGTTCAACACATTTGGCTGAAAGAGCAAACAAAAGTCGCACGCCTGGGTATCGTGATCGTGGCCCAGGCAACAGACAGATGTGGCACGCGGGCAGTGCGAGACATCTTCTGCCCACGGGCACTGGCAGAACCCAAGCAAGGACTTGTCCTCCATTGCAGTCTCGATTGAAAAATAATGAGGTAAAATTCTAATGAGTTTTAAGTTTTGGTAAGTAATCCAAAGATTTAAGCACCAGGGACTACTCAACGTGGGAGTGATAAGGAAGGAATCTGAATCTTCCAGTGGAAAGGAAGGTCTGATGTCAAGGGTTAGAGCTGAGGGATATATCACTCGCGTAGGTGGGAGGAGTCAGCTTTTAGACAAGATATTTAGAGGGAAAGAACATGCTAAGAAGCGTGGATAAGAATGACATATCCATATCCCTAGAACAGTCTATTACTACAGGGGCTGGTGACTGGGACCACTCTGCACTAGAGCACAGTGGTCGGCAAAGGGGACATCAGACCACAGGGAGGGCAGGTGTGCTCCCCCACTGGTCGATGCAGTTGTTGGGTGCAGCACCTCTGGCAGCTGCTAGGCTGCCTGGAGTAAGCTCAGGGTTTTGTTTGGCAGTATTTGTGCTGTGCAGTAGGACCGCTAATCCCATTTAAGAGTGCAACATGCTGAATATGGGCAGAGTGGGATATTTCTGCCTCGCCTCCCTTTGCACACCTGCACACACATTGTTTTGCACGGAAAGTACAGTTACGTAAGAACTTACCGTAACAGTAGATTTTTGAGAACAGCTCTTGCAGCAGGTTACACTATTAGGACTGAAGCCGGGCGCGCCAGACCTCTAATGAAAATGTTCTAGCTAGCAGTCTTCAGCGGGACCGCCTGACGCCGGTCCCACCCCTGACGCCAGGCGTAGTACATAAAGAGTGTCCTGCCAGAATCCCCAGTTCTCCCACCAGAGACTTCCGGATACTGGATGACTTCAGAAAAGGAGATCGAGGATCCGCCATCAGATGGCCGAGACTAGGAACTGACATTTGCAATCCTAAAGATAGCATAGGCTGGAACCTACTTCCTCCAAGGGGGAATGGTGGGCGGGAAGGTACCTGCTGCAAGAGCTGTTCTTGAAGATCTACTGTTACGGTAAGTTCTTACGTAACTGTACTATCTTCTTCGAGGTACAGCTCTTGCAGCAGGTTACACCATTAGGACTGATTCCCAAGCAATGGTGCCTTGAAAGGTCATCGGGAGAAGGCAATACAGAGATTCAGACCCGTCCTGAGTCTAGGACAGGAGGCCCTGAAGGACAGCAAGGCCGAAACCCGCTCTTCGCCTTGAGGCGATATCCAGGCTATAATGCCTGATAAAAGTGTGCACCGAACTCCAGGTGGCTGCAGCACATATGGCCGACGTAGAACGCTCTTCAGTGCCGCAAGGGAGGCAGCCAATCTTCTTGTCGAATGGCCCTTGACCATTCCTGGTAAGGTTGTTTCACTTGTCATAGCAAAAGAAATACACTGGATGAGCCAGCGTGAAAGGGTCTGTTTTGAAACTGGGGCCCCTTTCATCCTCTCAGCTAATGAAACGAACAGCTGCTCTGCTTTCGGTGCTGTTTGGTTCTGGTCAAATAGTATCTGAGACACCTGTGAACATCCAGGATATGAAGCAGTGCTTCCTCGATTGGGTACTTATGGAAGTACACTGGTAAATCAATGTCCTGGTTAAGAGTAAGGGCTGAGACCACCTTAGGCAGGAACTTAGGATTCGCCCTCAGGGACACCCTGTCCTGATGAAAATTAAATAAGGCTCCTTGCACATGAGAGCATGTAATTGGAGATTCTTCTCGCAAGTAACGGCAACCAAAACCGCTTTCACGACAGAAAACGTAGCTCGCAATCTGTGGCAGGTTCAAAGGGCGGCAGCGTAAGCTGCTCCAAGACCTAAGGGTAAATCCCAAGGAGGGACGGGTCCTTGATGGGCGCCTAAGGTGGGAGACCCTCTTAAAAGGCACGGTAGGTCCAGCTGGGCCACCATGCGCTGGTCTATGGGGGCATGATAAGCTGAGATGGCACAAAGGTGCACTTTAATCAAGAGTAAGCTAACCCGGATTGAAAGAGGAAAGCAGGTACTCCAGAACCAGCTTCGGGCAGTCTAAGGGCGAGAAACCGCACGTCTGAGACCACAGGCAAAACCTGCGCCATTTCATGGCGTATGTTGCGTGTGTCGCCGGTTTTCTGGCGGCAGAAAGCACATCCACCACCTCTTGCGAGACCCCGTGTCACAACATGGCTATGTCTCTAGGAGCCAAGCATGCAGGTTCAGTGAATGTAAGTCCGAGTGGACTAGTGAACCCTCCTCCTGAGACAACAGGTGGGAGCTGATTGGTAAAGCAAGCGGAGGTTCCCGGGACAACTGATTCAGCAGCGGGAACCAAATTTGCCTGGGCCAAAAGGGCGCTATCAAAATAAGCATCGCGTTTTCCCTGTGAAGTTTGAGAAGGACTCTGGATCAATGGGAAAGGAGGGAAGGCGAGAGGAATCTGTCTGCCCAGGAGAGGGACAACGGTCTCGCCAGAAAACAGCAGGCCCTGGATCTAACGAGCAAAAATTAGGCAGTTTTATGCTGATGGAAGGAATAGATCCAATTCTGGAGTACCCCATCTGTGGAACAGATCCTCTGTCACTTCCTGTAAAAGTTCCCACTCATGGACTCTGGCCCGGGAACAACTCAAGCCGTCTGCGACCGTGTTGTCCACCCCGGGAACGTGAACTGCGATGAGGTTTGCGCCGTGTTGTATTACCCATTCTCACACCCTCATGGCCTCCCTGCAAAGGTGGTAGGAGTGTGTGCCTCCTTGTTTGTTGAGGTAATACATCACCGCAGTATTGTCTGTTTGTAACAGGAGAGTACTGGGTGGAATCTCCGACTGGAAGGCATGCAGGGCATAAAGGACCGCCCTCATCTCCAATATGTTGATATGGAGATGAGATTCCTGGGTAGTCCATGTTCCCTGAGACCTCACCCCGTTCAAGTGCGCTCCCCACCCAAGCCCTGAGGCATCTGTGGAGAGTGTTAACACTGGTCGGCGCTGGTGAAGGAACCCCACTGAGAGGGTTCCTGGATTCTTCCACCATTGCCAGTCCCAACCACGGTCTTCGTGATTCTGACTGGCTGCTTCAGATGGTCTTGCCTTTGATCCCACTGCACCTTTAACATCCACTGGGTTACCCGCATGTGGAGTCTTGCCATCGGGACCGTTGGAATGGCCGCAGCCATGTATCCGAGCAGGCGAAGGACCAACCTGGCCAGGACGGTTTTCTTCGCTGACATGTCCCTTATGAGGGATCATATGCGTTCCGCTTTGTGTTCGGGAAGAAAGGTTTTCCCTTTGACTGTGTCCAGAACTGCGCCTATGAACTGCAGTTTCTGGGACGGTACCAGGAGAGACTTCTCGTAGTTGATTAAGATGCCCAGAGACTGAAAGACAGCCTGGGTGTGCTGAATGGCCAGCAGTAATGCCTCCTTGGAGGAGGCCATGAGAAGCCAGTCGTCCAGGTACGGGAACACGTAGTGACCCTGTCTCCTCAGAGACACTGCCACGACTGCCATGCACTTGGTGAACACCCTTGGTGCTGATGACAGCCCGAAAGGAAGTGCTCGGAACTGGTAGTGGCAACTGAGAAACTCGAAGCGCAGGAACCTCCTGTGTGCCTAAGCGATGGGGATGTGCAGGTAGGCGTCCTGCATGTCTAGGGACACCAAGAAAGCGTCCTTCTTCAGCATGGGGATTAGACCCGGGAGGGTCACCATGCGGAAGCGCTTGTAGACCGATATGTTGAGGTCTCTGAGGTCCAAAATTGGACGGAGGTCCCCTGTCTTCTTTGGAACCAGGAAGAAGTGTGAAAAATAGCCTGCTTCTATCTGGTTCCCTGGAACATGCTCCACAGCTTCTTTCTGCAGAAGCGCGAGCACTTCCTGCTTTATGAGCAGGGTGTGCTGACCCGAGTAACGGGAGAGCAGAGGAGGCCTCGTGGGGGACTTGTCTAGGAATTCTATAAAGAGGCCTTTTTCGACCAGCTGTAGCACCCACCTGTCGGTGGTGATCGAGCGCCACCCTGGCAGGTGGTCTGCGATGTGACCCCCGACCTTTGTTTCCCATTGATTCTGAGGAGGGGCGGGAAGGAGTCATGCTGTGGCAGCAGAGGGTCCTGCAGGCTGGGCCGACTTGGTAGCACGTTGGCCCCTACCTGAGGACGTTCTGACCTGGGCTTTCCGGGAAAAGGAGCCCTCTCTGATGCTGGCCGAATGGGGTTGTTGCCTCTGGAGTCCGGCTGCAAAACGACTCTGGATCTTACGAAGGAACTGAGTCTAGATCTGTACATGGCCTGGACAGATCTAACGGCCTTCCCGGCTTCCTGTAATTTGGTGATGACCTTTTCCGATGCTTCACCAAACAAAACTTCGCCATGAAAGGGGGGGGTGTCCAAAATGTTTTTCTGGACGTCCGGGGTAAACCCGGAGACATGGAGCTATGAGTGTCTCCGGAGACATATGCCTGAGGCTCCCGCTCTGGCCGAAGAGTCCGCGGAGTCGTACACGGCTCGGAGCACCTGGGTCCCCATGTCTGAACCCGTGCGGAGGAGCTGAAGAAGTTCCTCCTTTGGGCCACCGTCTGGCAATTTCTCTACCAGATCCTGTCCCTGTTCCCACAGCTCGTTCTGAAACTGAACCATGTGGGTCAGGTAATTCAGGGATCTGATGGCGCAAGTCGCGGCCACGTAAGTGCGCCTACCCAGCACGTCCAGTTGCTTGGACTCTGGATCCGGTGGCTGCGTGCTCAGATGTTGCAGTTTCTGAGACCGGTCATGAGAGGCTGTGATGACCAGGGAGTCGGCCAGAGGATGGTTACCCAGGTACTGGTCCTCCCTTGGGGCCTTGTACAGGTGGTCAGCCTGCTTCGGCATAGCCGGAGTCGAATGTGGACGCCTCCACGCTGCCTTGGTGACGTCCATGAAGGTGTCCGCCAAGGGTGGTACTACCACAGGCTTGGGATCCTTTTGCCGAAGATAACGGGCAAGGCGTAGTCTTCCGGGGTCTAGTTCTTCCGCACCCCATCCAATGTTCTCTTGGATGTGTCTCATTATCTCAGAGAACGAGGGGTCGTTCGGAGGAGACCTAGGGAGGTCGCGTGGGTCCGGAGAAGGGATGCTGATCGGTGAAGGAGACCTGGAGCATTCAGAGATGTCAGATCTGGAGTCCTCCGTCGACGGCGAATACCGACGTCTTCTGGGTCTCTTGGGGCTGGGTGATCCTGAAGATCTAGATGGAGGCCTTCTCTTCTCTGTAAATCTGCCCCAGGAGGTGCTACTTGCTCCTGGGGGGAAGGTGCTCGGCCTGCTGCCCCTTTTGGCGAAGGAGGGGGCGCAGGTGTCGGTGGTGTTGTGGGTGCGTACTGACCACATCCTTTTTGATGGTGTCCCACCAGAAAGTGAAGAGCTCCTTCACTTCTGCCAAGTTGAGTCCTGACGACGGGCCGGGCGCCGGTGGTCTGTCATTGGGGCCAGGCGTCGGCTCTCTGGGGGTCTCCGGTTCTAGGGAGGGTTCCTGTGGGAGCTCGACGGGTCCAGAGTTGCCCGCCTGGTCTTCGGGCTGAGTGGACTCCTCTTCCGACAACGCCTCCTGACCAACGTCGGTAGGCGGTGGTGTGGCTCTTCTGTTTGCGGTAGCAGACGCCGTCCCTCATCACCGGCATCCTGGGGAGAATGCCTGACTGGCGACTGGTGACAAACTGCCGCCGCTCATGGGAGTGCTTAGGACCATGGCAGACGCCTGTCCGACGTCTGCTAAGGGAGGTCAGTCCTTGGTCTTATGCTGGTGGCGGGCGGTAAGGAGACTGACTGGACGCCGGAGGCAGAGTGCTGGGATGAGGACTTGTGATGCTCCCCTGACCTGGACGAAGCCTTAGCAGAAGGAGAGGGCCTGGAGGTCTTGGCAGGCTGCAGAGTCAAGAGCCGCTGGCTGATTTGACCACAACTGAGGGAGGCTGAGAGTGGCCTCCGACGGAGAGTGGTCCACCTGAGCTGGAGCTGCGGGAGTCTGAGGCCCTGAAGGGGGATCTAGGTCTCACCTTCTCCCGATGCTTCTCGTGGTGCCTGTGGGACTTTCCCGAAGGCTCCCCCCTGGAGGAAGGTTCCATGGCCTTGAGCTTTTCTTCTAGGAGGAAAGCCTGGAGAGCCTTCTGTCGGCTGATTCTGGTTCGGCTATTAAAGCCCTGGCAGAAGGAGCAAGCCTGGGTGTCGTGATCCGGGCCCAGGCACCGAACACAGGCCGAATGAGGGTCTTTAAACGGAATCTGCTTCCCACAGGCACACTTAGAAGGATGGCCCTCCACTGAAGTTGGGGAAGACATCAGATGAAGAAAGGTAGTCTTGAAGAAGAATTTCTTCCAAAGTTTCCGATTTTTGAAAGGATTTCCTGGTCGTTGCGTGCTAGTACTAACCGAAGAAGTCGAGACATGCAAGTCGACGTCGGGAAAGAACTGGGGATTCTGGCGGGACCGCCTCCTTATGTACTACGCCTGACATCGGGGGCGGGACCGATGTTGGAGGCGGTCCACGCTGAAGACTGCTAGCTAGAAAATTTTCCATGGGGTCCTGACGCCGGCCGGCTTCAGTCCTAATGGTGTAACCTGCTGCAAGAGCTGTACCCCGAAGAAGATCTAAACCCGTTTACCCACGTAACCACCTCTTCTGAATACTGCACTCTGGAGCAATACCTGGTTTGCGCAGGCAAGCACTTGTTTACGCCCATGCAAATCTTTTAATATTGGGCCCTCGATGACTCAGCTGTATCTAGCAGAAGTGCCACAGTATGGCTGTATGGATAGTAATCTGTATCCACAGTGTTAAAAATATTAACAGCCACAACATTTTATCTACAACTTAAATCAAAGTAACAGACCTGTAATTGTTCATAAAATAAATAAGACTGAATCTGTTTTGAAGAGATGTTGCTGGTGTCAGATGGCTGCCACTTGGTAACTTTTGTAAAACCCATATAATTTTCAAATCCAGAATAGAGATTAGTAGCCTGACCTATATTTCCCCTAAGGTGCCTTTTCGCACAACAGTCTAGAAAGCACCCTTTTCTTCCCTAGAAGCGCACAAAACAGAAGAAAGGAATCTCATCCCGTTCACGAAGTAGTGAAACAGTCATCACTCACATATAAAACCAAGCCAGCAGGACGTGAAAGTTAATAGGAAATACATACACATGCTTCAAGTTTAGACTGTTATGGTGCACATTCAAGCTTTGGATTGAGTCCAAAATTGTATATTTATGCATTGCATTAAGTATTTTAGTGTTTGGCTATGTTTTCTACTGTTTATTGGCAATAAAATGTATCACTTGTATGGCCACCCAAGTTGCGCACATGAATCCATTTTTTTGCACAAAGTGCCGCACACACATATCAGTCGCCCACTCACAGAGTCTAAAAATTAGAGGGAACATTGGCCCTGACCGAAGGTAAAAAAGTAGAAGGTCTACACAAAGTTCAGTCACCAAAGATCCTTTAATGGCTGAAAAGTACAAACCTACATCAGATAGGAACAACAAGAGCTTAAAGGCAAAAAAATAAAAATAAATTCCACTAACCAACGAAAGTATTTTTACTGCAAAAGAGATACAATATACACATGACAGTTAACCTTTTAATAGACACCAGTTACACTCATGGACAGGACAATGTAAGGACCAAATGAGCAAAACAGTTCTCGTTTGGCCATTAGATACTTTGTACTGGTAGAGGTTTTATTGTGGGAAATGACACCTTAGGAAATGTTCAGTTGCCCAGCAAATAACTTGGTTTACACATTTTATTCACTCCTATGTTCTCAGTCTGGCTTCTCTGAAGCCTTTTATGGGGAACGCCTTCACAGCATTTTAAGGAATGAATGCTACATAACATTATCTGTATATTTTAATCCTGTTTGCAGTCGATTTTCCAGTTTGCTGCAAAAACATTACAGTTAGTATGGGCAGCATTCAAATCTGATAGCATTTATTAAAACACGGAAATGTTAAGACATTCCATGCTTTATTCCAAGACACTTAGCGCAGAAATGGCCCTTCTTCAGCCCTGTTTACACAGTGGCACTTGCGCCGCAGCAACCCGAGTGATCGGGCTGCTGTGGTGAAAATGCCGCCGTGTGGACACTTACCGGATCGCGGTAACCCAGTCCTTACTCCGTTCTCGCAGTCCCAGAAAGTCTTGGAATGTATTCCGGAGCAAGCAGTTTAAGCAGCCGTGTGGACAGGCTGCACCACTCGCTCCTATGTGTCAGATCCTGCGGGCATCTTTTGGCTTTCATTAGCTGACCATCCCTTGAACTCCCAGCCCCCCTCCAGCGCGTCTTGCATCAGTGCTGAGAGGAACTGTGTAGATGCAGAAACTAAGCATCTTCTTGGGTCGGGCCAGTTCTTCAATGCTCCATGGAAGGAGTGAAGTCAGCCGTGTAAACACAGCTTTAGTCTCCATCCATCTCTGCTGATTTTCCTGCTTTGAAGTCCTACACCTTGCTTGTGACACCAGAACTGGTGCCACAGCGACAGTCTGTGATGTAATAAGCAGAGGATTATGTCTTTAGGGCTGGTTCCAGCAACATAAACAAAAAGAAGTCTTAGGCATGGTGGGACAAATCTATCTGTGAGCTGGTGGTCAGTTTGGCTACTAGCTTTCAAAATCGGGTAGCCAAATTAATATTTTTAATGGCCATCACTTTTAAAGGCTCAAAAATCATTTCATGGACAGGTAGCCAGTTGGCTGATTAACTTTAAAAATCTGGTAGCCAAACCAGTTTTATTAATAGCCACCTGGCTACCCGATTTGTCCCCACCCTGGTCTTAGGGGGAAAAGATCTTGCTTTACTGACATCTTCACTAATGAAATAGAAGGAAGGTCTTGAAATTCAAATGGGCGGGAGACGGGGGGACTGAGTTCTGTTGATGCCAAAAGTGAATTTTGTGAATAAACTGTGAATGTCCCTATAAATTTATATGGAAATAATTTTAGCTACAGCACAGGAGTCATGGGATGCTCCTATAGAGTTGGGTGATTTCTCCACCTAGGTGCTCAACTCGAAAGGCTTGTTATATATCCTTGTGAAGTAGCTGCTGTGGACTAAAGCTCTTATTCCTAATGTGAAGGCATTGCAGACGATCCATCAATACCCTATAATATTTCAGTGCATACAGCTTGCTGTGAAAGAAATTTCTAATTTAGGGGAATGTCCACATTTTAACAGACTTTTTTTTGAATGGATCTTTTCTGCTTTACGTCCAAGGTATTTATCCACCAACATATGGGAACACGGGGGGTGGGGTTGGCAGGAGAGGGAGATTTTTGCCTCAAAGCCAAAAGCTAATCTTCTGCTCTGTGCAGCAAATGGATCTCTCAGACAGTAATATGCGCAGCAGCACCAATGGTCACAATCGTAACTTCTCTGAATTTTTCCATTTATACAATATCACCAGCACTGCCAATACTACAATTGTGATAAGTGGGATTAAAAAGGTGAAGAACATTGAATATGGAGATCTAGCCCCAGGAATACCGTGACATGGCAATGCAACCAGGACAGGTTCAACAGTAAAAATCTTCACAAGAACCAAGAGTGTCTATCGCAACTTTTCAATTAATTTACTTATTTTAAACAGAAGATCGAACATAGCTTCTCAATAAAATCTTTTTCCAGTGTTCTTTATAGAAGTCCTTCCATTTCTTTCATAAATGACTCATATACGTCATCCTTGGTCTGCACTGCCACCACCGAGGCATTTGCCTTGGGTGCTGGTTTGCTAACTGTAGGAACTGGTTCTTCTTCCATTTTCCTGGGTACGGTAACACCTTTGTTTTCACGGGCGACACGCAATGCTGTTGGTACAAAACGGGTGACATCAGCCTTGGGATTGGTGATTTGTGCTTGACGGTAATGGTGGTTGTGGCCTTTTTCTCAATGGTGGCAGAGCTCTCATCCGGCTTTGGACGCTGAATCAGGCTGGGTGGGGCACTGAGGACACCAGGGTTCTGCGGGTTCTGTATGGGTGCTGGAGGGAACAACACAGGTGGAGGTGCTGATGGAGGAGGCACAATGGGTGGCCGAATCATTCCAGGACGAGGAGGTGGTATACCTAAACAAACAAATAAAAAATTAATACAAAATAATCCTACCTGTGGATAAGAAGACCTTTGCCTTAAGCCCCAAGATTTGTTGTACGACTACCAGTAAGAGTTACTGTATACAGTTCCCCACTCCTTTCTTTTTCTGTTTGGTCTCTATAACATTAGCACATGTTAACCTTGTCCTGTTTATTCTTTGATGCATCCCAAGGTTTATTAAAAGTGCAGTTTTTCTTTGTATGTATCTTTTGATGCTGCCTGCAAAAGCATGGGTAACTTTTGGAGTTACCAGATAGGGACCTGATTTTATAAAATACAAGTAGATCACTTGGGGAGACATTTTCAGAACAAAAATCATCATGATGTACCATTATTTGTTTGCACATAAATATATAACACTACTCCTTTAAGCATGTTATTGTTATTAATTGCATTTTTAAAAACACACATCAATCATTCTTACTTGGAAGTTACAAAATGAGGAGCTATTCAAAATAAAAATGCACTGCACACTCTGATGTAGAGGTACAAAATAAACAGGTTACTCATCTGTAACAGTAGTTAAATGGTGTTCATCCACACTTCATGCAGTGTTCCTTTCTCCTTTAAGGTTTGCTGGAACGTCTTCAAGCTGACTCCTCCTATCCACCCAGGTGTTAACTCCCTCGGCACCACCCCGTGACGTCAGATCTCACCCGTTGCCACTTGCCAGGGGAGGTCGGGTGGGTCAGTGTGGATGAACACCATATACCACTCCTTGGGTTGTCACCAGGGGGTGCTCTTGTGCATGACAGCTTTCTTCTAGCAATCTTTTCCTAGGGGCGGCCCACACATGACATCATTATTCTGCACCCCTATAAGAGTGGGCGGCCACAGGCAACCTCAATTCCCCACTGGATTCAGCTCATTAAGTGAGGACCACGGGAGAGCAGAGGTACCTTAAGTGTCCCCTCATATATTTGGATTAGAAATAATTCTCTTAGAGAAGGAGGGGGACGGAGGGAGGGATCGTACCTGCTGCAAGAGATACCCATCGAAGATCTACCGTTACGGTAAGTATGCAACTGTACTATTTTCCACGGCGATAATTCTCTTGCAGCAGGTAATACATTTGGGATAACTCCCAAGCAGTAAACCCAGAAAGGGCAGAACAGTTATGATAGAAGGCCTTGTAGTACAGCACAGCCAAAGGCAGTCTTACAGTGAGAAGCAATGTCTAACTTGTAGTGCTTCATGAAGGTATGTATTGTGGACCACATGGCTGCATTGCAGATACCCGTGATAAGATGCCCCTTTGAAGCAGGCTGCTGTAGTGGCCACGGCTCAGGTAGAATGGGCTTGAACAGGTCCTGGTAATGATTTGTTATACTTCTTATAAGAGTAGGTTATGCAATGTGCCAACCAGTTGGAGAGGGTCTGCTTAGAGATCTGAAAGCCTTCCCTGGTTGGGGCAAAAGTAATAAAAAGTTGAGAAATCTTCCTGAAAGATTTGGCATGATTTATACAATATCTCAAAATGCGATGAACATCTAAAGTGAGACCAGTTTAGGTAGAAAGGAGCAGAAAAATTATCAGTTCTTTGGGTGGTAGATAAATGAGGAGAGAAAGGGGAATTCACTTACAAGAGGAGACCCTGCAGAACTGCAAGGCCGAAGCCTGCTATGCATCTTGAGGCAATGTCCAGACTGTAGTGTTTAATGAAGGTGTGGACTGTGTGCCACGTAGCTCCCACACAGATGTCCGACGCCGACACATTTCTCAGTGTGGCGAAGGAGGCTGCTACACCTCTTGTGGAATGACCTTGCACAGACTCCAATAGGGGTTTGTTGCATTTCCGGTAACAGAAAGAAATACAGTGTACTAGCCACTTCGATAGTGTCTGTTTGGTCACAGGAGCCCCTGGATTCTGGGGGCAAAGGAGACAAACAATTGGTCAGAATGCCTAATGTCTTTAGTTCTGGACAAATAAAATCTAAGGGTGAGATGCACATCCAGAATGTAGAGAAGAGCCTCTCCTCTATTCGTATGATTAGGATAATAAACCGGAAGCTGAATGCCCTGACTGAAGGCCATCTCAGACACCACCGGGTAGAAACTTAGGATTGGTTATGAAGGCCACCGTCCTTATGAAACACCAAATAAAGCTACTTGCACATCAGGGCCTGAAGCGTGGAAATTGCTTCCAGCAGAAGTAACAGCAACTAAAAATGTTTCCCAAGAGAGAAAATGAAGCTCGCAATCCGTGGCCGGTTCAAAAGAGTGTAAGGTCAGCTTCCCCAAAACAAACAGCAGGTCCCAAGAGAGGACAGGGTCCCTTATAGGAGACTTAATATGTAGAATACCTCTAAGAAAAATATGGGTTACCTCCAACTGTGTCACCGTTCTGCCTTGGACAGGGATGTGATAGGCAGAAATGGCAGCCAAATCCACTTTGATGGAGTAGCCCAAGCCTGAGTCTGAAAGGGACAGCAGGTACTCAAGGAAAGTATTCACTAGACAAGCCAAAGGGTCAAGGTGACAAACCATAGCCCACAGAAAAAAACGCTTCCACTTCATGGCATAGGTTGCTCTGGTGAAAGGTTTTCTGGCTGCTACCAGAACGCTGGTAACCTTGACAGAAACCTGGAAGGAGAGGCTGACTAAGTCTTCAGGAGCCATACATGTAGGTGGAGGTTCAGGTGGACCAAGGTCCCGTTGTCCTGGGAAAGCAAGAACATGCTCAACGGTAACGTGACTGGCGGTTCCACCGTTAGCTGTTGTAACAGTGGGAACTAGATCTGTCGAGGCCATAATGGCACCACCAAGATCATTGTTCCTTTCCACTTGCACTTTGAGGAGGACCCTCTAACGGAGCAAAAACCGGGGGAAAGGCATAGAGGAATCTCCCCTTCCAGGAGAGGGACACTGCATCTCACCAGAAAACACCAGGCTCGGGATCTAGCGAGCAAAAACTGGGCAGTTTTGCATTGGTAGGGGAGGCGAAGAGGTCCAGCTTGCATGTTCCCCATTTGACAAACAGATCATCGACTATGGACTGGAGAAGGGACCACTCGTGCACTCTCGACTCGGTTCAGCTGAGAGCGTCGGCCAGGGTATTCTGGACCCCAGGGACGTGGACCGCTGAGATCACTAAGTGATGGGACGTGGCCTACTCCAACACTCTCACTGCTTCACTGCAGAGGGGGTAAGAGTGTGTGCCTCCCTGTTTGTTGAGATAGAACACTACCGACATAGATTCACAGATGGATACAAGTTCAAAAGGCATTAGCCCATTGAGAACTCACCACCAGCATTTCAGCGGTGGAAAGTATATTTCCTTTTGTTCACATAGAGGTCTAGTCTTTTTTTGAATTGTTCCACATTTTCACCTGTTACAAGGTCTGCAGGGAGTGTGTTCCATATGGGAGCACCTCTGAGTAAAAAATTGGGACGCTTTAGTAGTTTTACATAGAAAGGTTTTAAACTTGAAATCATGGGATCCTGTATTGTTATTTATTAGATGTCTTTCCAGACCAATTATGCTTAACATATATTCAATTTGAAGGGCCCTGAAGTTGTAAATAAGGCCACCCTTAGGACTCTATATTCCAGTGAAAATAACTGAAGTGATTTGAGTTTAGTCCCATAATCTTTGTTAGACATATTTTGGATCCTTTTAGTTACCTTACGCTGTACCCTTTCTGTCATACTTTGGCTTCCTATTGATGTCGGAGCACAATAATCCAGCGGTGGACACACAAGGCTAGTATATAATGGCATAATAACCTTGAGATTTCTGCTTTTGATATGTTTCAGAATGTTTCCTAAGGTGAAGTGGCATTTTTTTTTTTTTTTAACTGTTCTGTTGGTATGTGTATTGAATTTTAAATTGCCAGATATTGTAAAACCCAGATCCTTTTCCTCAGTTGTAACCATGAACATTGTATTATTCATTAAATAGGTAGACCTAGTATTATTTTCCCCCATGTGTATGACCTTACACTTGGCTACATTAAACTTCATTTTGTTATGTACTGCCCAAGTTCACAATTTATTTAAGTTGTCTTGTAGGATTTCCACAGACTGGGTGTTTACTACACAGCCCAATTTACAATCGTCTGCGTATTTATTAATCCAGACCTCTTCAGTTGCTTGCATACTAGAGATTAGTATATTGAAAAGAAGTGGTCCAAGGACTGATCCTTGGGGTACTCTGCTAGTGACTGGAATCCAGTCAGACTCATGTCCTCCAATGCTCACTTTCTGTCTATTATGTAACCAGGATGAAATCCATTTAATTAGTTTGATGTCCAGGTTTATGTTGACCAATTGGTTAATCAGAGTTTTATGTGATACGGTGTCAAATGCCTTTTCAAAATCCAGGAATACGATGTCCACTGGCAATCCTTTGTCAAGAGCATCGCTGACCGGTTCAAAGAAATTAATAAGATTAGTTAGGCATGACCTGCCAGGCGTAAATCCGTGTTGGGAGATGTCTGTGCAACCTATATTCCTAATATGATTAGTAATTTTTTTTTGCATTAGCCTTTCAATAATTTTACTAATAAGGGAGGTTAGGCTGATAGGCCTGTAGTTGCTTGTCAATTGTCTGTTACCGCCCTTATGAATGGCAGTAATATTGGCTTCTCTCCAGGTTTGCAACACATTACCTTCCTTCACTGAGATGTTAAATAAAAGAGTGAGGGGGCCCGAGAGCTCTTTTGAAAGTTTCTTTAAGAATTTTGGATGAATACAATCGGGGTCCGGGGATGTATTATCTTTGATTAAGCTAATAGCATCCAGTGTATCCTGTTCGGAGAAAAGTATAGGAGAGTCATCAATAAGTTGCATCTCAATAGTTATTTTTTCTTTAAAACTGAAAACATTCCCAAAATACTGATTAAGTTCTTCAGCAATTTCTTTTTCATCAGTAATGATTTTATCATTTGAGATTAATGGACCTATTCCTCTCTGGTTTCCTTTGAGGGAGCCTATATAGTTGTAAAACTTTTTATTATCTTTAACATCATTTGCAAGATTTATTTCTAACTTTCCTTTTTGCCATACTTTTAAGTTTTTTAGTCCTTTTGGCAAGTCTCTTAAATTTGCTCCAGTCAGTATCCTTTTGAGTTTTGCTGTATTTGCTATATGCTCTATATTTTTTTTCATAGTGCACTTTATTTCCTTAGACCACCACAATGGTATTCTTTGTTTATTGTTATTATTATATTTGACTCTGTAAGGGGCCTATGTATTTATACAGTGATCTATCTTGATTTTATTTTTTCCCAAGCCTGCTCAAGATCAAGGTTGTTGTCTGTTTGCACAAGTAGGTGTCCCGATCGAGAACAGAGCTCAAGGTTCCAGGCTTAGGAGAACAGCCCTCATCTCCAAAAATTGATGTGAGAGATTCTCATTCACTGACCAGGTGCCCTGGGTCCTGTGACTGCCTAAATGTGCTCTCCATCCTGTGCCTGAGGTGTCAGATGTTAGGATTTGGTCTAGCGCTTCTTTTTGGAATGGCATCCCTTCCTGCAAGGAAGGGGCTGTCATCCACCACTGGAGTTCTTGGTGTACTGGCCTCGTGACTGAGATCAGAAGGTCAAAGTCATCCCATCTTTGGTCCAATTGGATGCGAAGGATCCACTGAATCGTCCACATATGGAGTCTCGCAAAGGGGACTGTAATGATGGATGCTGCCATGTGGCCTAGCAGTTGTAACAGAGTTCTGGCTGGTACCACAGAGGCTGAAAAGATGTGCTGAGCTAGGACTTGAAGTCAGATGGCTCTGTCTTGTGGCAGGAAGGCTCTTCCTCGAATACAGCAGAGTTGAGACACGTGAAATTCAGGTTCTGGGACAGAGTTAAGAAGGATTTCAGGACGTTGATTGTGATGCCTAGTTCCTTAAAGAAAGAACAGATATCCTGAATGGATCTTTGTAGTTGTTCCTTGGTGGTGCTGTCAGAAGCCAGTCGTCCAAGTAAGGAAATACATAATGACCCATCCTTTGAAGTGCCGCTGCTACGACTGCGAGGCACTTTGGAAGACCCCGCACTGATGAGAGGCCAAGGGTAGAACCCCTGAATTGAAAATGTCCACCCTGAAGGTGAACTTGAGGAATCTCCTGTGGGGCTTTGCCACAAGGATGTGGAGATATGTGTCCTGCATGTCCAGTGATGCTTGCCAGTCCTGTGATGTAACACGGGAGCAGGTCCTGGAGAGTGACCATCCTGAACCTCTTGTACTCCACAAAATGGTTGAGTTCACTGAGATCCAGGATAGGTCTCAAGCCACCTATCTTCTTCGAACCAAGAAGAAATGTGAGTAGAATCCTGTTCCTCTCTGAGTTGGGGACAGGTTCTATGCCTTCTTGGATAGCAGGGCTTGAATCTCTGTAGCGGATTAGACATGCATGTTCTGCGGAATAATTGGGGCCTGTCCAGTGGAAGTCAGACAAACTCTATTGAGTGTCCATTCTTTATGAGTTGGTGGACCCACTGGTCAGAGGTCACCATCTGCAAGGTTGTGGTATAAAGCGTAAAGTGACCTCCGACCACCTCCTCTGACGGAGTGCTAGGAAAAGGTAGGTCCAATGGAGAGTCAGGCAGTGGTTGGAGGGTGAAAAGTGCCTGGGTTGGTTTGGCCAGGCAAGAGGCAGGTCCTGTAGAGCCTCTATGGGCATCTCTGCGGCCATAACCTCCCCGTTAAGGCTGATGGTGCTGGAAACGAGATTGCTGTGGTTGTTGTCCCCCTCGACCAAGAAAAATTAAAATTACGTACCTAACATAATTCCTGATCTTTCTGTGTACCTTCACCATTCATCACATTTGGGTACGGCTGGAGGTCACGACCCCGCGGAAGCTCTTTTTTTTTTTGGATGGGTGGAGTCGACGCACCGACGGTGCTGCACTGTGTGGTGCTCATGGATTGGCCATTAGGTGTCATCGACCCCGCCCTCCCGCCAGTTTTGAGTCGCTGTACAGTAAGAAAGAGTTGGGGGGGGGGGGAGAGAGACAAGGAAGTTCAAGGGACAAACAAAGGAAAATATATGTAAACTAAAAGGAGAAATAAACAACGGAGAGGACAGATAGGAGATTGAGAAAAACTAAGGGCACTGGGAAGGGGCCACGCCCACAATCTCTGGAATCAGAACAGGAAAGGAAAGGAAGGAGGGAAAAACAAGAAGTGGGAGGGAGGAGGACATATCCTAAATTCACTGACTGTTGCCAAACTGGATTAAGAGCTGTGAAGGAGTAGCCGGAAGGCTGAATTGCCAGAATTCAAGGCACAGAATCACTGGCAACTAACTCCAGCAGGAGCAGAAGAGGCTATTCTGGGTGGAGCCAAGGCACTGAGGAGTGAAACACCCTCTCCCCTGATCCCTCTCCCCCTTGCCAGAAAGTAAAAATCCAGCTGTGTGCCCAAGGTCACCCTGCTCCTGACCAGCGGAAATTAAAGGGGGCAGAGACTGAGGCCCCAGGGGGATGGAGGGTGGGATTTGTGATGAATGGTGGAGATACACAGAAAGATCAGGAAATTACAGTAGGTACATAATTTTCATATCTTATCTGTGTCAATCTTCACCATTCATCACATCTGGGTGAGTATCGAGCCCTCCCCCGAAGGGGGCCCTAGACCCTAAAGGACTAAGTCCCTTAGCTCCCAGTGGGGGACAAACACAGAGGGAGAACCTTTACAGGCCTTGTGAGGCCTGAGACTGGGGGGAGTGAGACTGGGACTCCACGGAGGGGGCAGGAGGTTGCTCTGACAGACGCCGCCTCAACCTGTGGGAGAAAAGGTGGGTTCTCCAGTACGTACAGGAAATCATCCTACGCCGGGCCAAGGGTGACAACCGGGAAAGATGTAGCCATGCCATCTGCCTAGTGCAGATCGCTGACCCTATGACCCAGGAAGCTACCTCGCTGGCGTCGTAAGATGCCCTCGCTTGGTGCCTTCTTAGCTCCAGGCCACGTGCTGAGAGTGCAATGGCTTGTCTAGTTACCTCTGAATCAGGCAAAGAGGCTAGGAGTTGACCTAGCCTGGACCACAGAAACCTATCATAGGTAGCATAGTGGGCCTGATGAGCGGAAATTGAAGTAGCAACCGCGGCCGGAGAAGGTCCTCCTCCCAGAAGTCAAAATCCATGGAATCTTGATCTGGGGCCAGTCACGGTGGAGGGTGCTGGCCCATCGGGAGTGTCCAGCTGTGTCAGTCCTGACAGCGGATGAGGCATACAGCCTGGAGACTTCAGGGGGGGCACAGCACCTCTGGCTCAGATCCTAGGGGCTGCGACTCTGGAAAGGGCCTTTACCAGAACCGCAATGAGGCCTCCTGGAAAGGGAGCAGGCCAGACGGGCATCACAAGGGCAGCTGCACTGAAATTGCTCTAGAAGGCCAGCACCAATTGTCTGGATTGTTCTGAGTGGGTGGCTGACACACAGGTCTTCCATCATCCTCACGAGGAAACGCAGATACTCAGCGAGATCAGCAGCAGGGGAGATATGGAGGAGGATGAGGAAGCAGAAGACCATGGAGATCCAGAGGTTAACTGCTCAGGGGGAGGGTGGAACACCCGCTCGTCCATAGCCCTGATGTAAGTAGGGAAGTGAGCAGCCGCACCCCTGAATTGTTCCCAGGAGAGAGGTCCCGTAGGGCCATGAATGCCTGGGAAAGCAGGAGATGGTGACAGAGGAATGGGACCCAAGTCCACAACAGAAGTGGACTGTCCTCTGTCCGGGCAAGAGAGTGCATCAAGAGCCTCAAGGGAAGGAGGAATTCTGGAAAGCCCAAGAGCTGTTCAACCATACTGAACTGCCTAGGCCGTGCCCTGAAGAATCCCCGTGAGGTGACCAGGACCGTGAAATTCAGAAGGATGGCCCTTCCCTCCAAAGACCAGGGCCCTCTTGAGGAGACTGAGGAGGAAGGGCGGGGTCCGAGCTGCAGTCCTCCCGAATCTGGGTGGGTCCAAGAAAGGTTGCCAGACGAGCCCTGACCTCGACCCCTCAGAATCTGAAAGAGCCCTCCTCCTCGCAAAACACCAGCCTCAGGGCAGCTGACAACACTGGTCAGTCCCTAGGGGACCACCCAGGAGTAGCACCCTCCCTCCCGAGGGTGCTCTGGTTGGCCCTAAAGTTGGGCGATCCAAGCACACCACCTGAAGGGCAACCCAACTGAGGGGGCAGAAAACCTCCAAGCCCAGGCTGCAAGGCAACACCGCCTGAACCACTACCTGCTGGTAAGCACCCCTGACCCCAGACTCGGAGGCTACCACCTGTTCCTCAGAGGGAGGTTGGCTCCGCCAGCCAAAGTAACCACCAGGGTGTTCACATGGGCTGCCAATTCCAAAGAGTCAGGCAGCCGGTCCGAACCAGACTCAGATTCCACCTCCGAGAGTGCCAGACCGTGACGCGATGCCTGCTCCTGTCTGGCCAGAGAGAAGCACCAGTCTGGGTGCCCGCACCACAGCCGCACCGAACTTCCCCATGGCTCTGCTAACGTGCCCAAGAGATGGGCGCCTGAAAGCGCAGCAGAACTGTAGTGGATGTCTGCCACAGTGCCGCCGATGGCACTGGAGTCAGGGACAGCGCCGACAGCAGCACCAACAGCTCCTGCGGTGCTGAGAGTGACACCTCCCATGGTGCCATGTCCTCGCTCAGCGCTGCAAGTGGAGCTGGCGATAGACATGGTGCTGTCCCCAGCCTCAGTGCTGCGAACATCGCCGAGATGAGAAATGGTCGATGACGGCGCCGTAGAACTTCCCACAGAGATGCCAGCGTTATCGACGCCACTAATGGCTTTGACAGCAAAGACGGTGCCGAGTGTCGGACCAGTGCTGACCACAGTGTCCATGGCACTGTGAACAGTGCCGAGGCCCAAAACGGCACCAACAGATGGCATCGAGGATGGTGCCAACCCAGGCTTTCCAGCCCTAGGAAATGACACTGGGGAGCCTTCGCCCCTGAAAGGGTGATTGCCAGAGTGGTGCCTCCTGCCTGCTCCTCAGGGAGAATGGACTGGGTCTCCTGCACCGCGAAGGGGCTTCTGCCATGGCGAGGCTACAAGAAACGGAAGCCCCTCCTCCGCGGTCCAGAGAGAACCAGGAGGGATCTGGAGGAAAGGCTGAGAGACCGCGGCTTGGCCTGACGAAAAGGCACCTGTTCCCCAAAAGTCGACGGCGCTTATCCAACTTTCCATGCGCGCTGTTCTAGGGCACGATTATCCAAAGAGAACAAGCGTCGCACTAATCCATGTCGTGAAGTGGCCAAGGCACACAAGACAACGATCATGCTGGTCGGTAACTGAGTACTTGCGGCCGCACGGGCACCGACGCATAGGAGGCTGCCCCGCTTTCAGTGACTTTTTGCCCTCCGACCTAAACAAGATCGATGGAAAAACAATGCAAAAAACAGACTCTACGTCACTGAAAATAACAGAGGAACAGTCTTACCAAACAGCAGCATCTAGGAGGGTGAAACGGAACTGGCAGGTATAACTCGGCGTCGAAGGCTATGAAGACTAGGCCCATAGTTGCTTAGAGCTCCTCATGAGGTGCGAACTCTATGGCGGGAGACAAAGAACTGGTAGGAGGGTGGGGTTGACAACAACCAACCCATGAGCGCCACTCAGTGCGTCGACCTCGAGGGTGACACAGTCTGTGCGTCGACTCTTCCCATCCCCCCAAAAAAAGAGCTTCCGGGGTCGTGACCTCTGGCTATACCAAATGTGATGAATGGTGAAGACTTAAGATCGAGACTTACAAAATGGTCTCCACGACTGCATAGTCCTAACTGCCTTCCCAGAATCCTGAAGCTTGTTAATAATCTTTTCCTTGTTCTCGCCAAGAGGACTGGATCCTTGGAAGAGTGCGACGAGTAGGTTCGATTGAACGCTCCCATGCAATCCCTGAGCCCCAAAGCCAAGAAATATGTGTAGGGTAAACGCAGTCGCAGCTGCTCTCGCCGCTGTGTCTGCTTAATCATAAGTGGAGTGAGAAATATAGGTGTCACATCTGAACAGTCTGCAGAAGTTGTAGGAGTTCAGCCTTCTACGGGCAGTCTGGCATTTCATGCACAATATCCAGCCCCTGTTCCCAAAGGGCGTTCTGGAACTAAAACATGTGTGTCATGAAGTTCAGGCTCTTTATACTGCAAGTTGCTGAAGAGTACTCCTTATAACCATGGAATCCAAATGTTTGCACCTCCTATCCAGAGGTTGGGTGCCAAGGTATTTAGGCCTCTGGGAATGGTCATGTGCTGCTAAAATCATCAGCTGTGGGATGCTCAGCCAGGAAGGGTTGCTCCTTTAAGTCGTATAAAGGCGATCGGCCTTTTAGGGATTGGTGGAAGAACGAGGGCACTTCCAAGTTGCCTGGGTGACATCAGTGAAGGTGTCCACCAGAGGCGTGATGACAACTGGCTTCAGGTCTTTCTGCCGGAGCTATTTAGCCAGACGCATTCTCTATGGGTCTAGATCCTCAGTATCCCAACCCATGTTGGCCTGGATGTCTCTCATTACCTCATCAGGAAATGATTTGGGCATATCTTCTGGGTCCAGAGGAAATAAATCCCCTATGGACAAATCTGGGTAAGAAGAATATGAGGAGGAAGAGGATGAAGACCCACGCTTGCCTCTTCCTATGCCCATGCCTGTCAGGAGAGCTGAAAGACTCTGGCTCTGTGACCTTGACAGAGATCAATGGCTTCTCTTACGTGTGGCCTTTCCTTTGGGCCTGTTGTGTGAGTAGGCTCTTTGCCATGACCCTCATCGGAGTTGAGGGACCTTGGCTGTGACCAGAGTTTGGGGGGTAGAGTTTTGTGGGTGCCGTACCATCCAAAGTTTGTGTCACATCTGGTTGTGGGTCTGGGGAGAATGTCTGGACAGACTGTCTCCCACCAATGGCTGAACAGGTCTTTAACCTGTGACAGCCTCTGAACCTGAAGCCTGATCCGGTGTTGGTCCAGTTCCTATGCCATCACCAATGTTGATACCGGCGTCAGGTTGGTCTGGTGTAGGAGGACCTACAGTACGCGACGATAGGGTGTTGTTAGCCGTACCATCGTCGAGTGTTGGTTTGTCTTTGGGGACCGATGACTGCTCTTCTTCTGAGTGTTGTCAGTCCGGTCGTCAACCGAAGGTGGTGGAGACACCAGAGGCGATAGGGTTCCTGCCAGTGGAGCCAGCATGAAGGAAACCTTAGGAGTGTCGTCGGTGCTGGTCCGACGAAGTCTTAGAGTGTGGACGCTTATCTGAAGACCATTTGTCTGACGGCGGTTTAGGAGACTTCGCGGTTTCTTGGAGTGCATGGGTGGGAGGGAGGAGGAAGATCTCCCAGACAGATGACCCGAGGTCTTCTGCCTATCCCAGGGTCAGCACTATACACAGAGACCGACCAGGAAGACACAGACTGGTGTCCTTACCGAGTCTGAAGATTGGCCTGTGTATGGAACCGGAGGCCTGATCTTAATAGGTTGGAAAGAGGGGTCCAACGACCCGGATCCTCTGTCTTTGTGACCAGTAACCCAGGCTGTGGCCAGGGCCTTGACGACTGTGAGTTTGGTGTCATGGCCGGCAGAGTCGGAGCTGCCACTGGAGGCAGAGTGCGATCCGAAGGATCTTGATCGTGAATGGGAGATCCCCTTCTCTCCTTATGTTTTCCCAAAGATTCCTTACGTTTGGATGATTTTTTTGTGGTGTACAGACTCTCTCTCTCCAAAGAAGAATCCCATTGAATGGTGGTCAGTTGCTGTTCAGAGAGGTAGACCTGCAAGGTTTTCTGACGATGGATCCATGTCCAGCTGTTAAATGTCTTGCAGTGCGAGCAATTCTGGGCATCGTGATCAGGGCCCAGGCACAGCAGGCAGGCTGAATGGCCGTCTTTTGATGGGATTTGCTTACCACAGGCGGGAAAGATGACATAAAGAAGTAGAGTCGAAGAAAGTGGGATTGTAAACAAAGAAAACAAGAACTCCTTAAATGTTGTATGAAAATAGAGGTCGGACTGGCACGAGGCAAGCCGTGGAGCCGATGAACTCAAGTTGACAATGGGAAAAGAACCAGGGCATGTCGAGGACCACCCACCCTTTATACCATGCGTGGACGGGTGGGCCGACGAAGGTCCCTCCATAGTCGCTGTTAGAGTTTTTTGCTGGGTTCTGTCGCCTCAGCAGTTTGATTGTGTTACCTGCTGCAAGAGCTGACTCTCAAAGTAAGATGTACAGTTATGTAAGAACTTACTGTAACAGTAGAACTTCCAGAGGAGCTCTTACAGCAGGTAACACCATACTGGACTATGCCGCCAGGCACTTGGGACCCTACAAAAACTTCTAGCTAGGAGTCCGAGGCAGAGTACTGCCCCTTACATTGGCCCTGCCCGACATCCCTATGGTATAAAGAGGGAGGTCCCCTGGTATCACCTCAGTTCTGCCTCTGGAGACCTGGTTGATGTATAGGATGGTGAATCGAGGAATATCTCCCATTGCTCAGAGAGAAGTACAGTTAAATAACCACGAGGGCACGTGGATGGGAAAACCACCTGCTGCATGAGCTACTCTCAAAGATCTACTGTTACGGTAAGTTCTTGCGTAACTGTACTATCTTATTTCGAGAGGGAGCTCTTGCAGCAGGTAACACCATAAGAACTGAGTCCCAACAGTAGAGAAATAGACCCAAGTCAGAAGGGTGGTGGACTGACAGAGACACAGAGTACATGGCAGTCCTTTAGGACAGAAGTCCCTGGAGGACTGCAAGGCTGAAACCTGCTCTCCTTCTAGAAGCAATATCCAGACTGTAGTGCCCAATGAAAGTGTGGACCAAACTCCAAGTTGCAGCTGCACAGAGATCTGCTGCAGACACGTTCCTGAGGGGTGCAAAGGAGGTTGCGACCTTTATTGTGGAATGACCCTTGACTGGTCCCGGCAAGAGTTTGTCGTACTTTCGGTAACAAAAGGTAATGCAGTTTACCAACCATTTGGCCAATGTCTGCTTGGTCACTAGAGTCCCTAACGTACTTTGGGCAAAGGAGACAAACAACTAGTCTGCCTTTCTTAACGAACAGGTCTGTTCTGTATAGTAACGGAGGTTTCTATGTACATCCAGAATGTGTAACAAGGCCTCCCCTCTGTTCGAGTACTCTGGGTAGTAAACTGGTAGCTGGATGTCCAGATTTAAGGTGAATTCGGACACTACCTTAGGAAGGAACTCAGGATTTGTGCACAGGGCAACCCTCTCCCTCTGAAAAACAAGATATGGCTCTCTACACATCAGAGCCTGCAGCTCAGAAATCCTCCGAGCGGAAGTAATAGCAAATAAAAAAGTTATGTAAGAAATACCGTAACAGCAGATCTTTGAGAGAGGTTCCTGCATTAGGTCTTCACATATAGGACTGTGCCCCCTGTCATCAGGAGTGCACGGCAAACTTCTAGCTAGCAATACATAGTGGGGGACTGCCCTCGGCATCAGATGACGGGACAGCAGCATGACTGTACATAGGGGGCAGTCCCTACGCCTCCCTGTGACAGGGCAGAATAGGACCTTGTCCCATTTGTTATGGAGAAAGTGTGTAAATGCAAGAACCTTTCCTTTTTCTGTCTCTTCTCTGGTTACGTAACCAAATATTTCTGTGAGACCTCGGACTTCATCAACCCGAACAGTCTCGAATCCTCTGCTCTCTCTCTGTTTTCTCTTGTTGTCTTTTTTTTCTTCTCCTATCTATGTTAGCTAATACAAAATTATGTGCAAATCAATGTATGGAATGAAACGGATAATGGAATCACTTTTGTTTAGAAAATATTAGTATTACTGTTGAAACGGTATATATTTATCATTTGAGATAACTGCAGAAAACTAGAGGTTACTTGAGTGCAAATGTTTAGGCCTTTTTTTCCCCCCAAAAGCTGCAAAAAGGGGTCCTCAGGAAGCTCTCTCTGTGTTCTAGCAGATCCTGCCTGATAGTTACGAGAACAGAACATTTGGCAAAGACAGGACGCTCACTGAGGATGGAGGTTGAAAAGACTTTTAAAACAGCTAAGCTGAGCTGCAAGGGGAGATTTTTACAAGACATTTTATTTTGCCTCTGTACGTATTTATTCTGAACAGGTTTATTTCATGTTACTGCAACTACAAATAAACAATTTTGTGGAATTCTACAAATGCTCCTGGGTTTTCCCTATGCTTCCTGACCTGTACCTCGATGACACCGCCCTCCAGTTCTCCCACCACAAGATCTCTGTAAGGGTGATGGGAGAAAGGAGCGTAACTCCTAGAGCCCGTAGCTGCTGGTAGTTGCCCTGAAAAGGGATAGGAAAAAACAGGAGCTGGGGAAAGGTGATGTACTACATGAACCTCTCTCGAAGATCTACTGTTACGGTAAGTTCTTAAGTGAAGAACAGTTACGTAAGAACTTACTGTAACAGTAGATCTTCGAGAACAGCTCTTGTAGCAGGTTACACCATTAGGACTGAAGCCGTCAGGCGCCAGGACCCCACGGAAATTTTCTAGCTAGCAGTCTTCAGCGGGGACTGCCTCCGATGTCGGTCCCGCCCCCGACATCGGCGTAGTACATAAGGAGGCGGTCCCTCCATAATCCTCAGTTCTCCCGCCGCAGACTCCCGGCCGCTAGATGTCATCAGAAAAGGAGACAGAGGATCCGCCACCAGAGGGCAAAACCTAGCGAATAGGAATGTTCCATCCAATAAGATGGGTGCTTGACTACAACCTACCTCCAAAGGGGGATGGTGGTCGGGAAGGTACCTGCTGCAAGAGCTGTTCTCGAAGATCTACTGTTACAGTAAGTTCTTACGTAACTGTATTATCTTACTTCGAGATACAGCTCTTGCAGCAGGTTACACCATTAGGACTGATTTCCAAGCAGTAGTGGCAATCATTCACCATCGGGAGGAGGAAAGGTATAGGCCTCGAGGAAACTCGAGCATAGGACAGAAGTCCCTAAAGGACGGCTAGACCGAACCCCGCTCTTCGCCTCAATGCAATGTCCAGACTGTAATGCCTGATAAAGGTATGCACAGAGCTCCAAGTAGCTGCAGCACAAATAGCTGAGGTGGAGATGTTCTTTACTGCCGCAAAAGAAGTAGCCACCCCTCTTGTGGAATGACCCTTGACCGCGCCCGGTAATGGTTTTTTGCGCTTGTCATAACAGAAAATGATGCATTGGATGAGCCACCTAGAGAGTGACTGCTTCGAGACAGGAGCTCCTTTCATCCTATGAGCAAAGGAAATGAAAAGTTGGTCCAACTTTCGGAGCTGTTTGGTTCTGGTCAGGTAGTATCTGAGGCATCTGTGCACGTCTAGGGTGTGCAGAAGGGCTTCTCCTTGATTAGAGTACCTTGGAAAATACACTGGTAGATCGATATCCTGATTAAGGGTGAGAGCTGAGACCACCTTAGGCAGAAACTTAGGGTTTGTCCTGAGGGATACACTGTCCTGGTGGAAAACCAAATAGGGCTCTTTGCACATAAGAGCATGCAATTCCAAAACCCTTCTAGCAGAAGTAACAGCAACTAAAAATAACATTTTCCAAGAGAGAAAACGCAGCTTGCAATCCGCGGCTGGTTCAAAGGGTGGCAGCATGAGCTGCTCCAGGACAAAAAGTAAGCCTCAAGGTGGGATTGGATCTTTGATGAGAGGCCTAAGGTGGAGGATGCCCCTTAAGAAGGCACGAGTAGTGTCCAGCAGGGCCACCGTCCGATGGCCTATGGGAGCATGGTAAGCAGAAATTGCACAAAGGTGCACTTTAATCGAGGATTAAGCCAGTCCAGAGTGGAAGAGGGAAAACAGGTAGTCCAGAACCAGCTTTCTGGACAGTCTAACGGCGGTAAGCCGCACGCTTGAGCCCACAAACAGAATCTATGCCATTTCATGGCGTACGTTGTGTGGGTTGCCAGTTTTCCGGTGGCAGAGCGTACGTCTGCCACTTCTTGCGAGACCCCGTATCGCATCATGGCTATGTCTCTAGGAGCCAAGCGTGCAGGTTCAATGAGCGTAAGTCTGGATGGACCAATGAACCTGCCTCCTGAGACAATAGATGGGAGCTGATTGGCAAAGGAACTGGAGGTTCCTGGGATAGCTGGTGCAAAAGAGGGAACCAAATCTGTCTGGGCCAGAAGGGTGCAATCAGAATGAGTGTCGCTTGCTCCCTGCGAAGTTTTAAGAGAAAACTCTGGATCAACGGGAAAGGAGGGAAGGCATAGAGGAATCTGCCCACTGAGGATAGGGACAACGAGTCTAGCCAGAAAACACCAGGTCCTGGATCTAGTGAGCAAAAATTGGGCAGTTTTGCTTTGGATGGTGACACGAAAAAGTCTAACTCGGAATGCCCCATCTGTGAAACAGATCCTCTGCCACCTCCTGTAGAAGTTCCCACTCATGGTCTTCTGGCCTGAGAAGCGGCTCAGACCGTCTGCGATGGTGCTGTCCACTCCCGGGACGTGTACTACAATTAGGTTTGCGCCGTGTTGCAATACCCACTCCCACACTCTCATGGCCTCCCTGCAAAGCTGGTAGGAGTGAGTGCCTCCTTGTTTGTTGAGGTAATACATCACCGTGGTATTGTCTGTTTGTAACAGGAGTGTATCCGATGGAATCTCCGACTGGAAGGCTTGCAGAGCGTAAAGGACTGCCCTCATTTCCAAAATGCTGATGTGGAGATGAGACTCCTGGGCTGTCCACAGGTCCTGAGACCAAACACCATCCAGGTGTGCTCCCCAACCGAGCCCTGAGGCGTCTGTGGAGAGGGTCACAGTCAGAGACGGCGCAGTGAAGGGAACCCCCGCAGAGAGGTTCCCAGGATTTAGCCACAACTGCCAATCCCAAATGACGACTTCGTGATCTGGACTGGATGCTGCAGGTGGTCTTGCCTTTTGGTCCCACTGCACCCTGTGCATCCACTGGTTACCCGCCAGGAGACGCTCCAGCGGGACTGTCGCAATGGCCGCAGCCATGTGTCCCAGCAGGCGAAAGGCCAATCTGGCTGGGATGGTCTTCACCGACAAGTCCCTGATGAGGGATCTGATGTGTTCCGCTCTGTCCGGGGGAAGAAAGGCTTTCCCTCTGACGGTGTCTAGAACTGCTCCTATAAACTGCAGTTTCTGGGACGGCACCAGAAGTGACTTCTCGTAGTTGATGAGAATACCCAGTGATTGAAAAACGGACTGGGTGCAGTGAATAGCCGTCATCAGTGCCTCCCTGGAGGGCGTCATGAGAAGCCAATCGTCCAGGTATGAGAACACGTAATGGCCTTGTCTCCTCAGAGACGCCGCTACGACCGCCATGCACTTCGTGAATACGTGAGGTGCCGATGACAGCCCGAAGGGAAGAGCTCGGAACTGATAACGGCGGCTCTGAAACTCGAAGCGCAGGAACCCCCGGTGCGCTTGAGCAATCGGAATATGCAGGTAGGCGTCCTGCATGTTCAAAGACGCCAGAAAGGCGTCCTGCTTCAGCATAGGAATTAGACCCGGAAGGGTCACCATGAGGAAGCGTTTGTAAGTGACCGAAAGGTTGAGGTGACTGAGGTCCAGTATTGGACGGAGGTCCCCTGTTTTCTTTGGAACCAGGAAGAAGTGAGAATAGTACCCTAGTCCTCTCTGGTTCTCTGGGACATGCTTTAAGGCTTCCTTTTCCAGAAGCATGAGCACTTCCTGCTGTATGAGCAGGGCATGCTGACCCGAATATCGGGAGAGCAGGGGAGGTCTTGCACGTGGACTGCCTACAAATTCTATATAATGGCCTTTTTTGACCAGCTGCAGAACCCACCTGGTGGTGATCAATTGCCACTCTGGCAAGTGGCGCGGCGATGCGACCCCCGACTTTCTTTTCCTGTTGATCCTGAGGAGGGGTGGGGGCTGGGAAGGAGTCATGCTGTGGCAACGTTTGATCCGGCAGGCTGGGCCGACTTTGTAAATCGTTGGCCTCTGCCTGGGGATGACTTGGCCTGGGCCTTGCAGGTGAAAGTGCCCCTCTGCTGTTAGCTGGAACGTTGCTGTTGCCTTTGTAGCAGGCCACGGAAACGGTTCTGGTTCCTAAGAAAGGATCTAGGCCGAGACCTGTACATAGCTTGTACAGATCGAACTGCCTTCCCTTCGTCCTGAAGTTTGGTGATTACTCTCTCGGAGGCTTCACCAAATAGGACCTTGCCATTGTAAGGGACGTCTAAGATGTTCTTCTGGACGTCCGGGGTAAAGCCGGAGACACGGAGCCAAGAGTGTCTCCGGAGACACACGCCTGAGGCTGCAGCTCTAGCTGAAGAGTCCGCAGAATCATATGCGGTTCTGAGCACCTGGGTCCCCACATCCGAACCTGTGCGGAGGAGGTTCAAGAGCTCCTCCTTGTGGTCGCCATTGGGCATCTTCTCGACCAGGTCCTGTCCCTGCTCCCACAGTGCATTCTGGAACTGAACCATGTGGGTGAGGTAATTCAGTGACCTGATGGCGCAAGTCGTGGTCGCATATGTGCGCCTACCCAGGACATCCAATTGTTTGGATTCCTGGTCCGGTGGCTGTGTGCTCAAATGCTGAGGTCTCTGAGACCGGTCATGCGAAGCAGTGATGACCAGGAGTCAGCCAGAGGATGGTTCGCCAGATACTGGTCCTCCCTAGAGACCTTGTATAGGCCAGTCCTTCTTGACACTGCGGGGAGTGGAGTCGCGGACGTTTCCGGGCGGCCTTGGTGATGTCCATAAGGTATCCAACAAGGGCGGCACTACCACAGGCTTCGGTCTCTTCTGCTGAAGGTAGCGAGCGTAGGCCCTCGGGGTCGAGCTCTTCAGCATCCCACCCATGTCTCCTGGATGTGCCTCATGATCTCGCGTGAAAGAGGGATTATCCGGAGGAGACCTGGGTAGGTCGTGTGGGTCTGGAGAGGGAATGCTGATAGGAGAAGGTGATCTGGAGCACTCTGAAGTGTCAGATCTGGAATCCTCCCAGGCGGAGTGTACTGGCGTGAGTCTGGGTCTCTTGAACTGGGTGACCCTGAGGGGGATCTAGAGGAGGTCTTCCTTTCTGGAAGATCTGCCCGAGGAGGTGGTGTCTGCTCCTTGGGGGTTGGCGATGCGCCCCACGGGCCCCTTTAGGTGGAGGGAGGGATGTAGGTGGTGAAGGAGTAGGTGGAGGCGGAGTCGGAGTAGGACATGTGGCGACCACATCTTTTTTGATGGGTGTCCCACCAGAAGGTAAAAAGTTTTTTTTACCTCTGCCAGATTCATACCCGACAACAGGCCTGGCGCTGGTGGCCTGTCACTGGGGTCGGGCGTTGGGTCCGCGGGGGTCTCCCGCTCCGAGGAAGGTTCCCATGGGAGCCTGGCGTCTCCAGTGTCGCCCGCCTGGTCCTCGGGCTGTGTGGTGTTCTCCTCAGATGAATCCTTCTGACCGGCGTCCGCCGCCGATGGTGATGCAGTCCTCTTCTCTGGAGTAGCCGACGTTGGTCCTCTGGCCGACGTCCTCTGAGGTGAATGCCTGGCCAGCGACGGGTGTTTAGGTGTAGCCGATTCTTGGGAGTGCCGGTGGTGTTTGGCTGATGTCTGTTTGAGGGACGTCAGGTCTTTGGTTTTTCGGGGAACCGGATCCGAACCACGTGGAGGCTGAGAAACTGACCTGGCGTCAGTGTCCTGCCAGCGGGAAGAAGATTTATGGCGCTCCCCGGACTTCGATGAGGCCTTAGATGGAGTGGAAGAGGCCGATGGCCTGGAAGTCTTCAGAGGCTGAAGAGAAGAGGAGCCGCTAGAAGATCTGACCTGAACTGGGGGAGGCTGCGACAGAGCCCTGGAGGGAGAGCGGTCTGATTTCGAGCCGGAGCTTCGGAAGTCTGAGACCCTCGCAGGAGACCTGGATCTTTCCTTTTCCCGGTGCTTGTGGGTTTTACCCGATGACTCCACCCGGGAGGAAGGATCCTTATCCATAGTTTTCAGTTTCTCCTCCAAGAGAAATGCTTGAAGGGCCTTCTGGTGGCGGATCCTGGTGCGACTGTTGAAGCCCTGGCAGAAGAAGCTGGCCTTGGTATCGTGTTCCTGGACTAGGCAACGCACGCAGGCCGAATGTGGATCCTTGAAGGGGATCTGTTTGCCGCAGGCACACTTTGTATGGTGACTCTCTAAAGAAGTTGTTGGAGAGGACATCAGTTGATCCAAAGTCGAAAGGCAGACAAAAATCGTCGTAGTTCTAATGGCCATCGCACGCTAGAAAAAGAGACCGAGAGGCCGATACTGGCGATGTCGATGGTGGGAAAAGAACTGAGGATTATGGGGCAGACCGCCTCCTTATGTACTATGCCCGACATCGGGGGGTGGGACCGATGTCGGAGGCAGTCCCCGCTGAAGACTGCTAGCTAGAAAATTTCTGTGGGGTCCTGGTGCCTACTGGCTTCAGTCCTAATGGTGTAACCTGCTGCAAGAGCTGTATCTCGAAGTAAGATCTGATCCATCTTGTGAACAGAACGAGTTTGATCTAAGTAGTAACGAAGAACCCGATGAATGCCCAGAGTATGTAACAGGGCCTCCCCCCATTACAGAACTCTGGGTAATAAACTGGAAGTTGAATGTCCTGGTTCAGTGTCAATGCGGACACCACTTTTGGAAGAAACTTAGGATTTGTACGGAGATGCACCCTGTCCCTGTGAAACACAAGGTAAGGCTCCTTGCACATCAGGGCCTGAAGCTCAGAAATCCTTTGCTCGGAAGTAATGGCAACTAAAAATAACGCCTTCCAAGACAGGAGGCGTAGCTTGCACGTCGTGGCTGGCTCAAAAGGGGGCAGGGTGAGCTTTTCCAAAACAAAAAGAAGATTCCACGGAGGGACTGGACCCCTCCTCGGAGATCTGATATGTAGAACACCCCATAGGAAAGTTTTGCATATGTCCAGCTGTGCCAGATTCCTCTCTCTCACAGGGGCATGATATGCCGAAATGGCACAGAGGTGCATCTTTATCGATGAGTAGCTGAGACCCAAATCAAGGAGATGGAGAAGATACTCCAGCACATGCTTGACCGAGCAATCTAGAGGATCCAAGGAATGAGCTGTGGCCCATAGACAGAAGCGTTTCCACTTCTTGGCATCAGCTGCCCTAGTGGAGGGTTTCCTTGCTGCCACATGAATCTCTGCCACTCTCTTCGAAACTCCCAGTCTCTCCTCCGCTAGGACTGTAGGAGCCAGGCATGCAAGTGGAAAGTCCACAGAGCTGGATGGACGAGTGTCCCCTGTTCCTGGGACAGCAAGCGAGTGGATAGAGGCAGCGGCACAGGAGGCCATGTGGCCAGCTGCTGTAGCAGAGGGAACCAAGTCTGATGAGGCCAAAGAGGGGCTACCAGAATCATTCTGGCCACCTCCAACTGCAGTCTGAGTGGTACTCTATGAATCAGAGGGAAGGGAGGAAAGGGCACAGAGAAACCTCCCTGTCCAAGAAAGGGATAATGTGTCTTACTAGAAATCACCAGGCCCTGGATCTAGCGAGCAAACATTTGGCAGTTTGGCGTTGCACAGGGACGCAAAGAGGTCGAACTCTGGATGACCCCATCTGTCAAAGAGGTCATTTGCTAATCCCACTCATTATTCAAAGAACGAGAGAGGCTCAGACTGTCAACAAGAACGTTCTGACTTCCTGGCAGGTGAACTGCTAAAAGGAACAGATTATGCTATAATGCCCAGTCCCAAACTCTCATGGCCTCCTGTATAAGGGGCACGAGTGAGTGCCCCTTGTTTGTTCAGGTAAGACTACTGGGGTACTGTCTGACTGGATTAAGAGTAGACCCCGGGAGAGCTGATCCTGGAAGGCCTGGAAGGCGTATAGAACAGTCATCATCTCCAATCCATTGATATAGAGAGAGACCTCTCTATGACAGACCATGTTCCTCTTGTCAGTTGCTCGTTTAGGTGGGCACCCCAGCCTAGTCCCGAGGCATCTGTGGTAAGGACACCTGCAACAGACTTGGCTGTTGAAAGGGTACTCCCAGCTCCAAGTGAGTCGGGTTTTGCCACCATCGGAGGGACTGACAAACTGCTTCCAATATCCGGATGGCATAGTCCAAGTCATCTGAACCCTGGTCCCACTGGACTTTTGAGGTGCCACTGGCGGTCCTCATATTCAATCGAGAGAGACACTGGCTTATGTCCCAACAACTGCAGGACTACCCTTGCAGGACCTGGTATGATGTCTGGATCCTTCTGAGACAGCTCGCCAGGTGAAGTTCCCTGTCTCTGATGGGTGTCGAGCACCTCTCAATATACTGAAGCCACTGGGAGGACAGGGCTGAGATTTTGACCAGTTCAGAGTGATGCCTAGAGAAAAGAACAACTTGTTTGTCTCTAAGAGTGCCCATTAGCTGGTCCTCCGACTGGGCCGAGAGCAGCCAGTCGTCGAGGTAGGGGTAGACAAAGTGTCCTCTCCTCAACACTGCAGCTACCACCGCGGGCACTTAGTGAAGACTCTGGGTACCAATGACAGGCCGAAAGGGAACGCCCTGAACAGGAAGTGGTGGCCTTGGAACAGGAAGCAAAGGAACTTCCTGTGAGAGGGCAGGATCTTTATATGTATGCAGGCATCTTGCATGTACTCATGCACTTATTTGTCTCGTCTTCTGTCCTGTCTCCCTTCTGTTTCCTCATATTAATTGTACCAAATGTTTTTACCTAGGTGGTATTTGTGCCTACGGCAACCCATGTAAGTTGTACTGAATGGAATCCTCCTCTTGCTGAATGTTATGTTAATTGTATCTCACTTGATAACCTGTGAGTTATCCAGTCCCCCATTCCCCCTTCCCCCGGTCGCACTGGGAGACGAGCAGATTGTTGCTCAGCATGCCTTTCCTGGTGAAACACTTTCAATAAACAATAACTAAATGTCTGGGGAGCATAATCAGTCCCCTTGATGATAAAGAAGGAGAAAAGGCATGCCAACGTCACCATCTGAAACCCCTTGTACAGAATGAACTTGTTGAGGTGGCTGAGGTCTAGAATGTGGCAAAGATTTACTGTTTTCTTTGAGCACCAAAAAAAATGGGAGTAAAAGCCTTTGCTCTGTTGGTGGGTGGGACTGGCTGGATGGCCATTTTCCTGGAGAAGGGACTGGATTTCTTGATGCAGAAGAAGAGCATGATTGGTTGAACAGTGGAGGGAGAAGATGGGTTGTCTGGGGAACGCCAGGAACTCCATGGCATATCCCTCTGAATGACCTGTAGCATCCACTGATCTGAAGTGATAGTGCTCCATTCTGGGAGGTGGAGGGAGAATTTCCCTCTACTTCTTCCCCCAGAGGACTGATGACTTGGGGGAGGCAGTTGAAAAGGCAGTTCCCTGGAGGTTGGTGTGGGGTGTCTAGCAGCCTTGGGCTCCTGATGGTACGGGCTGACCACGGTGCTTGAAACCCTTGCTGTGGAGTTGGTGGTTTCCTTGCTGGCCTTTAGGTTTATGAAAAGGGCGCCGATGCCACCTGCAGTTCTGACTTGTACATCTTGTGTACATCGGGCAACTGCCTTCGCTGAATCTTGAAGGCCTGTTACAATGCCCTCAACCTCTTGGGTGAAAAGGACCAGGCCCCGAAGGGGCATCCAAGAATGTATCTTGCAGGTCCTGATGGAATCCGGCCACCCTGAGCCAGGTGTGTCTGCGCAGACAGATCCCTGACGCTGACACTCTGGCCACCATGTCCGCTGAATCATAGGAGCATTGGAGGACATGCGTGTCCATATCCATGCTGGACTGGACATAGGCCAGTAGTCCATTTTTTGTGTCTGAATCAGGTGAGCCTTGACCAGCTCCATGTTTTTTTCTCCACAGTGATTTCTGGTATGTAACCATGTGGCCAGGGAAGTATAGACCTTCTGCCCAGTGATCCAGTTTTTGACTCTGGGTCTGGAGGCTGGGAGCTGAGGTGTCCGGGTTGGGTAAGTCGTCCATGAGCTGCGGCGAGCACCATGGAGTCAGCCTTTGGTTGCTCCACCAGGAAGGGTTACTCTTTCAGGGGTTTCTACAACATATTCACCTTCCTAGGCACTGTTGATGTAGAGGACGGCTTTTTCCAGGTGAGCCTGGTAACGTCTTGAAAAGGCTCAACTAGAAGAGGTATGACCAGCAGTTTGGGATCTTTGGCACCCAGAAATTTAGCCAACCTTTTCCTTTCCGGGTCCAATTCTTCCGTGACCCATTCATATATATTCAGGAAGTGCCTCATTATATCTAGGAAGGAAGGATCATCCGTGAGGATCTGGGAGAATCCTTCGGTCCTGGGGACGGAGGATGATAGCCCTCATCGTCCGAAGATTCGGAGGACAAATCCCCCGCGTTGTCTCCAGATGTGGATGGACGACCATTGGAAGAGGGAAAATGGATGGCCTTCATCTCCTTTTCCCTCTAGAACTGGGAGGTGGATGAGAGCCTTCAGCTGGCGTCTTGACCAGGGTCGGAGGAGGCATGGTGTTTTTTTTAGGTGGGGGATCTGGTGGCCTAGACAGCAGGTCCCCTTTCACTGGATTCCACCATGAGGTGAAAAGGGCCCAGACGTCCACTAGGGGGACAACCGATGGCAGGGGCGCTGGGTTTGAAGGATCTGGCATTGGGACTTTTGAGGTGTCTGGTGCTGGCATCTGCTCTGGGAAGGCCGCCCTTGCAGTATCTGGTAGTGGGTCGGGCTCCATGTGTATGGGTGAGCGGTTGTCCAACCAGACGTCTGGTGTGTGCTGAGCATCATCAGGTGACCGGTCATCTGGTGGAAGGTTGGTTGTCTGGTCACCAGCCAGTGATTGCCTTTTATCAGGCAATGGGGCCCTGCCTTCCGGCGAGGTCGCTTGGCCTGGGGGGCGCTTGTCTCTGGCGGGCGAGCTCCCTTTAACCGGAAGAGAAGGAGGCATCCGCCTGTGGACGGTCCCCTGTTGCCTGGTGGAGTTGTCTGACTTTCTGTGCCTATTGGATGATCCACTGGATTTATGGCACGTCTCCTTAAGCCTACCAGCGGGCGACTCCCCCTTCTGGGTTGACCTGTGCTAAGTTTTATGGGGTTGGTGAGCCAGGGGGACCTGGGCATGTGAGTACCCTGAGGAAGAAGACTGCTCTCTGGGCTTGTCAGCAAAAGAAGACAGTGTCATCTTAGAACTGGTCCCAGCGGAGGACGGAGGGACCGACCCCAACCTCCGCCACATGCCAAGGAAAAAGCTCTCTGTGCAGATTTTGGCCGGGATTCTGACCTGGCCCCATCTTTTTCCTTCGAATGGTATTCCCCAATGACTTCTCTCTATGGGGAGACTCCTTTGTGGGAGACAAAGAGCTGGGTCTCGATGGGGATTTCTGCATGGTCGCTACTTTCTTCTCCAGGAGGTAGGCCTTGAGTACTTTCGCCCTTTGGATCCTTGTTTTATTGTTGAACGTTTTACAGTGCAGACAGCTGGGCCGATGGTCAGGGACTAGGCAGATCAGGCATGGCCTTGTGGCTGTCTTTGGCCAAGGATCTGCTTGCCGCACTGGCACTTTAACTTTCGCCGCAGTGGGGAGGGCGAAGACATGCAAAATAACTATTAATCGATCGAGAAAAACTATCTGAAAACTGCTTTTACCAAGTGCAAAAAAGGCGGTTGACTGCTAAGGTGAGGCTTCCATGGAGCCGAACTAAGCGGGTTGATGGCAGGAAAAGAACTGAGATGGCACCGGGAGTCCGCCCCCTTTATACTACATTGGATGTCGGGCGGAGCGTAAGTCGAGGGCACACCTTCGCCACAGACTGCTGGCTATAAGATTTTTCCATGGGTTCCTAACGCCTGGTGGCATTAGTCATAAGTGTAATACCTGCTGCAAGAGCTCCACCTCAAAGTCAGATCACGAGGTCAAGAGGAACAGAGTCCCCAACCTAGACTGGGAATGGGTCCATTACTTTTTGTGTTTACGGGAAGACTGTCTCCTCCCTCCCCCCGAACAAAGAACTGCCCATGGTTGGACCCCTTCCTCAGGACAGGGGAGCGGAACGGACCCAGCCCCACTGCAAAGAGTAGCACTCAAAAAGGAGACTCCCTACCGTCACCATCCATGGTTAAGGCCCTTGTTCGGTAGTGCTGAGAAGAACTACTGAAAAATCTACTTTTTTTTTTTTTAAACATGAAAAATAACAAACACTAGCTAAAAGTCAAACAAACTAAACTCTGTTGTTGTACAGACATGAAGATGAAGACTCTGGCGGGCGAGCAACGTCATCACTGAAATGCACTCAACGGCTGGGGAAAAAAGGAGTGAGGTGGTTGAGGGCCATTGCCGAGATAGGCTATGTAGCATGAGCTAGTTTCGCAGTGCTGTGCATGTGTGAAACCTACTTTGGCGCAGGCCTTCCTGAAGAATTTTGGCTCCTGCAGGGTCCCAGTGCCTCCATCTTGAGCCTAGCAGTGTGAATGAATGCTGAAGATAAGGTGCCGGAAGATTCTCTTCAACCTGCCCCTTACCCTCATATTTCTCTTCTAAATCCTCCTCAATAACCATGAGGTCAGGATTATATTCAACCTTGTCACAGTCATGAACAACAATGAGAGCAATAGAGGGAACCGCAACACTGGCAGTGGCTAAGGAGGAGGACTCTGCAGTGTGTTTGAAGAAGGAAAGGAACAGCAGCAAGTGAAGAGGGTGACTGCTCTCTAGTGGAAGGGAAGTAAATGCAAATCTAGGAGCTTTCATTATTACTTCTTCACATTGATACTGCATTGGGGAAAGGAGGAGTAGGAGTCTGAAGAAGGTTGTGCAATGGCTACTTAAAGTCTGTTTTGAGTGTGGATAGGAAGGATAGGAATATAAAAACAGTTGCTCAATATATCTAAACGTAGCAACAAAGGAGGTAAGGGAAATAAAGAAAATGTTTTGCACTGATAGAGGAAGAGAGGAAGACTTGGGGAGTGTTTGTATCCTGCATTTGAAGGGTGGGGGGTCGCTGGTGGGCAAATGACAGCAATGGGTAGGGTGGTAGGCTGCAACAACTGCGTGCACCAATCTTTCTAAAAATTGCCTGGAGTGTGGGAGGATGTTTAGTGTACAACCACATAGAAAAACTTAGAAAGGAGATTGAGGGTCTGCAGGAGGAACTAAGACAGGCAAGGCAGATTGGGGGTGGGTTTAGCCCAATACTGGAGAGAGGAAGAAGGGGAGATGAGGGAGGGCGATTTAAGCCAACAGTGGTGAGGAGAGGGTCAGAAGAAGGGAAGCAGAGACAAAGGGGCCCAGGCCAGGAAGAACAATTGCTGGGAAACCAGGTCAGGAGACAAAAGACAAATGGAAGGAGGAGATAGGGACTTGTGAGGGGAGGCGAAGAAGTGGCAAAAGTCATGGAGTGAAAGGAGAGAACAGGTTACTATGAAGAGAGGGAGCGGGCTGTGTGAAGGGTCTCTAGAAAATAGTTAGCACATTGCTAGAGGAAGAAGGTGGAGGAGGGAAATGATGAAATAGAGGAGAATGGACAAATGGAACTGGAATGGGAAAAGGGGAGAATATGGAGGGAGGAAGAGGAATGGAAATGGAATGGAATGGAAGGGTGGAATGGATGGAAGGAATGGAGGAATGACAGGAAAGGGACAGATTGTTCTGAAATATGCTAGAAGGGGTAGGGACAAGCCTCATTTAATTATACATCTTGGGACAAACGACCTGGCTGACAAGACAGTAGATATAGTCCAGAGGAGGTTTGAGGAACTAGCACAATTATGTGAGGGGGCAGGAAGATCAGTAACTTTTTCTGAGATACTTCCCGTGCCAAAGGCAAGCACAACAAGAAAGCTGAGAATAGAGGAATTTAACGGATGGCTAAGAACCTGGTGTTGTGCTAAAGGGTATGGGCTGTTGGGGGTGGGGGGGGACCTGGGAGGACAGTAGTCTCTATGCCAAGGACAGACTACACTTGAGTGAGGAGGGAAAGAAAGTGTTGAAACAGAGGATGGAGGAGTACATAGAGGAAGTTGGGAATTTAAACTAGGAGTGGGGGGTGGCAGTTGGGGAAGAGATATGCAGAGACCACAGGTTGGGAAACCATATGAGCTTACCCCCATAACAGTGACAAAGGACAAATGGCAAGTACTGTTGGTGATGCTAGGAAAGGAGGGCAGGATGGGGGAGGGGGAAAGGGTGGAAGGTGGTTACCCTTAATGCTAGGAGCCTTGGGAGGAAAACTGCAGAGTTACAGGTTCTCATGGCAGAGGGAGAGGTGGACATTGCAGTCATCACGGAAACATGGGCCACCCAATACAATGACTGGGACCTGTCTGTACCAGGGTACAGATTATTTTGTAGGGACAGGGTGATTGGGAAAGGGGGGGTGGCACTATATGTGAAGGAAGGACTGAAGTGTGTAAGGGAGGAAGGGGAGGAGGGTAGTACGGAGTCACTTTGGATGCAAATCCAGGATTCCAAGAATAGGATTCTTAGAATGGGAGTGGTGTACAGGCCACCATCTCAGACGGAGGAGTTAGACAGGGAACTAGCGGGACAGATCAGGAGGACCTGCAAGAAGGGTAGTGTGGTGATTGTGGGGGACTTCAACATGCCAGGAGTGGACTGGAGCACCCCAACAACCAGGAACAGAAGGGAGCAGGTACTGCTGGATGCCTTCCAGGACAGCTTCCTGCTGCAATGGTCAGTGAACCAACCAGGTTAGGAAATACCCTGACCTTGTGCTGGCAAATGGGGACTTTGTGAGAGAACTTACAGTGGAGGAACCGCTGTCAGGAGTGACCACCACTCAGTATGGCTCACATTGGATATGGGCAAGGAAGGAGGGAATCTGGCACAAGAGTGCTGGACTTCAGGAGGGCCGACTTTGGGAGGATGGGGAAGTGGTAAAGGGTACCTGGCCAGAATTCAATCTAGTATGGACACTAACCAGAGGTGGGAGCTCATAAAGCTGGGGATAGTGGAGGCAACCAAAACCTGCTGCAAAGCCCAGAGCAAGAAGGCTAGGGCTAAGAAACCGATGCTGGTTGAGCAAGGAGGTCATGGAAAAGGTAAGGAGGAAAAGAGCTGCCTTTAGGAAGTACAAGAAAACAGGGAGGGGGAGGACAGGGAGGAGTACTTGACAGAATCGAAGGAGGTGACAGGGCAGTAAGGGGAGCCAAAGCATCTACGGAACTCAGGCTGGCACAAGGCATTAAGAAGGGGAGAAGGACTCTTTAAGTACATCAGGAGAAAAGGAGCTGTAAGGACCACATAGTAAGGATTAGGAGAGAGGGGGTTGGTGGAAGCAGGGTGCGATAAGGCGGAAGCACTAAATGAGTACTTCTGCTCAGTATTTACTAAAGAGAAGAGGGGGGTGACACCCAAGGTGGGAGAAATGGCAGAAGCAGGGGGAAGTGGTGACAGATGGGGAAATCATGGAGAGCAGAGTTCGAGAGGGTTTGAAGGCAATGAGGGTGGACAAGGCGCCAGGCCCAGATGGCATCCACCCCAGGGTACTGAAGGAGCTGGCAGAGGTCCTTGCAGGACCTTTGGCAGACCTATTTAATGCCTCACTACATTCGGGGTGTGTACCTCAGGACTGGAGGAGCTCATGTGGTGCCCCTCCACAAGAGTGGCCCCAAGGATGAACCGGAAACTACAGACCAGTGAGCCTCACATCCATCGTGGGTAAGCTAATGGAGACTATGAGGCCAAAGGACTACAGGACAGCAGACAGCATGGCTTCATACGTGGCAGATCCTGCCAAACCAACCTGGTGGAGTCCTATGACTGGGTAACTAGGCAACTGGACAGGGGCCATGCAGTGGATGTCCTGTATCTGGACTTCAGTAAGGCATTCGACTCAGTGCCACATGGAAGGCTGGGAAGGAAGTTAGTAGGCACAGGGCCGGGTGCAAAGCTGGTGAGATGGGTAGGAAACTGGCTGCAGGGAAGGCAACAGAGGGTGGTGGTGGGTGGGGAGCTCTCACACCCAAGGGCAGTGACTAGCGGTGTTCCACAGGGCTCGGTGTTGGGACCAGTGTTGTTTGGGATATTCATTGCAGACATATCATGGGACATCAAGAGCAAGATCAGTCTGTTTGCTGATGATACCAAGGTAGGCGCGGTGGTGGATGACCTAGGGGATGGCAGGGGTTGCAGAATGATCTGGCAAAGCTTGAAACCTGGTCAGACACCTGGCAACTGGGTTTAATGCCAAAAGTGCAAGGTGCTGCATTTTGGGATGAAGAACCCAACGAGGAGTTACCAGCTAGGAGTGCAGCTAGCCCAGACAGAGGAGGAGAAGGATCTGGGTGTGCTCATTACAGGGTCAATGAACAACTCGGCACAATGTAGGAAGGCAGCTGCAAAGGCCAACAAAATGCTGGGTTGTATTGCAAGGTATATCCTCGAGGAGGGAGGAGGTGATTCTGCCACTGTATAGGTCATTAGTTAGACCACACCTGGGTACTGCGTGCAGTACTGGCATCCGTATCTGAAGAGGGATATTAAGTTACTGGAGGGGGTGCAGCGCAGAGCAACAAAGATGATCAAGGGGCTGGGGGACTTATCATACAAGAGGAGGCTGAAGGAGCTGAACATGTACTCACTGGAGGAGAGACAGGGGTGACATGATTGAAACCTTTAAATACATGAAAGGAATAAACAAGACGGGTACAGAGGGGCTGTTCAAAGTAAGGGAGGAGGGACACCAGGACCATGATATGAGACTGGAGCGAGGAAGGTTCAGGAGGGAGATGAGGAGACACTTTTTTACAGAGAGGGTGGTGGCTGGGTGGAATGCGTTACCTGCTGAAGTGGTATGCAGTAGAACAGTGGACTGCTTCAAACGAGGATGGGACAGGACAAGGGGGAGGGTTACTGAAGGGGAAGGGAGGGGCAGCTGCAGAATAAGGGGTGCTAGCTGCACATTCGAGCAGACTTGATAGACCTCTAGGCCTTTATCTGTTGGCAAATTTCGTATGTTCGTAAGTCACTGATGAAGACCCTGGTACAGACGGCCCTGTCGTTGGCATAGCTACTGCCTGCAACAGTGACAGTAGCAGGCACTGAAACATATCTGAAAACAATGAAAGCACAGCCTGGGAGTTGATGGCACCCTGAAAATGGTCCAGGACTACCTGCATCGAAGGACTAGAGCATGACGGCCACGGCGGCATACCATCCATAGAAGGTATGCAGCGGTGCCTGTGCCAAACTCTGACCTTGGTGTCTCAACAATGGTCATGGGGGGCTTGCTGACACTGCTGGAGTAGGAGTTGATGAGGATGTACTGCTTCAATGAGCTGGACCTCACCGCAAAGCAGCCTTGTCTTTATGCTTACGGCAGGATGAAGAGGAGGCCTGTGATGACACCATTCTTTATTTTTGTGTTTAGACTTTAAAGGCAGTTTCTTGGTCAACAGCGAGGGAGAAGTAGGCCTGGAACCCATAGCCCTTTCCATGGCTTTCAATGCTTTTTGAGCGAGAAATTCTCCAAGGCTCTATAATGACGTCACCTTATAGCCTTGTTGAACATCTGGGCAAATCTTGCAGTCCTTCACATTGTGAGAGTCTCAAAAAGTACAAATAGTGTGAGTGTTGTCCTTTTAAATTTTGTAGTCACAGTTACAATAACAGAACAAAGGCTCTATGTCCATTGGTGGCATACAGAGATGACAATGGAGTTAAATATACTTAAAAAAAATAAAATAAATGGCAACAGCTATTGTGACGCTTTTTCTCTTCAGCAGGTCTAACGAGGATGATCAACAACATTAGAAAGAAATGGAAATGACGTACCTACCGTAGTTCTGATTTTTCTGTGCATCTTCACCATTCATCACCTTTGGGTTCTGGCCGGAGGTCACGACCCTGCAGGAGTTTTTTTTTTTGATGATGGAGACGATGCACCATCGGCGCTGCCCTCGTGGGCCAACGTGACTGTGTGGCGTCATGGGTTGGCAGTTAGGTGTTGTCAACTCTGCCTCCCGCCAGTTCTGAGTCACTGTAGAGTGAAAAAAGGGTTGGGAGGGTGGGACACAAGTCCAAGGGACAGATAAAGGAAAAGATATATAAACTAAAAGGAGAAATGAATGAGAGGACAGAACACGTTTGAAAAACTAAGGGAATTGGGTAGGGGCCCCAATCTCTGGAAGTAGGAAAGGAGGAGGGAGACAGGGTTAAGGATTTAGAAATAAGGATGAACGGGGTGGGGGAACACCCTGGAACCCTGACCTGTCTCCAGATTGTATAGGAACTCTGAAGGAGTAGCCAAAGGCTAACTGACAGAATTCAAGGTGCAGAATCACTAGGAATAACTCCAACAAGCAGACTCTGCTATTCTGGAAGAAAAGAAGAGTATACAGGGATATCCCCCCCCCCAAAGAAATTTTTGGTGTAAGAAACTAGTTTCTTAAATTAAATTGAGGATGTGTCCAAGGACAAGGAAATCAAAGAAGTTGATGGTGAGAAGGAAAGAAAGGAGGGCAACTACCAACCCCCACCCCACAGGGGTGGAGCCGAGGCACTGAAGAAGGAGTGTCCCCCATCCTGAGCACTCTGTCCCTAGAAAGAATTATCCCCCTATGCGACAGTTTTCTTTTATGCTTCATGGGGGACCGCCCCTCCCCTCGGGCATTGGACCGTCCATTGTCTGACCTCCCCCTCCGGAGAGGGCGGTGGACCAGACCCAGCCCAGTTGACTGAACAGCTTTCATACAAAGTCTCCCTACTGTCACCTGACCCGCTCATGGTCGACTCTGTCAATGTAGGCTGAGACTTCTTTCTTTAATTTGAATAAATTATAGTAAGCAGTACGTATTCAAGATATACTACAAAATAATAAACTGAAAACTATGCTGCTAGTTTGACTCCCTGCGAGCGACGTCATCACTGAAGTGCACTTGACGGCGGGAAAAAAGGAACCGAGGCAGTTGGAGGGTCGACACCAAGAAAGTCACTGCCGCATGAGCCGGAGGTCGCAGCAGCACGCCTCTGCCATTCCATCTCCTGGCGCTGGCCCTCTGGCAAAGTTGTTCCCGCTGGTCCTAGTGCCTCCGGCGCGATCCCATCAGTGTGGAATGAGTGGTGTAGACTTTATGTCCAGGAAGATCAAGTTTGAAGACTAAGGGGATTGGGTAGAGCCCACAATCTCTGGAAGTAGAAAAGGGAGGGAGGGAAGGAGGGTTAACGGTTTTTACAAATAAGGATAAGAGTGAGAGGGGAAAAACAGGAGAAACATACCCTGTAACCTTGACCTGTCTCCAGTTTGTATAGGAACTGAGGAGTAGCCAAGAGGCTATCTGCCAGAATTCAAGGCACAGAATCACTGGCAATAACTCCAAAGCAGAATTGGCTATTCTGGAAGAAAAGACAGGATACAGGGATATCTTCCCCTCCAAAAGGAGATTTTGGTGTAAGAAACCTAGTTTTTAAATTAACTGAGGTTATGTCCAAAGGACAAGGAAATCAAAGGATTGACGGGGAGAAGGAAGAAGGAAGAAAGGAGGGCAACTGCCAACCCCTTACTAATGGGTGGAACCAAGCACTGATGAGTTTCCATCCTGACCACTTTGCCCTAGAGAAAATTATCCCCCTATGTGCCCCAGTTTACCCCGCTCCTGATGAACAGAAAGGAGGGGGGCAAGAAAGGAGGCGCAGAGAGGGAGGGGGACCCAGAGACTGAGGCCCCAGGAGGATGGAGGGCAGGATTGTGATGAATGGTGAAGATACACAAAAAGATCAGAATTATGATAGGAACGCAATTTCCATATCTTATCTGTGTCAGTCTTCACCATTCATCACCTTTGGGTGAGTGCTGAGCTCCTCCGAAGGGGGCCCTCACCCTAAGGGACTACGCCCTTACTTCCAGTGGGTGACACACTAAGAGAGAGAACCTTCATGGGTCTGGAGAAGCCTGGGAGTGGGGAAAGTGAGACGGGACCCTCCGAAGGAGAGAAGCGTCCGACAGACGCCTGCTCTCGCTCTACGGGAGAAAAGATAGGTTCTCTGGTGAGCGGAGCTAATCACCCTATGCTGGGCCAAGGGTGACAACCGGGAGAGACGCAGCCATGCCGTCCGCCTAGTGCAGATAGTTGTCCCTACAACCCTGGAAGCTACCTCGTTGGCATCATAAGATGCTCTCACTTGCAGCCTTGATAGCTGCAGGCCATGTGCAGAGAATGCAATGGCTGGTCTGGTTAACTCCGTGTCAGGCAAAGTGTCTCGGAGCTGACCTAGCCTGGACCACAGGAACCTATCACAGGTAGCATAGTGGGCCTGATATGCTGCAATAGAGAGCAGCAACCATGCTGAGTAGAACGTCCTCCTCTCCGCAGATCAAAATCCATAGAATCTTGATCTGAGGGCCGGTCACGCTGGAGGCGGAAGCCCATCAGGAATGTCCAGCTGTGTCAATCCTGACTGAGGATGAGGCATGGAACCTGGAGACTCCGGGGCACAATACCGCTGGCAGAGATCCCTAGGGGTTGGGACTCTGGAAAAGGGTCTATGCCAGGAACGCAACGATGCCTCCTGAAAGGGAGCAGGCCAGGGGGGCACCACAAGTGTGTCTGCACTGAAATCGCCTAGGAAGGTGCGTGTCGAGTGCTCTGGATTGTGTTGAGTGGGTGGGATGATGTGCGGGTCCTCAAACATCCTCACGAGGACTGGCTGATGCTCTGCGAGATCAGCAGCTGGGGAGATGTGGAGTCAGAGGAGCTCAAGAGTTCAGAAGCTGGCTGCTCAGGGGGAGGTTGAAAAACCCTGTCTGTCCACAGCCCTAACATAAGAGGGAAATTGAGCAGCCACCGCTCTGAAATGCTCCCAGGAGAGAGAACCGCTAGGACCAAGAATACCTGGAAGCGCAGGAGAATGTGGCAGAGGAGAAGGGGCAGAGCCGACAACAGGAATCGACTGTCCTCCGCCTGGGCTAGGGAGCGCACCAGGAGCCCTAAGGAAAGAAGGAGCTCCGGAAAACTCAACAGCCGACAGCTGGACAACCAAATTGGAACTGCCTAGGCTGCGAACTGAAGAATCCCCCCTGTGAGGTGACCGGGGCCATGAAAGTCCAGAAGGACGTTCCCCTACCTCCAAAGAATGGGGCCCTCTCGAGGAAACCAAAAGGGAAGGGCGGAGATCCGGCCACGACTTCCTCCCAGAGCCCGGTGGGCCCTGCAGTGCTGCCACCGCACAGACCCATACCCCTTGACCCCTGAATCTGAAAGTGCCCTCCTCCTCGAGAGAGCCAGCCTAGGCAGCTGGCAGCACTGGTTGGTCCACAGGGCTATCCAAGGAAAGCACCCTCCTCCTGTGGGTGCTCCGATCAGCCCCAAAGTTGGGCAATCCAGGCACACCACCTGAGGGGGTACCACTACTGAGGGGACAGAAAACCCACCGAGACCAGGCTGCAGAGCAATGGTGGCCTGCTCCACTGCCTGCTGGTCAGCACCCCTGACCCTGGTCCCAGGAGCAACTGTCCTTTCCTCAGAAGGTGGCTGGTTCCACCCTGTCGAGGACAGTACCAAGGTATCCACATGAGCAGCCAACTCCAAAGAGTCAGACTGCCTGTCTGACTCAGAATCCGATTCCCCCTCCAAGGAGGTGGAAACCGAAGTTCTGTGCCAAACTGTGCATGGACACTCGCTGCCATCCCGACTGAAAGGGACACCAGACCGAGTAACTGCACCAGAGTCTGCGCCGAGGCCCTCAACCGCACTGCAGACGCTGCGGGAAGAAGACACGGTGCCACGACAGCAGCAGCATCGCAGGCCGCACGCAGCCAGCCTGTTCACGGTGTCGCTAGCAGCACTAAGGCCAGAGACGGCTCTGACCGCATTCTCGCACAGAGGTCAGAAACCCCACGGCTTCACCCTGACCCACAGTGTAGCTTCATGCGACGAGCGGTTCGACTACGTTCGACTCCCCCATGGTTGCTTGCAGCGCCGTGGTGAGAAACAGCAAAGGATGGCACGAGAGCCCTTACAGCGCTGCTAGCACCATCGCACCGCCAACAGAGCCAACAGCAGCAAAGGCGCCGAGCGACAGACTGGCACCTACGACAGTGCTATCAGGCCCATGGCACAAGGCCCTCCAAGATGGTGCCAGCCCAGGCCTTCCTCGGAGCCAATGGTACGACACTAGAGCCTTCACCCCGGCGGTGATTGCCAAGGCGCCTCCTGCCCGCCCCTCAAGGGGAACGGACTGGGCCCTGCATCAGCGGGAAGGGCTTCTGCAACAGTGAGGCTACATGAGCAGAAGCCCCCTCCTCCCTTCGTCCATACAGAACTGGAGGGGACCCAGAGGAAAGGCAGAGAGAACGCTACTTGGCCCGACGAGTGCACGCTGACCCCAAAATTCGCTTAAGCTCATCCAACTTTCCACGCTGCTGGCGACACGACGGTCCATGGGAGCAGCTGAGGCCGCGACAAATTCATGTCACCGGTAGCGGCCATGACACGCGAGGCAACGCCATGTTGGTCGGTAACGAATACTTACGGGCGATGGGTACCGACGCATGGGGGTCTGTCCTGTCTCAAAGTTTTTTTGCCCTCGACCGAGATATGACCCGCGGAAAAGAACACCAAACAAGACCAGACATCCAAAATAAAATAAGGAACAGTCTTACCAGGTGATGTCGAGTGAAGCTAAACCAAACCGCAGAGAACGGAATTGGGGTCAACGAATCATGACACGGAATCGACGCAGTGCCATCGGAGACAAAGAAGCTTGAAAAGCAGCAGGCGGCCTCTCTAAAGTTTCTCAGCTAGCCATGAGGTGCTACCTCAATGGCGGAGATGAAGAACTGCGGGGAGGGCGGAGTCGATCAACACCTACGGCCAACCCGCAGCACTATACAGCGCCGGGTTTCAAGGGCTAAAAGCCGGAGCGAAAGGCCGACTCTGCCCATCCCAAAAAAAAAAACATAGCTCCCACGGTGTCATGACCTCCAGCCAGAACCCAAAGGTGATGAATGGTGCAGACTGCCACAGATAAGATCTGAGGAGTGTTTGGGCCGCACATGTTACATATGCGTGGACGCTGCACGTCTTCATGGGTGACCCTGTTTAACAAAATGTTTCCGAGTGGTCCTGATGCTGACAGCTTACAGTTCCAAAGATATTGGCTGGCAGTATAGCCTAGAGGTTAGAGGAACGAGGTGTGAACAAGCTTGGTACATCCAGTAGACCAGACCTGAGTTTGAGTCTCACAACATGCACTTGCATACTCTGTGACTCTGAGCAAGTCACTTAACAACCCAGTGCTCCAGTTGTGGCCCCTGAAAACAGGCATTTGTGCCTAGTGGGCCTTACCCGGTTATCAAAGACTAAAATAAAAAAAAAAAAAAAAAAAAGTAAAAAATAAATATGGTCTAATGGAGGAGATATCCTTGATGAAGACCCACTGACACACAAATCCCTGCACTGATACAGCGTCCAAGACAACCTTATTAGCACTGTACTCCAGGAGTCATACAACCTGGCTATACAGAGCAATCAGGGTGTCTCCAGGCACCATAGACTCCCACGGTGCTCAGGATCAACACAGTGGAAGAGTCTTGAACTCTAGACAGACCCCACCCTAGAACTTCTAGAAATAACTTGTCTGGTGTTACAGCAGACTCCTGTGTAAGTAAGTGGGATAGGCAACCCCCAATTGGAAGCTCTAGTAGGGCCCCTTACTGAATGCCTCCCTATAGCCTGTCAATTTTTACCCTTAGTAGGAAATATGGGGGACTGGCCACCAGTTGCACCCCCACCCTGCCCATTATTCTGACCCTGACCTCTGAACTTGTGAGATTTTACTAGATGGAAATGCTGGAACTTCAGCATCTGCTGCAGCTTTTGGTAGCCCAAGCCATGAAAGGCTCTCTTAAAGGAGCACTGCTTGTACTTTGACTTCTGCTTGTCCTGTAACATTTTAGTCACCCTCTTTTGGACTGTTTCCAGTCCATCCTAGTCCTTCCTCAGACAGTCACTTTTTATCCTTGGATAATCCCCTGGAGGAGGCTCAGATGTGGGAGTCTTTCCCCTTTACAGACATTCAGGAGCAGGATTCCTTGCATACAGTCATGGCCAACAAATATAAATTACGTACCTACTGTAATTATGATCTTTCTGTGTATCTTCACCATTCATCACAATGGGGTACTGTCCGGAGATCAGGACCCCGCGCTGAGCCTTTTTTAGTGATAGGCGGAGTCGACGCAGCATCGGGCACCCCCAGGCCGTGGCCATATACTACGTGGCACTCGAGGATTAGCCATTAGGCTGTGTCGCACTCCACCCGCCTACCAGTTCTGAGTCACCGGAGAGGTAAGAGGAAGGGATGGAGGGTGGGACAAGAGAGTCCAAGGGACAGAAAAGGAAGAGAAAACTGAACTAAAAAGGAGAAATAACGACTGAGAGGACAGCATAGAGGAAGGAAGACTAAGGGGATTGGGTAGGGGCCCCACTCTGGAAATGAAGAAGGAGGGAAGGGGGAGAGAATTTAAGAGAGAGTGAGAGGTAACAAGGATCCAGGGACCCTTTGTCCACACAACAGACTGTATAGGAACTGCAAGGAGCAGGGTTCATTTGCCAGAATTCAAGGCACAGAATAACTGGCAATACCCCAAAAGCAGAGTCGGCTATTCTGGAGAAGGACAGGGTACAGGGACTCAGTACTCTCTGTAAAGATATTTGGTGAAAAAGGGAAGTTCTTTTTTTTTTAAGTTGGATGGATAACAGAAGGAGGGCAACACCAGCTCTCACCCCGTAGGAGTAGAAGATATGTAGTAGAGAAGGAGTGCCACTTGAACTGTACCCTTAGGGAAGAAACTACCCACTGTGTGTCCCAACTTTTTCCTGCTCAAAGAGGGTAGGCACAGAGGGAGGAGGATCCAGAGACTGAAGCCCCAGGGGGATGGCGGGTGGGATTGTGATGAATGGTGAAGATACACAGAAAGATCATAATTACAGTAGGTACGTAATTTATATGTCTTATCTGTGTCAGTCTTCATCATTCATCACAGATGGGTGAGTACCAAGCCCCCCGAAGAGGGTTGATTCATTGCACCCTAAGGGACACAGTCCCTTAGCCCTCAGTGGGTGAGGCACTAAGGGGGGGAACCTTCTGGGCCTGAGGAGGCCAGAGAGTGGGGAGAGCGAGACGGGGTCCCCCCGGAGGGGGAAGGAAGTTGCCCTGACAAACGCCACCACCCTACGAAAAGAGATAGGTTCCCTGGAAAATGAAGCAAATCACCCACGCACGCAGGCCAAGGGTGACAACTGGGAAAGGCGACGACACGCCGTTCTCCTGGTGCAGATCGCTGTCCCTACGACCCTGGTAGCTACCTCACTGGCGTCGTAAGATGCCCTTGCTTGGTGCCTTGCTAGCTCCAGGCTACGTGCAGAGAGTGCGATGTCTTGCCTGGTTTGCTCCGAGTCAGGCAAAGCAGCTAGGATCTGACCTAGCGCTGACCACAAGAACCTGTTGTAGGCTGCATAGTGGGCCTGATGAGCAGAGATGGAGAGAAGCAACCGTGCCGAGTAGAAAGTCCTCCTCCCCCAGAAAGCAAAATCCAAAGAGTCCTGATCTGGGGGCAGGTCACGGTGGAGGGCGCGAAGCCCATCAGGGGTGTCCAGGTGCGTCAATCCGGACTGCGGATGAGGCATAGAACCTGGAACTCCGGGGGCGCAATACCTCTAGGCTGAGGTCCCTAGGGACAGGAACTCTGGAGAAGGGCCCCTGCCAGAAACGCATGGACGCCTCCCAAGGGGCAGGACAGGCGGCACCACGAGGGTGGTCGCACCGAAATCGCCTAGAAAGGCGTGCGCCTGTGATGCTCAGGATTGCTGGGACCGACAGGGGAGAAAGGTGGGTCCTCCATCATCTCACGAGGAGCTGCTACCGGAGAGATCAGCTGCAGGAGAGAGATGGACAGATGGTTCCTCTCCCAGAAGAGGGGGATGAGGAGCTGGAGGTCACCATGTGTTCCGAGGGTGGCTGCTCGGGGGGAGGTTGAAAAACCTGGCTGTCCATGGCCCTAACGTAGGCAGGGAACTGAGCAGCCACCGCTCTGAGCTGCTCCCAGGTGAGAGGGCCGCTAGGACCAAGAATGCCTGGGAGCGCTGGAGAATGCGGCAGAGAGATAGGGGCAGAGCCGAGAGAAGAAGTTGGCTGACCTCTGCCAGGGCTAGGGAGAGGACCATGGACACCCGAGGAGGGTGTCCCGGAAGACTCCGCAGCCGACAGCTGTACAACCACGTTGGTACTGCCTAGGCTGCGCCCAGAAGAATCCCCCCAGCGAGGTGACCGGGGCTGTACAGATCCAGAAGGACGGTCCCCTGCCCCCAAAGAATGGGACCCCCTCAAGGAACCGGAAGGGGAAGGGCGGAAGTCCGCACTTCGGCTTCGGCCAGGGTGGACCCCAGAGAAAGGCCGACGTGCCGACCCCACCCCCCTCGACCCCTCAGAGTCCGAGAGGGTGCTGGTCCCTCGAGAGGGCCAGCCTAGGTAGCTGGCAGCTCTGTGCCAATGCAACAGCCAAAACTACAACAGGACTATTTTTCAAGCCAACCTGTGTTTGCACAGGAGCAGAAGCAGGCAGCAACCAGACAGTCCTTCCATGCTGCCTTTTCCTCAAGTGTTCCGATTTCATCACCTCCATCTTTTGGTCCAGAGACCAGATCCTGCTCGTGTTTTTTCTGGTTGCTGGAGGGTTCCCAGGCAGGGTTAAGCCAGAATCTATGGATCAACTGAGGCCCTGGAGGAGCGGACAACAGATGCCAACAGTATATGGTAAGTCTAATGAGCAGAAATGATGCACCCTGGGGAGCCTAAGGCAGCAGGAGATGAATAAAGTAGTAGTCAACTCCACTTACGCAGTACACTTTTAGTATGGACAGCCACATAGTATGGACAAAGACTACTTTCCCAAACCAAACACGATAGTGCCTAGAGAGAGAATGTGCCAGAGCCACTTGCTACAACAGCACAGCCAAGTCACACTCCCTCATGAGTCATGAGGCATTAATAACTCACATACCTGATGCTTCTCTCATGCTGATGAGGTGCCAATTAAGATGAACTTCGCTTCTCTTGTTTCCCCTTCACAGTGCAGAGATCAGCAGTGCAACTCGGCAGAATCTGAGTGTGTGTGTGCTGGCTGAATTCCTCTCCCTAGCTCAAGCACGCAGCTGCAGCATGTTGGTGATAAGCTGTGTGTCATCGAAGAAAGAGGGATCAGATCGATCTGATAAACTAAGTAAATGGCAGAAATTTGGCCCGGACACTGGGGAAAGTTTCCAACTCTTTTCACAAAGTGCTTTGGGATATTTAAAAATCATCTGAAGATGAGAGGCATAGTTGAAGCTGACAACAGTCAAAGGTTCACCTAAATTAGAAGCAACTGAAAAATGAACCCTCTAAACACAGATGGAATGCAAAGGAGAAGACCTGGGCTTTTCAGCGGAAAGAAACATCTGATGTCGAGAGGGGAAGAGAGGAGGATATACACCACTGGTGGTGGGAGTAGCTTAGCCCGAGGACATCTGGGGCCCGATATTCAAAAAAGTGCAAAGCAGAGCGCAAAGGTTTGCACTGCACTTTGCAAATGCCTAAAAAACTGAGGATGTTATATTCAGTGGGATAGTGCATCAGCACTATCAGACTGAATATAGGACCATATCAAGTAGCACTGCCCCAGCATGGATCCCTGCTATGCAGAGAATAGACCGGTCAGAGTGCATAGTGCCAGAATGCTAGCTGCAATTTTCAGAGGACCCAAGCAAATGAGCCCACTGGTCCTGCAAGACACTAAGGGGCCATTTGCACGCCCATTATGGGCTAATTTGTGTGGGTAGCTGCTGCAGGTTACGCGGCACCCCGACTGCCTGGTCCCATAGACGTGTGGAAGTAGCTGGTAACCAGTGGACCCTTCTCCTCACCCTCCGATTGCTGTCCTGTTAATTAGCAACATATTCCTGGTGCCTAGTGGGCCTCGACGGCCCTTGAGTAACTTAACTGATCCCTGTGGTCCAGTGGTTCTCTCCCACCCTTCAATCACCAGCCCATAAGGGCTGTCGGCAATCCCTGGTGCAGAGTGCCCCCTCCCTGCTTCCAACTGTTGTCCCCTGAAGTGCCATCATAAAACCCTAGTGTTCCCCAGTAATCCAACACTGTGTCCCTGGTGTGCAGTGGCCCCACCCACCCGACTGTTGGTCCCGTAAGCTTCTTATAGTGCCATGGTAGCTAGGGTCCTCTCCGCTGATTGCCAGCCCTGTTATTACATCCACAGTCCCGTGACTGGAGATCCCCTTCCTGCGCCGATCCCCGGCCCAGACAATCATGGTGACAGCCATTGTCCAATCCCAGAGTCTGGTATGCTGAGGCGTCCTGTAGTGGACAGATTGCACAAAATGCTCTGATGGACCCCCAGCCTCTACGATGACCGATCCTGTACCACTGCAATAGTCCCTGGTGTCTATCCCGCCCCCCCCCCGAGCACAGCTGGCACCATTTCTCCAGCATACCCAACCCCACCCACTAGAAAGCACCGGTGCCATGGAGAGATATGGCAGTTGGCACAGACATCCTCACACCTCCTCGGCCAGCCGCTGTATGACAAGGCTGGGCTCACTTGTCCTAAGTATTGCATAGGGAGTGCATCTGCCATATGGTATACAGTACAGTGTGATTGGAGGGTGGAAGGGACCACCGGACAACAGGGATGAATTAACTCATTATCGAGCCGGTGACTGGAGGGTGGTGGGCACCACTAGGCACCTGAGACACAATACTAATTAACGATATGGTGATCAGAGGGTGGGGGGTCCAATAGGCACCAGGGATACAGTGCTAATTAATGGGAAGGTGATTAGAGGGTGGGGGCCCACTAGGCACCAGGGATATGTTGCTAATTAATGGGATGGTGATTGTAGGGTGAGGGGACCACTAGGCACCAGGGATCAGTTAACTCATTATTGGTCTGGCAGTTGGAGGGCACACTAGGCACCCAGGATATGCTGCTACTTAACAGAATGGCACTCAGAGGGTGGGGTGGGGCACTAGCCACCTGGAAGCCAGTGTCTTGTACAGGGCTGGGGATCAATTACCGGGGAGGGAGGGGGCAGTGGCCACCAGGAAGCCAATTTATGTTACAGGCCAGGGATCAGGTACTGGGAAGGAACGCCAGGCAAAGGGGTAGATTTTAACATTGTTTTTCTAGCCCAAGACATAATGCAAATTGATTAGGGCTAGTGCAGCTAACTCTTTACTTGTCCGTCCTTGACTTCTGCAAGTCTTCCATTGCTGTTAATGAAGCTGCTGCCAAATGGGAGATGGGACGGGGTGGAGTACATATTTTTCTTTGTTGCAGAGTTTTGTGCTGTGTAGTGGGGCATATGCAGTAGAAACGCTGCTTTGGGAAGTGGCAATGTGTTAATGGGAACTAGGGGAGGAGGGAGGAGGCAGAGAGAGGGAGAACGAGGAAGGGGGATAACAAAAGAAGACACCAGGCACCACGTGACTACAGGCGGGCCAATCGGGCCATGGAGTGCTGTTTTTACTTCCTAGCAGGCTGAGCGACCACTCATGTAAGCGACCCCGATATGCGAGTGTCAAGACGCAGGTGTGGCGCATCTCAAGTGGTGTCTGCAGGGCATCAGCAGGCCACACTGGTTAAAGGCAGGCACGGGAAGGGTACGAGTTGCAGGGAACCTACAGAGAGAAATCGCCAGACTAAGTAACGGTGGCTGGTAGAGCCTAAGGATACAGAGAGGATGTGAAGGCCAGGGCAAGAAGGCGGAGGAATGGGGGCGGAGAAAGAGTGGAGGGATAGGGATGACTGGGGTTAGGGCACAGGAGACTGGAAGGTAGTGAGCTGCAATGGGTGTGGAGCAGCACTGTTCCGGGGAACCTGGTGGAAAGTGGGGGTCCAGTATGCAGGTTGTTCAGGAGCTTACGCTGGATAGAGAGAGCTTAAATGGGAGATGGGGGAGGCAGGTTGAGGGGAGAGGAAGAGATGGGGTAGGGGGTCTGGGAGGACTCCATCGCAGGATAGACCAGATTACAGCAGGTAGAAAGGAGGTGCTCGGCTGGGGGCCAATTCCACAGGAACCAGGGAACACAGAAAGAGAGAGTAGGCAGGTAGTAGGGAATGAGATTAGAGAGAAAGAGAATAGGCAAGGGATTCACGGTAAGCAGAGGCAGGGAGGAATTTCAGGGGAGGGCATGGGCAGGGGTTTGGAGAGAAATGGAAATTACGTATCTACTGTAATTCTGATCTTTCTGTGTATCTTCACCATTCATCACCTTTGGGTACTTGGCCGGAGATCATGACCCCGTGGGAGCTTTTTTTTTTTTTTTGGATGGGCGGAGTCGACGACCATCGGTGCTGCCTCGAGGCAGACACACTGCATGGCGCCTGTGGGTTGGCCGTTAGGTGTTGTCGACTCCGCCCTCCTGCCAGTTCTGAGTCACCGTAGAGGCAAGAAAGGGTTGGGAGGGTGGGACAAGGAAGTCCAAGGGACAGACAAAGGAAAAGATATAAAGAAAAAGAAATAAACAACTGAGAGGACAGAAATGGAAATTATGTGCCTACTGTAATTCTTGATCTTCCTGGACGAAGTCTCCACCACTCATTCACACTGATGGTATCTACGCTGGAGGTGCTAGGACCCAGTGGGAGCAAACTTTTTGCAGGAGGGCTGGCACCACAGATGGAGTCGCGAGGAGCAGTGCTGTGAGCCTCGGCTCGCGCGGCAATGACTGTCTTGGCGTCGACCCTCCAACCACCTCAGTACCTTTTTTGGGCGAGAAAAAAGGAACCGAGGAGGTGCAGCGTAACTAACCTAGAAGAATAGCCTAACAAAAAATAGGACATAAGATAGTCTGAGCGACCCGTATGAGAAGGGTCAATAAAGAAGTCTTCACAGCCTAAGACTGAGGGAGTGAAGACCAACAATAGAGGTGAGCTCGGGGGATGGTGTGGGTGTGTGAATGAGTGGTGGAGACTTCGTCCAAGAAGATCAAGAATTACGGTAGGTACGTAATTTCCATATCTTCCTGGACATAAAGTCTCCACCACTCACTCACACTGATGGGAGAGTACCGAGCTAATAAGCCCCCCGAGAGGGCGGCATGAGAGACCAAGAGCTGACAACTTTAGGACAGAAGTCTATTAAGGATAGTCCTGCCAAATGAAAGATGTCGCCTGGCATGGACATCCAGGGCATAGTGCTTGACGAAAGTATGCACTGAGCTCCAGATAGCCACATTGCAAATGTCTGCACTAGGCACGTTGCGGATCTCCGCCAGGGATGCCGCAACTGCTCTAGTAGAGTGAGTGTACACTCTGCCTTCCAGCTTAACCTGCAGCATGGAATAGCAGTGGCGAAGGCATGCCACCAGCCATGCTGAAATGCATCTGATAGTGACAGGTTGACCCAGCCGGGTCTCGCTGAAGGAAACAAACAGTTGTTGAGCTTTGCAAATTTCTTTTGTTGTATCCAAATAGAAGCGCAGAGCTCTTCTGACATCTAAAAATGAAGGGTACGCTCTCCTTCATTTTGGAAGTTCGCAAAGTAGGTAGGTAGGACCAAAGGTTGGTTTAGATGGAATTCTGAAACAACCTTAGGGAGAAACTTAGGATGGGTCCTAAGAACTACTTTGTCCTTATGAAACACAGTATACGGAGGGTCTGTGACCAAGGCATGTACTTCAGAGATCCTGTGGACTGAGGTAATGGCCACCAGAAAGGCCGTTTTGCAAGTGAGAAATTTCAGCTCACAGGTAGCTAGAGGCTCGAAAGGCTTTCGAGTGAGCATGTCTAGCACAAGGTTAATGTCCCAGGCTGCGACTGGACATCTGATAGGAGGTCTGGTATGCAGAATACCCTTAAGGAACCTCCTAACTACTGGTAACTGAGCCAGTGATAAGAAAAGTACTGGCTCATGATAAGCTGAAATGGCACAAAGGTGAACTTTGACTGTAGAGTATTGTAGACCTGAATTTGAGAGGTCTAAAAGGTACTCCAGAACTTTATTTGGTGGGAAAAAGGATTCAAAGAGGATTTTGCACAGCAGAGAGGAAAACGCTTTCATTTAACTGTGTACGTTTTTCTAGTGGCTGGCTTACGTGCAGCCAAGGGAATATCTGAAACTTGTCATGAGGCATTGAACCTGTTCACTTCCATCTCTTCAGGAGCCAAGCGTGAAGGTGAAGCAACATCAGATTGGGATGGACCACAGGCCCCTGGGTCAGAAGATTCATCTGAAGGGGAAGCGCTTTCAAAGGGGTTTCTGACATACTGTTGAGTAACAGAAACCATATCTGCCGAGGCCAGAAGGGAGCAACGAGGATCATTCTGTCCCCCTGGAACTCGAATTTGAGAAGTACCCTCTGAATTAGTGGAAGAGGAGGAAAGCCGTATAGAAAGCGTCTTGTCCACTACAGCTGGAACGCATCCTGACAGAAAATGCCAGGCCCTGGATTTCTGGAGCAGAAGAGAGTCATTTTTGTGTAGAGTGGGGATGAAAAAGGTCCAGGTCTGGAGTTTCCCACTCTGCGAATAGTGACTGAACTACAATTGAGTCTAGAGACCACTCGTCAGGATCTGTCTCTGTTCTGCTGAGACGGTCTGCCAGTTCGTTCTGCAATCCCGGCAGGCAGACCACCTGAATTAGAGCCTTGTGCTCTAGGCACCATTCCCACACTCTCATTGCTTCCCTGCATAAAGGATAAGAGTGTGCACTGCCCTGCTTGTTGATGTAATACATCACTGCTTTGTTGTCTGTCTGAAGGAGAATGTTCTTATGACAGACAATGTCCTTCAAAGCCCGGACTGCATAAAGGACGGCTCTCATTTCTAGGACATTTATGTGAAGTTCGGACTCGTCCTGAGTTTACGTACCTTGGGGGTGGAGATTCTGACAGTGAGCTCCCCACTACATCAGGGTCGCATCGGTGGTAATAGAAATCTGATGCTCCAGGGGAGAAAAGGGATAACCTTCCAGAAGATTGTCCTCTTGTGACCACCAGGTGAGTGATCTTTTCAGAGGTTCTGTCATCATGATGAGAAAGGACTGAGGGTGAGTGGTTGGGGACCACTGAGTACTGAGCATCCACTGAGAGGTTCTCATGTGGAGGCGTGCTAGGGGTACAGTGAACACCGAGGATGCCATGAGACCGAGCATCTGTTGCATCGAGATAGCTCGAACCGAGCTGTTCTCTCTGATGTATTGAGCCACCTGTAGGATATCGCTCCTTCTGTCCTCTGGTAGAAAAGCTGTCGCACAGGATGTGTCCAGAAGAGTTCCTATGAAAAGGAGCTTCTTGGAGGGCTGCAACTGTAATTTCTTGAGATTTAGCAGGACTTCCATGGAAGTGAGAAAGTCCGAGGCCATGGCTACGGCATCGCGAGTTCCTTGCCTGGAAGGGCTTGCTAGAAGCCAATCGTCCAGATATGGGAACACTTGAATAATGATCTTTCTAAGATGCACTGCGAAAATTGCACAACACTTTGTAAAAACTCATGGCGCCAAGGATAACCCAAAGGGCAGGACTCTGAACTGATAATGCTGGCCCAAAGCCACAAACCTTAGGTATCTGTGATGCTTTGGGTGAATAGAAATATGCTGGTAGGCATCCTGCATGTCCAGGAGGCTAGCCAGTCATGTTGATGAAGCAAAGGTAACAGGGTTCCTAACAAAATCATTGTGAACTTTTCCTTGGGAAGAAATCTGTTCAATTTTCTGAGGTCCAAAATGGGGCGCATTCCCCTGGTTTTCTTTGGGACTAGAAAGTAATGGGAGTAGAACCCTGTGTTCCATTGATCCAGTGGAACTATTTCTACTGCCCTGTTGTTCATAAGGCCTTGTATCGTGGAAGCGAGAAGTTCTGACTGAAGTACTGACAGCCTGGGCTGACGTTTGGGGGGGGACAATCTGGAGGGGTGTCTGAAAGATTGAGGGAATATCCCTCGCGGATTATCCAGATGACCCATCTGTCTGAGGTTATGGACTTCCACTGGTTGTGAAACCGAGTCAGACGACCTCCCACCACTGAGAAAGTCCCCCTCAGGCAGCTGAGGTGGGACCTGGGCCAGAAACTCAGAAGGCGGCACTGGGCGCTTTGGGGCCTTGTGCTTTCTGTTGCATTTTCTTTTGAGGCTGGGGAGCTTGGTTTTTATTAAAACCTCCCCTGCCCTTGCCTCGAGAGGACTGACGGTTGTGAAACTGACGCTTATTAACCCCCCCCCCGAGAAGGGGCAGGAGCAGGTCGAGCCAGTTTAATGGTAGACCTAGTCTTTTGTGTGGCCTCTAGAGCTTGCTCTACTTGATGACCGAAGAGATACATATAATTGAAGGTTAATGCTATGACCTGTTGCTGGGAATCATTTGTGAAGCCTGAAGTGCACAGCCAGGAGTGACGGTGGGTACAAATACCCGCCACTTGGGAGGCTGTATCGAAAGCGTCCATAGCCGCTTTAACCTGCTGTTTGTTGGACTCGATACCCCTGGTTATGGTTTGAAGAAGCTCTGAATTAATGTCCGACTCCAGTAGAGCTTCTACCATTTTTTTTTTTGAGCGAATGCCAAAGAACATACTCATATTGAGAGAAATAACCCTGGTAGCTGGCAATACGCATACCCAGGGTGGATGCAGCAAAGACTCTCTTACCTAAAGTATCTATCTTACAAGATTGTTTGTTTATAGGTCAGGCTGTAGTAGCCTGAGGGAGGACCTTATCATTCACTGCCAAGACTACAGTAGGGTCTGCAAAGGCTTGGGAGGCCAGAATGGGTCGATCCTTGGGAGCAACATACTTTCTATCTATGGAGTTGACCACAGAAGAAATGAGAGTGGAATTATTCCATACCATCTGAGAAAGCGTCTCAAAGGAAGGCTGTACCGGGGAAGTTAAATCCATACAGATCTCCAGGACATGAGGGTATTGGAGCCTTAAAAGCTTCCCAGGATCGATATCTGTAGTCTGGAGAGAAAGAGTGGAATTCAAATTTTTCAGCAGAGACTTAAATGATAGGTCCTCGACCACAGCCTCTGCAATAGGATTAGATCCTGTTCCTTCCACGTCATCACCCAGCCTAAGGTCTGGGTCAGGCTCAATAACATCTCCTGACAGCCCAGGAGGGACTGTATGGACAGGAAAGGAATGAAAATCAGAAGGAAAAGAGGAAGAAAAAAGGGTTCGGAGTCGAGAAGCCCTGAAGATGTCACACCAAGCCTCGGTGCTGAAGAAGAGCACAGCACTGCCAGACACAGCGCACGGTGCCAACAGAGTCCCCAGTGCTGAGAAGCCGCATGGCGTCGACAAAACCAATGGCGATGAAAAGCCACAGGGTGCCAAGAATCCCAACGGCACAGAGGATGGCACCGAGCGACCCATCGACACCGATGGAGCCGAAACCAACACAGGGCTCTTAAAAGTAGGATTTGAGGAGAAAGAAGGAAGAATACCAGGTGACAGAGGCATCAGTGTGGCCCCCTGTGCTGCAGCCATGTGAGGGGGGAAAAACACCTGAGTGTGGAGTCGACGGCACTGAGGAAGGCGCCGCACGATTAGGGAGGCCCAACCACTCTACCTGATCCTCCAAAGAGCTTGAGGGCCCCGGAATGACTGGGCCAGGCAGCTGGACCAACCTTCGAGCCCATTGCTCCATCAGAGTGGCCCACTGATGAAACTGCTCATCTGAAGCCCTACCAGAAAGCGGGGAAGGGCTCCAATGTCGAAGAGGTCAGTGACCAGAACCAGAAACTGGCGACTCCGATGGAGGAGACCGGCAACTGACCCCACTGACTGACCGTCGACAGGCAGACATACCAGAGGGCGACCTCGAGTGATGCCTTCTCTTTCTTGACCTGTGGGCTGAAGAAGAGCTTGAGGCCGAACGGTGCTGAGAATGCGACCATTTTCTTTTATGCTTCATGGGGGACCGCACCTCCCCTCGGGCATTGGACCGTCCGTTGTCTGACCCCCCCCTCCGGAGAGGGCGGTGGACCGGACCCTGCCCAGTTGACTGAACAGCTTTCATACAAAGTCTCCCTACTGTCACCTGACCCGCTCATGGTCGACTCTGTCAATGTAGGCTGAGACTTCTTTCTTTAATTGGAATAAATTATAGTAAGCGGTACGTATTCAAGATAGACTACAAAATAATAAACTGAAAACTATGCTGCTAGTTTGACTCCCTGCGAGTGACGTCATCACTGAAGTGCACTTGATGGCGAGAAAAAAGGAACTGAGGCAGTTGGAGGGTCGACGCCAAGAAAATCATTGCCGCATGGGCCGAGGCTCACAGCATGGCTCCTAGCGATTCCATCTCTGGCGCCGGCCCTCTGGCAAAAAGTTTGCTCCCGCTGGTCCTAGTGCTCCGCGAGATCCCATCAGTGTGAATGAGTGGTGTAGACTTTATGTCCAGGAAGATCAAGTTTGAAGACTAAGGGGATTGGGTAGGAGCCCACAATCTCTGGAAGTAGAAAAGGGGGAGGGAGGGAAGGAGGGTTAACGATTTTTACAAATACGGATAAGAGTGAGAGGGGGAAAAACAGGAGAAACATACCCTGTAACCTTGACCTGTCTCCAGTTTGTATAGGAACTGCAAGGGAGTAGCCAAGAGGCTATCTGCCAGAATTCAAGGCACAGAATCACTGGCAGTAACTCCCAAGGCAGAATTGGCTATTCTGGAAGAAAAGACATGATACAGGGATATCTCCCCCCTCTCAAAAGGAGATTTTGGTGTAAGAAACCTAGTTTCTTAAATTTACTGAGGTTATGTCCAAAGGACAAGGAAATCAAAGGATTGATGGGGAGAAGGGAAAGGAAAGAAAGGAGGGCACTGCCAACCCCACCCCACAGGGTGGAACCGAGCACTGATGAGTTTCCATCCTGACCACTCTGCCCCTAAGAAAATTATCCCCCTATGTGCCCCAGTTTACCCCGTTCCTGACGAACAGAAAGGAGGGGGGCAAGAAAGGAGGCGCAGAGAGGAAGGGGGACCCAGAGACTGAGGCCCCAGGGGGATGGAGGGTGGGATTGTGATGAATGGTGAAGATATACAGAAAGATCAGAATTATGGTAGGTACATAATTTCCATATCTTATCTGTGTCAATCTTCACCATTCATTATCTTTGGGTGAGTGCTAAGCCCCCCCGAAGGTGGCTTTTAACCCTAAGGGGCTGAGTCCCTTAGCTCTCAGTGAATGACACACCAAGAGGAGAACCTTCATGGGTCTGGAGAGGCCCAGAGAGTGGGGAGAGTGAGACGGGACCCCTCCAGAGGGGGTAGGAAGTTGCCCTGACAGACGCTATCTCACCCCACGGGAGAAAAGATAGGTTCTTTGGTGAGCAGAGTTTTTCACCCTACCAAAGGGTGACAACCAGGAGAGACGCAGCCATGCCGGCTGCCTAGTGCAGATCGCTGTCCCTACGACCCTGGTAGCTACCTCACTGGTGTCATATGATGCCCTTGCTAGCTCCAGGCCACGTGCAGAGAGTGCAGTGGCTTGTCTGGTTTGCTCCGTGTCAGGCATCAAAGCTAGGAGTTGACCTAACCTGGACCACAAGAACCTGTCATAGGATGCACAGTGGGCCTGATGTGCTGCAATAGAAAGCAGCAACCGTGCCGAGTAGAATGTCCTCCTCCCCCAGAAGTCAAAATCCAAGGAATCTTGATCTGGGGGCCGGTCACGGTGCAGGGCGCTAAGCCCATCGGGAGTATCCAAATGTGTCAATCCTGACTGGGGATGAGGCATGGAATCTGGAGACTCTGGGGGGAGGCACAATACCACTGGCAGAGATCCCTAGGGGCTGGGACTCCAGAAAAGGGTCTCTGCCAGAAGCGCAATGATGCCTCACAAAAGGGAGCAGGCCAGGGGAGCACCACAAGGGTGTCCGCACTGAAATTTCCCAGAAAGACACGTGTCAAGTGCTCCAGATTGTGTTGAGTGGGTGGGGTGATGCACAGGTCCTCCAACATCCTCATGAGGAATTGCTGGTACTCTACAAGATCAGCAGCTGGAGAGATGTGGACTGATGGCTCCTCTTCCCCAGAAGAGGGGGATGAGGACTTAGAGGACCTCGGAAGTTTAGTAGCTGACTGCTCAGGGGGAGCTTGAAAAACCTGTCTGTCCATGACACTGACATAAGCGGGAAATTGAGCAGCCATCACTCTGAACTGCTCCTAGGAGAGAGGACCACCATACCGGGAGCACAGGAGAATGTGGCAGAGGAGTGGGGGCAGAGCAGACAACAGAAATTGTCTGACCTCCGCCTGGGCTAGGGAGCACACCAGGAGCCCTAGGGAAAGAAGGAGCTCCAGAAAACTCCACAGCTGACAACTGATCAACCAAACTAGAACTGCCTAGGCTGTGGCCTGAAGAATCCCCGTGAGTGACCAGGGCCGTGTAGGTCCAGAAGGATGGTCGCCTACCTCCAAAGAACGGGGCCCTCTCGAGGAAACTGAAGGGGAAAAGCAGAGATCCACGCTACGGCTTCTCCCAGAGCCCGGTTGGGATCCAGAAAAAGGCCGCCGCATGGACCCCATACCTCTTGAGCCCTTGGAATCAGAGAGTGCCCTCTTCTTCGAGACAGCCAGCCTAGGTAGCTGGCAGCCCTCGTTGGCCCCAAAAGGAGCTATCTAGGGAGCAGCACCCTCCCCTCCTGTGGGTGCTCCAATCGGCCCCAAAGTTGGGCGATCCAGGCACACCATCTGAGGGGGTACCACCACTGAGGGATCAGAGAACCATCTGAGACCAGGCTGCAGAGCAATGGAGGCCTGCATCACTGCCTGCTGGTCAGCACCCCTGACCCTGGTCCCGAGAGTCATAGCCTGCTCCCCAGAGGGGGGCTGGCCCCGGTCTGTCGAGGACACTACCAAGGTGTCCACATGGGCAGCCAACTTCAAGGAGTCAGACTGCCTGTCTGACTCAGAGCCCAACTCCCCCTCTGAAGTGGTGACCGAAGTTCTGTGCCAAACACTGCATGAACGCCCGATACCATCCTGACTGAAAAGGGCACCAGAAACCGAGACTGCACCAGAGTCGGTGCCGACGTCCCCAACAGCACTGCGAATGGTGTCAGAAGAGGACATGGCTCCAACAATGGCAGCAGCCTTGGAGCGGAAGCCTGTCACAGCGCCGTCTCGGACCATGGCGCCGCAAGCGGTGCCGAGACCAGAGACGGCACCAATGACGGCCTCGACCCTGCTCTCGCAGCGCCGAGGTTGGAGACCCCACGGTGCCGACCCACCCCACGGCACCACGAGCGGCATCAAGGACAGAGACGGTGCCCCCAACCATGCCCTCGGTGCTGCGGATGGCGCTGAGCTCCAAAACCCTCATAGCACCATGTCCATGCTCGGAGCCGCAAGTGACTCCAGAACTGGACACAGCGCTGTGCTCAACCACAGCGCCCGCAGACTGTACCAGGGTGAAAGACAGTCAGGGATGGTGCCGTGGAGCCTTCTCAAGGCGCCAGCATTATCGGTGTCGCAACGCTGTTGCCGACGGACCGGCACCGGAACACGCCTATCTGTGCCCAAGACAGCTCCGACAGACTGCGTTGAGGATGGCGCTGACCCAGGCCTTCTGAGCCATGGGTACAACACCGGGGGAGCCTTTGCCCCCAATGGGGTGACTGCCAAAGCGGTGCCTCCTCTAGGGAGGGGGTCAGACTGGGCCTCCTGCACCTCGGAAGGGGCCTCTGCCATGGCTAGGCTAGGCTACAAGAGGCAGAGGCCCCCTCCTCCGCGGTCCATATAGAACCGGGAGGGGACTCGGAGGAAAGGCTGAGAGAATGCGGCTAGGCCTGACGGTTGCACGCCTGTCTCCTGAAAGTCGGCAGAGCTCGTCCCACTTTCCATGCACATTGCTTGATGACATGGCGGTCCACGGAGAAGCAGGTGTTGCACGAATCTGTGTAGCGGGCCAAAACATGCGAGGCAACGGTCATGCTGGTTGGTGATGGAGTACTTATGGCCATATGGGCACCGATGCATAGGGGGCCGTCCCATCTTCAAAGTTTCCTTGCCCCCCAACCAAGACACAACCTACGTAAAAAGATCAAACAAGAACCAACATTGCAAAATAAAATAAGGAACGGTCTTACCAGGCGACATCAAGTAGGGTGAACAGAACCGTCAGGATACTCTGAGCCGACAGACTTTGACACGGAGTTGAAGACAAATTTTTTAATGCGACACAAAGGCTTCAAAGGTAGGCCTCTCAGAAAAGATAACCTATAAGCTTCCCACAAGGTGACCGCGATGGCGGGAGATGAAGAACTGGCGGGAGGGTGGAGTCGACAACACCTAACGGCCAACCTGCGAGTGCCATGCAGTGCTTCAGCCTCAAGGGCAGTGCCGATGGTGCATCGACTCCACCCATCCAAAACCAAAAAGCTCTCGCGGGGTCATGATCACCGGCCAAGTACCCAAAGGTGATGAATGGTGAAGACTGACACAGATGAGATCAAACAGGTATGTGGGGTACTGGCTGATGAAACAGATCAGGAGGATGGGGAAGGCAACATAGAACAGGGGGCAGGAGACCATGAGGGAAGGGGGAAATACAGGGTGCAAGGAGAGAGGGAAGACTGTGGGATACAAACCAGTCTGGGTAGGGAAGCAGGTGGAGTTGGCACGAACCCACTAAAGGGGAATGAGGCCAAAGTGGGGGGAAGGCACAATGATGGAGGGCAGTCAGAGGATGTCCAACTAGTGGGGAGGGTAGTTGTGCAAGGAAGGAACACAGAAAGGATGAAGGAGGAGGAAGAGAGCAGGTGGGGGTACAATCGATGGGGAAGGAGGAAAGAACAGGATATTGGAGAAGAGAACACTGAGGAAAACGGGCTTGTAGGAGAGCAAACTATGGGGAATGTGCAGGAGAGGAGGGATCGAGTACTTGTACTACAGGATTCTCTGCTCAGGGGAGTGAGATGGGGAAGTAAGGGAGCAAGGAAAAGCTGAACGAATGGAGTGTATTCCAGGTATGACAGCGGGTAGAGTAGGGCAGATCATTCAAAAATGTGTGGAGAAGGTGGGAGAGAAGCCTCATATCGTAGTGCATCTAGGAACAAACAACCTAGAGGACAGTACAGTGGATGAAGTGCAGGAGAGGATCAGGAGGTGTGGAGTATCTGCCAGCAAGTGGGAAGTTCAGTGACATTCTTGGATGTACTCCGGTACCTAGGGTAAACACTGCTAGGAAGCTAAGAATACAGGACTTTAATAGGTGGTTGAAGATGTGGTGTGTAGAAATGGGGCAATGGGTAGTAGAGGATCAAGTGAGACATGGAATAATAAGGGGCTTTATGCCAAGGATAGGATGCATCTCAGTATAGAGGGTACAAGGACAAGGCAGGGGCTGGAGAATTACATTAAAATACAAAATAGATTTAAACTAAGGCGGCAGGCTGAGTCGCACAGCAGGGGGAGTCACTTAACAGGGGAGACTGGGGGGCCTCACCCCTCCCCCCTCAACAGGGAGGAAGTGAATGAGGGGAAGTTACCAAGGCAGAAGTGTAGGGTGGAGAGGAGGGGCAGGACACAAAGTGGACGGTTGTATCCTTGAATGCTAGGAACTTGGCAAACATGGTGGCAGTGTTCAAGGTATTGATGGTGGAAGGGAGATAGATATTGCAGCCATCTCAGAAACCTGGCCACACAGTACCATGACTGGGATCTCAGGATCCCAGGATACAAGGTGCACCACAGGGACCAGGAAGGGGGAGAGAGGGAGGAGGGGTGGCTATTTATGTTAGGGAGGGATACTGTGTACCAGGGAGGAGGGGAGGCCAGAATCCATATGGATATTACTCCAAAGCCCCAAAGGTAAGACACTCAGGATGGAGGTGGTATACGGGTCACCCTCAGAAAGTGAGGAAGTGGATAGGGAGCTGGGGGAGCAAATCAGGAAAGCCAATGGCAAAAGGAGTACAGCTATAGGGAGGGACTTCAACCTACCGGGGGTTGACTGGCGGACGGTAACTACAACAAACGCCAAGGAACAAGTACTGCTGAAGGCTATCCAAGACAAGCTACCTAGTGCAGGAAGTGATGAAGCCTATCAGGGAGGGGAACATACTGGAGACTGTGCCAACAAATGGTGACCAAGTCCAGGATGTGGCAGTACAGGACTCTCTAGTAGGAAGCGACCACCGCTCAGTGTGGTTCCTCCTCAACACAAGGAGTGAGTCAGCTAACATAAAAACATAGAATTTGACATCAGATAAGGACCGCTTGGCCCACCTAGTCTGCCCATTTTCCTACCTGATGGATAAGCTACAGATCCTAGTTAACCAACAGCCTACTTCCTCCTACCCCCCCCACTAGAACTGCCTTATGTCTGACCCATGCATTCTTGAATTCCCCCCGTTCTCGACTCCACGACCTCCTCAGGAAGGCTGTTCCATGCATCCACAACCCTCTCCGTGAAAAAATACTTCCTCACATTACCTCTGAGCCGTCCCCCCTCTATCTTCAGATTGTGCCCCCTTGTTATTACACATCTCTTTTTCTGAAAGATACTACTCTCTTGGACTTTGTTGATTCCCTTGAGGTATTTGAAAGTTTCTATCATGTCCTCCCCCCTTCTTTCCTTGAGGGTATACTTATTAAGCTCCTTTAGTCTCTCTTCATATATCTTCTGGTGCAGACCCTGCACCATTTTGGTTGCCCTCTTCTGGACAGCCTCCACTCTGTCTAGGTCTTTGCACAGACAGGGTCTTCAGAAAGTACAGTTACATAAGAACTTACCGTAACAGTAGATCTTCGAGAACAGCTCTTGCAGCAGGTTACACCATTAGGACTGAAGCCGTCAGGCATCAGGACCCCACGGAAAATGTTCTAGCTAGCAGTCTTCAGCAGGGACCGCATCCGACGTCGGTCCCTCCCTCGATGTCAGGTGTAGTACATAAGGAGGCAGTCCCCCCATAATCCTCAGTTCTCCTGCCGGACACTCCCGGCCGCTGGATGACATCAGAAGAGGAGACCAAGGATCCGCCACCAGATGGCCAAAACTATAGAATCGGAACGTCCCATCCCGCAAGATGGGTGTTTGGCTACGACCTATCTCCAAAAGAAGGGGGATGGTGGGCGGGAAGGTACCTGCTGCAAGAGCTGTTCTCGAAGATCTACTGTTACGGTAAGTCCTTACGTAACTGTACTATCTTACTTCGAGATACAGCTCTTGCAGCAGGTTACACCATTAGGACCGATTTCCAAGCAGTAGTGGCAATCATGCACCACTGGGAGGAGGAAAGCTAGAGATCTTGATGCTACTCGAGGCTAGGACAGACGTCCCTGAAGGACGGCTAGGCCAAACCCCGCTCTTCGCCTCGATGGAATATCCAGACTGTAATGCCTGAGAAAGGTATGCATAGAGCTCCAAGTAGCTGTAGCGAAATAGTTGAGGTGGAGACGTCTTTAACGCTGCAAAAGAAGGCCATCCCTCTTGTGGAATGACCTTGACAGCGCCCGGTAAGGGTTTATTGCGCTTGTCATAACAGAAAGTGATGCACTGGATGAGTCATCTCGAGGTGACTGTTTGGAGACAGGAGCTCCTTTCATCCGCTGTGAGCCAAGGAGGCGAAAGTTGATCTGACTTTCGAAACTGTTTGGTTCTGGTCAGATAGTATCTGAGGCACCGATGCACGTCGAGGGTGTGCAGAAGGGCTTCTCTTCGATTAGTGTACCTTGAGAAATACACTGGTAAATCAATATCCTGGTTAAGGGTGAGGGCTGAAATCACCTTAGGCAAAAACTTTGGGTTTGTCCTTAGGGATACCCTGTCCTGATGGAAAACCAAATAAGGCTCTTTGCACATAAGAGCATGTAATTCCGAGATTCTTCTCGCCAAAGTAACAGCAACTAAAAATGACGTTTTCCAAGAGAGAAAGCGTAGCTCGCAATCCACGGCTGGTTCAAAGGGTGGCAGTGTAAGCTGCTCCAGGACGAAGGGTAAGTCCCAAGGAGGAATTGGATCCTTAATGGGCAGCCTAAGGTGAAGGACCCCCCTTAAAGAGGCATGAGTAGTGTCCAGTTGGGCCACCGTCCGATGGCCTACTGGGGCATGATAAGCAGAAATTGCACAAAGGTGCACCTTAATCAAGGAGTAAGCCAGCCCGGAATGGAAAAAGGACAGCAGGTAGTCCACAACCAGTTTTTCGGGACAGTCTTACGGCGAAAAACCGCGTGCTTGGGCCCAAAAACAAAATCTACGCCATTTCATGGCATACATTGCTTGGGTTGCCGGTTTTCTGGCAGCAGAGTACATCTGCCACTTCTTGCGAGACCCCATGTCGCATCATGGCTATGTCTCTAGGAGCCAAGCGTGCAGGTTCAATGAACGTAAGTCTGGATGGACCAATGAATCCTCATCCTGAGACAATAGATTGGAGCTGATTGGCAAAGGAACTGGAGGTTCCCTGGACAGCTGGTGCAGAAGAGGGAACCACATTTTTCTGGACCAGAAAGGCGCGATCAGAATGAGCGTCGCTTGCTCCCTGCGAAGTTTTAAGAGAACTCTCTGGATCAACAGGAAATGAGGGAAGGCATTGAGGAATCTGCCGGCCCAGGAGAGAGAGACAACGTGTCTCGCCAGAAAACACCAGGCCCTGGATCTAGCGAGCAAAAATTGGGCAGTTTTGCGTTGGATGGGGACGCAAAGGTCTAACTCTGGAGTGCCCCATCTGTGAAACAGATCCTCTGCCACCTCCTGTAGAAGTTCCCATTCGTGGACTCTGGTCTGAGAGCGACTCAGACTGTCTGCGATGGTGTTGTCCACTCCCGGGACATGTACTGCAATTAGGTTTGCGCCGTGTTACAATATCCACTCCCACACTCTCATGGCCTCCGTGCACAGTGGGTAGGAGTGAGTGCCTCCTTGTTTGTTGAGGTAATACATCACCGCGATATTGTCTGTTTGTAACAGGAGTGTACTCGGTGGAATCTCTGACTGGAAGGCTTGCAGAGTGTAAAGGACTGCCCTCATTTCCAAAATGTTGATGTGGAGATGAGACTCCTGGGCTGTCCACAGGCCCTGAGACCGAACACCGTCCAGGTGTGCTCCCCACCCGAGGCCTGAGGCGACTGGAAGTGTCACAGTTTGAGACGGCGCGTGAAGGGAACCCCGCAGAGAGGTTCCCGGATGTAGCCACCATTGCCAACCTAATTACGCCGTTGGTGATTCGATCGAGTGCTGCAGATGGTCTTGCCTTTGGTCCCATTGCACCCTTAGCATCCAATGGGTTACCGCGTGTGGAGATGTGCCAGCGGGACTGTCGCAATGGCCGCAGCTATGTGTCCGAGCAGGCGAAGGACCGATCTGGCCGGAACGGTCCTCTTCACCGACAGGTCCCTGATGAGGGATCTGATGTGTTCCGCTCTGTCTGAGGGAAGAAAAGCTTTCCCTCTGACAGTGTCCAGAACTGCTCCTATAAACTGCAGCTTCTGGGACGGCATCAGGAGTGACTTCTCGTAGTTGATGAGGATACCCAGTGATTGAAAAAGGGACTGGGTGCAGTGAATGGCCATCATCAGTGCCTCCCTGGAGGGCGCCATGAGAAGCCAGTCGTCCAGGTATGGGAACACGTAGTGGCCTTGTCTCCTCAGAGACGCCGCTATGACCGCCATGCACCTAGTGAAGCAGTGAGGTGCTGATGACAGCCAACGCGAGGTGCTGATGACAGCCAGAAGGGAAGAGCTTGGAACTGATAATGGTGGCCCTGAAACTCGAAGAGCAGGAACCTCCGGTGCACCTGAGCAATCGGAATGTGCAGGTAGGCGTCCTGCATGTCCAAAGACGCCAGAAAAGCATCTCGCTTCAGCATGGGAATTAGGCCCGGAAGGGTCACAATGCGGAAGCGTTTGTAAATGACTGACAGGTTGAGGTCGCTAAGGTCCAGTATTGGGCAGAGGTCCCCTGTTTTCTTTGGAACCAGGAAGAAGTGAGAATAGTACCCTTGTCCTTTCTGGTTCTCCGAGGCGTGTCTAAGGCTTCTTTCAGAATGTGAGCACCTCCTGCTGTATGAGCAGAGGCATGCTGACCCAAATATCGGAAAGCAGGGGAGGTCTTGTGGGTAGACTGTCTACAAATTCTATATAGTGGCCTTTTGGCCAATGTGCAGAACCCACCTGTCAGTGGTGATCGACTGCCACCCTGGCAAGTGGCATGCGATGCGACCCTGACTTTCTGTTCCTTTGATCCTGAGGGGAAGCGGGGCAGTGAAGGAGTCATGCTGTGGCAGCGTTCGATCTGGCAGGCTGTGCTGACTTTGCAAATCATTGGCCTCTGCCTGGGGATGACTTGGCCTGGGCTTTGTGGGTGAAAAGTGCCCCTCTGCTGTTGGCGAGAACGTGTCTTTGTAGCCGGCCATGAAAATGGCTCTGGTTCCTGCAAAAGGAACTGGGCCGAGACCTGTACATGGCTGCACAGATCTGACTGCCTTCCCTGAGTCCTGAAGTTTGGTGATCACCTTCTCGGAGGCTTCACCAAATAGGACCTCGCCATTGTAAGGGACGTCTAAGATGTTCATCTGGACGTCCGGGGTAAAACCAGAGACACGGAGCCAAAAGTGTCTCCGGAGACACATGCCTGAGGCTGCAGCGCTAGCTGAAGAGTCCACAGAATGATATGCGGCTCTGAGCACCTGGGTCCCCACATCCAAACCTGTGTGGAGGAGGTTCAAGAGCTCTCCTTTTGGTCGCCATCAGACATCTTCTCGACCAGGTCCTGCCTCTGTTCCCAAAGTGCATTCTGGACTTGAACCATGTGAATGAGGGTAATTCAGAGACCTGATGGCGCAAGTCGCAGCCAGCATCGCACGCCCTACGAACATCAATTGCTTGGATTCCTGGTTACGCTGGCTGTGTGCTCAAATGCTGAGGTCTTTGCGACCGGTCATGCTGGCAGTGATGACCAGGGAGTCATCCAGAAGATGGTTCACCAGATACTGGTCCTCCCTAGGGGTCTTGTATGGGCAGTTAGCTTCTTCGGCACTGCGGAGTGGAATCTTGGACATTTCAGGAAGCCTTGGTGGCGTCTGCAAGTATCCACCAAGGCGGCACTACAACAGGCTTTGGGTCTTTCTGTCGAAGGTAGCAGGCAAGGTGCTGTCTCTCAGGGACGAGCACTTCAGCATCCCACCCCATATTCTCCTGGATGTGTCTCATGATCTCTGCGAAAGAGGGATCATCCGGAGGAGACCTGGGTAGGTCGTGTGGGTCCGGAGAGGGAATGCTGATGGGGAAAGGAGATCTGGAGCACCCTGAGGTGTCAGACCTAGAATCCTCCCCAGACAGGGTGTACTGGCGTCGTTTGGGTCTCTTCGGACTGGGTGACCCTGAAGTGGATCTGGAGAGAAGTCTTCTCCTGTCTGAGGATCTGCCCCGAGGAGGTGGTGTTCGCTCCTTGAGGGTTGGCGACCGTCCTACAGGCCCCTTGGGCGGGGGAGGGGGCGTAGGCAGTGAAGTAGTAGGAGGAGGAGGTGGAGTCGGAGTAGGAGGAGGGTGTGTGCGACCACATCTTTCCTGATGGTGTCCCACCAGAAGTAAAAAACCTTACCTCTGCCAAGTTCATGGGTGGCCACGCCAGGCCTGGCGCGGTGGCCTGTCACGGTCAGGCGTTGGGTCCCCGGGGGTCTTCCGCTCTGGGGAAGGTTCCCGTGGGAGGCCCGCATCTCCGGTGTCGCCCGCCTGGTCCTCGGGCTGTGTGGTATCCTCCTCCGATGAGTCCTTCTAACCGACGTTAGCCGGCGACGGTGGAGCGGTCCTCCTCTCTGGGGTAGCCGACGTCGGTCACCTGGCCGACGCCCTCGGAGGTGAATGCCTGGCTAGCGATGGGTGTTTCGATGTTGCCGGCTCCTGGGAGCACCGGTGATGCTTAGCCGACGTCCGTTTGAGGGACGTCAGGTCCTTGGTCTTGCGAGGAACCAGGTCTGACCCACGCGGAGACTGGGAAACCGATCTGGCGTCGGAGTCCCGGTGTCGGGAGGAAGATTTGTGGCGCTCCCCCGACTTCAACGAGGCCTTAGATGGAGTGGAAGATGCAGACAGCCTGGAAGTCTTCAGAGGCTGCAGAGAAGAGGAGCCGCTGGAGGATCTGACCTGAACCAGGGGGAGGTTGCGATTGAGCCCTGGAGGGAGAGCGGTCTGAATGCGAGCCGGAGCTTCGGGAGTCCAAGGCCCTCGCAGGGGACCTGGGCCTTTCCTTCTCCCGGTGTTTATCCCGGTGCTTGTGGGTTTTACCCGACGACTCCTCCCTGGAGGAAGGTTCCTTGTCCATGGTCTTCAGTTTCTCCTCTAAGAGATAATCCTGAAGGGCCTATTGGCGGCAGATCCTGGTGCGACTGCTGAAGCCCTGGCAGAAGCAGCAGGCCTTGGTGTTGTGTTCTGGGCCTAGGCAGCGCACGCAGGCTGAATGTGGATCCTTGAAAGGTATCTGTTTGCTGCAGGCACACTTCGATTGGTGATCTTCCAGAGAAGTATTTGGAGAGGACATCAGTTGAATCCAGAATTGTGAAGAAAGACGAAAAACGTTGTAGCTCTAAAGGTCGTCTGCGCTAGAAAGGGACAGAGAGGCTGATACTTGCAAGTGACAGCGGGGAAAGAACTGGGGATTATGGGGGTACAGCCTCCTTATGTACTACGCCTGGCGTCAGGGTAGGACCCGATGTCGGAGGCGGTCGCACTATGAACATTTCCTGGACTAAGAAACTACAAAACATCACCACCAGGTATAGGCATTCTCATCATAAATCAACTTTTTTGGAAGACATCAAAGAGCAAAAGTGAGGTCAGTAAATCTTCTATACAAGTTTCTGGGTTGTGGAGTGCTGTACTGAATCCACATTTCTGTCTGACTTTCTTAAAGGATGTGTGCTGTCTTTGAGGTCTATTCACAACTGTTTTGGAGAACAAATGGAAGATTCTAATAAAGGATTTTTACATCCTGCATATGCCCTAGGCTAATGTTCATCACCTTCAGGAATTTAACACTTTCTGGGTCTTTGATCTACAGTAACAATCAGTTTTCTGGTCCACAGTAGCTCACCACGAGTCACTCAGGAACACTCACCCTTGCTACAGTAAACATTTGCAGTCTCCTCTACCTCTCACACTAACCATTTCAAGCTCGATACCAGCAACCTGGCACCATGGCAAATCCTCCCTACCCTCACTTGTGGCAGCCTCCTACAAAAGACTGGGTGAAAATGACAGTTCACGCCGCTGGAAAGTTGACAAATTGACACCTGCTCCTAGCCATTACCCTATGCTGGGACCCTAAACGACTACACTGTACTCAAACTAACAAGAAACAGAGGCGTTACATGTTATACTATGAGCTGCAGCAGATGTCCCTTAAACTCCTGCTCCTCCTCCTTCTGATGTCAGGAAGTGTCCATCCAAACCCTGGCCCTGTTTCTACCAGGGTAACAAATCTAGCAAAAATGGAGGTGGGGTCTCACCATCGCCACCTTAAATATCTGTAGCCTCCTTCCAAAACTGGCATCCCTTCAAGTCTTTGCCAGTCAACACAATCCCGACATACTAGCCATTGTTGAAACCTGGCTGACACCAAGCACTCTGGACCATGCCATCTCACTACAATATTTTCAGACTGGACAGAACTAATAAGGGGGGGGGGGGGGAGGTTGTGCTATTTACATTAAGGGCAACCTCTCTAGTCACCCTGTCTGCTTTTCCACCACTAACTCCTGTGTGCAATTTCTCCCTGTCAAGCTACTACTTGGTGCCCAAAATAAAGTGCTTACTGTGGCCACTGTCTATATCCCTCCTAAAGATCCAGGGTTCGGCCTCCAGACTGTTCTTGAATTTGTAAGATCACAACCACCTGACACTGAGCTCCTTCTCCTTGGTGACTTTAATATAAATTAGCTCGCATCAGATGTTGGGTCCCTCAAGGATGCTATCCTAGCAGCTAACCTAACGAATGGTGAGCTCCCCACTAGAAAAACTACAAACTGGAACTTGCACTCATTGACTGGATCCTTGCTAGCCACCCAGCCTGCATAAAAACACAAGTTGTTCTCCCGGACTCTCTCAGTGACCAATCCTGTGATCTGTACCTGGACAAATAAGTTCCAAACCACCTCAAGCAGAGTGCTACCCCATGGAAACCTTACTAAGCTCAAGACCTGTCTTTTACAGCAAGACTGGTCCCCAATATACAATACTCTAGATGTTGACGCAGCCCTAGATTATTTTATCACAACTTTCAACACTGCCTGTGACACCTACGCACCAATAAAAAAGCATAAAATCAAAGTGCTCTCAAATCCCTGGCTCACGGCCAAACTACTGGCCCAACTCAAAGCTCGGGACCACCTCTGGGCCATAGCCAGAGCCACAGGCTCCTTGACAGATATCCAGAAGTATAAACAGGCACAAAACCAATGTACCAAACAAATCCGACTAATGAAGAGCTCCTATTTCAAAAATGCCCTTGCAAACACCTGTGGTGACGGGAGATCATTCTGGGACAACATCAGAAATATCACGGGTAAGCAGTCCAAATCCTCTCCCACTATAATGACTGTCGATGGAACCACTACCCTAGACCCAATGGTCATGGCAAAGGCCTTAAATAAAACTTTCACTGACCTCAGTGGGGTCCTCCCACCGGACTTCTTCTCTGACATGGACTCGCCAAAACCAACATCTCCTACTGCCTCACCTGACCAACCGCTTTTCCACTTGAAAATAGTTAAGGCACATGAAGTCTACAAATATATAAAAAAGGCTATCTCTAAATCTAGAGCAAGCAGTGATACTATTGATCTTAAAATTCTGTCCCTTACCCTGGAAGAGGTGGTGCACCCACTCACCAAAATTTTCAATCTCTCCCTCTGCCTTAGTCAATTTCCCAGCAAATGGAAGTCGCTATAGCCACACCAGTGTTCAAAAGTGGCGACAAGTCCCTAACAGGAAACTATCGGCCTATATCTATACTTCCACTCCTCTCCAAGGCCCTCGAACGCATTGTGGCTGACCAACTCTCAGACTACCTGCATAAGTATAACATACTCTGCTTGCAGAAACAAGGATTTAGGAAAGGACACAGTACGTCTACCGCCCTACTGGAATTCTCAGGAGAAATTCACACTGCCTTGGACAAAGGATATCAAACTGGAGCTGTTTTCATTGACCTAATAAAAGGCGTTTGATACTGTTCACCATGATTACTTATCACACAACTACATAGTCTTGGGCTCTCAGAAGGACCAGGTGCCTGGGTTAAAAGCTACCTGGCCCAACGCTCTCGATCAGTAAAAATCTCAGAAGTTCTCTCAGACTAAAAACCGGTCCTCTCAGGTGTTCCACAGGTGGTCAATCCTAGGCCCCCTCCTTTTCAGCCTTTTCCTAAACTCTCTTCCCAAATCCTGCCCGGAACAAATAATCCTTCATGCTGACGATGCCGTGATTCTCTCCTCTCATAAGGACCCGAAACCCTTACTCCAGAGCCTGCAACTTGCTTTCTCCAATGTTGAAAAGTGGTTGCTAGATCACAAGCTGGTCCTAAATCACAAAAAAAACAAAATCCATGCTTTTCTCCAGTCCACAAAACAGAAAAAGACAAATTCCACTTATTATCAAAACATACCCAGGAAATACCATTGAACAAGTGTCAACATTTAAATACCTTGGAATCACCTTTGATCAAGGTCTTACCTTTGCGACCCACACTGATAACACAGCGAAAACAGTGAACCAGCGCATTGGTATCCTGTTCCGAAACTGGCAATTCCTTACCCAAGCTGCGCTGAGGATAGCTATCCAAAGCTCTGTCATCTCAATCATAGACTATGGCTTAATTATCTATGGCTCTGCCACTACCACCGCACTGAGGCGCATCACAACCACCCTAAACAAGGCCTGTCGGCTGCTCACTGGAGCGCAAAGACGTACTCATACATGTGAGCTCTACACTGAAACAGGATGGTTGCAACTCTCAAATTGCATAAGGTACCTCACATGCTTGATGGTAAAAAAAATCCATCTTGGGCCGCACTCCGCCGTGTATCCAAGACCTGCTTTGCCCGAATACCAGCATCCGTCCCACCAGAAGATCGGAACTACCAGCCTCTCCAGGTCCCCAGATGCCGGACCACACAGGGCCAAAGATCTTTTGCCTATCGTGCCCCCAGCTGGTACAATGCCCTGAATTCACTCATTACATCCTCCACGTCACTAGGAGCTTTCAAATCTATGCTTTACTCTCACCTCTCAGCCTCTAGCTCCTGTGACTGCCTTGACTAATGATTCTTCCCTCATGGCTGTTTTACTGTTTTCATCCTCCTCCTCCTCTGCTCCTTTCTTGACAAAGGCACCTGAGTACCTCTAACTACTATAAGTCTGCTCCTCTCCCATATCTCCTCCTACCCTTCCCACCTTGACCATTCCTCCAATGTTTTGTTTTTTTCCTGTGATGTACTGTATTATATTGGCTTATTGAAACCTTTATAATTTGCTGACCATTCTATGTAACATGTCTTGTTTGTTTGTACATTGATGACGTGGAACCTCTGTTAAAGAGCCATTGGCTCAAAGGTAATAATTCCTAGAACAATAAACTAAACTAAGACTGCTAGCTAGAACATTTTCCGTGGGGTCCTGATGCCTGACAGCTTCAGTCCTAATGGTGTAACCTACTGCAAGAGCTGTATCTCGAAGTAAGATCTGCACACAGTACTCCAGATGGAGTCTCACCAACTCCAATACAGCGGGATGACAACTTCCTGTTTTCTACTGTTGCTGACTCTCCCTATGCATCCCAGTATTTCCCCCAGCCCTCCTTACTGCCTTCTCACATTGCTTGCCCACCTTTAGGTCATCTGATATAATTACCCCCAGGTCCCTTTCCATTTTTGTTGCTGTCAGTATCTCACCCCCATTGTGTACTCTTCCCCTGGGTTTTTGTTTCCCAGGTGATTTACCTTGCACTTCTTTGTGTTGAATCTAAGCTACCATACATTTGACCATTCCTCCAATCTTGCCAAGTCCCTTCTCATCCTTTCCACTCCATCTTGTGTATCAACCCTGTTGCAGATCTTTGTATCGTCTGCAAAGAGACATACTTTTCCTTCCAGTTCTTCTGCAATGTCACTTATAAAAAACATTAAACAGGACCAGTCCCAGTACTGAACCCTGCGGTACCCTGCTAGTAACTTTCCTTTCTTCACTGTGGACTCCATTTACTATTACCCTTTGCGTCCTGTTGTCCAGCCATTTTTTTATACAGGCTACCACCTTGGGACCCACTCCAAGGCTGGCTAACTTGTATATTAATCTTTTGTGTGGGACTGTTAAAATGCATGCTAAAATCTAGGTAGACTATGTCCACAGCCCCTCCCTGGTCTACTACTTTGGCCACCCAGTCAAAGAAATCTATTAGATTCGTCTGATACGACCTTCCCGCTGTGAATCCATGCTGCCTTGGGTCCTGTGCCCCACTGGCCTCTAGGTACTCAACAATTCTTTCCTTCAAAAATGATTCCATCATTTTCCCTACCACTAAGGCCAAACTAACTAGCCTGTAGTTCCCTGCCTCTGCCCTGCTCCCACTTTTGTGAAGAGGAATCACATCCGCCCTCCTCCAGTCCTCAGGTACCACCCATCCTCCCATGATTTGTTAAAGAGAGTAGTCAGTGGTGTCACTAGTTCTACCCTTAGTTCTTTTAGAATTCTTGGGTGAATCCCATCAGGCCCCATTGCTTTGTCCATCTTCAGTTTTACTAGTTCTTTCAGAACCCTTTCTTCTGTGAATTGACTGGTATCAACCCCCCCCATCCACAGTTTCTCTCTTGTTTGGTTTAGGTACCTCCCCCTCCTTTGTGAATACTGAGCAGAAATATTCATTTGGTATCCCTGCTTTTTCACTGTCACCCTCTGTCCACATTCCCTCCCCTTTATTAAGCCTCAGTATCCCTCCCATGGTCTTTCTTTGCCCCCAATGTACCTATAAAAGGTTTAATCCCCCTTCTTAACAGAGTTGGCTATCCTTTCCTCGGTTTGGGCCTTTGCTATTCTGACTGCCTTCCTTGCCTCTTTCTGCTTTAACTGATGAAGTTCTCTGTCCTGCTCCTTCTGTGTTTCCTTATATTTCCTGAATGCTATACTTTTCTCCTTAACCTTCCCTGCCACCTCTTTTGAGAACCATAGCGTTTTTTTCCTTCGTTGCATTCTGCTGATTTGCTTCACATAAAGGCTTGTTGTCTCCGTGGTGGCTGTTTTGATTACTCCCATTGTTCCTCCACCCGTACTTCTTGCCTGTTTGCTAGTGCTTTTCTGAGGCACTCTCTAATTTCCCCAAAGTCAGCCCTCCTAAGTCCAATACTCTTGCTTTTGTATGACTTGACTCTATGGCTGTGTTTATCGTGAACCACATTGTTTGGTGGTGCTTGTTCCCAGATGGCTACCCACTTCTAAATCCAAGATTCTTTCTCCATCCCTGTTTGAGATACCAGGTCTAAGATTGCTCCCTCCCAAATGGGTTCCGATACTAGCTGTCTGAGGCATGCCCCTTGTAGAGCATAAAGAATGACCCTGCTCTTGGATGTGCCTGCAGCAAAGGTGCTCCAGTTAACATCTGGCATATTCAGGTCCCCCCATCAACAGTATCTCCCCTTTTTCTGCCATTCTAAGTATGCCTTTCATTTCCTTGTCCATTCCCTTACACCCCCGATGTGGATTGTGGTGTCATTTCCTGTCTCCATGGTGACCAAGAGTGCCTCATCTGCTCCCTGTTTACTCTCTAATTCTGTTGCTTTGATCCTTTCCCTTACATAGAGAGCTACTCCTCCTCCTCCTCTTTACCCTCCCTATCCTCCTGTAGATTGTATCCTGGCATGTTGACATCCCAGTCATGGTTCTCTGTGTACCATGTTTCTGTAACTTCCACAATATCCAGGGAGCTTGTTACACAAACTACGGGCATTGGTACTCATCACCTCCATTTTTGATGGCCTTACCCCTTTTAGCCCCATCCCTGTCCTTACTGCCTTTGCCTTTTTTTGCATTTACCTCTGTCCTGCTCCCTAATGACATCTCTACCTTGGTGTTTACCTCACTTTACCGTGTTTTGTGGGGGAAGGCTGGGGTCTCCCTGCTCTTTTTCAGTGTCTTCCCCCCTTGGCTAGTTTAAATGCTTGCCAATGAAGCATTTAAACCTATCACTCAGGATCCTGGTTCCCCCTAGACAGATGCAGACCATCGCGCCAGTATAGGCCTGCATCCCTCCAGGTGGCTTGCCAGTCCCCAATGAAGCCAAAACCCTGAGCTCCACACCAGTTTTTCAACCATTCATTGAATTTCATAGTGTGGAGTACCCTAGCATCACCCTTTGCCACAGACAGGCAGCACCTTGAGAAGGTTACTATATGCGCTACTTGTCTCGGCCCCTCCCCAACTCTACAAACTCCTCTTGCACTGCTCTGATCTCATTCACAGCCAGGTCATTTGTCCCTAGATGGACAATGACATTCAGCTCCCTCCCTCGTTACAGTTGCTCCCACGATCCTGAGGATTCGCTTCTGTGCCTCAAGCCATGGTGCCAAGCAGGCATCTTACCTCCCTCTTCTCTTCCTCTCCCAATTCTACCCCCCAATGATTGAGTCCCCCACCACGAGTTGCTTCCTTCCCCTTCGGGGTCCCGTGCCACCTTCCTGTGGGTCTTCTTTGTGGAGGATCCCAGCATCCTCCTTGGTCTCCACTATAGGTGCCTCCATAGAGGAACCACTATCTGCCAGAACAGCATATGAATTGTGGAGAGGTGCAGCTGTAAGGATACACCTCTGTTCCACCACCCTCTCGCTCCCTGAACCCACCGTGGTCCAGCTGCTCCTCTTTCCGAAGACCAGGACAAGAGTGTTAAACTTAAAGGAAGGCAGATTTTGCCAGAATGGGCAGCATCCTACAGGGGTATTTAGCTGGAATTAGCCCAGGGATGGATGCAGAACTGAAGTGGGCAATCATTAGGAAGGGACTGAATGAGGTCACAAACACATGTGCCAAGTCTCAGATTAAGCAGTCCAGGTCAAAAAAACCTAGCTGGCTCACCAAGGAAGTGGAGGGAAAGGTGAGGGGGAGAAAAGGTTGACCTTCATTAAGTTAGAAAAAATCTGGGTATGAGGAAAACAGGGAGGTGTTCACAAAGGCCTTAAGGGAGGTGAGCAGGGCAGTCAGGGTGGCCAAGGCAGCAGAGGAGCTGAAATTGACTCAGGAGATCGGAGAGGGTGAAAGGGGTTCTTTACGCAAGGGAGAAGATGACATTATAAGAATCATAAGTGAGGGAGGGATGGGCAGAAATAGGGGAAGAACAAGCAGAGGCATACAACGAGTATTTCTGCTCAATGTTCATGAAAGTAAGGGATGACCCAATATCACAGGGCAAGGGAAGCAAGGGTGCGGGGTTGGGGGGCAGAGATAACAGATGGGGTCATCAAAGAGGATAAAGTTCTAAAGGACCTAAAAGCCTTAAGAGTGGACAAGGCACCACCGGATGGTGTACACCCAAGGGTCCTGAAGGAAAGTACAGTTACGTAAGAACTTACCGTAACAGTAGATCTTCGAGAACAGCTCTTGCAGCAGGTAACACCATTAGAACTGAAGCCGGCAGGCGTCAGGACCACGGGAATTCTTCTAGCTAGCTATCTTCAACGGGGACACTTCAAGACGTCGGTCCCACCTCGAAGTCAGGCGTGAGTACATAGGGGCGGTCCTGGAATTCCCAGTTCTCCGTCCCGGAGACTTCCGCCGCAGGACAATATCAGAAGGGAGACCGAGGATCCACTATCAGAAGGTAAAGGGCGTAAACCCTCCAAAGGCTTGAAAGCCATGCCTCCTCCAAGGGGAAGGTGGGGCGGGAAGTATTTTGAGGTAAGAGCTGTTCTCAAGATCTACTGTTACGTAAGTTCTTACGTGAACTGTACTATCTTACTCGAGATACAGCTCTTGCAGCAGGTAACACCATTAGACTGATTTCAAGCAATAATGCTTGTAAGCATTCTGGGAGGAGGAAACTAGGAAAGTCCATACCAAGTCCTGACTCTAGGACAGGAGACCCTGTAGCACGGCCAGGCTGAAACTGGCTCTTCGCCGTGAAGCAATGTCCAGGCTATAATGCCTGATAAAAGTATGCACAGAGCTCCAAGTGGCTGCAGCACAGATGGCAGAGGGGGCGTACTGAAGTGCTGCAAAGGAGGTAGCCACCCCTCTAGTGGAATGGCCCTGGACTGCGCCCAGGAGGGGTTTCTGCTTTGTACCATAGCAGTATGATATACACTGGACAAGCCAGTGAGAAAGGGACTGCTTCGATACTGGTTGGCCCATCATCCTGTCAGCAAAGGAAATGAAGAGTTGCTCCGACTTCCGAAGCTGTTTAGTCCTGTTCAGGTAATACCTAAGACAGCGGTGAACATCCAGGGTGTGGAGCAGCGCTTCTCCTCTATTAGAATATTTAGGGAAATATACAGGCAGGTCAATGTCCTGATTGAGAGTGAGTGCAGAAACCACCTTAGGCGAGAACTTAGGATTCGTCCTCAGGGACACTCTGTCCCGGTGGAAAATCAAATAAGGTTCCCTACACGAGAGCGTGAAGCTCGGAAATTCTCCTTGCTGACGTAACAGCAACTAAAAATAACGTTTTCCATGACAGGAAACGCAGCTCGCAATCCGTGGCAGGTTCAAAAGGGGGGAGCGTGAGTTGTTCCAGGACAAAGAGTAAATCCCATGGAGGAACAGGGTCCTTAGTGGGTGGCCTAAGGTAAACACCCCTCTCAGAAAGTCTCGAGAGGCGCCAAGTTGCACCACTGTGCGCTGTCCCACCGGGAAGTGGTAAGCAGAAATAGCGCAGAGGTGCACCTTAATAGAGGAGTAGGCGAGACCGAATGGAAAAGAGAGCAGGTATTCTAACACCGCTTTTACCGGGCAACCTAGAGGGAAGGCGCGTGCCTGCGACCACAGGCAAAAGCAGGCGCCATTTCATGGCGTATTTTCGCATGCATTGCCGGCTTTCTGGCCACGGAAAGAACTTCCGCCACCTCTTGCGAGACCCCATGTCGCAAAATGGCTATGTCTCTAGGAGCCAAGCATGCAGGTTCAGTGAGCGTAAGTCCGGGTGGACTAGAGAACCTTCCTCCTGAGACAAGAGATGGGAGCTGAAAGGCAACGGGATTGGAGGTTCCCGGGACAGCTGCGTTAGCAAGGGGAACCAGATCTGTCTGGGCCAGAATGGGGCTACCAGGATCATTGTTGCATGCTCCCTGCGCAGTTTGAGAAGAACTCTCTGGATCAACGGGAAGGGAGGGAAAGCGTAGAGGAATCTGTCCGCCCAGGAGAGGGACAACGCGTCTCACCAGAAAACACCAGGCCCTGGATCTAGCGAGCAAAAATTGGGCAGTTTTGCGTTGGATGGGGAAGCGAATAGGTCCAGTTCTGGAGTGCCCCATCGAAGAAACAGATCCTCTGCTACCCCTTGAAGAAGTTCCCACTCGTGGACTCTGGCCTGGGAGCGACTCAGGCCGTCTGCGATTGTATTGTCCACTCCGGGAACGTGAACTGCAATCAGGCTCGCGCCTTGTCGAATTACCCAATCCCACACTCTCATCGCTTCCCTGCAAAGGGGGTAAGAGTGTGCACCATCTTGTTTGTTGAGGTAATACATCACTGCCGTATTGTCTGTTTGGAGCAAGAGCGTATTTGACGGGATCTCTGACTGAAAGGCCTGCAGGGCGTAAAGGACCGCCCTCATCTCCAGAATGTTGATGTGGAGATGAGCTTCTTGAGGGGTCCACGTTCCCTGGGACCTCACCCCGTTCAAGTGTGCTCCCCACCCCAGCCCTGAGGCGTCTGTGGAGAGGATTACCTCCGGGGACAGCGCTGTAAACGGGACACCTGCAGCAAGTGTCCCTGGGTCTAGCCACCATTGCCAATCTCGAATCAAGGCGTTCGTGATTCTGACCGGATGCTGCATGTGGTCTTGCCTTTGGTCCCACTGCACCTTGAGCATCCACTGAGTAACCCGCATGTGGAGCCTTGCCAAAGGGATGGTCGGAATGGCCGCAGCCATGTGTCCGAGCAGACGAAGGACCAGCCTGGCACGGACAGTCTTCTTCGCCGAGAGATCCCTGATGAGGGATCTGATGCGTTCCGCTCTGTCGTCTGGAAGAAATGCTCTCCCCTGAATGGTGTCCAGAACTGCGCCTATGAACTGCAGCTTCTGCGATGGTACAAGGAGAGACTTCTTGTAATTGATTATGAAGCCCAGAGACCAAAACAGAGTCTGGGTGCTCTGGATAGCCATCAACAACGCCTCTCTGGGCAGCCAGCGAGAAGCCAGTCGTCCAAGTACGGAAACACAAAGTGGCCCTGTCTCCTTAGAGATGCTGCCACGACTGCCATGCATTTGGTAAAGACCCTGGGGGCTGATGACAGTCCGAGCGGGAGAGCGCGGAACTGGAAGTGGTGGCTGAGGAACTCGGAGCGCAGGAACCTTCTGTGCGCTTGAGCTACGGGTATATGCAGGTATGCGTCCTGCATGTCCAGGGACGCTAAGAAGGCATCCTTCTTTAGCATGGGAATAAGACCCTGCAAGGTCACCATGCGAAATCGTTTGTAGGCGACCGACATATTGAGGTCGTTGAGGTCCAGGATTGGACGGAGGTCCCCTGTTTTCTTCTTAACCAGAAAGAAGTGGGAATAGTATCTGTACCCTCTCTGGTTCTCTGGAACATACTCTACCGCTTCCTTTTGCAGGAGCGCAAGTATTTCTTGCCTGATAAGCAATTTGTGCTGACCCGAGTAACGGGAGAGCAGAGGAGGCCTCGAGGGTGGCTTGTCTACGAATTCTATAAATACAGGTTACTCACCTGTAACAGGAGTTCTAGGAATGGTATATGTTGTTCATCCCATTTATTGGCAGGTCCCTTGCCACTTTAAATCTTGCGGAAGGTCTTCAAGCTGGCTCCTCCACCCACCTGGGTGATAAAACTCGGCTCCGCCCCATGACACCAGATCTAGCCGCTGGAAGCCAGGTTGTCTTGTCCGAAGCCGGGGAGGATGGGGAGTAGGGATGAACAACATATACCATTCCTAGAACTCCCTGTTACAGGTGAGTAACCTGTATTTCTAGGGACATGGATATGTTGTTCATCCACACTTATTGGCAGACTCTAGCAGTTCTCCGGGAGGAGGGGCCAAGCACACCCTACTTAGGTAGAAAGACTGGAGAACTGAGGCCCCGACCAGCACCCTGGCGCGACCCAAGGTCGATGTGGAAGGAGCGGTAAAGCCTACTTCGGGCAGAAGCCCTGCGGATATCCTGGACCGGGAGTATCTTGAGCAGCCACCGGACTTGGCGGAAGGATGGGTAAAATGACGCTTATCCCTCTGGGAGGCTCCATGCCCGCCCGCCAATAGTGGAGACCTATGCAGGGTGACCCGCCCGCCGTGATCCACTTGGCTGCAAGTCTGCCAGATGCGGCTTCAGCGAAGATGATAAACAGCTGGCGAACCTGTCCGAACTTTAGAACCTGCATCGGCCTCCGAGGTGTGAATGGGGATAAACCCTGGCAGAGGCAATACCCCGAGAGAGACTCCCGCCACTGCCTTGAAGGACTGCGTAGAGCTAGGACAACCTAGTCCCTGTGGAAGACCGGATGGGAGATTAAAGGAGCCTGGAACTCTCCCCCACCTTCTGGATGGCGGGAGTGGCCCCAAGAAGGTGTTCTTCCACAACAGGTGGGGAAACTCGCACCTGTGCAAAAGGTTGGATAGACTGCTCATGAGCTAAGCCCATACCAGCAAGGATCCCACAGAAGCAGGATACTCTCCCAAAAGGGAGGCGTGATCGAGGCCTAGAAGTGCCAGACCACCTTCTCTGCACCACCAGCCGCCTCCGGCCCAGAGACGGAAGACAGGGGTGACCATGAGAAGCACCTGAGGATCGTCGGCGAAGCCCTGGTTGGGATGGACCGCAGATGGTCTGGAATGCCACCCAGGGACGGGGAGGGCAAGGCCCTATCCCAGCATCAAAAGGAGAACCTCTCCCAGAGGACGAGCATTCTGGCCAACTTCTTTAGCAGGACGCCTCAAAGGTCGGACCTTGGCTTGAAGACCCCAGGTCTGCCCTCCCAGCCAGCAGGGATCGGGCTCACAGGTGCAGGGATTGAAGGTCCAGATGGATAACCTTCCCTGAAAAGGAAAAGACAGGACTGGCGGACTAGAAACCGCCCGGGAGCCTGGGGCTGAGACTGAGGAGAGCTGGATACCAGAGCTGGCAATCCAGTCTGGGGCTACCAGCATCACCTAGCCAAGTCCTCCTCGCCTTGCCACGTGAGGTCCAAGGGGAAATGGGGAGAGGCACGGAGGGGCCGGGGGTCCGTGGCCCCGATGGCATCCCTGCAGCAGGCCCTGCTGAGGGGGCGGCATAAAACAGTCTGGCCTCAGATTCTCCCGGAGGGAAGAGGGAGAAGATCCTGTGCTACTCCGCAGGGGAAACCACTCATGAGCGCAGCCTATGCCCGGCTTAGGGCAGCAGCCAGAAGTGTGGGGCTCCTGCCATCAAATGGCTGGGAACCTCGACTCTGCGCAAAAACCATGTCACGGAGAACCTCCTTGCACAGGCAAGGGATCGACCGAACCTGGCGGGGTAGGTAGCACATGGTAGGTGGTATTGTCCTGTGGACTTAGACCACTAGACCCATACAAGCAGGCAGTGGTGCAGCTAAGTGGCCGCCTGCGCTCAGCGAGCAGGAAGGACATGGGACTCATGAGGAGGACCAGAGGCGAAGCACTCTGTATTCCCTAGATGGGCACCCCACCTATCCGGCATCGGGTCGGAGAAGACCGCCGACTTCAGGGTGAACTTAACAGGATGTTCTCCTAATGAAGTTGGAACGGTCCAAGGAGCTGCTTTCTTAACTCCTTGGCTGTAGTCATGAACTGCCCAAAGGACGCAGAGCGCTGTGACCTCCTGGCTGGCCCCTCCCACTCGGGAAGGCCTGAGGCCCAGGAGGTCCTGGCAGGACATGATACCCGGCCAACCCGACTGGGTAAAGGAGGAAGAACCTCAGCCCTGTCCATGGGAGCGAGCTCAGGACTCAAGAGTGCGAGCTTAGTCGAAAGAAGCCTCACCGGCTAAGGCACGAGTTCCCACTTGGCTCCTGTAACGGAGACCAGTTTGCCTTCCTCGGTGGGGGTGCCACGCCCGACCCCTTCAGTGCCGCAGAGACTGCTGAGCAAAGAAGGGCCTGACTAGGAACTCGTAAGGAGATCCCTGCTAAGAAGGGGAGGATCCTCCCAAGAAACGGACGGAACGAGGAGTAGGTACATCCTGGAGGCCCAGGAAACAGCTACACGCCACGTTCTGAGGATGGAATATCTGAAACAGAGAGACCATCCAGGCGTGCGGGAGAATGGGCGCGCGCCCCCGTCCGTTTGAGGCCAGGAATACCTGGGCACAAACCCAGGGTTGGAGGGGGGGAAGGGGGTCCGCGGCCTTCCTGATCACCTCTAACTAGAGGGCCAGGCGTGTCGCTACGACCGACAAAGAGGCACTGGACCCAAGATCCCCATGGGGCAATGGCCAAAAGGGGAACCGCCGCAACCTGTGACAGGATTCCACCCTGGGCCAGCCTCCCAGGTGCTGAGCCGCCCCCCATGGGGAAACTCCGGTTGGGACGACGTGGGGCCGGGCAGTGCCCCTTGGCCCGTCACTGAGGCAGGCCTGGAGGGGGAAGGAGCCAAGGGGCTCGTTCCTGCCTCCCTGCTCCTTTGGAGAAGACGCTGGACTGGCAACAGACCGCCTAGCGCATGCCTGCTGGCTTGTGCTAGGCCGGTTGAGCTGCAGGGCTCAGGGGGCAAAGGGGCTGACGAAGGCTGATGGCTGCCCTTGACCCTCCAGGCGAGAGTGACCAAGTCTGAGTGGCATCGACTTCTCGTGCCCTTGGATATGTCACTCCACCCAGGGCCGAAAAGGTCAGTCCCCAAGAAGGGAAGTCCGCCAACTTGTGCTGGGTTTCAAGGAAAGGAGGATAACCTCAGCCACGTCCTGGGCGAATGGCCACTGTGGCATCCCACGCATCTGGCACAGGAGTCACCCAGATCCAGAGCTGCCTGGAGCTGTTGTTTTGCCACCGCCCTACCCTGGTCCTACAGACCGCTGGACCGCTGGGTCCGCAGATTCGGTCGAGAGATGAGGTAGAACCGTCCAGAGTGCCCAGAAGGGCGGGGGAACAGTGTGCCATAAGAGCCGCTGAGCTGGCCTGACGGAGGCCTAGGGAGGGGCATGAGCGTAAACCTGCTCCCGACGTGAGTCCATCCTTTTGGACTCTTTGTCAGGGGTCTATCCACATCCCAGTGTTTCCAAGACATTGGAAATCCATCGGGTGACTACCCCTTCAGCCGAGGGGTGCTCCGAGAAACCGGGCAGAGAACCGACAGGGACAGGGTACCTCCGAGCCACCCTGGCCGAAGGCGCAGGGCAGGAAGTAGGCCGCTGCCATAGCTCCAAGGCTGGGCCCACGAGAACTCCCTTGGTCCAGAATCTCCGTAAGGGAGTAAGGTGCCCGCTTGGAGACCGGCTCGAGCTGCATCCCAGTGAATTCTGAAATGAGCTGAAGCAGACCCCTCAAAGACGATGGGCTGTCATCTACAGAATGCTCCTGGGAAGACCCGGGTCCTCCCTGCTAGAAACATAGCAGAGCAACTTCAGGCTCAAAGACTGCAAAAGCTGCAGAGTCAGGCACTCTTTGTCACTTGGGAGGCGGCAGGAGTGAGGGGACAGTAACCTGAAGAACAGGTCTGGCCTGACCCATTACCCGCCCGGGTGAGGGCAGCGAGGGTCGGACGAGAACCGACCCTGGAGAGGGCTCAACTGATCGAACGGTTGCCGTGACGGCTGCTTGCTATCGGTGGTCGAGGTGGATTGATACCGGACAACAACTGCTGTAAATACATAAGTTCCTCGTGGCGATGGCATGCTTGACATCGAGCAGCTCCTCATCCGAGGAGGGAGGCGAGGAAGAGCAGCAAAACCACTTAACAGGGTGCCCGGGCGAGAACACCGAGATCAGTGAGCATCGAACCGAAGAGGATGACGAGACGAGACACAAATCTCGGGGGACCGAGGCGGACTGGGAAAGAGCGGGACGCACCGCTCTCCTCATTTCGGAAGAAAGGCCGAGGGCTGTCGACTAAGGGACGGACAAAGCCTCAGCCTCCGCCAGGGCGGAGGGATGGCGACACCGAAGACCACCCAAAAGGCAGGTCGAGAGACTCGACAACCCAACATCGATGGGGACCTGGCTGGCTGACCTGCAGACGGGACATCCCTGGAGGCCAGTGGCTGAAGCGCATCTCGACCGAAGCCGAAGTGACGCCGATGAGGGAGGGGCACGCTTCCCACCCAGCGGAGGGCCCGCCTGTGGCCCCATAGACTTAGGCCGGCGGCGGGGCTCCAGGACCCTCTCCTTGGAGGAGAGGGAATGTGAAAAGCTCCTTGAACGAAGCTGCATGAGTTGAACCCAAGGAGAGCAGGATAAGCGCCGAACCCGAGGGAGGGGGGCCGCCCCCCCGCAGGATCGAACTGCTGAGAAACAGTCGAGCGGACACCCCGTCCGAGGGAATCTCGGAGCGGAAAAACTACCGATGTCCGGCCCCGAACGGGCCGGCGGTCCTCCAGAGAGCTGACCGAAAGGGCAGAACAGAAACTGCAAGCCTGAGGATCGTGATCCAAGTCCAGGCAAAACGCACGTGGAATGCGCAGTCTCTCCTGGAGGAACTAACCGTACGCCTCTTGGGGCCGGAAGAGGACCGCGCCCATCGCCAGAAAGAAGAAGAAAAGATCGAAGTTTCAGAAAAGACACTTCTAATGATTTCGAAGACCGAAATTTTCAGGAACCAGTCGAAAACGCAGAGCTCTAAGGAGGGAACCTGAGCTTCCAAGCGGTAAGGAAGATCTGGCGTCATGGGGCAGAGCCGAGAGTTTTACCACCTGGGTGGGTGGGAGGAGCCAGCTTGAAGACCTTCCGGCAAGATTTAAAGCGGCAAGGGACCTGCCAATAAGTGTGGATGAACAACATATCCATGTCCCTAGAAAGTGGCCTTTTTCGACCAACTGAAGAACCCACCTGTCAGTGGTTATGGACTGCCATCCTGGCAGGTAATTCGCAACACGACCCCCGACCTTGATATCCCGTTGATCCTGAGGGGCAGGGGCCGGGAAGGAGTCAGGCTGTGGTGGCGGAGGGGCCCGCGGGCTGAGCCAGTTTAGCTGGACGCTGACCTCGGCCCGCGGGCTGTCTTCCCTGGGCTCTCGGGGGCAAGCCCTCTGCTGTGGACCAGCGCGGGACTGTTGTCTCTGTGTCCGTCACGAAAACGGCTTTGGTTCCACGTAGGAACTAAGCCCCCGGTCGGTAACATCGCCTGGACCGACCTCACCTACCCCCGGCCTCTTGAGCTTGGTGAGAACCTTCAGAGGGTGCATCAAAGAGAACTTCTCCTTCCGAAGAGGCGCCCATGATGTTTTTCTGGACATCCGGGGTAAATCCGGAGACACGGAGCCATGAGTGTCTCCGAAGGCATACACCTGAAGCTGCCGCTCTGGCCGAGGAGTCCGCGGAATTATACGCGGCTCGCAGCACCTGGGTTCCCACGTCCGAACCCGTATGGAGGAGCTGCAACATCTCCTCCTTCTGCTCACCTTCTGGCAATGTCTCCGCCAGATCCAGTCCCTGTTCCCACAAGGCATTTTGGAACTGTACCATGTGGGTCAAGTAGTTCAGGGACCTGATGGCGCAAGTAGTGGAAGCATACGTGCACCTGCCCATAGCGTCCAGCTGTTTGGACTCCGGGTCCGGTGGCAGGGTGCTCGAATGTTGCGGTCTCTGGGACCGGTCATGAGAGGCTGTTATGACCAGAGAGTCGGCCACAGGATGTTGAGCCAAGTACTGGTCCTCCCTACGGCCTTGTACAGGCAGTCAGCTGTCTTCGGCATCGCCAGGAGTGAGTGTGGACGCTTCCACGCTGCCTTGGTGACGTCCAAAGTGTCCACCAAGGGTGGTACCACCACAGGCTTAGGATCCTTCTACCGAAGATACCTAGCAAGGCGTAGTCTCTCGGGGTCTAATTCTTCCGCATCCCATCCCATGTTCTCTTGGATATGTCTCATGATCTCAGAGAACGATGGGTCATCCTGAGGAGATCTAGGAGCTCACGGGGTCCGGAGAGGGATGTGAAGAGGAGGGGGATCTGGATCCTGTTGAGAACTCCGATCCCGCAACCTCGCCGGGCGAACGATTGTGTCTCCTGGGTCTCTTAGGACTGGGTGACCCTGAAGAAGATCTAGACAGAGGTCTCCTTTATCAGGTCTCCCCTTGAGGGTCCGTAGAGCCTCCTGGGGAGAGGACTCGCCTGCAGCCCCGGACGGAGAAGGGGCGAGGAGTTGGAGGGCGTCGAGGTGGAGGAGGAGGAGGAAGAGGAGGCGTGTGGAACCATATCCCTTTTAATGGTATCTCACCAGTGAGAAAAGAGCTCCTTAACCTCGGAAAGGGAAAGGCCCGACGACGGACCGGGCGCCGGTGGCCGGTCGTCGGGTTCCGGCGTCGGCTCCTCAGGGGCCTCAGGTTGTGGAGAGGGTTCCCTGGGAGGTGTGACAGGACCGGGTTCGCCTGCCTGGTCCTCGGCCGCGCCAACCCTCCTCTGTGATAGTCTCCTGACCGACGCCGGGAGGAGGCGCCGGGTCCTCTTTCTAAACATACGGGACGGACGCCGCCCTCCTGCCGACGCATCGAGAGGAAGGCGGTCGACCGCAACGGGCGCCTGGGCGGCCGATGCCCTGGGATTCAGGATGAGGCCGCCAGGTCCGACGGTTTAAGAGAGGTGAGCTCCTTGGTCTTTCGCTGGGGAGAAGGAGGCAAGGAGACAGACCTGACGTCGGGTTCGGAATGGCGGGAACCCGACTTGTGACGATGATGACGGTCCCCAGACCTGACCAGGGCTTTGGAGGAAGATGATGAAGAGGGCCTGGAGGTCTTGGCCTGTGAAGAGGAAGAGGAGCCCGAAGGTTTCTTCACTGCAGCGGGGGGAGGCTGAGAACGGGCCCGGGAGGGCGAACGGTCGGAACGGGAGCCGGAACTACGGGAGTCAGAGGCCCTAGATGGGGACTTGGAAGGAACCCTCTCCCTGTGCTTCTCAGAGTGTTTCCGGGCCTTTTCTGCTGAATCCCCTTGGAGGTGTCCATGGCCTTAATCTTCCCTCGAGCAGGAATGCCTGCAGAGCCTTCTGCGACGGATCCGGGTCCGGCTGTTGAACCCCTGGCAGAAATTGCAGGACTGGGTGTCGTGGTCTGGGCCCAGGCACCGGACGCAGGCCGAATGCGGATCCTTAAACGGGGTTTGCTTCTCACAGGCGCATACGCCTGACATCGGAGGTGGGACCGACGTCGGGGGTGGTCCCCACTGAAGATAGCTAGCTAGAAGAATTCCGTGGGGTCCTGACGCCTGCCGGCTTCAGTCCTAATGGTGTTACCTGCTGCAAGAGCTGTATCTCAAAGTAAGATCTGGCAAAGGTGTTGGCAGGCCCGCTGACAGACCTGTTTAACGCCTCCTTGGAGATGGGGAATGTACCCAGGGACTGGAGAATGGTTCATGTGGTGCCCCTCCACAAGAGTGAACCCAAGGATAAACCATTCAATTACAGACTGGTGAGCTTTACTTTTACAGTGGGGAAGTTGATGGAGACCATTCTGAGGGAAAGGTTAACTTTTCTCGAGAGGAATGGTCTACAGGACAAGAGACAGCATGGATTTGTCTCGGGAAGATTGTGCCAAACTAGCCTAATCGACTTTGACTGCGCCACTAGGGCGGTTGACAAAGGCCATGCTGTGGATGTCCTGTATTTGGACTTCAGCAAGGCTTTTGACTTGGTGCCACACAGGAGGTTATTGAGCAAGCTGAGGGACATGGGAGCAGCGGAGAAACTGGTAGGTGGGGTGGTGGGTTGAGAGCTGGCTGCAGGGCAGACGACAGCCGGTAGTTGTAAGAAGGGAGACAACCAAGCCAAGGCCAGTAACTAATGGGGTACTAAAGGGTTCAGTGTGTTGGGCCCTATTTTGTTCAATGTCAAAGATTTCTTGGATAGGGACGTCCCTAGAAGCAGTCACTGATGCAGCAGTATGGTGGGTGGAATGAGCCCTTAGCCCTACAGGAGGCTCCCTACCTACCTACCAACCTATAGCAGAAATCGATGCATGATATAATCCATCTGTCAACTGTCCACTTGGCTGCAGGTCTGCCAAGTGCGGCTTCAGCGTAGGTGACAAACCACTGGCGAACCTCTCCTTGAACTCCAGTCATGCACTCTTTATAAGAGCGCGCTCGTCTCAGGTCCGAAGCATGGAGCCTGTACTCGGCCTCTGAGGTGTGACTGGAGTATCACACCAGCAGTCATCAGCTGGTTCAGGTGAAAACCTTTGGAAGGAACTTCAGGTTGGGGCACAGAACAACCTTGTCCCCATGGAAGACCAGATAGGGAGACTCAACAGAAAACACCTGGAGATCCCCAATCCTTCTGGCTGACATGATAGCCACCTGGAAGGTGGTCTTCCATCACAGGTGTGACATCGCACTCCTGTGCATTGGTTCGAATAACTTGCCCATGAGCTTTGCCAGTACCAGCAGTAGATCCCACGGTGGTGGTTCACGCACCAGAGGGGAAATATGGTTGAGGCCTTTGAAGAAACGCCAGAGTACCTTCTCCTGTGCCACTGTCTGCTGACTGGCGTATGCCCAGTAAGCAGAGATGGCTGCCAGGTGCACCTTGAGGTCATAGACTCAAGACCCCTGTGAGAGAGAGAGACCAAAGGAAGTCGAATGCTAGCCACCGGACAGGACAAAGGGTCCAGGCCCGTCCCCAACACCAAATGTAGAATCTCTTCCACTTGAAGGCATAGCACTTCCTGGTTGATTCCTTCCTAGATGCCTCAACTACGGTGAGGACATCTTCGGAGAGACCCAAAGCCTGGAACTCTAGCCACTCAGGAACGAGGCTATCAGGTGCAGGGACTGAAGGTCCAGGTGGAGGACCTTCCCCGACTGACAGCAGGTCCGGGCATGTTGGAAGACGCCTTGGGAGCCTGATGCTGAGACTGAGGAGATCGAGGTACCAAAACTGGCGGGGCCAGTCTGGAGCCACCAGGATCACCTATGTCCCTCCTGACCTTGAGGAGTACCTTGTGGTTCAAGGGAAGTGGAGGGAAGGCATAAAAGAGGCCTGGGGTCCACAGCCTGGAGAAGACATCCCCCTGCAGCAAGCCCTAAGGGGGCAGGCACAAAACAGCCTCAGCTTTTGTGTTCTCCCTGGAGGTGAACAGGTCCACCTGTGGGGTGCCCCACTGAGAGAACAGGCTGTGTACTACCTCTGGATGGAGAGACCACTTGTGGGATGCTTCACCGACATGGCTGAGGGCATCCACCAGCTGATTTGAGGCTCCTGCCACATGAATGACTAGGAGATCTGCCTCCAGTCGCAGACAGCTTCTTCACAGAGGCTGAGTGCATGTTGCCCTGTTTGTTGAGACAGTACATGGTCGTGGTGCTGCCCATCTGGACTTGAATCACTTGACCTCAAGGAACAGAGCAATAGTCAGCACCAGCCAAACTACTCAGAGCTCCAGCATGTTGATGTGGCATTAGGACTCCTCAGTGGTCCAGAGCCCATGGTCCTCCATGTGGGCACCTCAGCCTGTGAGAGTCATCGGTCGTCAAGATGACTGTCATCTTGGGACGGACAAATGGGATCCCCTCTTACATATGCTCTAGGACAGTCCGCCACTGGAGAGCATCCCACATCTTCTGGGTCACAGTGACCAGCTGGTTGAAATGACCTAGTCATTGAGTCCACTGGCTGCCAGTTCCCACTGAAGGGAGAGCATATGCCACCGGGCCCATCAGACCACGGAGGTGCAGGCCGCCATGTAACCCAGAAATCTCAGGAAGTTCTGGGCAAGGCACAAGTGCCCAACCAGAAAGGATTGGGCAAAGGAGGAGAGAATCTCCACCCTGTCTGCCGGGAGCCTGGCTCTGGCTCGGCAAGAGTCAAGCTCTGTCCTGATGAAGCAGATCACCTGGAAGGCATGAGTTCCGACTTGGCTTCATTGGCTAGGAGGCCAAGGTTGATGCAGGTCTGGAGGGACAGATCCCTGGACCTCTCCACCTCCAGTCTGGAGTGACCCGCTATAAGCCAATCATCCAGATAGGGGTATACTCTGACCCCTTGATGCCGAAGATGGACCTCCACCGCTGCAATGTATTTGGTGAAAACCCTGGGGGCCGATGATAGGCTGAATGGCATGGCTTGAAACTCATATAGGGTTCCCTCTGCACTGAAGCAGAGGAACCTTCAGTGTGACGGACGGATCAGGACGTGGAAAAACCCATCCTGCAGATTCAAGGAGTAGAACCACATGTTCTGCTCAAAATGTGGTACGATCTGAAACAGAGTTATCATCTTGAAGGTGCAAGACCTGAGAAATTGGTTCAGGTCGTGCAGATCTAGAATGGAGCGCCAGCCCCCCCCCATCCGTTTCAAGACCTGGAAGTACCTGGAAACAATCCCTGGGTTGACAGGGGGATCCGTGACTGAATACTACCTCCTTATAGAGGAGTTGGGCAATATCATCTTGGAGAGCTGACTGAGCGTGCACAGATACCTTCTACTCCCGCAGAGCATGGGCTTGGCTTGGTGGGTACTACTCGAATTCCAGAGGCAGCCTCTGGCCGACCACTTCCAAAATCCACCTGTTCGTTGTTACAGCGGATCAGGTGGAAAGGAAGTGGCAGAACCGGCCCCCCACGGGAGGACCCAGAGTGGGTGTGACAGGTCACCCCCATCCCATCACTGTGCAGGTTTGGGGGAGGAGGATCTGGCGATGGACCGCAGGACCTTTCCCTCCAGGCTTACAGGCCGCTGAAGCCCCTGACTTGGGCTGAGGCTACAAAATTCAGCTTGCTGCTGCTGCCCCGATTGGTACTAAGCTGCTTGGTCATATAAGCAGAAGGCCAAAAGGGCTTATGGTTCTGCTTTTTGAACCCTGAGATTCCTTTGGGTGGAGGCAATGGAGTCCAAGGTGGCACTGGACTTCGATGCACTGAAGGTGACCATCAACTCCTGGACCAAACAAATCTGTGCCCAGGCAGGGAACATCTGCCAGTTTATGCTGGGTGTCCGCCGTGAAGGTTGAGACCCTCAGCCAGGCCCTGCGGCGCATGGCAACTGTGGCCACCACTGAATGGGCACAGGAATCCCTAATGTCCAGCGCCATCTGGAGTTGCTGCTTTGCCACAGCCGACCCTTATCCCGGACCTATTTGACCATAGTTTGAGGGTCCATGGGGAGATGAGGAAGCACTTCATCTAGTGAGCCTAGGAGGGCATGAAAAAAGTGTGCCATGATGACAGCCAAGCTCACGTGACGGAGACCAAGTAAAGAGGCAGCACAGACTTTTCTGGCAGAGTGGTCCAGTTTTTTTAGACTCTTTGTCTGAAGGTCTATCAGTGTCTCCTGAATCGCCCAAGCGCCTAATCACAGATTCGGTCACCATCCCTTCAGCCAAGGGGTGCTCTGTGAACCCAGAAAGGGAGCCAATGGGAACTGCATACTTGTGGGCCATCAGGTCTGATGGTGTGGGCAGGAGGCAGGGTGCTGCCAAAGCTCCAGGGCCGAGCCAACCATGGCTTCGGCCACTGGGAAGGCCTCTGTCGGAAAATCCCCTTTTGTCAGAATGTTTGTCAGGGGATATTGAGCCTATTTCTGAACAGGTCTCAAAGGCATCCTCGTGGATTAGGAGATGAGACCGAGAATGCCCATGAAGGACAGGGAACCTTCCTCTATCAACAGACCCCCTCCAAGCGAAACCTCGTTGAGCGGACGAGAGTGCAAAGAAGAGTCCTCAGACTCCAGACAGACTGGCTGACCACCTGAGTCACTTCCAACCCGTATAAGAAGGTCGGGATTGAGGGTGACCTATACTCTATGCAAGAAGCTCTTAGTAGGTCGAGATTCCTTGACAGGAGCCCCAGAGGGAGGCCTTTTAGGTGGCGTCTCCACCACAATTAACGGAAAGGCTGGTTTTGGCCGAGCTGGGAGGGCCTTCACCAGCTCCGCTGGCAGAGGGACGGTGTCGGCTGGCTCCAGAGGAGTTGTCATCGGCCTAGAGGGCGACAGCCATGTGATGCCCATTGTGGAAGCCGGAGTCTACTTCGGACTGGCCAACACTAACTGTTGCCACGAGATCCTCATAGTGTCGACGCAACTTGTGCCGAAGTCTCTCCTCTTCCGGAAGAGGATGAATAGCGGCGGCACGGCTTCTTGGAATGCCCAGAATGGCGTGAGTTCTCCTCTACCAACAAACCTAGACCTTGACCGACAGGGGTAATCAAAAGGAGCCGGGGAGACCTGCAGCTCCTCCAGGTCAGGGCCAGGGACCATGAGGAGGTTCCCAGCAGGCTGGGTTTCCTTCTCGGTAGGTCCAGTCAGGACTGGAGTCCTGAACAAGGAATTGTCGGCCCATTCAGTGACAATGGGGTTGATAATTTCGACCGGGTCATTGTCCGACATCTTAGCTGGATGGCCTGATGGGGGCACTGTGACGTCATGGGCTGAGGCCGCAATTTCAACTGAAGTCAAAACTGGAGAGTCCTGAGAATGAGACATTGCTCGATCCCAAAAACAATGTAGACAAAACTTCTCCTCCTCTCTCTACTCCTTGGATTCCTTTTTACAGGAACTGGAGCTGTGCGAAGCAGACGGGCTGGGAGGCAGTGACACAACTCCTTGAAGGAGCCTGTAAAGGTAGAGCCCAGTTTGAGCAGTAAGACGATTGATGCTGAATAGGACTAATCGGCGGTCTGAGTCACCTCCTCCTTGAAAGCCTTCATTTGCTCAAGTTGTTCAGCGGACCCCACAGCCGTGGAGATCGTCCAACGGGCCTCTTTAGATTTGACCGCTGGGTTCTGTTTCTCCATTCGGCCAAGCTGTAATCGTGCAAAGCGACTGTTCAACACATTTGGCTGAAAAGAGCAAACAAAAGTCGCACGCCTGGGTATCGTGATCGTGGCCCAGGCAACAGACAGATGTGGCACGCGGGTCAGTGCGAGACATCTTCTGCCCACGGGGCACTGGCAGAACCCAAGCAAGGACTTGTCCTCCATTGCAGTCTCGATTGAAAAATAATGAGGTAAAATTCTAATGAGTTTTAAGTTTTGGTAAGTAATCCAAAGATTTAAGCACCAGGGACTACTCAACGTGGGAGTGATAAGGAAGGAATCTGAATCTTCCAGTGGAAAGGAAGGTCTGATGTCAAGGGTTAGAGCTGAGGGATATATCACTCGCGTAGGTGGGAGGAGTCAGCTTTTAGACAAGATATTTAGAGGGAAAGAACATGCTAAGAAGCGTGGATAAGAATGACATATCCATATCCCTAGAACAGTCTATTACTACAGGGGCTGGTGACTGGGACCACTCTGCACTAGAGCACAGTGGTCGGCAAAGGGGACATCAGACCACAGGGAGGGCAGGTGTGCTCCCCCACTGGTCGATGCAGTTGTTGGGTGCAGCACCTCTGGCAGCTGCTAGGCTGCCTGGGTAAGCCAGGGTTTTGTTTGGCAGTATTTGTGCTGTGCAGTAGGACCGCTAATCCCATTTAAGAGTGCAACATGCTGAATATGGGCAGAGTGGGATATTTCTGCCTCGCCTCCCTTTGCACACCTGCATACACATTGTTTTGCACGGAAAGTACAGTTACGTAAGAACTTACCGTAACAGTAGATTTTGAGAACAGCTCTTGCAGCAGGTTACACTATTAGGACTGAAGCCGGCCGGCGTCAGGACCCCACGGAAAATGTTCTAGCTAGCAGTCTTCAGCGGGGACCGCCTCCGACGTCGGTCCCACCCCTGACGTCAGGCGTAGTACATAAAGAGGCGGTCCTGCCAGAATCCCCAGTTCTCCCACCAGAGACTTCCGGATACTGGATGACTTCAGAAAAGGAGATCGAGGATCCGCCATCAGATGGCCGAGACTAGGAACTGACATTTGCAATCCTAAAGATAGCATAGGCTGGAACCTACTTCCTCCAAGGGGGAATGGTGGGCGGGAAGGTACCTGCTGCAAGAGCTGTTCTTGAAGATCTACTGTTACGGTAAGTTCTTACGTACTGTACTATCTTCTCGAGGTACAGCTCTGCAGCAGGTTACACCATTAGGACTGATTCCCAAGCAATGGTGCCTTGAAAGGTCATCGGAGAAGGCAATACAGAGATTCAGACCCGCCCTGAGTCTAGGACAGGAGGCCCTGAAGGACAGCAAGGCCGAACCCGCTCTTCGCCTTGAGGCGATATCCAGGCTATAATGCCTGATAAAAGTGTGCACCGAACTCCAGGTGGCTGCAGCACATATGGCCGACGTAGAAACGTTCTTCAGTGCCGCAAAGGAGGCAGCCAATCTTCTTGTCGAATGGCCCTTGACCATTCCTGGTAAGGGTTTCTGACACTTGTCATAGCAAAAGGAAATACACTGGATGAGCCAGCGTGAAAGGGTCTGTTTTGAAACTGGGGCCCCTTTCATCCTCTCAGCGAATGAAACGAACAGCTGCTCTGCTTTCCGGTGCTGTTTGGTTCTGGTCAAATAGTATCTGAGACACCTGTGAACATCCAGGATATGAAGCAGTGCTTCTCCTCGATTGGCGTACTTATGGAAGTACACTGGTAAATCAATGTCCTGGTTAAGAGTAAGGGCTGAGACCACCTTAGGCAGGAACTTAGGATTCGTCCTCAGGGACACCCTGTCCTGATGAAAAATTAAATAAGGCTCCTTGCACATGAGAGCATGTAATTCGGAGATTCTTCTCGCCGAAGTAACGGCAACCAAAACCGTTTTCCACGACAGAAAACGTAGCTCGCAATCTGTGGCAGGTTCAAAGGGTGGCAGCGTAAGCTGCTCCAAGACGAAGGGTAAATCCCAAGGAGGGACGGGGTCCTTGATGGGCGGCCTAAGGTGGAGGACCCCTCTTAAAAAGGCACGGGTAGTGTCCAGCTGGGCCACCATGCGTTGGTCTATGGGGGCATGATAAGCTGAGATGGCACAAAGGTGCACTTTAATCGAAGAGTAAGCTAACCCGGATTGAAAGAGGAAAAGCAGGTACTCCAGAACCAGCTTCTCGGGGCAGTCTAAGGGCGGAAACCGCACGCCTGAGACCACAGGCAAAACCTGCGCCATTTCATGGCGATGTTTGCGTGTGTCGCCGGTTTTCATGCAGAAAGCACATCCACCACCTCTTGAGACCCCGTGTCACAACATGGCTATGTCTCTAGGAGCCAAGCATGCAGGTTCAGTGAATGTAAGTCCGAGTGACTAGTGAACCTCCTCCTGAGACAACAGGTGGGAGCTGATTGGTAAAGCAAGCGGAGGTTCCCGGGACAACTGATTCAGCAGCGGGAACCAAATTTGCCTGGGCCAAAAGGGCGCTATCAAAATAAGCATCGCGTGTTCCCTGTGAAGTTTGAGAAGGACTCTCTGGATCAATGGGAAAGGAGGGAAGGCGTAGAGGAATCTGTCTGCCCAGGAGAGGGACAACGTGTCTCGCCAGAAAACAGCAGGCCCTGGATCTAACGAGCAAAAATTAGGCAGTTTTGCTTTGGATGGGAAGGCGAATAGATCCAATTCTGGAGTACCCCATCTGTGGAACAGATCCTCTGTCACTTCCTGTAAAAGTTCCCACTCATGGACTCTGGCCCGGAACAACTCAAGCCGCTCATGCATCGTGTTGTCCACCCGGAACGTGAACTGCGATGAGGTTTGCGCCGTGTTGTATTACCCATTCTCACACCCTCATGGCCTCCCTGCAAAGGTGGTAGGAGTGTGTGCCTCCTTGTTTGTTGAGGTAATACATCACCGCAGTATTGTCTGTTTGTAACAGGAGAGTACTGGGTGGAATCTCCGACTGGAAGGCATGCAGGGCATAAAGGACCGCCCTCATCTCCAATATGTTGATATGGAGATGAGATTCCTGGGTAGTCCATGTTCCCTGAGACCTCACCCCGTTCAAGTGCGCTCCCCACCCAAGCCCTGAGGCATCTGTGGAGAGTGTTAACACCGGGTCGGCGCTGTGAAGGGAACCCCCACTGAGAGGGTTCCCGGATCTACCCACCATTGCCAGTCCCGAACCACGGTCTTCGTGATTCTGACTGGCTGCTTCAGATGGTCTTGCCTTTGATCCCACTGCACCTTTAACATCCACTGGGTTACCCGCATGTGGAGTCTTGCCATCGGGACCGTTGGAATGGCCGCAGCCATGTATCCGAGCAGGCGAAGGACCAACCTGGCCAGGACGTTGTTTCTTCGCTGACATGTCCCTTATGAGGATCATATGCCCGCTTTGTGTTCGGAAGAAAGGTTTTCCTTTGACTGTGTCCAGAACTGCGCCTATGAACTGCAGTTTCTGGGACGGTACCAGGAGAGACTTCTCGTAGTTGATTAAGATGCCCAGAGACTGAAAGACAGCCTGGGTGTGCTGAATGGCCAGCAGTAATGCCTCCTTGGAGGAGGCCATGAGAAGCCAGTCGTCCAGGTACGGGAACACGTAGTGACCCTGTCTCCTCAGAGACACTGCCACGACTGCCATGCACTTGGTGAACACCCTTGGTGCTGATGACAGCCCGAAAGGAAGTGCTCGGAACTGGTAGTGGCAACTGAGAAACTCGAGGCGCAGGAACCTCCTGTGTGCCTAAGCGATGGGGGATGCAGGTAGGCGCCCCTGCATGTCTAGGGACACCAAGAAAGCGCCTTCTTCAGCATGGGGATTAGACCCGGAGGGTCACCATGCGGAAGCGCTAGACCGATATGTTGAGGTCTCTGAGGTCCAAAATTGGACGGAGGTCCCTGTCTCTTTGGAACCAGGAAGAAGTGTGAAAATAGCCTGCTTCTATCTGGTTCCCTGGAACATGCTCCACAGCTTCTTTCTGCAGAAGCGCGAGCACTTCCTGCTTTATGAGCAGGGTGTGCTGACCCGAGTAACGGGAGAGCAGAGGAGGCCTCGTGGGGGACTTGTCTAGGAATTCTATAAAGAGGCCTTTTTCGACCAGCTGTAGCACCCACCTGTCGGTGGTGATCGAGCGCCACCCTGGCAGGTGGTCTCCGATGTGACCCCCGACCTTTGTTTCCCATTGATTCTGAGGAGGGGCGGGAAGGAGTCATGCTGTGGCAGCAGAGGGTCCTGCAGGCTGGGCCGACTTGGTAGCACGCTGGCCCCTACCTGAGGACGCTCTGACCTGGGCTTTCCGGGAAAAGGAGCCCTCTGATGCTGGCCGAATGGGGTTGTTGCTCTGGAGTCCGCTGCAAAACGACTCTGGATCTTACGAAGGAACTGAGTCTAGATCTGTACATGGCCTGGACAGATCTAACGGCCTTCCCGCTTCCTGTAATTTGGTGATGACCTTTCCGATGCTTCACCAAACAAAACTTCGCCATGAAAGGGGTGTCCAAAATGTTTTTCTGGACGCCCGCAAACCCGAGACATGGAGCTATGAGTGTCTCCGAGACATATGCCTGAGGCTCCCCGCCTGGTCAAGAGTCCGCGGAGTCGTGACACGGCTCGGAGCACCTGGGTCCCCATGTCTGAACTCGCGCGGAGGAGCTGCAAGAAGTTCCTCCTTTGGGCCACCGTCTGGCAATTTCTCTACCAGATCCTGTCCCTGTTCCCACAGCGCTCTGAAACTTGAACCATGTGGGCAGGGGTAATTCAGGATCTGATGGCGCAAGTCGCGCCACGTAAGTGCGCCACCCAGCACGCCCAGTTGCTTGGACTCTGGATCCGTGGCTGCGTGCTCAGATGTTGCAGTTTCTGAGACCGGCCATGAGAGGCTGTGATGACCAGGAGTCGGCCAGAGGATGGTTACCCAGGTACTGGTCCTCCTTGGGCCTTGTGCCAGGTGGTCAGCCTGCTTCGCATAGCCGAGTCGAATGGACGCTTCCACGCTGCCTTGGCGACGCCCATGAAGGTGTCCGCCAAGGGTGGTACTACCACAGGCTTGGGATCCTTTGCCGAAGATAACGGGCAAGGCGTAGTCTTTCGGGGTCTAGTTCTTCCGCACCCCATCCAATGTTCTCTTGGATGTGTCTCATTATCTCAGAGAACGAGGGGTCGCTCGGAGGAGACCTAGGGAGGTCGCAGTGGGTCCGGAGAAGGGATGCTGATCGGTGAAGGAGACCTGAGCATTCAGAGATGTCAGATCTGAGTCCTCCGTCGACGGCGAATACCGACGTCTTCTGGGTCTCTTGGGGCTGGGTGATCCTGAAGATCTAGATGGAGGCCTTCTTCTTCAGAATCTGCCCCAGGAGGTGCTACTTGCTCCTGGGGGGAAGGTGCTCGGCCTGCTGCCCCTTTTGGCGAAGGAGGGGCGAGGTGTCGGTGGTGTTGTGGTGCGCATGACCACATCCTTTTGATGGTGTCCCACCAGAAAGTGAAGAGCTCCTTCACTTCTGCCGTTGAGTCCTGACGACGGGCCGGGCGCCGGTGGTCTGTCATTGGGGCCAGGCGTCGGCTCTCTGGGGGTCTCCGGTTCTAGGGAGGGTTCCTGTGGGAGCTCGACGGGTCCAGAGTTGCCCGCCTGGTCTTCGGGCTGAGTGGACTCCTCTTCCGACAACGCCTCCTGACCAACGTCGGTAGGCGGTGGTGTGGCTCTTCTGTTTGCGGTAGCAGACGCCGGTCCCCCCGCCGGCATCCTGGGGGGAGAATGCCTGACTGGCGACTGGTGACAAACTGCCGCCGGCTCATGGGAGTGCTTATGGACCATGGCAGACGTCTGGTCCGACGTCCGCTTAAGGGAGGTCAGTCTTGGTCTTATGCTGGGTGGCGGGCGGGTAAGGAGACTGACTGGACGCCGGAGGCAGAGTGCTGGGATGAGGACTTGTGATGCTCCCCTGACCTGGACGAAGCCTTAGCAGAAGGAGAGGGCCTGGAGGTCTTGGCAGGCTGCAGAGTCGAAGAGCCGCTGGCTGATTTGACCACAACTGAGGGAGGCTGAGAGTGGGCCCTCGACGGAGAGTGGTCCGACCTGGAGCTGGAGCTGCGGGAGTCTGAGGCCCTGGAGGGGGATCTAGGTCTCACCTTCTCCCGATGCTTCTCGTGGTGCCTGTGGGACTTTCCCGAAGGCTCCCCCCTGGAGGAAGGTTCCATGGCCTTGAGCTTTTCTTCTAGGAGGAAAGCCTGGAGAGCCTTCTGTCGGCTGATTCTGGTTCGCATAAAGCCCTGGCAGAAGGAGCAAGCCTGGTGTCGTGGATCCGGCCCAGGCACCGAACACAGGCCGAATGAGGGTCTTTAAACGGAATCTGCTTCCCACAGGCACACTTAGAAGGATGGCCCTCCACTGAAGTTGGGGAAGACATCAGATGAAGAAAGGTAGTCTTGAAGAAGAATTTCTTCCAAAGTTTCCGATTTTTGAAAGGATTTCCTGGTCGTTATGCGGTAGTACTAACCAAGAAGTCGAGACATGCAAGTCGACGTCGGAAAGAACTGGGGATTCTGGCGGACCGCCTCCTTATGTACTTCACGCCTGACATCGGGGCGGGACCGATGTTGGAGGCGGTCCACGCTGAGACAAGTAGCTAGAAAAATTCTCCATGGGGTCCTGACGCCGGCCGGCTTCAGTCCTAATGGTGTAACCTGCTGCAAGAGCTGTACCTCGAAGAAGATCTAAACCCGTTTACCCACGTAACCACCTCTTCTGAATACTGCACTCTGGAGCAATACCTGGTTTGCGCAGGCAAGCACTTGTTTACGCCCATGCAAATCTTTTAATATTGGGCCCTCGATGACTCAGCTGTATCTAGCAGAAGTGCCACAGTATGGCTGTATGGATAGTAATCTGTATCCACAGTGTTAAAAATATTAACAGCCACAACATTTTATCTACAACTTAAATCAAAGTAACAGACCTGTAATTGTTCATAAAATAAATAAGACTGAATCTGTTTTGAAGAGATGTTGCTGGTGTCAGATGGCTGCCACTTGGTAACTTTTTGTAAAAACCCATATAATTTTCAAATCCAGAATAGAGATTAGTAGCCCTGACCTATGTTCCCCCTAAGGTGCGCTGTGTCGCACAGCAGTCTGAAAGCACCCTCAACTGCTTCCCAGAAGCGCACAAAAACAGAAGAAAGGAATCTCATCCCGTTCACGAAGTAGTGAAACAGTCATCACTCACATATAAAACCAAGCCAGCAGGACGTGAAAGTTAATAGGAAATACATACACATGCTTCAAGTTTAGACTGTTATGGTGCACATTCAAGCTTTGGATTGAGTCCAAAATTGTATATTTATGCATTGCATTAAGTATTTTAGTGTTTGGCTATGTTTTCTACTGTTTATTGGCAATAAAATGTATCACTTGTATGGCCACCCAAGTTCTGCACATGAATCCATTTTTTTGCACAAAGTGCCGCACACACATATATCAGTCGCCCACTCACAGAGTCTAAAAATTAGAGGAACATTGGCCCTGACCGAAGGTAAAAAGTAGAAGGTCTACACAAAGTTCAGTCACCAAAGATCCTTTAATGGCTGAAAAGTACAAACCTACATCAGATAGGAACAACAAGAGCTTAAAGGCAAAAAAATAAAAATAAATTCCACTAACCAACGAAAGTATTTTTACTGCAAAAGAGATACAATATACACATGACAGTTAACCTTTTAATAGACACCAGTTACACTCATGGACAGGACAATGTAAGGACCAAATGAGCAAAACAGTTCTCGTTTGGCCATTAGATACTTTGTACTGGTAGAGGTTTTATTGTGGGAAATGACACCTTAGGAAATGTTCAGTTGCCCAGCAAATAACTTGGTTTACACATTTTATTCACTCCTATGTTCTCAGTCTGGCTTCTCTGAAGCCTTTTTATGGGGAAACGTCTTCACAGCATTTTAAGGAATGAATGCTACATAACATTATCTGTATATTTTAATCCTGTTTGCAGTCGATTTTCCAGTTTGCTGCAAAAACATTACAGTTAGTATGGGCAGCATTCAAATCTGATAGCATTTATTAAAACACGGAAATGTTAAGACATTCCATGCTTTATTCCAAGACACTTAGCGCAGAAATGGCCCTTCTTCAGCCCTGTTTACACAGTGGCACTTGCGCCGCAGCAACCCGAGTGATCGGGCTGCTGTGGTGAAAATGCCGCCGTGTGGACACTTACCGGATCGCGGTAACCCAGTCCTTACTCCGTTCTCGCAGTCCCAGAAAGTCTTGGAATGTATTCCGGAGCAAGCAGTTTAAGCAGCCGTGTGGACAGGCTGCACCACTCGCTCCTATGTGTCAGATCCTGCGGGCATCTTTTGGCTTTCATTAGCTGACCATCCCTTGAACTCCCAGCCCCCCTCCAGCGCGTCTTGCATCAGTGCTGAGAGGAACTGTGTAGATGCAGAAACTAAGCATCTTCTTGGGTCGAGCCAGTTCTTCAATGCTCCATGGAAGGAGTGAAGTCAGCCGTGTAAACACAGCTTTAGTCTCCATCCATCTCTGCTGATTTTTCCTGCTTTGAAGTCCATTCGTTTGTGACACCAGAACTGGTGCCACAGCGACAGTCTGTGATGTAATAAGCAGAGGATTATGTCTTTAGGGCTGGTTCCAGCAACATAAACAAAAAGAAGTCTTAGGCATGGTGGGACAAATCTATCTGTGAGCTGGTGGTCAGTTTGGCTACTAGCTTTCAAAATCGGGTAGCCAAATTAATATTTTTAATGGCCATCACTTTTAAAGGCTCAAAAATCATTTCATGGACAGGTAGCCAGTTGGCTGATTAACTTTAAAAATCTGGTAGCCAAACCAGTTTTATTAATAGCCACTGGCTACCTGATTTGTCCCCACCCTGGTCTTAGGGAAAAGATCTTGCTTTACTGACATCTTCACTAATGAAATAGAAGGAAGGTCTTGAAATTCAAATGGGGCGGGAGACGGGGACTGAGTTCTGTTGATGCCAAAAGTGAATTTTGTGAATAAACTGTGAATGTCCCTATAAATTTATATGGAAATAATTTTAGCTACAGCACAGGAGTCATGGGATGCTCCTTATAGAGTTGGGTGATTTTCCACCTAGGTGCTCAACTCGAAAGGCTTGTTATATATCCTTGTGAAGTAGCTGCTGTGGACTAAAGCTCTTATTCCTAATGTGAAGGCATTGCAGACGATCCATCAATACCCTATAATATTTCAGTGCATACAGCTTGCTGTGAAAGAAATTTCTAATTTAGGGAATGTCCACATTTTAACAACAGACTTTTTGAATGGATCTTTTCTGCTTTACGCCCAAGGTATTTATCCACCAACATATGGGAACACGGGGGGTGGGGTTGGCAGGAGAGGGAGATTTTTGCCTCAAAGCCAAAAGCTAATCTTCTGCTCTGTGCAGCAAATGGATCTCTCAGACAGTAATATGCTCAGCAGCACCAATGGTCACAATCGTAACTTCTCTGAATTTTTCCATTTATACAATATCACCAGCACTGCCAATACTACAATTGTGATAAGTGGGATTAAAAAGGTGAAGAACATTGAATATGGAGATCTAGCCCCAGGAATACCGTGACATGGCAATGCAACCAGGACAGGTTCAACAGTAAAAATCTTCACAAGAACCAAGAGTGTCTATCGCAACTTTTCAATTAATTTACTTATTTTAAACAGAAGATCGAACATAGCTTCTCAATAAAATCTTTTTCCAGTGTTCTTTATAGAAGTCCTTCCATTTCTTTCATAAATGACTCATATACGTCATCCTTGGTCTGCACTGCCACCACCGAGGCATTTGCCTTGGGTGCTGGTTTGCTAACTGTAGGAACTGGTTCTTCTTCCATTTTCCTGGGTACGGTAACACCTTTGTTTTCACGGCGGACACGCAATGCTGTTGGTACAAAACGGGTGACATCAGCCTTGGGATTGGTGATTTGTGCTTTGGCGGTAATGGTGGTTGTGGCCTTTTTCTCAATGGTGGCAGAGCTCTCATCCGGCTTTGGACGCTGAATCAGGCTGGGTGGGGCACTGAGGACACCAGGGTTCTGCGGGTTCTGTATGGGTGCTGGAGGGAACAACACAGGTGGAGGTGCTGATGGAGGAGGCACAATGGGTGGCCGAATCATTCCAGGACGAGGAGGTGGTATACCTAAACAAACAAATAAAAATTAATACAAAATAATCCTACCTGTGGATAAGAAGACCTTTGCCTTAAGCCCCAAGATTTGTTGTACGACTACCAGTAAGAGTTACTGTATACAGTTCCCCACTCCTTTCTTTTTCTGTTTGGTCTCTATAACATTAGCACATGTTAACCTTGTCCTGTTTATTCTTTGATGCATCCCAAGGTTTATTAAAAGTGCAGTTTTCTTTGTATGTATCTTTTGATGCTGCCTGCAAAGCATGGGTAACTTTTGGAGTTACCAGATAGGGACCTGATTTTATAAAATACAAGTAGATCACTTGGGGAGACATTTTCAGAACAAAAATCATCATGATGTACCATTATTTGTTTGCACATAAATATATAACACTACTCCTTTAAGCATGTTATTGTTATTAATTGCATTTTTAAAAACACACATCAATCATTCTTACTTGGAAGTTACAAAATGAGGAGCTATTCAAAAATAAAAATGCACTGCACACTCTGATGTAGAGGTACAAAATAAACAGGTTACTCATCTGTAACAGTAGTTAAATGGTGTTCATCCACACTTCATGCAGTGTTCCTTTCTCCTTTAAGGTTTGCTGGAACGTCTTCAAGCTGACTCCTCCTATCCACCCAGGTGTTAACTCCCTCGGCACCACCCCGTGACGTCAGATCTCACCCGTTGCCACTTGCCAGGGGAGGTCGGGTGGGTCAGTGTGGATGAACACCATATACCACTCCTGGGTTGTCACCAGGGGTGCTCTGTGCATGACACAGCTTTCTAGCAATCTTTTTCCTAGGGGCCGCCTAATACTGACATCATTATTCTGCACCCCTATAAGAGTGGGCGGCCACAGGCAACCTCAATTCCCCCACTGGATTCAGCTCATTAAGTGAGGACCACGGGAGAGCAGAGGTACCTTAAGTGTCCTCATATATTTGGATTAGAAATAATTCTCTTAGAGAAGGAGGGGACTGAGGGAGGGATCAGACCTGCTGCAAGAGATACCCATCAAGATCTACCGCTACGGTAAGTATGCAACTGTACTATTTTCCACGGCGATAATTCTCTTGCAGCAGGTAATACATTTGGGATAACTCCCAAGCAGTAAACCCAGAAAGGGCAGAACAGTTATGATAGAAGGCCTTGTAGTACAGCACAGCCAAAGGCAGTCTTACAGTGAGAAGCAATGTCTAACTTGTAGTGCTTCATGAAGGTATGTATTGTGGACCACATGGCTGCATTGCAGATACCGTGATAAGATGCCCCTTGAAGCAGGCTGCTGTAGTGGCCACGCCAGGTAGAATGGGCTTGAACAGGTCCTGGTAATGATTTGTTATACTTTAAAGAGTAGGTTATGCAATGTGCCAACCAGTTGGAGAGGGTCTGCTTAGAGATCTGAAAGCCTTCCCTGGTTGGGGCAAAAGTAATAAAAAGTTGAGAAATCTTCCTGAAAGATTTGGCATGATTTATACAATATCTCAAAATGCGATGAACATCTAAAGTGAGACCAGTTTAGGTAGAAAGGAGCAGAAAAATTATCAGTTCTTTGGGTGGTAGATAAATGAGGAGAGAAAGGGGAATTCACTTACAAGAGGAGACCCTGCAGAACTGCAAGGCCGAAGCCTGCTATGCATCTTGAGGCAATGTCCAGACTGTAGTGTTTAATGAAGGTGTGGACTGTGTGCCACGTAGCTCCCACACAGATGTCCGACGCACACATTTCTCAGTGTGGGCGAAGGAGGCTGCTACACCTCTTGTGGAATGACCTTGCACAGACTCAATAGGGTTTGTTGCATTTCCGTAACAGAAAGAAATACAGTGTACTAGCCACTTGATAGTGTCTGTTTGGTCACAGGAGCCCCTGGATTCTGGGGGCAAAGGAGACAAACAATTGGTCAGAATGCCTAATGTCTTTAGTTCTGGACAAATAAAATCTAAGGGTGAGATGCACATCCAGAATGTAGAGAAGAGCCTCTCCTCTATTCGTATGATTAGGATAATAAACCGGAAGCTGAATGCCCTGACTGAAGGCCATCTCAGACACCACCGTGGGTAGAAACTTAGGATTGGTTGTGAAGGCCACCCGGTCCTTGTGAAACACCAAATAAAGCTACTTGCACATCAGGGCCTGAAGCGTGGAAATTGCTTCCAGCAGAAGTAACAGCAACTAAAAATGTTTCCCAAGAGAGAAAATGAAGCTCGCGCAATCCGTGGCCGGTTCAAAAGAGTGTAAGGTCAGCTTCCCCAAAACAAACAGCAGGTCCCAAGAGAGGACAGGGTCCCTTATAGGAGACTTATATGTAGAATACCTCTAAGAAAAATATGGGTTACTCCAACTGTGTCACCGCTCTGCCTTGGACAGGGATGTGATAGGCAGAAATGGCAGCCAAATCCACTTTGATGGAGTAGCCCAAGCCTGAGTCTGAAAGGGACAGCAGGTACTCAAGGAAAGTATTCACTAGACAAGCCAAAGGGTCAAGGTGACAAACCATAGCCCACAGAAAAACGCCCACTTCATGGCATAGGTTGCTCTGGTGAAAGGTTTTCTGGCTGCTACCAGAACGCTGGTAACCTTGACAGAAACCTGGAAGGAGAGGCTGACTAAGTCTTCAGGAGCCATACATGTAGGTGGAGGTTCAGGTGGACCAAGGTCCCGTTGTCCTGGGAAAGCAAGAACATGCTCAACGGTAACGTGACTGGCGTGTTCCACCGTTAGCTGTTGTAACAGTGGGAACTAGATCTGTCGAGGCCATAATGGCACCACCAAGATCATTGTTCCTTCACTTGCACTTTGAGGAGGACCCTAACGGAGCAAAAACGGGGAAAGGCATAGAGGAATCTCCCCTTCCAGGAGAGGGACACTGCATCTCACCAGAAAACACCAGGCTCGGGATCTAGCGAGCAAAAACTGGGCAGTTTTGCATTGGTAGGGGAGGCGAAGAGGTCCAGCTTGCATGTTCCCCATTTGACAAACAGATCATCGACTATGGACTGGAGAAGGGACCACTCGTGCACTCTCGACTCGGTTCAGCTGAGAGCGTCGGCCAGGGTATTCTGGACCCCAGGGACGTGGACCGCTGAGATCACTAAGTGATGGGACGTGGCTACTCCAACACTCTCACTGCTTCACTGCAGAGGGGTAAGAGTGTGCCTCCCTGTTTGTTGAGATAGAACACTACCGACATAGATTCACAGATGGATACAAGTTCAAAAGGCATTAGCCCATTGAGAACTCACCACCAGCATTTCAGCGGTGGAAAGTATATTTCCTTTTGTTCACATAGAGGTCTAGTCTTTTTTTGAATTGTTCCACATTTTCACCTGTTACAAGGTCTGCAGGGAGTGTGTTCCATATGGGAGCACCCTCTGAGTAAAAAATTGGGTACGCTTAGTAGTTTTACATAGAAAGGTTTTAAACTTGAAATCATGGGATCCTGTATTGTTATTTATTAGATGTCTTTCCAGACCAATTATGCTTAACATATATTCAATTTGAAGGGCCCTGAAGTTGTAAATAAGGCCACCCCTTAGGACTCTATATTCCAGTGAAAATAACTGAAGTGATTTGAGTTTAGTCCCATAATCTTTGTTAGACATATTTTGGATCCTTTTAGTTACCTTACGCTGTACCCTTTCTGTCATACTTTGGCTTCCTATTGATGTCGGAGCACAATAATCCAGCGGTGGACACACAAGGCTAGTATATAATGGCATAATAACCTTGAGATTTCTGCTTTTGATATGTTTCAGAATGTTTCCTAAGGTGAAGTGGCATTTTTTTTTTTTTAACTGTTCTGTTGGTATGTATTGAATTTTAAATTGCCAGATATTGTAAAACCCAGATCCTTTTCCTCAGTTGTAACCATGAACATTGTATTATTCATTAAATAGGTAGACCTAGTATTATTTTCCCCATGTATGACCTTACACTTGGCTACATTAAACTTCATTTTGTTATGTACTGCCCAAGTTCACAATTTATTTAAGTTGTCTTGTAGGATTTCCACAGACTGGGTGTTTACTACACAGCCCAATTTACAATCGTCTGCGTATTTATTAATCCAGACCTCTTCAGTTGCTTGCATACTAGAGATTAGTATATTGAAAAGAAGTGGTCCAAGGACTGATCCTTGGGGTACTCTGCTAGTGACTGGAATCCAGTCAGACTCATGTCCTCCAATGCTCACTTTCTGTCTATTATGTAACCAGGATGAAATCCATTTAATTAGTTTGATGTCCAGGTTTATGTTGACCAATTGGTTAATCAGAGTTTTATGTGATACGGTGTCAAATGCCTTTTCAAAATCCAGGAATACGATGTCCACTGGCAATCCTTTGTCAAGAGCATCGCTGACCGGTTCAAAGAAATTAATAAGATTAGTTAGGCATGACCTGCCAGGCGTAAATCCGTGTTGGGAGATGTCTGTGCAACCTATATTCCTAATATGATTAGTAATTTTTTTGCATTAGCCTTTCAATAATTTTACTAATAAGGGAGGTTAGGCTGATAGGCCTGTAGTTGTTGTCAATTGTCTGTTACCGCCTCTTATGAATGGCAGTAATATTGGCTTCTCTCCAGGTTTGCAACACATTACCTTCCTTCACTGAGAGATGTTAAATAAAAGAGGAGGGGGCCCAGAGCTCTTTTGAAAGTTTCTTTTAAGAATTTTGGATGAATACAATCAGTCTGGATGTATTATCTTTGATTAAGCTAATAGCATCCAGTGTATCCTGTTCGGAGAAAAGTATAGGAGAGTCATCAATAAGTTGCATCTCAATAGTTATTTTTTCTTTAAAACTGAAAACATTCCCAAAATACTGATTAAGTTCTTCAGCAATTTCTTTTTCATCAGTAATGATTTTATCATTTGAGATTAATGGACCTATTCCTCTCTGGTTTCCTTTGAGGGAGCCTATATAGTTGTAAAACTTTTTATTATCTTTAACATCATTTGCAAGATTTATTTCTAACTTTCCTTTTTGCCATACTTTTAAGTTTTTTAGTCCTTTTGGCAAGTCTCTAAATTTGCTCCAGTCAGTATCCTTTTGAGTTTTGCTGTATTTGCTATATGCTCTATATTTTTTTCATAGTGCACTTTATTTCCTTAGACCACCACAATGGTATTCTTTGTTTATTGTTATTATTATATTTGACTCTGTCAGGGGCCTATGTATTTATACAGTGATCTATCTTGATTTTATTTTTTTCCCCAAGCCTGCTCAAGATCAAGGTTGTTGTCTGTTTGCACAAGTAGGTGTCCCGATCGGAGAACAGAGCTCAAGGCTTCCAGGGCGTAGAGAACAGCCCTCATCTCCAAAATATTGATGTGGAGAGATTCCTCATTCACTGACCAGGTGCCCTGGGTCCTGTGACTGCCTAAATGTGCTCTCCATCCTGTGCCTGAGGTGTCAGATGTTAGGATTTGGTCTAGCGCTTCTTTTTGGAATGGCATCCCTTCCTGCAAGGAAGGGGCTGTCATCCACCACTGGAGTTCTTGGTGTACTGGCCTCGTGACTGAGATCAGAAGGTCAAAGTCATCCCATCTTTGGTCCAATTGGATGCGAAGGATCCACTGAATCGTCCACATATGGAGTCTCGCAAAGGGGACTGTAATGATGGATGCTGCCATGTGGCCTAGCAGTTGTAACAGAGTTCTGGCTGGTACCACAGAGGCTGAAAAGATGTGCTGAGCTAGGACTTGAAGTCAGATGGCTCTGTCTTGTGGCAGGAAGGCTCTTCCTCGGAATACAGCAGAGTTGAGACACGTGAAATTCAGGTTCTGGGACAGAGTTAAGAAGGATTTCAGGACGTTGATTGTGATGCCTAGTTCCTTAAAGAAAGAACAGATATCCCGAATGGATCTTTGTAGTTGTTCCTTGGTGGTGCTGTCAGAAGCCAGTCGTCCAAGTAAGGAAATACATAATGACCCATCCTTTGAAGTGCCGCTGCTACGACTGCGAGGCACTTTGTGAAGACCCTCGGCACTGATGAGAGGCCGAAGGGTAGAACCCTGAATTGAAAATGTCCACCCTGGAAGGTGAACCTGAGGAATCTCCTGTGGGGCTTTGCCACAAGGATGTGGAGATATGTGTCCTGCATGTCCAGTGATGCTTGCCAGTCCCTGTGATGTAACACGGGGAGCAGGCCCTGGAGAGTGACCATCCTGAACCTCTTGTACTCCACAAAATGGTTGAGTTCACTGAGATCCAGGATAGGTCTCAAGCCGCCCATCTTCTTCGGAACCAAGAAGAAATGTGAGTAGAATCCTGTTCCTCTCTGAGTTGGGGGGACAGGTTCTATGGCCTTCTTGGATAGCAGGGCTTGAATCTCTGTGCGGATTAGACATGCATGTTCTATGGAATAATTGGGGGGCCTGTCCAGTGGAAGTCAGACAAACTCTATTGAGTGTCCATTCTTATGAGTTGGTGGACCCACTGGTCAGAGGTCACCATCTGCAAGGTTGTGGTAAAAGCGTAGTGACCTCCCACCACCTCCTCTGACGGAGTGCTAGGAAAAGGTAGGTCCAATGGAGAGTCAGGCAGTGGTTGGAGGTGAAAAGTGCCTGCTGGTTTGGCCAGGCAAGAGGCAGGTCCTGTAGAGCCTCTATGGGCATCTCTCGGCCATAACCTCCCGTTAAGGCTGATGGTGCTGGAAACGAGATTGCTGTGGTTGTTGTCCCCTCGACCAAGAAAAATTAAAATTACGCACCTAACATAATTCCTGATCTTTCTGTGTACCTTCACCATTCATCACATTTGGGTACTGGCTGAGGTCACGACCCCTCGGAAGCTCTTTTTTTTTTTGGATGGTGGAGTCAGACGACCGACGGTGCTGCACTGTGTGGTGCCATGGATTGGCCATTAGGTGTCATCGACCCCGCCCTCCCGCCAGTTTTGAGTCGCTGTACAGTAAGAAAGAGTTGGGGGGGGGGGGAGAGAGACAAGGAAGTTCAAGGGACAAACAAAGGAAAATATATGTAAACTAAAAGGAGAAATAAACAACGGAGAGGACAGATAGGAGATTGAGAAAAACTAAGGGCACTGGGAAGGGGCCACGCCCACAATCTCTGGAATCAGAACAGGAAAGGAAAGGAAGGAGGGAAAACAAGAAGGGAGGGAGGAGGACATCTCTAAATTCACTGACTGTTGCCAAACTGGATTAAGAGCTGTGAAGGAGTAGCCGAAGGCTGAATTGCCAGAATTCAAGGCACAGAATCACTGGCAACCAACTCCAGCAGGAGCAGAAGAGGCTATTCTGGGTGGAGCCAAGGCACTGAGGAGTGAAACACCCTCTCCTGATCCTCTCCCCTGCCAGAAAGTAAAATCCGCTGTGTGCCCAGGTCACCCTGCTCCTGACCAGCGGAAATTAAAGGGGGCAGAGACTGAGGCCCCAGGGGATGGAGGGTGGGATTTGTGATGAATGGTGGAGATACACAGAAAGATCAGGAAATACAGTAGGTACATAATTTTCATATCTGATCTGTGTCAATCTTCACCATTCATCACATCTGGGTGAGTATCGAGCCTCTCCGCCAGGCTAGACCCTAAAGGACTAAGTCCCTTAGCTCCCAGTGGGGACAAACACAGAGGAGAACCTTTACAGGCCTTGTGAGGCCTGAGACTGGGGGGAGTGAGACTGGGACTCCACTGGAGGGGCAGGAGGTTGCTCTGACAGACGCCGCCTCAACCTGTGGGAGAAAAGGTGGGTTCTCCAGTACGTACAGGAAATCATCCTACGCCGGGCCAAGGGTGACAACCGGGAAAGATGTAGCCATGCCATCTGCCTAGTGCAGATCGCTGACCCTATGACCCAGGAAGCTACCTCGCTGATGGCCGTGAAGATGCCCTCGCTTGGTGCCTTCTTAGCTCCAGGCCACGTGCTGAGAGTGCAATGGCTTGTCTAGTTACCTCTGAATCAGGCAAAGAGGCTAGGAGTTGACCTAGCCTGGACCACAGAAACCTATCATAGGTAGCATAGTGGGCCTGATGAGCGGAAATTGAAAGTAGCAACCGCGCGGTAGAAGGTCCTCCTCCCCAGAAGTCAAAATCCATGGAATCTTGATCTGGGGGCCAGTCACGGTGGAGGGTGCGAAGCCCATCGGGAGTGTCCAGCTGTGTCAGTCCTGACAGCGGATGAGGCATACAGCCTGGAGACTTCAGGGGGGGGCACAATACCTCTGGCTCAGATCCCTAGGGGCTGCGACTCTGGAAAAGGGCCTTTACCAGAACCGCAATGAGGCCTCCTGGAAAGGAGCAGGCCAGACGGGCATCACAAGGGCAGCTGCACTGAAATTGCCTAGGAAGGCCAGCACCAATTGCTCCGGATTGTTCTGAGTGGGTGGCGTGACACACAGGTCTTCCATCATCCTCACGAGGAAACGCAGATACTCAGCGAGATCAGCAGCAGGGGAGATATGGAGGAGGATGAGGAAGCAGAAGACCATGGAGATCCAGAGGTTAACTGCTCAGGGGGAGGGTGGAACACCCGCTCGTCCATAGCCCTGATGTAAGTAGGGAAGTGAGCAGCCGCACCCCTGAATTGTTCCCAGGAGAGAGGTCCCGTAGGGCCATGAATGCCTGGGAAAGCAGGAGATGGTGACAGAGGAATGGGACCCAAGTCCACAACAGAAGTGGACTGTCCTCTGTCCGGGCAAGAGAGTGCATCAAGAGCCTCAAGGGAAGGAGGAATTCTGGAAAGCCCAAGAGCTGTTCAACCATACTGGAACTGCCTAGGCCGTGCCCTGAAGAATCCCCCCTGTGAGGTGACCAGGACCGTGAAAATTCAGAAGGATGGCCCTTCCCTCCAAAGACCAGGGCCCTCTTGAGGAGACTGAGGAGGAAGGGCGGGGGTCCGAGCTGCGAGTCCTCCCCGAATCTGGGTGGGTCCAAGAAAAGGGTTGCCGAATCGAGCCCTGACCCCTCGACCCCTCAGAATCTGAAAGAGCCCTCCTCCTCGCAAACACCAGCCTAGGCAGCTGACAACACTGGTCAGTCCCTAAGGGGACCACCAAGGGAGTAGCACCCTCCCCTCCTGAGGGTGCTCTGGTTGGCCCTAAAGTTGGGCGATCCAAGCACACCACCTGAAGGGGCAACCCAACTGAGGGGGGCAGAAAACCCTCCAAGCCCAGGCTGCAAGGCAATACCGCCCTGAACCACTACCTGCTGGTAAGCACCCCTGACCCCAGACTCGGAGGCTACCACCTGTTCCTCAGAGGGAGGTTGGCTCCGGCCAGCCAAAGTAACCACCAGGGTGTTCACATGGGCTGCCAATTCCAAAGAGTCAGGCAGCCGGTCCGAACCAGACTCAGATTCCACCTCCGAAGAGTGCCAGACCGTACGCGGATGCCTGCTCCTGTCTGGCCAGAGAGAAGCACCAGTCTGGGTGCCCGCACCACAGCCGGCACCGAACTTCCCCATGGCTCTGCGAACGGTGCCCGAAGAGATGGCGCTGAAAGCGGCAGCAGAACTGTAGTGGATGTCTGCCACAGTGCCGCGAATGGCACTGGAGTCAGGGACAGCGCCGACAGCAGCACCAACAGCTCCTGCGGTGCTGAGAGTGACACCTCCCATGGTGCCATGTCCTCGCTCAGCGCTGCAAGTGGAGCTGGCGATAGACATGGTGCTGTCCCCAGCCTCAGTGCTGCGAACATCGCCGAGATGAGAAATGGTCGATGACGGCGCCGTAGAACTTCCCACAGAGATGCCAGCGTTATCGACGCCACTAATGGCTTTGACAGCAAAGACGGTGCCGAAGTAGGGACCAGTGCTGACCATTAGTGTCCATGGCACTGTGAACAGTGCCGAGGCCCAAAACGGCACCAACAGATGGCATCGAGGATGGTGCCAACCCAGGCTTTCCAGCCCTAGGAAATGACACTGGGGAGCCTTCGCCCCTGAAAGGGTGATTGCCAGAGTGGTGCCTCCTGCCTGCTCCTCAGGGAGAATGGACTGGGTCTCCTGCACCGCGAAAGGGGCTTCTGCCATGGCGAGGCTACAAGAAACGGAAGCCCCCTCCTCCGCGGTCCGTATAGAACCAGGAGGGGATCTGGAGGAAAGGCTGAGAGACTGCGGCTTGGCCTGACGAGTGCGCACCTGTTCCCCAAAAGTCGACGGCGCTTATCCAACTTTCCATGCGCGCTGTTCTAGGGCACGACTATCCAAAGAGAACAAGCGTCGCACTAATCCATGTCGTGAAGTGGCCAAGGCACACAAGACAACGATCATGCTGGTCGGTAACTGAGTACTTGCGGCCGCACGGGCACCGACGCATAGGAGGCCGCCCCGCTTTCAGTGACTTTTTGCCCTCCGACCTAAACAAGATCGATGGAAAAACAATGCAAAAAACAGACTCTACGTCACTGAAAATAACAGAGGAACAGTCTTACCAAACAGCAGCATCTAGGAGGGTGAAACGGAACTGGCAGGTATAACTCGGCGTCGAAGGCTATGAAGACTAGGCCCATAGTTGCTTAGAGCTCCTCATGAGGTGCGAACTCTATGGCGGAGACAAAGAACTGGTAGGAGGGGTGGGTGACAACAACCAACCCATGAGCGCCACTAGCGCGGCTGCACCGAGGGTGACACAGTCTGTGCGTCGACTCTTCCCATCCCCCCAAAAAAAGAGCTTCCGCGGGGTCGTGACCTCTGGCTATACCAAAATGTGATGAATGGTGAAGACTTAAGATCGAGACTTACAAAATGGTCTCCACGACTGCATAGTCCTAACTGCCTTCCCAGAATCCTGAAGCTTGTTAATAATCTTTTCCTTGTTCTCGCCGAAGAGGACTGGATCCTTGGAAGAGTGCGTCGAGTAGGTTCGACTGAACGTCCTGCGCAAACCCTGAGCCCCAAAGCCAAGAATGACGGTGTAGGTAAACCGCAGTCGCAGCTGCTCTCGCCGCTGTGTCTGCTTAATCATAAGTGGAGTGGAGAACATAGGTGCCTACATCTGATACAGTCTGCAGAAGTTGTAGGAGTTCAGCCTTCTACGGGCAGTCTGGCATTTCATGCACAATATCCAGCCCCTGTTCCCAAAGGGCGTTCTGGAACTAAAACATGTGTGTCATGAAGTTCAGGCTCTTTATACTGCAAGTTGCTGAAGAGTACTCCTTATAACCATGGAATCCAAATGTTTGCACCTCCTATCCAGAGGTTGGGTGCCAAGGTATTTAGGCCTCTGGGAATGGTCATGTGCTGCTAAAATCATCAGCTGTGGGATGCTCAGCCAGGAAGGGTTGCTCCTTTGGGGCCGTATAAAGGCGATCGGCCTTTTTAGGGATTGCGGTGGAAGAACGAGGGCACTTCCAAGTTGCCTGGGTGACATCAGTGAAGGTGTCCACCAGAGGCGTGATGACAACTGGCTTCAGGTCTTTCTGCCGGAGCTATTTAGCCAGACGCATTCTCTATGGGTCTAGATCCTCAGTATCCCAACCCATGTTGGCCTGGATGTCTCTCATTACCTCATCAGGAAATGATTTGGGCATATCTTCTGGGTCCAGAGGAAATAAATCCCCTATGGACAAATCTGGGTAAGAAGAATATGAGGAGGAAGAGGATGAAGACCTACGTTGCCTCTTCCTATGCCCATGCCTGTCAGGAGAGCTTGAAAGACTCTGGCTCTGTGACCTTGACAGAGATCAATGGCTTCTCTTACGTGTGGCCTTTCCTTTGGGCCTGTTGTGTGAAGTAGGCTCTTTGCCATGACCCTCATCGGGGGGGGGGGTTGAGGGACCTTGGCTGTGACCAGAGTTTGGGGGGCGGGGTGAGTTTTGTGGGTGCCGTACCATCCAAAGTTTGTGTCACATCTGGCTGTGGCCTTGGGGGGAGAATGTCTGGACAGACTGTCTCCCACCAATGGCTGAACAGGTCTTTAACCTGTGACAGCCTCTGAACCTGAAGCCTGATCCGGTGTTGGTCCAGTTCCTATGCCATCACCAATGTTGATACCGGCGTCAGGTTGGTCTGGTGTAGGAGGACCTACAGTACGCGACGATAGGGTGTTGTTAGCCGTACCATCGTCGAGTGTTGGTTTGTCTTTGGGGACCGATGACTGCTCTTCTTCTGAGTGTTGTCAGTCCGGTGCGTCAACCGAAGGTGGTGGAGACACCAGAGGCGGTAGGGTTCCTGCCAGTGGAGCCAGCATGAAGGAAACCTTAGGAGTGTCGTCGGTGCTGGTCCGACGAAGTCTTAAGTGTGGACGCTTATCTGAGACCATTTGTCTGACGGGCGGTTTAGGAGACTTCGACGGTTTCTTGGAGTGCATGGGTGGGAGGGAGGAGGAAGATCTCCCAGAGAATGACCCGAGGTCTTCTGCCTATCCCAGGGGTCAGCACTATACACAGAGACCGACCAGGAAGACACAGACTGGTGTCCCTTACCGGAGTCTGAAGATTGGCCTGTGTATGGAACCGGAGGCCTGATCTTAATAGGTTGGAAAGAGGGGTCCAACGACCCGGATCCTCTGTCTTTGTGACCAGTAACCCAGGCTGTGGCCAGGGCCTTGACGACTGTGAGTTTGGTGTCATGGCCGGCAGAGTCGAGCTGCCACTGGAGGCAGAGTGCGATCCGAGGATCTTGATCGTGAATGGGAGATCCCCTTCTCTCCTTATGTTTTCCCAAAGATTCCTTACGTTTGGATGATTTTTTTGTGGTGTACAGACTCTCTCTCTCCAAAGAAGAATCCCATTGAATGGTGGTCAGTTGCTGTTCAGAGAGGTAGACCTGCAAGGTTTTCTGACGATGGATCCATGTCCAGCTGTTAAATGTCTTGCAGTGCGAGCAATTCTGGGCATCGTGATCAGGGCCCAGGCACAGCAGGCAGGCTGAATGGCCGCTCTTTGATGGGATTTGCTTACCACAAGCGGAAAGATGACATAAAAAGTAGAGTCGAAGAAAGTGGGATTGTAAACAAAGAAAACAAGAACTCCTTAAATGTTGTATGAAAATAGGTCGGACTGGCACGAGGCAAGCCGTGGAGCCGATGAACTCAAGTTGACAATGGGAAAGAACCAGGGCATGGGGACCACCCACCCTTTATACCATGCGCGGACGGGGTGGGCCGATAAGGATCCTCATAGTCAGCTGTCTGGAATTTTGCCGTGGGTTCTGTCGCCGCAGCAGTTTGATTGTGTTACCCGCTGCAAGAGCTGACTCTCAAAGTAAGATGTACAGTTATGTAAGAACTTACTGTAACAGTAGAACTTCCAGAGGAGCTCTTACAGCAGGTAACACCATACGGACTATGCCGCCAGGCACTAGGACCCCACAAAAAACTTCTAGCTAGGAGTCCGAGGCAGAGTACTGCCCCCTTACATTGGCCCTGCCCCGACATCCCCTATGGTATAAAGAGGGAGGTCCCCTGGTATCACCTCAGTTCTGCCTCTGGAGACCTGGTTGATGTATAGGATGGTGAATCGAGGAATATCTCCCATTGCTCAGAGAGAAGTACAGTTAAATAACCACGAGGGCACGTGGATGGGAAAACCACCTGCTGCATGAGCTACTCCTCAAAGATCTACTGTTTACGTAAGTTCTTGCGTAACTGTACTATCTTATTTCGAGAGGGAGCTCTTGCAGCAGGTAACACCATAAGAACTGAGTCCCAACAGTAGAGAAATAGACCCAAGTCAGAAGGGTGGTGGACTGACAGAGACACAGAGTACATGGCAGTCCTTTAGGACAGAAGTCCCTGGAGGACTGCAAGGCTGAAACCTGCTCTCCTTCTAGAAGCAATATCCAGACTGTAGTGCCCAATGAAAGTGTGGACCAAACTCCAAGTTGCAGCTGCACAGAGATCTGCTGCAGACACGTTCCTGAGGGGTGCAAAGGAGGTTGCGACCTTTATTGTGGAATGACCCTTGACTGGTCCCGGCAAGAGTTTGTCGTACTTTCGGTAACAAAAGGTAATGCAGTTTACCAACCATTTGGCCAATGTCTGCTTGGTCACTAGAGTCCCTAACGTACTTTGGGCAAAGGAGACAAACAACTAGTCTGCCTTTCTTAACGAACAGGTCTGTTCTGTATAGTAACGGAGGTTTCTATGTACATCCAGAATGTGTAACAAGGCCTCCCCTCTGTTCGAGTACTCTGGGTAGTAAACTGGTAGCTGGATGTCCAGATTTAAGGTGAATTCGGACACTACCTTGGAAGGAACTCAGGATTTGTGCACAGGGCAACCCTCTCCCTCTGAAAAACAAGATATGGCTCTCTACACATCAGAGCCTGCAGCTCAGAAATCCTCCGGCGGAAGTAATAGCAAATAAAAGTTATGTAAGAAATACCGTAACAGCAGATCTTTGAGAGAGGTTCCTGCATTAGGTCTTCACATATAGGACTGTGCCCCCTGTCATCAGGAGTGCACGGCAAACTTCTAGCTAGCAATACATAGTGGGGGACTGCCCTCGGCATCAGATAGCCAGGACAGCAGCATGACTTGTACATAGGGCAGTCCCTCGCCTGCCTGACAGGGCAGAATAGGACCTTGTCCCATTTGTTATGGAGAAAGTGTGTAAATGCAAGAACCTTTCCTTTTTCTGTCTCTTCTCTGGTTACGTAACCAAATATTTCTGTGAGACCTCGGACTTCATCAACCCGAACAGTCTCGGAATCCTCTGCCTCTCTCTCTGTTTTCTCTTGTTGTCTTTTTTTCTTTCTCGCCTATCTATGTTAGCTAATACAAAATTATGTGCAAATCAATGTATGGAATGAAACGGATAATGGAATCACTTTTGTTTAGAAAATATTAGTATTACTGTTGAAACGTGTATATATTTATCATTTGAGATAACTGCAGAAAACTAGAGGTTACTTGAGTGCAAATGTTTAGGCCTTTTTTTCCCCCCAAAAGCTGCAAAAAGGGGTCCTCAGGAAGCTCTCTCTGTGTTCTAGCAGATCCTGCCTGATAGTTACGAGAACAGAACATTTGGCAAAGACAGGACGCTCACTGAGGATGGAGGTTGAAAAGACTTTTAAAACAGCTAAGCTGAGCTGCAAGGGGAGATTTTTACAAGACATTTTATTTTGCCTCTGTACGTATTTATTCTGAACAGGTTTATTTCATGTTACTGCAACTACAAATAAACAATTTTGTGGAATTCTACAAATGCTCCTGGGTTTTCCCTATGCTTCCTGACCTGTACCTCGATGACACCGCCCTCCAGTTCTCCCACCACAAGATCTCTGTAAGGGTGATGGGAGAAAGGAGCGTAACTCCTAGAGCCCGTAGCTGCTGGTAGTTGCCCTGAAAAGGGATAGGAAAAAACAGGAGCTGGGAAAGGTGATGTACTACATGAACCTCTCTCGAAGATCTACTGTTACGATAAGTTCTTAAGTGAAGAACAGTTACGTAAGAACTTACTGTAACAGTAGATCTCGAAACAACTCTTGTAACAGGTTACACCATTAGGACTGAAGCATTAGGCGCCAGGACCCACGGAAATTTTCTAGCTAGCAGTCTTCAGCGGGGACTGCCTCCGATGTCGGTCCCGCCCCGACATCGGCGTAGTACATAAGGAGGCGGTCCCTCCATAATCCCTCAGTTCTCCCGCCCGCAGACTCCCGGCCGCTAGATGTCATCAGAAAAGGAGACAGAGGATCCGCCACCAGAGGGCAAAACCTAGCTTAATAGAAATGTTCCATCCAATAAGATGGGTGCTTGACTACAACCTACCTCCAAAGGGGATGGTGGTAGGAAGGTACCTGCTGCAAGAGCTGTTCTCGAAGATCTACTGTTACAGTAAGTTCTTACGTAACTGTATTATCTTACTCGAGATACAGCTCTTGCAGCAAGTCCTAATAGGACTGATTTCCAAGCAGTAGTGGCAATCATTCACCATCGGGAGGAGGAAAGGTATAGGCCTCGAGGAAACTCGAGCATAGGACAGAAGTCCCTAAAGGACGGCTAGACCGAACCCCGCTCTTCGCCTCAATGCAATGTCCAGACTGTAATGCCTGATAAAGGTATGCACAGAGCTCCAAGTAGCTGCAGCACAAATAGCTGAGGTGGAGATGTTCTTTACTGCCGCAAAAGAAGTAGCCACCCCTCTTGTGGAATGACCCTTGACCGCCCGGTGAATGGTTTTTAGCTTGTCATAACAGAAAATGATGCATTGGATGAGCCACCTAGAGAGTGACTGCTTGAGACAGGAGCTCCTTTCATCCTATGAGCAAAGGAAATGATTGGGTCCAACTTTCGGAGCTGTTTGGTTCTGGTCAGGTAGTATCTGAGGCATCTGTGCACGTCTAGGGTGTGCAGAAGGGCTTCTCCTTGATTAGAGTACCTTGGAAAATACACTGGTAGATCGATATCCTGATTAAGGGTGAGAGCTGAGACCACCTTAGGCAGAAACTTAGGGTTTGTCCTGAGGGATACACTGTCCTGGTGGAAAACCAAATAGGGCTCTTTGCACATAAGAGCATGCAATTCCAAAACCCTTCTAGCAGAAGTAACAGCAACTAAAAATAACATTTTCCAAGAGAGAAAACACGGCTTGCAATCCGCGGCTGGTTCAAAGGGTGGCAGCATGAGCTGCTCCAGGACAAAAAATGAAAGCCTCAAGGTGGGATTGGATCTTTGATGAGAGGCCTAAGGTGGAGGATGCCCTTAAGAAGGCACGAGTAGTGTCCAGCAGAGGCCACCGTCCGATGGCCTATGGGAGCATGGTAAGCAGAAATTGCACAAAGGTTTTGCTTATCGAGGATTAAGCCAGTCCAGAGTGGAAGAGGGAAAACAGGTAGTCCAGAACCAGCTTTCTGGACAGTCTAACGGCAGTAAGCTGACGCTTGAGCCCACAAACAGAATCTATGCCATTTCATGGCTACGTTATATGGGTTACCAGTTTTCAGTGGCAAGCGTCGTCTGCCACTTCTTACGAACCCGTATCGCATCATGGCTATGTCTCTAGGAGCCAAGCGTGCAGGTTCAATGAGCGTAAGTCTGGATGGACCAATGAACCTGCCTCCTGAGACAATAGATGGGAGCTGATTGGCAAAGGAACTGGAGGTTCCTGGGATAGCTGGTGCAAAAGAGGGAACCAAATCTGTCTGGGCCAGAAGGGTGCAATCAGAATGAGTGTCGCTTGCTCCCTGCGAAGTTTTAAGAGAAAACTCTGGATCAACGGGAAAGGAGGGAAGGCATAGAGGAATCTGCCCACTGAGGATAGGGACAACGAGTCTAGCCAGAAAACACCAGGTCCTGGATCTAGTGAGCAAAAATTGGGCAGTTTTGCTTTGGATGGTGACACGAAAAAGTCTAACTCTGGAATGCCCCATCTGTGAAACAGATCCTCTGCCACCTCCTGTAGAAGTTCCCACTCATGGTCTCTGGCCTGAGAGCGGCTCAGACCGTCTGCGATGGTGCTGTCCACTCCCGGGACGTGTACTACAATTAGGTTTGCGCCGTGTTGCAATACCCACTCCCACACTCTCATGGCCTCCCTGCAAAGCTGGTAGGAGTGAGTGCCTCCTTGTTTGTTGAGGTAATACATCACCGTGGTATTGTCTGTTTGTAACAGGAGTGTATCCGATGGAATCTCCGACTGGAAGGCTTGCAGAGCGTAAAGGACTGCCCTCATTTCCAAAATGCTGATGTGGAGATGAGACTCCTGGGCTGTCCACAGGTCCTGAGACCAAACACCATCCAGGTGTGCTCCCCAACCGAGCCTTGAGGCGTCTGTGGAGAGGGTCACAGTCAGAGACGGCGCAGTGAAGGGAACCCCCGCAGAGAGGTTCCCAGGATTTAGCCACAACTGCCAATCCCAAATGACGACTTTCGTGATCTGGACTGGATGCTGCAGGTGGTCTTGCCTTTGGTCCCACTGCACCTGTGCATCCACTGGGTTACCCGCTTGTGGAGACGTTCCAGCGGGACTGTCGCAATGGCCGCAGCCATGTGTCCCAGCAGGCGAAAGGCCAATCTGGCTGGGATGGTCTTCACCGACAAGTCCCTGATGAGGGATCTGATGTGTTCCGCTCTGTCCGGGGGAAGAAAGGCTTTCCCTCTGACGGTGTCTAGAACTGCTCCTATAAACTGCAGTTTCTGGGGCGGCACCAAAGTGACTTCGTAGTTGATGAGAATACCCAGTGATTGAAAAACGGACTGGGTGCAGTGAATAGCCGGTCATCATGCCTTTCCTGGAGGGCTTGAAAGCCAATCGTCCAGGTATGAGAACACGAATGGCCTTGTCTCCCTCAGAGCGCGCTACGACCGCATGCGCCATCTGAATACGTGAGGTGCCGATGACAGCCCGAAGGGAAGGAGCTCGGAACTGATAACTTGGTGCTCTGAAACTCAAGCGCAGGAACCTCCAGCGCGTTGAGCAATCGGAATATGCAGGTAGGCGCCCTGCATGTTCAAAAGACGCCAGAAAGGCCCCTGCTTCAACATAAGAATTAGACCCGAAAGGTCACCATGAGAAGCGTTTGTAAGTGACGAAAAAGGTTGAGGTGACTGAGGTCCAGTATTGGACGGAGGTCCCTGTTTTCTTTGGAACCAGGAAAAGTGAGAATAGTACCCTAGTCCTCTCTGGTTCTCTGGGACATCTTTAAAGGCTTCCTTTTCCAGAAGCATGAGCACTTCCTGCTGTATGAGCAGGGCATGCTGACCCGAATATCGGGAGAGCAGGGGAGGTCTTGCACGTGGACTGCCTACAAATTCTATATAATGGCCTTTTTTGACCAGCTGCAGAACCCACCTGGTGGTGATCAATTGCCACTCTGGCAAGTGGCGTGCGATGCGACCCCCGACTTTCTTTTCCTGTTGATCCTGAGGAGGGGTGGGGGCTGGGAAGGAGTCATGCTGTGGCAGCGTTTGATCCGGCAGGCTGGGCCGACTTTGTAAATCGTTGGCCTCTGCCTGGGGATGACTTGGCCTGGGCCTTGCAGGTGAAAGTGCCCCTCTGCTGTTAGCTGGAACGTTGCTGTTGCCTTTGTAGCAGGCCACGGAAGCGGTTCTGGTTCCTAAGAAAGGATCTAGGCCGAGACCTGTACATAGCTTGTACAGATCGAACTGCCTTCCCTTCGTCCTGAAGTTTGGTGATTACTCTCTCGGAGGCTTCACCAAATAGGACCTTGCCATTGTAAGGGACGTCTAAGATGTTCTTCTGGACGTCCGGGGTAAAGCCGGAGACACGGAGCCAAGAGTGTCTCCGGAGACACACGCCTGAGGCTGCAGCTCTAGCTGAAGAGTCCGCAGAATCATATGCGGTTCTGAGCACCTGGGTCCCCACATCCGAACCTGTGCGGAGGAGGTTCAAGAGCTCCTCCTTGTGGTCGCCATTGGGCATCTTCTCGACCAGGTCCTGTCCCTGCTCCCACAGTGCATTCTGGAACTGAACCATGTGGGTGAGGTAATTCAGTGACCTGATGGCGCAAGTCGTGGTCGCATACGTGCGCCTACCCAGGACATCCAATTGTTTGGATTCCTGGTCCGGTGGCTGTGTGCTCAAATGCTGAGGTCTCTGAGACCGGTCATGCGAAGCAGTGATGACCAGGAGTCAGCCAGAGGATGGTTCGCCAGATACTGGTCCTCCCTAGAGACCTAGCATAGGCGGTCAGCCTTCTTGACACTGCGGGGAGTGGAGTCGCGGACGTTCCAGGCGGCCTTGGTGATGTCCATAAGGTATCCAACAAGGGCGGCACTACCACAGGCTTCGGGTCTTTCTGCTGAAGGTAGCGAGCGAGGCGTCGTCTCTCGGGGTCGAGCTCTTCAGCATCCCACCCCATGTTCTCCTGGATGTGCCTCATGATCTCGTGAAAGAGGGATTATCCGGAGGAGACCTGGGTAGGTCGTGTGGGTCTGGAGAGGGAATGCTGATAGGAGAAGGTGATCTGGAGCACTCTGAAGTGTCAGATCTGGAATCCTCCCCAGACGGAGTGTACTGGCGTAGTCTGGGTCTCTTGGAACTGGGTGACCCTGAGGGGGATCTAGAGGGAGGTCTTCTCCTTTCTGAAGATCTGCCCCGAGGAGGTGGTGTCTGCTCCTTGGGGGTTGGCGATCGTCCTACGGGCCCCTTAGGTGGAGGAGGGGATGTAGGTGGTGAAGGAGTAGGTGGAGGCGGAGTCGGAGTAGGACATGTGGCGACCACATCTTTTGATGGGTGTCCCACCAGAAGGTAAAAAGTTTTTTACCTCTGCCAGATTCATACCCGACAACAGGCCTGGCGCTGTGGCTCTGTCACTGGGGTCGGGCGTTGGTCCCGCTGAGGGTCTCCCGCTCGAGGAAGGTTCCCATGGGAGCCTGGCGTCTCCAGTGTCGCCCGCCTGGTCCTCGGGCTGTGTGGTGTTCTCCTCAGATGAATCCTTCTGACCGGCGTCCGCCGGCGATGGTGATGCAGTCCTCTTCTCTGGAGTAGCCGACGTTGGTCCTCTGGCCGACGTCCTCTGAGGTGAATGCCTGGCCAGCGACGGGTGTTTAGGTGTAGCCGATTCTTGGGAGTGCCGGTGGTGTTTGGCTGATGTCTGTTTGAGGGACGCCAGGTCTTTGGTTTTCGGGAACGGATCCGAACCACGTGGAGGCTGAGAAACTGACCTGGCGTCAGTGTCCTGCCAGCGGGAAGAAGATTTATGGCGCTCCCCGGACTTCGATGAGGCCTTAGATGGAGTGGAAGAGGCCGATGGCCTGGAAGTCTTCAGAGGCTGAAGAGAAGAGGAGCCGCTAGAAGATCTGACCTGAACTGGGGGAGGCTGCGACAGAGCCCTGGAGGGAGAGCGGTCTGATTTCGAGCCGGAGCTTCGGAAGTCTGAGACCCTCGCAGGAGACCTGGATCTTTCCTTTTCCCGGTGCTTGTGGGTTTTACCCGATGACTCCACCCGGGAGGAAGGATCCTTATCCATAGTTTTCAGTTTCTCCTCCAAGAGAAATGCTTGAAGGGCCTTCTGGTGGCGGATCCTGGTGCGACTGTTGAAGCCCTGGCAGAAGAAGCTGGCCTTGGTATCGTTCCTGGACTAGGCAACGACGCGAGGCCTCAATGTGGATCCTTGAAGGGGATCTGTTTGGCCGAGGCACACTTTGTATGGTGACTCTCTAAAGAAGTTGTTGGAGAGGACATCAGTTGATCCAAAGTCAAAGGCAGACAAAAATGGTCAGTAGTTCTAATGGCCATCCATACGCTAGAAAAAAGAGACCGAGGCCGATACTGGCGATCATGATGGTGGGAAAAGAACTGAGGATTATGGGGCAAACCGCCTCATATGTACTTATGCCCGACATCTGGGTGGGACCGATGTCGGAGGCAGTCCCCGCTGAAGACTGCTTAGCTAGAAAATTTCTGTGGGGTCCTGGTGCCTACTGGCTTCAGTCCTAATGGTGTAACCTGCGAGAGCTGTATCTCAAGTAAGATCTGATCCATCTTGTGAACAGAACGCAGTTTGATCTAAGTAGTAACGAAGAACCCGATGAATGCCCAGAGTATGTAACAGGGCCTCCCCATTACAGAACTCTGGGTAATAAACTGGAAGTTGAATGTCCTGGTTCAGTGTCAATGCTGGACACCACTTTGGAAGAAACTTAGGATTTGTATGGAGATGCACCCTGTCCCTGTGAAACACAAGGTAAGGCTCCTTGCACATCAGGGCCTGAAGCTCAGAAATACTTTGCTCGGAAGTAATGGCAACTAAAAATAACGCCTTCCAAGACAGGAGGCGTAGCTTGCACGTCGTGGCTGGCTCAAAAGGGGGCAGGGTGAGCTTTTCCAAAACAAAAAGAAGATTCCACGGAGGGACTGGACCCCTCCTCGGAGATCTGATATGTAGAACACCCCATAGGAAAGTTTTGCATATGTCCAGCTGTGCCAGATTCCTCTCTCTCACAGGGGCATGATATGCCGAAATGGCACAGAGGTGCATCTTTATCGATGAGTAGCTGAGACCCAAATCAAGGAGATGGAGAAGATACTCCAGCACATGCTTGACCGAGCAATCTAGAGGATCCAAGGAATGAGCTGTCGCCCATAGACAGAAGCGTTTCCACTTCTTGGCATCAGCTGCCCTAGTGGAGGGTTTCCTTGCTGCCACATGAATCTCTGCCACTCTCTTCGAAACTCCCAGTCTCTCCTCCGCTAGGACTGTAGGAGCCAGGCATGCAAGTGGAAAGTCCACAGAGCTGGATGGACGAGTCCCCTGTTCCTGGGACAGCAAGCGAGTGGATAGAGGCAGCGGCACAGGAGGCCATGTGGCCAGCTGCTGTAGCAGAGGAACCAAGTCTGATGAGGCCAAAGAGGGGCTACCAGAATCATTCTGGCCACCTCCAACTGCAGTCTGAGTGGTACTCTATGAATCAGAGGAAGGGAGGAAAGGGCACAGAGAAACCTCCCTGTCCAAGAAAGGATAATGTGTCTTACTAAATCACCAGGCCCTGGATCTAGCGAGCAAACATTTGGCAGTTTGGCGTTGCACAGGGACGCAAAGAGGTCGAACTCTGGATGACCCCATCTGTCAAAGAGGTCATTTGCTAATCCCACTCATTATTCAAAGAACGAGAGAGGCTCAGACTGTCAACAAGAACGTTCTGACTTCCTGGCAGGTGAACTGCTAAAAGGAACAGATTGCGTTATAATGCCCAGTCCCAAACTCTCATGGCCTCCCTGTATAAGGGGTACGAGTGAGTGCCCCCTTGTTTGTTCAGGTAAGACTACTGGGGTACTGTCTGACTGGATTAAGAGTAGACCCCGGGAGAGCTGATCCTGGAAGGCCTGGAAGGCGTATAGAACAGTCATCATCTCCAATCCATTGATATAGAGAGAGACCTCTCTATGACAGACCATGTTCCTCTTGTCAGTTGCTCGTTTAGGTGGGCACCCCAGCCTAGTCCCGAGGCATCTGTGGTAAGGACACCTGCAAACAGACTTGGCTGTTGAAAGGGTACTCCCAGCTCCAAGTGAGTCGGGGTTTGCCACCATCGGAGGGACTGACAAACTGCTTCCAATATCCGGATGGCATAGTCCAAGTCATCTGAACCCTGGTCCCACTGGACTTTTGAGGTGCCACTGGCGGTCCTCATATTCAATCGGGAGAGAGACACTGGCTTATGTCCCAACAACTGCAGGACTACCCTTGCGAGGACCTGGTATGATGTCTGGATCCTTCGAGACAGCTCGCCCAGGTGAAGTTCCCTGTCTCTGATGGGTGTCGAGCACCTCTCCAATATACTGAAGCCACTGGGAGGGACAGGGCTGAGATTTTGACCAGTTCAGAGTGATGCCTAGAGAAAAGAACAACTTGTTTGTCTCTAAGAGTGCCCATTAGCTGGTCCTCCGACTGGGCCGAGAGCAGCCAGTCGTCGAGGTAGGGGTAGACAAAGTGTCCTCTCCTCAACACTGCAGCTACCACCGCGGGCACTTAGTGAAGACTCTGGGTACCAATGACAGGCCGAAAGGGAACGCCCTGAACAGGAAGTGGTGGCCTTGGAACAGGAAGCAAAGGAACTTCCTGTGAGAGGGCAGGATCTTTATATGTATGCAGGCATCTTGCATGTACTCATGCACTTATTTGTCTCGTCTTCTGTCCTGTCTCCCTTCTGTTTCCTCATATTAATTGTACCAAATGTTTTTACCTAGGTGGTATTTTGTGCCTACGGCAACCCATGTAAGTTGTACTGAATGGAATCCTCCTCTTGCTGAATGTTATGTTAATTGTATCTCACTTGATAACCTGTGAGTTATCCAGTCCCCCATTCCCCCCTCCCCCGGTCGCACTGGGAGACGAGCAGATTGTTGCTCAGCATGCCTTTCCTGGTGAAACACTTTCAATAAACAATAAATAAAATGTCTGGGGAGCATAATCAGTCCCCTTGATGATAAAGAAGGAGAAAAAGGCATGCCAACGTCACCATCTGAAACCCCTTGTACAGAATGAACTTGTTGAGGTGGCTGAGGTCTAGAATGTGGCAAAGATTTACTGTTTTCTTGAGCACCAAAAAAAAAAATGGGAGTAAAAGCCTTTGCTCTGCTGGGTGGGTGGGACTGGCTGGATGGCCATTTTCCTGGAGAAGGGACTGGATTTCTTGATGCAGAAGAAGAGCATGATTGGTTGAACAGTGGGAGGGAGAAGATGGGTTGTCTGGGGGAACGCTCAGGAACTCCATGGCATATCCCCTCTGAATGACCTGTAGCATCCACTGATCTGAAGTGATAGTGCTCCATTCTGGGAGGTGGAGGGAGAATTTCCCCCTCTACTTCTTCCCCCCACGAGGACTGATGACTTGGGGGGAGGCAGTTGAAAGGCAGTTCCCTGGAGGTTGGGTGCGGGGTGTCTAGCAGCCTTGGGCTCCTGATGGTACGGGCTGACCACGGTGCTTGAAACCCTTGCTGTGGAGTTGGTGGTTTCCTTGCTGGCCTTTAGGTTTATGAAAAGGGCGCCGACATGCCACCTGCAGTTCCGACTTGTACATCTTGTGTACATCGGCAACTGCCTTCGCTGAATCTTGAAGGCCTGTTACAATGCCCTCAACCTCTTGGGTGAAAAGGACCAGGCCCTGGAAGGGGGCATCCAAGAATGTATCTTGCAGGTCCTGATGGAATCCGGCCACCCTGAGCCAGGTGTGTCTGCGCAGACAGATCCCTGACGCTGACACTCTGGCCACCATGTCCGCTGAATCATAGGAGCATTGGAGGACATGCGTGTCCATATCCATGCTGGACTGGACATAGGCCAGTAGTCCATTTTTTGTGTCTGAATCAGGTGAGCCTTGACCAGCTCCATGTTTTTTTTTCTCCACAGTGATTTCTGGTATGTAACCATGTGGGCCAGGAAGTTTAGCGAATGAATGGTCCCAGAGGCATAGACCTTGGAGGCTGGGAGCTGAGGCGTCCGGGTTGGGTAAGTCGTCCATGAGCTGCGGCGAGCACCATGGAGTCAGCCTTTGGTTGCTCCACCAGGAAGGGTTACTCTTTCAGGGGTTTCTACAACATATTCACCTTCCTAGGCACTGTTGATGTAGAGGACGGCTTTTTCCAGGTGAGCCTGGTAACGTCTTGAAAAGGCTCAACTAGAAGAGGTATGACCAGCAGTTTGGGATCTTTGGCACCCAGAAATTTAGCCAACCTTTTCCTTTCCGGGTCCAATTCTTCCGTGCCCCATTCATATATATTCAGGAAGTGCCTCATTATATCTAGGAAGGAAGGATCATCCGGTGAGGATCTGGGAGAATCCTTCGGTCCTGGGGACGGAGGATGATAGCCCTCATCGTCCGAAGATTCGGAGGACAAATCCCCCGCGTTGTCTCCAGATGTGGATGGACGACCATTGGAAGAGGGAAAATGGATGGCCTTCATCTCCTTTTCCCTCTAGAACTGGGAGGTGGATGAGAGCCTTCAGCTGGCTGTCTTGACCAGGGTCGGAGGAGGCATGGTGTTTTAGGTGGGGATCTGGTGGCCTAGACAGCAGGTCCCTTTCACTGGATTCCACCATGAGGTGAAAGGGCCCCAGGCGTCCACTAGGGGGACAACCGATGAGGCGTTAGGTTTGAAGGATCTGGCATTGGGACTTTGAGGTGTCTGGTGCTGGCATCTGCTCTGGGAAGGCCGCCCTGCAGTATCTGGTAGTGGGTCGGGCTCCATGTGTATGGGTGGCCAGTTGTCCAACCAGACGCTGGTGCTGAGCATCATCAGGTGACCGGTCATCTGGTGGAAGGTTGGTTGTCTGGTCACCAGCCAGTGATTGCCTTTATCAGGCAATGGGGCCCTTGCCTTCGGCGTAGGTCGCTTGGCCTGGGGGGCGCTTGTCTCTGGCGGGCGAGCTCCCTTTATCCGGAAGAGAAGGAGGCATCCGCCTGTGGACGGTCCCCTGTTGCCTGGTGGAGTTGTCTGACTTTCTGTGCCTATTGGATGATCCACTGGATTTATGGCACGTCTCCTTAAGCCTACCAGCGGGCGACTCCCCCTTCTGGGTTGACCTGTGCTAAGTTTTATGGGGTTGGTGAGCCAGGGGGACCTGGGCATGTGAGTACCCTGAGGAAGAAGACTGCTCTCTGGGCTTGTCAGCAAAAGAAGACAGTGTCATCTTAGAACTGGTCCCAGCGGAGGACGGAGGGACCGACCCCAACCTCCGCCACATGCCAAGGAAAAAGCTCTCGTGCAGATTTTGGCCGGATTCTGACCTGGCCCCATCTTTTCCTTCGAATGGTATTCCCCAATGACTTCTCTCTATGGGGAGACTCCTTTGTGGGAGACAAAGAGCTGGGTCTCGATGGGGATTTCTGCATGGTCGCTACTTTCTTCTCCAGGAGGTAGGCCTTGAGTACTTTCGCCCTTTGGATCCTTGTTTTATTGTTGAACGTTTTACAGTGCAGACAGCTGGGCCGATGGTCAGGGACTAGGCAGATCAGGCATGGCCTTGTGGCTGTCTTTGGCCAAGGATCTGCTTGCCGCGACTGGCACTTTAATTCCGTGGGAGGGCGAAGACATGCAAAATAACTATTAATCGATCGAGAAAAACTATCTGAAAACTGCTTTTACCAAGTGCAAAAAGGCGGTTGACTGCTAAGGAGGCTTCCATGGAGCCGAACTAAGCGGGTTGATGGCAGGAAAAGAACTGGATGGCACCGAGTCCGCCTTTACTAACATTGATGTCGGGCGGAGCGTAAGTCGAGGGCACACCTTCGCCACAGACTGCTGGCTATAAGATTTTTCCATGGGTTCCTAACGCCTGGTGGCATTAGTCATAAGTGTAATACCTGCTGCAAGAGCTCCACCTCAAAGTCAGATCACGAGGTCAAGAGGAACAGAGTCCCCAACCTAGACTGGGAATGGGTCCATTACTTTTTGTGTTTCACGGAAGACTGTCTCCTCCCTCCCCGAACAAAGAACTGCCCATGGTTGGACCCTTCCTCAGGACAGGGGAGCGAACGGACCCAGCCCCACTGCAAAGAGTAGCACTCAAAAGGAGACTCCTACCGTCCACCATCCATGGATGGTTACCCTTGTTCGGTAGTGCTGAGAAGAACTACTGAAAAATCTACTTTTTTTTAAACATGAAAATAACAAACACTAGCTAAAAGTCAAACAAACTAAACTCTGTTGTTGACAGACATGAAGATGAAGACTCTGGCGGGCGAGCAACGCCATCACTGAAATGCACTCAACGGCTGGGGAAAAAGGAGTAGGTGGTTGAGGGCCATTGCCGAGATAGGCTATGTAGCATGAGCTAGTTTCGCAGTGCTGTGCATGTGAAACCTACTTTTGCGCAGGCCTTCCTGAAGAATTTTGGCTCCTGCAGGGTCCCAGTGCTCCATCTTGAGCCTAGCAGTGTGAATGAATGCTGAAGATAAGGTGCCGGAAGATTCTCTTCAACCTGCCCCTTACCCTCATATTTCTCTTCTAAATCCTCCTCAATAACCATGAGGTCAGGATTATATTCAACCTTGTCACAGTCATGAACAACAATGAGAGCAATAGAGGGAACCGGCAACACTGGCAGTGGCTAAGGAGGAGGACTCTGCAGTGTGTTTGAAGAAGGAAAGGAACAGCAGCAAGTGAAGAGGTGACTGCTCTCTCAGTGGAAGGGAAGTAAATGCAAATCTAGGAGCTTTCATTATTACTTCTTCACATTGATACTGCATTGGGGAAAGGAGGAGTAGGAATCTGAAGAAGGTTGTGCAATGGCTACTTAAAGTCTGTTTTTGAGTGTGGATAGGAAGGATAGGAATATAAAAAACAGTTACTCAATATATCTAAACGTAGCAACAAAGGAGGTAGGGAAATAAAGAAAATGTTTTGCACTTGATAGAGGAAGTTGAGGAAGACTTGGGGAGTGTTTGTATCCTGCATTTGAAGGGTGGGGGGTCGCTGGTGGGCAAATGACAGCAATGGGTAGGGTGGTAGGCTGCAACAACTGTGTGCACCAATCTTCTCAAAATTGCCTGGAGTGTGGAGGATGTTTAGTGTGCAAACCACATAGAAAAACTTAGAAAGGAGATTGAGGGTCTGCAGGAGGAACTAAGAAAGGCAAGGCAGATTGGGGTGGGTTTAGCCCAATACTGGAGAGAGGAAGAAGGGAGATGAGGGAGGGCGATTAAGCCAACAGTGGTGAGGAGAGGGTCAGAAGAAAGGAAGCAGAGACAAAGGGGCCCAGGCCAGGAAGAACAATTGCCGGGAAACCGGTCAGGAGACAAAAGACAAATGGAAGGAGGGAGATAGGGACTTGTGAGGGGAGGCTAAGAAGTGGCAAAGTCATGGAGTGGAAAGGAGAGAACAGGTTACTATGAAGAGAGAGGAGCGGGGCATTTGTGAAGGGCCTTCAGAAAATAGTTGTGCACTGCTAGAGAGAGGAAGAAGGCAGAGGAGGGAAATGATGAAATTAGAGGAGTAATTGATAAATGCCTGATCAAACTGGAGCGGGGAAGTTCTGCTGGGAGAATTGCAACAGGGTAAAAGGGGGAAATAATGTGCAGGAGGAAGAAAAGGGCTGGAAATGAGAGAGGGAGATGAATGGAAGCAAGCAGGAGTAAGAGGGGTGGAATCTTAGTGCTGGGGACTCAACACTAAGAGGAGTTAGGTGGGTAGCAAGGGGAGAGGCATATGTCGCATTTGGGTGGAGGCCATGCCAGGAATGACAGCGAAAGGGTGGGACAGTCTGTTCTGAAACATGCTAGAAGGGTAGGGACAAGCCTCATTTAATTATACATCTTGGGACAAACGACCTGGCTGACAAGACAGTAGATATAGTCCAGAGGAGGTTTGAGGAACTAGCACAATTATGTGAGGGGCAGGAAGATCAGTAACTTTTCAGAGATACTTCCTGTGCTAAAGGCAAGCACAACAAGAAAGTTGAGAATAGAGGAATTTAACGGATGGCTAAGAACCAGGCGTAGCTAAAGGGTATGGGCTGTTGGGGGGTGGGGGTGGAGGACCTGGGAGGACAGTAGTCTCTATGTCAAGGACAGACTACACTTGAGTGAGGAGGGAAAGAAAGTGTTGAAACAGAGGATGGAGGAGTACATAGAGGAAGTTGGGAATTTAAACTAGGAGTGGGGGGTGGCAGTTGGGGAAGAGATATGCAGAGACCACAGGTTGGGAAACCATATGAGCTTACCCCCTATAACAGTGACAAAGGACAAATGGCAAGTACTGTTGGTGACGCTAGGAAAGGAGGGCAGGATGGGGGGAGGGGGAAAGGGTGGAAGGTGGTTACACTTAATGCTAGGAGCCTTGGGAGGAAAACTGCAGAGTTACAGGTTCTCATGGCAGAGGGAGAGATGGACATTGCAGTCATCACGGAAACATGGGCCACCCAATACAATGACTGGGACCTGTCTGTACCAGGGTACAGATTATTTTGTAGGGACAGGGTGATTGAGAAAGGGGGGTGGGTATTATATGTGAAGGAAGGACTGAAGTGTGTAAGGAGGAAGGGGAGGAGGGTGGCACGAGTCACTTTGGATGCAAATCCAGGATTCCAAGAATAGGATTCTTAGAATGGAAGTGGTGTACAGGCCACCATCTCAGACGAGGAGTGTTAGACAGGGAACTAGCGGGACAGATCAGGAGGACCTGGCAGAAGGGTAGGTGGTGATTGTGGGGACTTCAACATGCCAGGAGGGACTGGAGCACCCCAACAACCAGGAACAGAAGGGAGCAGGTACTGCTGGATGCCTTCCAGGACAGCTTCCTGCTGCAAATGGTCAGTGAACCAACTAGGTTAGGAATACCTTGACCTAGTTGGCAAATGGGGACTTTGTGAGAGAACTTACAGTGGAGGAACCGCTGTCAGGAGTGACCACAGTCAGTATGGCTCACATTGGATATGGGCAAGGAAGGAGGGAATCTGGCACAATAGTGCTGGACTTCAGGAGGGCCGACTTTGGGAGGATGGGGAAGTGGTGTATGTACCTGGCTGGAATTCAATCTAGTATGACACTAACCAGAGGTGGGAGCTCATAAAGCTGGGGATAGTGGAGGCAACCAAACCTGCTGCAAAGCCCAGAGCAAGAAAGCTAGGGGCTAAGAAACCGAGCTGGTTGGAGCAAGGAGGTCATGGAAAAGGTAAGGAGGAAAAGAGCTGCCTTTTAGGAAGTACAAGAAAACAGGGAGGGGAGGACAGGAGGAGTACTTGACAGAATCGAAGGAGGTGACAAGGGCAGTAGAGGAGCAAAGCATCCACGGAACTCAGGCTGGCACAAGGCATTAAGAAGGGGAGAAGGACTTCTTTAAGTACACATCAGGAGAAAAGAGGCTGTAAGGACCACATAGTAAGGATTAGGAGGAGGGGGTTGGTGAGCAGGGTGCGATAAGCAAGGAAGCACTAAATGAGTACTTCTGCTCAGTAGTTACTAAAGAGAAGGGGGGTGGACACCTAAGGTGGGAGAAATGGCAGGAAGCAGGGGGAAGTGGTGACAGATGGGGAAATCATGAGAGCAGAGTTCGAGAGGGTTTGAAGGCAATGAGGGTGGACAAGGCGCCAGGCCCAGTGGCATCCACCCAGGGTGCCCTGGAAGGAGCTGGCAGAGGTCTTGCAGGACCTTTGGCAGACTGTATTTAATGCCTCCACTGCATCGGGTGTTTACCTCAGGACTGGAGGATGGCTCATGTGGTGCCCCTCCACAAGAGTGGCCCCAAGGATGAACCGGGAAACCACAGACCAGTGAGCCTCACATCCATCGTGGGTAAGCTAATGGAGACTAGAGGCCAAAGGACTACAGGACAGCAGACAGCATGGCTTCATACGTGGCAGATCCTGCCAAACCAACCTGGTCGAGTCCTATGACTGGGTAACTAGGCAACTGGACAGGGGCCATGCAGTGGATGTCCTGTATCTGGACTTCAGTAAGGCATTCGACTCAGTGACACATGGAAGGCTGGGAAGGAAGTTAGTAGGCACAGGGAGCGGTGCAAAGCTGGTGAGATGGGTTGGAAACTGGCTGCAGGGAGAAGGCAACAGAGGGTGGTGGTGGGTGGAGCTCTCACACCCAAGGGCAGTGACGAGCGGTGTTCCACAGGGCTCGGTGCTGGGACCAGTGTTGTTTGGGATATTCATTGCAGACATATCATGGGACATCAGGAGCAAGATCAGTCTGTTTGCTGATGATACCAAGGTAGGCGCGGTGGTGGATGACCTAGGGGGATGGCAGGGGTTGCAGAATGATCTGGCAAAGCTTGACACCTGCTCAGACACCTGGCAACTGGGCTTTAATGCCAAAAAGTGCAAGGTGCTGCATTTTTGGATGAAGAACACAACGAGGAGTTACCAGCTAGGGGGAGTGCAGCTAGCCCAGACAGAGGAGGAGAAGGATGTGGTGTGCTCATTACAGGGTCAATGAACAACTCGCACAATGTAGGAAAGGCAGCTGCAAAAGACAACAAAATGCTGGGTTGTATTGCAAAGGTATATCCTGTGAGGAGGAAGGAGGTGATTCTGCCACTGTATAGGTCATTAGTTAGACCACACCTGGAGTACTGCGCGCAGTACTGGCATCCGATCTGAAGAGGGATATTGTTACTGGAGGGTGCAGCAGAGCAACAAAGATGATCAAGGGGTTGGGGGACCTATCATACAAGAGGAGGCTGAAGGAGCTGAACATGTACTCACTGGAGGAGAGACAGGGGTGACATGATTGAAACCTTTAAATACATGAAAGGAATAAACAAGACGGGTACAGAGGGGCTGTTCAAAGTAAGGGAGGGGAGGGCCACCAAGGGCCATGATATGAGACTGGAGCGAGGAAGGTTCAGGAGGGAGATGAGGAGACACTTTTTTACAGAGAGGGTGGTGGCTGGGTGGAATGCGTTACCTGCTGAAGTGGTATGCAGTAGAACAGTGGACTGCTTCAAACGAGGATGGGACAGGACAAGGGGGAGGGTTACTGAAGGGGAAGGGAGGGGCAGCTGCAGAATAAGGGGTGCTAGCTGCACATTCGAGCAGACTTGATAGACCTCTAGGCCTTTATCTGTTGGCAAATTTCGTATGTTCGTAAGTCACTGATGAAGACCCTGGTACAGACGGCCCTGTCGTTGGCATAGCTACTGCCTGCAACAGTGACAGTAGCAGGCACTGAAACATATCTGAAAACAATGAAAGCACAGCCTGGGAGTTGATGGCACCCTGAAAATGGTCCAGGACTACCTGCATCGAAGGACTAGAGCATGACGGCCACGGCGGCATACCATCCATAGAAGGTACGGCAGTGCCTGTGCCAAACTCTGACCTTGGTGTCTCAACAATGACACAGGGGGGCTTTTGCTGACACTGCTGGAGTAGGAGTTGATGAGGATGTACCTGCTTTCAATGAGCTGGACCTCACCGGCAAAGCAGCCTTGTCTTTATGCTTACGGCAGGATGAAGAGGAGGCCTGTGATGACGACCATTCTTTATTTTTGTGTTTAGACTTTAAAGGCAGTTTCTTGGTCAACAGCGAGGGAGAAGTAGGCCTGGAACCCATAGCCCTTTCCATGGCTTTCAATGCTTTTTGAGCGAGAAATTCTCCAAGGCTCTATAATGACGTCACCTTATAGCCTTGTTGAACATCTGGGCAAATCTTGCAGTCCTTCACATTGTGAGAGTCTCAAAAAGTACAAATAGTGTGAGTGTTGTCCTTTAAATTTTGTAGTCACAGTTACAATAACAGAACAAAGGCTCTATGTCCATTGGTGGCATAGAGATGACAATGGAGTTAAATATACTTAAAAAAATAAAATAAATGGCAACAGCTATTGTGGCGCTTTTCTCTTCAGCAGGTCTAACGAGGATGATCAACAACATTAGAAAGAAATGGAATGACGTACCTACAGTAGTTCTGATTTTTCTGTGCATCTTCACCATTCATCACCTTTGGGTTCTGGCAGTCGACACGACCCTACCAGGAGTTTTTTTTTTTGGATGGGGAGGAGCGATGCACCATCGGCGCTGCCCTCGTGGGCCAACGTGACTGTGTGGCGTCATGGGTTGGCAGTTAGGTGTTGTCAACTCTGCCTCCCGCCAGTTCTGAGTCACTGTAGAGTGAAAAAAGGGTTGGGAGGGTGGGACAGAAGTCCAAGGGACAGATAAAGGAAAAGAGATATATAAACTAAAAGGAGAAATGAATGAGGACAGAACACGTTTGAAAAACTAAGGGAATGGGTAGGGGCCCCAATCTCTGGAAGTAGGAAAGGAGGAGGAGACAGGGTTAAGGATTTAGAAATAAGGATGTGAACGGGGGTGGGGAACACCCTGGAACCCTGACCTGTCTCCAGATTGTATAGGAACTGTGAATGGAGTAGCCAAAGGCTAACTGACAGAATTCAAGGTGCAGAATCACTAGGAATAACTCCAACAAGCAGACTCTGCTATTCTGGAAGAAAAGAAGAGTATACAGGGATATCCCCCAAAGAAATTTTTGGTGTAAGAAACTAGTTTCTTAAATTAAATTGAGGATGTGTCCAAGGACAAGGAAATCAAAGAAGTTGATGGTGAGAAGGAAAGAAAGGAGGGCAACTACTAACCCCCACCCCACAGGGTGGAGCCGAGGCACTGAAGAAGGAGTGTCCCCCATCCTGAGCACTCTGTCCCTAGAAAGAATTATCCCCTATGCTGAAGTTTCTTTTATGCTTCATGGGGACCGCCCTCCCTCGGGCATTGGACCGTCCATTGTCTGACCTCCTCCGGAGAGGGCGGTGGACCAGACCCAGCCCAGTTGACTGAACAGCTTCATACAAAGTCTCCCCTACTGTCACCTGACTCGCCATGGTCGACTTGTCAATGTAGGCTGAGACTTCTTTCTTTAATTTGAATAAATTATAGTAAGCAGTACGTATTCAAGATATACTACAAAATAATAAACTGAAAACTATGCTGCTAGTTTGACTCCCTGCGAGCGACGTCATCACTGAAGTGCACTTGACGGCGGGAAAAAAGGAACCGAGGCAGTTGGAGGGTCGACACCAAGAAAGTCACTGCCGCATGAGCCGAGGCTCGCAGCACAGCTCCTCGCGATTCCATCTCTGGCGCTGGCCCTCTGGCAAAAAGTTTGCTCCCGCTGGGTCCTAGTGCCTCCGGCGTAGATCCCATCAGTGTGAATGAGTGGTGTAGACTTTATGTCCAGGAAGATCAAGTTTGAAGACTAAGGGGATTGGGTAGGAGCCCACAATCTCTGGAAGTAGAAAAGGGGGAGGGAGGGAAGGAGGGTTAACGGTTTTTACAAATAAGGATAAGAGTGAGAGGGGAAAAACAGGAGAAACATACCCTGTAACCTTGACCTGTCTCCAGTTTGTATAGGAACTGCGAGGGAGTAGCCAAGAGGCTATCTGCCAGAATTCAAGGCACAGAATCACTGGCAATAACTCCCAAAGCAGAATTGGCTATTCTGGAAGAAAAGACAGGATACAGGGATATCTTCCCCCCTCTCAAAAGGAGATTTTGGTGTAAGAAACCTAGTTTCTTAAATTAACTGAGGTTATGTCCAAAGGACAAGGAAATCAAAGGATTGACGGGGAGAAGGGAAGAAGGAAAGAAAGGAGGGCAACTGCCAACCCCTACCCCCACGGGGTGGAACCGAAGCACTGATGAGTTTCCCCCATCCTGACCACTTTGCCCCTAAGAAAATTATCCCCCTATGTGCCCCAGTTTACCCCGCTCCTGATGAACAGAAAGGAGGGGGGCAAGAAAGGAGGCGCAGAGAGGGAGGGGGACCCAGAGACTGAGGCCCCAGGAGGATGGAGGGCAGGATTGTGATGAATGGTGAAGATACACAAAAAGATCAGAATTATGATAGGAACGCAATTTCCATATCTTATCTGTGTCAGTCTTCACCATTCATCACCTTTGGGTGAGTGTAAGCTCCCCGAAGGGGCTTCACCCTAAGGGACTACGCCCTTAGCTTCCAGTGGGTGACACACAAGAGAGAGAACCTTCATGGGTCTGGAGAAGCCCTGGGAGTGGGGAAAGTGAGACGGGACCCCTCCAGAGGGGGGAGAGTTGCCTGACAGACGCTATCTCACCCCACGGAGAAAAGATAGGTTCTTTGGTGAGCAGAGTTTTCACCCTACCAAAGGGTGACAACCGGGAGAGACGCAGCCATGCCGGTCCTGCCTAGTGCAGATAGCTGTCCCTACAACCCTGGAAGCTACCCCTGCATACATAGATGCTCACTTGCAGCCTTGATAGCTGCAGGCCATGTGCAGAGAATGCAATGGCTGGTCTGGTTAACTCCGTGTCAGGCAAAGTGTCTCGGAGCTGACCTAGCCTGGACCACAGGAACCTATCACAGGTAGCATAGTGGGCCTGATATGCTGCAATAGAGAGCAGCAACCATGCTGAGTAGAACGTCCTCCTCTCCCAGAAGTCAAAATCCATAGAATCTTGATCTGAGGGCCGGTCACGCTGAAGGCGAAGCCCATCAGGAATGTCCAACTGTGTCAATCCTGACTGGAGGATGAGGCATGGAACCTGGAGACTCCGGGGCACATACCATGGCAGAGATCCCTAGGGGTTGGGACTCTGAAAAGGGTCTATGCCAGGAACGCAACGATGCCTCCTGAAAGGGAGCAGGCCAGGGGGCACCACAAGGGTGTCTGCACTGAAATCGCCAGGAAGGTGCGTGTCGAGTGCTCTGGATTGTGCTGAGGGGTGGGATGATGTGCGGGTCCTCAAACATCCTCATGAGGACTCATTGATGCTCCGCAGATCAGCAGCTGGGGAGATGTGGAGTCAGAGGAGCTCAAGAGTTCAGAAGCTGGCTGCTCAGGGGGAGGTTGAAAAACCCTGTCTGTCCACAGCCCTAACATAAGAGGGAAATTGAGCAGCCACCGCTCTGAAATGCTCCTCAGGAGAGAGAACCGCTAGGACCAAGAATACCTGGAAGCGCAGGAGAATGTGGCAGAGGAGAAGGGGCAGAGCCGACAACAGGAATCGACTGTCCTCCATCGGGCTTGGAGCGACCAGGAGCCCTAAGGAAAGAAGGAGTCTGAAAACGCCGATGCCCAAGCTGGACAACCAAATTGGAACTGCCTAGGGCTGCGTAACTGAAGAATCCCCCCGTGAGGTGACCGGGCCATGAAAGTCCAGAAGGACGTCCTACCTCCAAAGAATGGGGCCTCTCGAGGAAACCAAAAGGGAAGGGCGGAGATCCGCGCTACGACTTCTCCCAGAGCCCGGGTGGGCTCCAGAAAAAGGCCACCGCACAGACCCATACCCCTTGACCCCTCGGAATCTGAAAGTGCCCTCCTCCTCGAGAGAGCCAGCCTAGGCAGCTGGCAGCACTGGTTGGTCCCAGAGGGGGCTATCCAAGGAGCAGCACCCTCCCCTCCTGTGGGTGCTCCGATCAGCCCCAAAGTTGGGCAATCCAGGCACACCACCTGAGGGGTTACCACTACTGAGGGGACAGAAAACCCACCGAGACCAGGCTGCAGAGCAATGGTGGCCTGCTCCACTGCCTGCTGGTCAGCACCCTGACCCTGGTCCCAGGAGCAACTGTCCTTTCCCCAGAAGGTGGCTGGTCCCACCCCGTCGGTGACAGTACCTGCATCCACATGAGCAGCCAACTCCAAAGAGTCAGACTGCCTGTCTGACTCAGAATCCCATTCCTCCAAGGAGGTGGAAACCCAAGTTCTGTGCCAAACTGTGCATGGACACTCGCTGCCATCCCACTGAAAGGGACACCAGACCGAGTAACTGCACCAGAGTCTGCGCCGGTCTCAACCGCACTGCAGAGACGCGGGATGAAGACACGGTGCCACGACAGCAGCAGCATCGCAGGCCGCACGCAGCCAGCCTGTTCACGGTGTCGCTAGCAGCACTAAGGCCAGAGACGGCTCTGACCGCATTCTCGCACAGAGGTCAGAAACCCCACGGCTTCACCCTGACCCACAGTGCAGCTTGGGCGGACGATCGGTTCGACTATGTTCGACTCCCCCATGAGTTGCTTGCAGCGCCGTGGTGAGAAACAGCAAAGGATGGCACGAGAGCCCTTACAGCGCTGCTAGCACCATCGCACCGCCAACAGAGCCAACAGCAGCAAAGGCGCCGAGCGACAGACTGGCACCTACGACAGTGCTATCAGGCCCATGGCACAAGGCCCTCCAAGATGGTGCCAGCCCAGGCCTTCCTCGGAGCCAATGGTACGACACTAGAGCCTTCACCCCGGCGGTGATTGCCAAGGCGCCTCCTGCCCGCCCCTCAAGGGAACGGACTGGGCCCTGCATCAGCGGGAAGGGCTTCTGCAACAGTGAGGCTACATGAGCAGAAGCCCCCTCCTCCTCTGTCCACTACAGAACCGAGAGGGACCCAGAGGAAAGGCAGAGAGAACGCTACTTGGCCCGACGAGTGCACGCTGACCCCAAAATTCGCTTAAGCTCATCCAACTTTCCACGCTGCTGGCGACACGACGGTCCATGGGAGCAGCTGAGGCCGCGACAAATTCATGTCACCGGTAGCGGCCATGACACGCGAGGCAACGCCATGTTGGTCGGTAACGAATACTTACGGGCGATGGGTACCGACGCATGGGGGTCGTCCTGTCCTCAAAGTTTTCTTGCCTCTCGACCGAGATATGACTCCGCGGAAAAGAACACCAAACAAGACCAGACATCGAAAATAAAATAAGGAACAGTCTTACCAGGTGATGTCGAGTGAAGCTAAACCAAACCGCAGAGAACGGAATTGGGGTCAACGAATCATGACACGGAATCGACGCAGTGCCATCGGAGACAAAGAAGCTTGAAAAGCAGCAGGCGGCCTCTCTAAAGTCTTTGAAGCTAGCCATGAGGTGCTACCTCAATGGCGGAGATGAAGAACTGGCGGGAGGGCGGAGTCGATAACACCTACTGGCCAACCCGCAAGCACCTATACAGCGCCGGGTTTCAAGGGCAAAAGCCGGAGCGAAAGGCCGACTCTGCCCATCCCAAAAAATATAGCTCCCACGGTGTCATGACCTCCAGCCAGAACCCAAAGGTGATGAATGGTGCAGACTGCCACAGATAAGATCTGAGGAGTGTTTGCAATGCACATGTTACATATCGTGCGGACGCTGCACGCCTTCATAGGTGACCCTGTTTCAACAAAATGTTTCCGAGTGGTCCTGATGCTGACAGCTTACAGTTCCAAAGATATTGGCTGGCAGTATAGCCTAGAGGTTAGAGGAACGAGGTGTGAACAAGCTTGGTACATCCAGTAGACCAGACCTGAGTTTGAGTCTCACAACATGCACTTGCATACTCTGTGACTCTGAGCAAGTCACTTAACCGCCCAGTGCTCCCAGGTCGCCCCTGAAAACAGGCATTTGTGCCTAGTGGGCCTTACCCGGTTATCAAAGACTAAAATAAAAAAAAAAAAAAAAAGTAAAAAATAAATATGGTCTAATGGAGGAGATATCCTTGATGAAGACCCACTGACACACAAATCCCTGCACTGATACAGCGTCCAAGACAACCTTATTAGCACTGTACTCCAGGAGTCATACAACCTGGCTATACAGAGCAATCAGGGTGTCTCCAGGCACCATAGACTCCCACGGTGCTCAGGATCAACACAGTGGAAGAGTCTTGAACTCTAGACAGACCCCACCCTAGAACTTCTAGAAATAACTTGTCTGGTGTTACAGCAGACTCCTGTGTGAGTAAGTGGGATAGGCAACCCCCAATTGGAAGCTCTAGTAGGGCCCCTTACTGAATGCCTCCCTATAGCCTGTCAATTTTTACCCTTAGTAGGAAATATGGGGACTGGCCACCAGTTGCACCCCACCCTGCCCATTATTCTGACCCTGACCTCTGAACTTGTGAGATTTTACTAGATGGAAATGCTGGAACTTCAGCATCTCTGCTGCAGCTTTGGTAGCCCAAGCCATGAAAGGCTCTCTTAAAGGAGCACTGCTTGTACTTTGACTTCTGCTTGTCCTGTAACATTTTAGTCACCTCTTGGACTGTTTCTAGTCCATCCCAGTCCTTCCTCAGACAGTCACTTTTATCCTTGGATAATCCCCTGAGGAGGCTCTGGGATGTGGGAGTCTTTTCCCTTACAGACATTCAGGAGCAGGATTCCTTGCATACAGTCATGGCCAACAAATATAAATTCACGTACCTACTGTAATTATGATCTTTCTGTGTATCTTCACCATTCCATCACAGTGGGCTATTGTCGGGAGATCAGGACCCCTTGAGCTTTTTTTTTTTTTTTTTTTTTCAAAGGATGGTGATCGGCTGGCATCGGCACCGCCCTCCGTGGCCGATATACTACGTGGCACTCGAGGATTAGCCATTAGGCTGTGTCGCACTCCACCCGCCTACCAGTTCTGAGTCACCGGAGAGGCAAGAGGAAGGGATGGAGGGTGGGACAAGAGAGTCCAAGGGACAGAAAAGGAAGAGAAAACTGAACTAAAAGGAGAAATAACGACTGAGAGGACAGCATAGAGGAAGGAAGACTAAGGGGATTGGGTAGGGGCCCCAATCTCTGGAAAATGAAGAAGGAGGGAAGGGAGAGAGAATTTAAGAGAGAGTGAGAGGTAACAAGGATCCAGGGACCCTTGTCCAATCACCAGACTGTATAGGAACTGCAAGGAGTAGCAGGGTTCATTTGCCAGAATTCAAGGCAATAGAATAACTTGGCAATACCCCAAAAGCAGAGTCGGCTATTCTGGAGAAGGACAGGGTACAGGGACTCAGTACTTCTCTGTAAAGATATTTGGTGAAAAAGGGAAGTTCTTTTTTTTTTTTGTGTTAAGTTGATGGATAACAGAAGGAGGGCAACACCAGCTCTCACCCCGTAGGAGGAAGATATGTAGTAGAGAAGGAGTGCCACTTGAACTGTACCCTTAGGGAAGAAACTACCCACTGTTGTGTCCCAACTTTATCCTGCTCAAAGAGGGTAGGCACAGAGGGAGGAGGATCAGAGACTGAAGCCCCAGGGGATGGGTGGGATTGTGATGAATGGTGAAGATACACAGAAAGATCATAATTACAGTAGTATCGTAATTTATGTCTTATCTGTGCTGCCCTCATCATCATTCATCACAGATGGTGAGTACCAAGCCCCAAGAGGGTTGATTCATTGCACCCCAGGGGACACAGTCCCTCAGGCCCTCAGTGGGTGAGGCACTAAGGGGGGGAACCTTCTGGGCCTGAGGAGGCCAGAGAGTGGGGAGAGCGAGACGGGTTCCCCGGAGGGGGAAGGAAGTTGCCCTGACAAACGCCACCACCCTACGAAAAGAGATAGGTTCCCTGGAAAATGAAGCAAATCACCCACGCACGCAGGCCAAGGGTGACAATCAACCGGGAAAGGCGACGACACGCCGCTCTCCTGGTGCAGATCGCTGTCCCTACGACCCTGGTAGCTACCTCACTGCGCCGTAAGATGCCCTTGCTTGGTGCCTTGCTAGCTCCAGGCTACGTGCAGAGAGTGTCATGTCTTGCCTGGTTTGCTCCGGGAGTCAGGCAAAGCAGCTAGGATCTGACCTAGCGCTGACCACAAGAACCTGTTGTAGGCTGCATAGTGGGCCTGATGAGCAGAGATGGAGAGAAGCAACCGTGCCGAGTAGAAAGTCCTCCTCCCCAGAAAGCAAAATCCAAAGAGTCCTGATTTTGAGATATTCTCATGTGGAGGCGTGCTCGTGGATCGTCGGGATGGCAGCCGCCATGAGCCCCAGTAAGCCAGGCACGACCTCGCCCGGCGGAACCCTCCCTGAAGTTCAGTAGGAGGAAATCTGTGACTGAGGAAACCCCGGTCCGAGGCAGAAAAGCTTTGCACAAAGTTGTGTCGAGAATCGCCTAATGAACTAGAGCTTCTGAGAAGGCTCCAGAAGAGACTTGGAGAGGTTGATGGTAATACCCAGGTTGGTAAAACCCGGTGACGTGGAGAGGAAATGCAGGAGTTCCTCCCTGACGGGCAGCCAGGAGCCAATCAGTCTAGGTAGGGAAAACCTGAGCTCCCAGAGAACGAGGTGGGCCGCTACCACCGCCAGGCATTTGGGTAAAGACTCCGAGGAGCCGAGGAAAGGCCAAATGGAAGCGCCCGGAATTGGTAATGGACCCTGAACGCAAAATCTGAGGTACTCTTCGTGCGAAGGGGCGAATGGGGATGTGCAGGCACGCATCCTGCATATCCAGTGCACAAAGCCATTGGCCCGGCCAAGCAGGGGCAGAAGGGATTGAAGGTAAGAGCATCCTGAACCCTTTGTATTCCCAAACAGGTTCAAGGGAGCTTGAGATCGAGGAATCGGTCTGAGATCTCCCGCCTTCTTTGTACAAGGAAGAAGTGGGAATAGTACCCCGTCCCGTAGAGGTGAGGAGGAACGGGTTCTATAGCCTGTTTTGCAAGAAGAGCTGAGATTTCTTCCCTGACCACAGGAAGATGGTCCCTTGAATAAGCGGAATTCAGAGGGGGGTGACGTGGAGGTTTCTGTAGAAACTCTATGGAGTGTCCCTCTGCGATGATTTGAAGCACCCATGCATCCGAGTTATCCCTCCCACTCCGGGAGGTGGAGGAGAACCTCCTCCTACCAGTTCCTCCCAGAGTGTCTGGAGGCGTGGGAGAGGGAGGAGTCAGGTGGGTGAGGAGCAGCGCCGCAGCTGGAGTGCCCGCCGCTTTTTGGCGGAGGGGCCTGGCAGCTGCGGGGCCCGGCGTTAGTGGCCCGCCTTCCCTGGGTTTCGCTGAGGTCGCTGTGTATCTTAAAGGGACGGCGCCATGGAGGATGACGGCACAGGAATCCACTTAGATTTAAGGGCCGCTCTTCCCGTAAGTCAGTGATGATGTCCTTGACATCACCGCCGAAAAGCATGGGAACTCAGAAAGCTGCCTCTTGAATGGCGGTGATTGCACCTCTGGGACCAGACCTGACACACGGGTTACGCGTGTCGCTGAAGGCTAACGGCAAACGCAGAGCTCGGCTCAGCGTGTGTCCACTGTCATCGGCTGTCATCCCTAGTATGTGACCGCAGAACGAAAGCAGAACGACTAGATCGCCAAACTCCTGCTTAAGTTGGGAGTCTGGCAAAGAGTCTATCTTAGATTCCGCGTGCAAGGACGGCCTTCTGGTAATCCCCCATGGAGCTACATAGTTCAGGGCCCTTATAGCCAGTGTGGAGGAAGCTAGATCTTCTTTCCAAACTGATCCAGAAGGCGAGATTCCTTATCCAGGGAGACGAGCTCTGGTAGTTAGGATGTGGGGACCGCCGTGAGCGCGCTGATCCACTACCTGCCAGTCGGCACGTAGGGTGAGAGTCTCAAAAGTCTACACACCCTCCGGAGCCTGGTATAGCCTGTTTGACTTCCTAGGAAGTGGGGCTAGTTTGATGGTTGTTTCCAAATAGTGGAAACAAGGTGGGCGTGAGGCTCGATCCAGGGTGGCACTAAAGTAGGGGCCGAGAGGGCAAACCAGATGTCTCAAGTAGTTTCACCCGCTGAGGATCTGGACTCTAAGGACTGCCACTGATGGACCTCCTGATTTCTTAAGTAACCCGTGAAAGAAGGATCCTCCGGGAGGAGACCTCAGAGGAGTCTCCCTGGGTTTGAACGGAGAACGAGTCGTCGGGTTTTATCGGGAAACTCTCCCAAGGCTTTCGAGGAGTCCTGAAGGGACAACCCTCAGAGCAAGAATCTGAGTAGAAAAAGACTCCTCACCCGGTTTAGGGGAGGAGCGTGGTTCCATGGGAAGAGTCCCAGAACGCGCGTGTCCTGTCCCTCTGGAACCCGAGGGGACCCCGGGAACTGGAGCGGGGAGAGGGAGTGCCGCCTAGGGCGCACGGGAACTGGTGGAGGCAACCGTCATCGTAAGATCAGTTCTCGACTTTCTCTGGTGAGCTGAGCCTTGCCCTCAGCCCGCCAGGAGGCAAGAGTCTCCTACAAATCCACCGGCAGCACAGGGGGCAGTGGAGGAGGGGGATAGTGAAACGGAGGATATCCGTAGGGAGAGTACCCAAGACCCATCTGTGGATAAGTCGGAGACGGGTTGTGAGGTGTCCGGTACTGCAGAACCGGAGGATTCGGCGCCGGGTACGGTGGCGCGAGGTACTGCAGGCCCAGGAAGACCGGCATCGGGTATGACGGCCGGTACCAAGGCGCTGGAGGAGCTGCCAGAGCAGACGGTCCAGCCGGACACTGCAGGGGCGGATCAGCCGGGAAAGGCCCCTGGGATGGAGGGCCCAGAGGAGGGAAAAACTTCTGCTGGAAGGCCGGAGAGGCCGGTGTTGGGTCCGCGCATAGCGGGCCGTAGCCGGCTCGGCCGGCGAGGAGCCGGGCTGGGGAACCCATGCCAGATCCGGGTTCTCAGTGGGGGATCTGGACGAAGCCCAGGATCCCTAGTCTCATCTGGGGAAGGTGGTGAGAAATCTCTAAGTCAGGCAAGGGGACTGGAGCTCCCCTCGACGGCAGCGAAGGCCGCGGGAGAGCCCGGCACGACGGAAGAGGGTGGTTCCTGACGTAGGCTTGGGACGAAGCGCACGCCGGAGGAGCCGACGGTGACTTATGGGGTCGAATCGCGGACGCCGGGCGGAGCCGGGCGTCCGACTGGTGCTCTCACGTCCGAGACGAGCCGAGGAAGAAGAGAAGGCCCGGTCGGAGGGAGAGATAGCTCGCTGTCACTCAAGGGTCGGGCGACTTAGAGGTTTTCCCAGCGGACGCCGGAGGAGCGACGCCTGGGCTTATGGGAGGCGCCTGCACCAGTAGGCCGAGGGATGTGGGACCTGCATTGGGGCTAGAGTCTCTTTGGCCCGACACTGGCAGGCCCTAACCGGCCTGAAGCGGGCTGACGCCTCCAAACCTTTGAGGCTGCCGCCGGAGGATCCCCCGGAGTGGAAGTTATTTTGGCCCGCGACCCGCCGAGTCGCGAAGAGGAGGCCTCTCCGGTGTCATCCTTGTCCTTATGCCCTTCCCGAGAAGTCGACGCCTGCCTTAACTTTCTAGCTCTTTCTCCATCGCATATCTTTTTCTCTGTAGAGATGGGCTTCGAGGACTCAGGCCGCTGCTGGTTGCCGCATTGAACCGGAGGCAGCGTGACAGTTATCAACAGCGTGGTCGGGGCCTAGGCAGAGGAGGCAGAGGAGGACCGCCCTTGTGTGCAGTTGAGCGCCGCACGAATCGCACTTCTTGTTTTAGAGGGGACGACATAAACGACGCTTCACCTGACGATCGAACAGAAAAACTGAAGCTGAAAAAACGACGAAGATGAACTTCAACGAACTTAACCGCGAGGTGCTACTCATAGCGTAACGGCGGGAAAGAACTGGAAGGCGGGCGTCTAACGCTTCTCTTTATACCGACGTCGATGACGCCGGGTCACCTGACGTGGGGCGGTCCCACGCCAGGACCGTTAGCTGTGAAATTTTTCTCGTGGTCTGCCACCGCCGCGTCCAGTCCTATATGTAATTACCTACTGCAAGAGCCCTCTCGAAGTAAGATCTCCTGTTACAGGTGAGTAACCTGTATTTCTAGGGACATGGATATGTTGTTCAATCCACACTTATTGGCAGGCTCCTAGCAGTTCTCCGGTAGGAGGGAGGCGAGGCGCACACCCCCGATACTTACTTGGGAAATAGAGACTGGAGAACCGAGGCCCCAAAACCAGCATCCCGGCGTGACTCAAGGTCGATGTGGTAGTGGGTAATAAAGGTATGTGCCGACTTCCAGGTAGCAGCCCTGCAGATATCCTGGATAGGGACATCCCTGGAAGCAGCTACTGATGCAGCGGTATGGCAGGTAGAATGAGCTCTTATCCCTCTGGGAGGCTCCATGCCTGCCAACCTATAGCAGAGTTCTATGCAAGCGGTGACCCACCTGCTTATTGTCTGCTTGGCTGCAGGTCTGCCAGGTGCGGCTTCAGCGTAGGTGACAAACAGCTGGCGAACCTCTCCCCGAACTTCAGTCGTCGGCCTTATAATAAGCGAGCACTCGCCTAGGGTCCAAAGTATGAGCCTATATTCGCCTCCGGGAGGTGTGACTGGGGTAGAACACCAGCAGAGTCAACACCTGGTTAAGGTGAAACTCTGACACCACCTTCGGAAGGAATTTCGTGGGGGCGAGGACAACCTTGTCCCTGTGGAAGACTAGATAAGGAGACTCGATGGAAAGCGCCTGAGTTCCTCCCATCCTTCTGGCTGGACGGATGTGCCACCAAGAAGGCGATTTCACGCACAGGTGGGAAATATCGCACCTGTGCATCGGTTTGAAATGGCTTGCCCATGAGCTTGGGCCAATACCTGCAGAAGATCCCATAGAGGTGGGAGGTTCTGCTTATCGGAGGGGAAATGTGGTCAAGGCTTTGAAAAGCGCCCGAGCACCTTCTCCCCAGCACATCACTGCTTCCCCGCCCGCGCCTGCAAGCAGAGATGGCTGCCAGGTGCACCTTGCGGGTCACCGAATTGCCCTTGCTGAGAAAGGGACCACAGGTAGTCCAGAATGCTTGCCAAGGGACAGGCGGAAGGGTCCAAGCCCTTCCACTGACACCAAATGGAGAATCTCTTCCATTTGAAGGCATAGCATTTCCTGGTCGACTCCTTACGGGACGCCACAGCGACGTTGAGGACCTCGTCGGAAACACCCAAGGCCTGGAACACTAGCCGCTCAGGAACCAGGCCATCAGGTGCAGGGATTGAAGGTCCGGATGGAATACTTTCCCCTGGTTGACTGAGATCAGGTCCGGGCAGGCTGGAAGGCACCTCGGGAGCCTGGAGCTGAGGCTGTGGAGATCTGGATACCAGAACTGGCAGGGCCAGTCTGGGGCTACCAGAATCACCTGCACCTTGTCCCTCCTCGCCTTGAGAAGCACCTTGTGGATCAAGAGAAATGGGGGAAAGGCGTAGAAGAGGCCCGGGGTCCACGGCCTCGAGAAGGCATCCCCCTGCAGCGAGCCCTGCTGAGGGGGGCGGGCATGGAACAGCCTCAGCTTCCCATTCTCCCTGGAGGCAAACAGGTCCACCTGAGGCGTGCCCCAGTGGGAGAACAGATCTTGTACTACCTCCGGCAGGAGAGACCACTGTGAGACGCAGCCCCTATCCGGCTTATGGCATTGGCCAGGGTGTTGAGGCCCTGCCACGTGAATGGCCAGGAGATCCACCTCCAGGCTGTGCACGAGGGACCATATGCGAGAGCCTTGCATAACAGCATGGAGTGTGTCCCGCTGGTGGTTCAGATAGTACATGGTCGTGGTATTGTCCATCTGACCTGAACCACTTGACCCTCAGAAACGGAGCGAAGGCGGTGAGAGCTAAGCGGACCGCTCGGAGCTCCAGCAGGTTGATATGGCATCGGGAATCCCGAGGGGACCAGAGGCCATGCGTTCTGTGCTCCCCCAGATGGGCACCCCAACCCATCAGAGATGCATCGGTCAATAGATAGACCGTCGGCTCAGGCGGACGAACGGGACGCCCTCCTGCAAATGTGCCGGAACGGTCCACCACTGGAGAGCGTTCCACATCTCCTGGGTCACTGTCACATGCTGGTCCAACGGATCGCAGCGCTCTGACCACTGGCTTTCCAGTCCCCACTGAAGGGGACACATGTACCAACGGGCCCAACGGACCACGTTGGTGCAGGCCGCCATGAGGCCCAGGAGGCGCAAGAAGTCCCGGGCAGGGCGCGATTGCCCAACCAGAAATGATTGGGCAAAGGAGGAAAGAACCTCAGCCCTGTCCACTGAGAGCCGAGCTCTGGCTCGAAGAGAGTCAAGCTCTGCCCTGATGAAGAGTATCACCTGCTTCGGCACGAGTTACGACTTGGCCTCACTGAAGAGGAGGCCAACCTGAGAGCAAACCTGGAGGGCCAGATTTCTGGATCGCTCCACCTCCGCTCTGGAGGGGGCTGTCATCAGCTAGTCGTCCAGGTAGGGGTACACCCGGACCCTTTGGCGCTGCAGGAATGCTGTCACCACTGCCAAGCATTTGGTGAAGACCCTGGGAGCTAGAGAGAGGCCGAAGGGCATGGCCTGGAACTCGCTCTGAAGCGGAGGAATCTCTGATGAGGCGGATGGATCGGGATGTGAAAGAATGCGTCCTGGAGGTCCAGGGAACAGAACCACATGCCTCGCTCCAAGGATGGTATTATCTGAGCCAGAGTGACCATCCTGAAGGTCCGAGACCTTGGAACTTATTCAGGTCGTGCAGGTCGAGAATGGGGCGCCAGCCCCCCATCCGTTTTGGGACCAGGAAGTACCTGGACACAAACCCCAGGTCTGGAGGAGGATCCGCCACCTTCCTAATCACCTCTTTTTCGAGGAGCAGGGCAATATCGGCTCGGCGGGCAGACAGCATGGCTGCGGACCCTGTGGCCCCCCGAGGGTTTGATTGCTCGGAAGGGTGGAGCCTGCCTCAACTCCAGAGGCAGGCCTTTTCCTACCACCTCCAACACCCAGCAGTCTGTGTGATAGCGGACCAGGCGGAAAGGAAGTGGCGGGAGCCCCACGGGGAACCAGGGGGGAGTGACGAGCTGGGGTGGCACCCTCAACCCTCACTGGGCAGGCTTGGAGGAGGAACCGGCCGAGGACCTCCTGGGCCTTTACCTCCTTGCTTACTGTTGGAGGAAGCCACCGGCTTGGGTTTGGGACGCCAAGCGCGAGCCTGCTGGCCCTGTTGCTGGTCCTGTTGGGCCGGTCGAGATGCAGGGGCCGAAGGACGAAAGGACTTCTGCTGTTGCGGCCTTTGTCCCTCCGGGCGGAGGTGACAGAGTCCAGGGTGGCACTGGACTTTTCGATCCGCTGGAGGTGTCCCTCAACTCCAGGGCCGAAGTGGTCAGTCCCCAAGAAGGGGACGTCCGCCAACTTGTGCTGGGTATCTGCCGTGAAGGTGATCATCTCAGCCACACCCTCATGGTGGTGTGCATGGCCACCGCAGCCGCTACTGACCTGGCACAGGAATCACCTATGTCCAGAGCAGTCTGAAGCTGCTGCTTCACCACCGCCCTACCCTGGTCCCACACCTGGCGGACCGTGGTCTGCAGGTCGGTCAGGAGATGAGGGACGACCTCATCCAAGGAGCCCAAGAGGGCATGGGAAAAGTGTGCCATCAGCACGGCCGAGCTGGCCTGTCGGAGGCCGAGGGAGGATGCAGCGTACACCTTGCGCCCGGCAAAGTCCAGCTTTTTGGACTCTTTGTCGGTGGACTTACCACATTCCGAGAGTTACCGGAATGCCGGAAAACGCTGTCGGTGACTAACCCCTCGTCAGAGGGGTGCTCCGAGAAACCGGGCAAAGAACCGGTAGGGACCGCATACTTCCTGGCCATCCTGGCCGAGGGCGCAGGACAGGAAGCAGGCCGCTGCCAGAGCTCCAAGGCTGGGCCGACAATGGCCTCAGCCACGGAAAGGCCTCCGGTGGAGAATCCTCGGTCCAGTATATCCGCCAGGGGATACTTGGCCTGCTTGGACACGGGCTCGAGCTGCATCCCGTGGACTCCGAGATGAGTCGAAGCAGACCCAAGAAGGACGATATGCACTATCGTCCAATGACTGGCTCCTCGGAGTGACTCCAGGTCAACCTGCCTGGAGAACAGGGAGGAGTCGCGCCGGATTCCAAGAGTTCTGCGAAGAGATGCCTCGGCCCTGAGCCACCCTCTACCTGCCGAGGACGGTCGGCAGTGAGGGTGACCGACAACCTGTGGGGCAGGCCGTGACCCGACCGAGAATCCTTGGTCGGTGCCCCAGACTTCGGTTGTGGAGGCGGAGGTTCCACCACAAGCAGTGGAGCAGTTGGTTTTGGCCGAGCAACCGGCCCTGGAACGGGCAACTCGACTGGGGCGAGTGGTTGCTTCGGTCGTTCGGGCGACAGCCACTTGATGGCCAGGGTCTGGACCGGAGTCGGCTTAGACCTAGACAACGGCAACTGCTGCCACATAAGCTCCTCATAGTGCCGACGTAATTTACACCGAAGCCTCCCACCATCCGAGGAAGAGGACGAGGAGGAACGGTGTCGCCGCTTACTTCGGTATCGAGACCGAGACCGCTGATGTCGGCGGGAACGGCTTGACCGAGATGAAGTCCGAGACCGAGACCCTCGGGGGGACCGAGGGCAGGTCTGGGAAGGGGCGGGGGACACCCGCTCTTCCCTCGGCTCGGGCACTTTAACCGGTGACTGCGGCCCCGAAGGCGCAGGCAGATCCTCAGTCTACACCTGGGGAACCGGTGATGGTGGGTTGTCGGCTTCACCAGTCGACAGCCCGTCTAACGGATCGAGAAAAATCTCGACTGCGTCGACGGGAGTCTCGGCTGGCTGGCCTGACGGGGACACCGTGAAGCCAGAGGCCTGAGCCGCAACTTCGACTGAAGTCGACGGTCAGCTGTCTGGGGAAGGAGACCTCTCCCGCTCTCACGAACGCCGACGGTGGGACTTACCCTTCGACTCCTTCTTGGGCCGAGAAGAATGTCCCGATGGCCCCTCTCCCTTCGTGGAAAGGGACTGACAAAGCTCTTTGAATGAAGCAGAGTACGAGGAACTCAGAGAGAGCGGGATAAATGCCCTGGCCGAGGAGGTGGAAGATGTGGCCTGGGCCACCTCCTCCTCCTCGAGGGCGATCATCTGCTCGATCTGCTCAGCAACAACCAGCAGCAGGACACCGCCTTGACCTCTTGCAGTTTACCGGTGAGCGGCTTCTTGGGCGCCGAGGCTTCAATTGGGCAGCCGTGATCATCCAGGACGCTGGCGAGAAAGAGTGGCACAACTCGCAGGCCTGTGAGTCGTGATCTAGGCCTAGGCAGTAGACGCACGTGGAGTGCAGATCCATCCTGGACATTTTCTGCCCGCAAGGGCACCTCTGAAAGCCGGGAATAGAGTTTAGAAAACTTCAAAACCAATTTTGGACGAACCGAAGAGTTAGGATCCAGTCTAAAACGCAGAGCGCTAACGAGGGAACCTGAGCTTCCAAGCTGTAAGGAAGATCTGGCGTCATGGGGCAGAGCCGAGAGTTTTACCACCCGGGTGGGTGGGAGGAGCCAGCTTGAAGACCTTCCGGCAAGATTTAAAGCGGCAAGGAACCTGCCAATAAGTGTGGACTGAACAACATATCGATGTCCCTAGAACACTAAAATTACATTTTTTTTTTTAAAACCGATATTTACCAATACCCACACACTAACTTTTTCTTTTTTTAAGATCTTACTACAAGATCGGTTCAGCCGAGCCAATCGGAAAAATTTTACAATTTCCACACAACAGCTACTAATCTAAGTACTTACAGTACCACAGAGTCTCGAACCGAAAAACGGAACAAAAATCGGACTAAGACCGAAACTTTAATCGCGATAGAACCGAGCAGAAGCAGAAATCTCCGGAGTGACTGTTCAGTGAGGTGGAGTAAAGAATCTAACAGTTGGGTTTCAAAAGGACAGAGAGTTTTCAACTGAGCTCGAGACCAACGTTCTATGCCTGGCATAGAATTTTAACCCTTCACTCTCCAGGGCAGTTGAAGAGCTGGAGCTAACTGCAACATGTCAGAATACAGCACGACTTAATGTTGTTTGAAGGGGGCAAACCAAGGTGGAAACCTGTGACAAGCTGGTGAGAGGGGCATTGGAGTGGTTCTCGACACGAGGTCTAATGAAAGTACACAAGCAGTAAAAAAATACTGGACTAGAAATTACTGTGAAATGACAAACCTTACACTGTCTCTCTCCCTCTGCAGAAAGTCTTCAGTTAACAGTAACAGTAATGCCCATGACAATAAGGCTAATAATCAGACAGTGATCTTTCGGTTTTCTTTTACATCTTTTGTCACATCAATGGCTGTCTAGTAACATCTAGAGATTATGTTTATGCTTAATGTTTTGCAGATTTTGTTACCGTCTGTTATTAATCTTCTAATCTAGGTAGAAGACTTGGTTTGCTGGCCAAGGCACCTAGCTTCACCTGAGCTCTTTCCTTCTAAGACTGCTTGAAAGGCAGAGTAGAGAAACTTACCAGAGCAAGGGAAAAGGATTAAGACTTAGTTTGGCTAAGAAGATTTACTGTGTGGTGGTGTTTTTATTTTTTACTCACAGGGATTGCTACTGTTTGTTGCTAACATTTCATTGCTTTATTTTTTCTCTGATTCAAATTGTTGTTGCTGGTATACCTTCTTCTGCATTATTACAAGGTGTGCCTACAGGTGTGTGCTAACAGATTACTCCTGTAATCTTCTGATTCAGATTGTCTTTTGCAAGGTATATCTTCTGTTACTGCTTTATTTTTCTCTGGAGCAAAGTGTTTCTTTCAGCGTATATCTTCTCTGAAATTATTACAGGTGGTGCTTTACAGGTTTTACAGTTTTATCTAACATTAGGATAAGCTTTCAGGGTTACTGCATTTGTTGTTGACTGATTGTTTCTGCTCTTACCTCCTTGTTCTTTTCGTCCGTGGTTCTTCTTTTTAGGCAGGGAAAGGGCCCAGACACCCACCCCATCCCCAACCACCCCCGCTACACTCCTTTATAGGGTACCACAGTTGTGACATTTCCTGTGGCAGAGCAGGAAGGGGCAGATCAGTGGGGCCTCCACAAGAGTGAGCTCATTTACAGGGCACTAGTAATTTAACTTGTTATAACAAGTTAAACAAAGCACAATTAAACCATTACTTGCCCATTTTTTTCCTTTTTTTCTCCTTCTAATTACTCTGACTAGGTTACAAACCCAGCAACTTATTTGGAATGGATTTCATTAACTGCAGGTACTAGGAACAATTTTCAGAAGGACAGTCTTACAGGATTTAGGACACTGTCCTACATGCTGGGCCTTTGGAGATCTTAGGGCTCAGCTCCGGGCAGCATGGGCAGAGATTGCACGCCTCAAATTTCATATTGAAGAGGAAATACATTATAAGAACCACCCGCCATTTCCCCAGCATCCAACAGAAAAACCTCGACCGAGAGAGGGTAGTTGGTCCAGGAGGTTGGCAGGTGGTTAGGAGGAGCAAATCAGGTGCCCCATCACTCTCTGCTCTCCAACACATTACCCAAAACCATATAAACACTACAAACAGGTATCTGCCTCTATCTCTGAAATCAATTAAAGAGGCAGAAGACACTGCAGAGCAGGACACCGTGGCACAGAGCTAGCACAACAATACTCACCCAAATCAGGAACCAAAACTAAACAAGCACAAAGGAAATCCAAAAACTTCTGATCATAGGAGACTCCATGATTCGGGAGTTGATACCCATCTCCAGCTAGGGTGATGGTCAGATGTCTCCAGGTACATCAGCATGGAGAGACACTGACCGCATTGCTAAAATTGTTCACAAAGCAGGAGAAAACATTGATGTCCTAGTACACATAGGACTACGATCTCGCCAGCCGTCAGTTGTGGAGACCAAGGAACACCTGACTAGGCTGGGTGACAAACTATCATCTATTTCGTCCGCATCTCCTTCTCTGAGATCCTGCCAGTCTGGGAGAGGGAGCAGATGGACGGAAGGTCAGAGAAGGGAGATAGGGGAGCTAAACACGTGGCTCAAGGGCTGGTGCCAGGAAAAGGACACAGATTTGTAGGAACTGGCAACAGTTCTGGGAGCGAAAGTTCTTTAAATTTGATGGACTGCATCTGACTAAAGAGGGAGTCAGTGCATTGGGGCAGAAGTTTGACGTCTTTGCAGAATATTTAAACTAGCAAATGGGGAGAGGGGTGCAGCACCCCATACGTCGAATGGGAAGAACACCCTCCCCTCAGCTAGTGGTCAAACAGGAATTCAGCATGTTTGCTGCTCATTTGCATCACCAGGTAAGAAAAAGGTTTGTCTCCCATACGACGCACAGGGTAATGCCAAACTTCACCCAACAACTAACACACCAAAATCTGGCCAATGGAAAATCATGTACACAATGCTCACAGCCTGGGAAATAAGATCCCAGACCTGCAGGCAATAATGTCAGAGGCTAAACTGGACATAGTAGCATTAGTGAGACGTGGTTTACCAGTAACCACACTTGGGAGACTTCAGTACCTGGCTATGTATTGTTTAGAAGAGACCGAGGTGCAAAAAGGGGGAGGAGGGCCCTGTATGTTAATGAAAATATCAAAGCTACAGAAATTCAGAATACACATAAGGAGCCAGAAGAACTGTGGGTCACCTGGAAACAGGAAATGGGACAGCCATAAGAACTGGGGTTGTCTACAGGCCCCAGACCAGAGGGAGGACATAGACACATTACTGTTAGAAGATATACAAAACATGACAGCTAAAGGGAGGTTCTGATAATGGAGACTTCAACATCTGGATACAGATTGGTCAATACCAGCAGGAACATCTGCCAGAACTAGACTCATAGTGGATTCCCTGCAGGAGGGCCTCAAACAACTGGTACAGCAACCCACAAGAGACAGGGCTATCCTAGATCTAGTACTGACTAACAAAGAAGGGATCACAGATCTCCAGGTAGAAGGTCACCTGGGGGCCAGTGACCATCACATGGTATGGTTCAATTTGGCTACTACATCTAAATCATCCCATTCCAAGGCAAAAATATGGGACTTCAGAGGAGCTGACTTTGATAACAATTGACAATACATTGCCCTCCAGCTCCAGCCGCAGAAGGGGCTCCGAGCCGCCAGCGGGCCGGCGGTGACCTCCAGCCGACCAAGAGTTCCAGGAGGCCGGGAGAAGCAGTGTGAAAGCCGGCATTGCCCTCCAGCTCCAGCCGCAGAAGGGGCTCCGAGCCGCCAGCTGGCCGGCGGTGACCTCCAGCCGACCAAGAGTTCCAGGAGGCCGGGAGAAGCAGTGTGAAAGCCGGCATTGCCCTCCAGCTCCAGCCGCAGAAGGGCTCCGAGCCATGCTGGGCGGCGGTGACCTCCAGCCGACCAAGAGTTCCAGAGGAGGCCGGGAGAAGCAGTGTGAAAGCCGGCATTGCCCTCCAGCTCCAGCCTGAGAAGGGCTCCGGGATCAGCGGCCGGGCGGTGACCTCCAGCCGACCAAGAGTTCCAGGAGGCCGGGAGAAGCAGTGTGAAAGCCGGCATGCCCTCCAGCTCCAGCCGCAGAAGGGCTCCAGCCGCCAGCCGGGCGTGGTACCTCCAGCCACCAAGAGTTCCAGGAGGCCGGGAGAAGCAGTGTGAAAGCCGGCATTGCCCTCCAGCTCCAGCCGCAGAAGGGGCTCCGAGCCGCCAGCGGGCCGGCGGTGACCTCCAGCCGACCAAGAGTTCCAGGAGGCCGGGAGAAGCAGTGTGAAAGCCGGCATTGCCCTCCAGCTCCAGCCGCAGAAGGGGCTCCGAGCCGCCAGCGGGCCGCGGTGACCTCCAGCCACCAAGAGTTCCAGGAGGCCGGGAGAAGCAGTGTGAAAGCCGGGCATTGCCCTCCAGCTCCAGCCGCAGAAGGGGTTCGCCGCCAGCCGGCCGGGCGGTGACCTCCAGCCGACCAAGAGTTCCAGGAGGCCGAGAAGCAGTGTGAAAGGTACGGCAAAAGCCAGCAACTAATCGGGAAGCGACTGCTGTCTCTGCCTTTGCTTCCGATTGGTGCGCCTTTCCCATTGACTTTAGCTGGACTCTGCAACACTTTTCTGGATGGGATTTTTCTGATTAGCTGTAACTTGTGTTAATTTCTTAAAAGAGCTGTTTTTACTTAAAATTGTGGGTAATTTAAACATGTTTTGATGTGATGTTTGCTAGTGATTCAGCCTTTTCTGGGGATCTGTGTGGGCTAGACGCTTAGGCGCCTAACCCCCAAACCCTCCCAGTCTTTTGTTGTGCAGATTCTTGTTTCTTGCACCTAATTGCAGATTGCCTGCAATAAAATTGCCTTCTCACTGCCTTCTCCTCTGTCCCCTGACTTGCAGCCGGCATTGCCCTCCAGCTCCAGCCGCAGAAGGGGCTCCGAGCCGCCAGCGGGCCGGCGGTGACCTCCAGCCGACCAAGAGTTCCAGGAGGCCGGAGAAGCAGTGTGAAGAGTACGGGCAAAGCCGCAACTAATCGGAAGCGCACCGCTGTCTCTGCCTTGGCTCTCATTGGTGCGCCTTTCCCATTGACTTTAGCTGGACTCTGCAACACTTTTCTGGATGGGATTTTCTGATTAGCTGTAACTTGTGTTAATTTCCTTAAAAGATTTGTTTTACTTAAAATTGTGGGTAATTTAAACATGTTTTGATGTGATGTTTGCTAGTGATTCAGCCTTTCTCGGGATCTGTGTGCTAGACGCTTAGGCGCCTAACCCCCCAAACCCTCCCAGTCTTTTGTTGTGCAGATTCTGTTTCTTGCACCCTATTGCAGATTGCCTGCAATAAAATTGCCTTCTCACTGCCTTCTCCTCTGTCCCTGACTTGCAGCCGGGTTGCCCTCCAGCTCCAGCCGCAGAAGGGGCTCCGAGGCGCCAGCGGGCCGGCGACCTCCAGCCGACCAAGAGTTCCAGGAGGCCGGAGAAGCAGTGAAAGGTACTGGCAAAGTCATGACTCAATCGGGAAGCTACCGCTGTCTCTGCCTTGCTTCGATTGGTGCGCTTTCCCATTGACTTTAGCTGGACTCTGCAACACTTTTCTGGATGGGATTTTCTGATTAGCTGTAACTTTAAAGTAATTTCTTAAAAGAGCTGTTTTACTTAAAATTGTGGTAATTTAAACATGTTTTGATGTGATGTTTATAGTGATTCAGCCTTTTCTGGGATCTGTGTGGGCTAGGCGGCGCCTAACCCCCCAAACCCTCCCAGTCTTTTGTTGTGCAGATTCTTGTTTCTTGCACCTAATTGCAGATTGCCTGCAATAAAATTGTTCTCACTGCCTTCTCCTCTGTCCCCTGACTTGCAGCCGGCATTGCCCCTCCAGCTCCAGCCGAAGGCTCCCGAGTCGCCAGCAGGTCGGGGGTGACCTCCAGCCGACCAAGAGTTCCAGGAGGTCGGGAGAAGCAGTGGAAGGTACGGCAAAGTCACAACCAATCGGGAAGCGACCGCTGTCTCTGCCTTGCTTCCGATTGGTGCGCCTTTCCCATTGACTTTAGCTGGACTCTGCAACACTTTTCTGGATGGGATTTTTCTGATTAGCTGTAACTTGTGTTAATTTCCTTAAAAGAGCTGTTTTTACTTAAAATTGTGGGTAATTTAAACATGTTTTGATGTGATGTTTGCTAGTGATTCAGCCTTTTCTGGGGATCTGTGTGGGCTAGACGCTTAGGCGCCAACCCCCAAACCCTCCCAGTCTTTTGTTGTGCAGATTCTTGTTTCTTGCACCTAATTGCAGATTGCCTGCAATAAAATTGCCTTCTCACTGCCTTCTCCTCTGTCCCCTGACTTGCAGCCGCATTGCCCTCCAGCTCCAGCCGCAGAAGGGGCCTCGAGTCGCCAGCGGCCGCCAGACCTCCAGCCGACTAAGAGTTCCAGGAGGCCGGGAGAAGTAGGCAGAAAGGCGGCAAAGCCGCAAAATTTTGCCCGCCCCCTCCCCCTCTTGGTTAATTGTATTTATACACTCTTTCCCGCCATTTCTCTCATCCACGCCCACATCTAATTCCCTTCTCTGTTAACCCATACCTACCCCGCACAATGCTAACTTGTTTCCTTTTGCTCCTTAACCTCTCATCTCCCCCATTCCATTATGATAATCATATTATACCCCCTGTCATGACGAATAAGTTAATGAATATGTTCTGCTCTCCACTGCCATCCACAATGTACAACCATCTATTCCTTATTCACTTTGAACCACATTACACTGCAACCCCTGGGGTATCCACATAAAGCCTCTCTAACAATCCAGCACTCCCTAGCCCCTTACATGTATCCTGGATCTATAAAACCCTCTATGCCTGTCCATCAGACTCTATGTTATGATAAAAGACACACCTATATAACAGCACCATCTCCCACTACACAGTGTGCATCTAGGATTAAGAGGAAATGCTCTGATCACTCTCTATCCCTATCCCTTGGAGCCCTAGTCAAATTAATCTTCACCTCCTTTTATGCATTGGCACCATTGAGATTAATCCTGGCCCCATTGTCAATTTATCTTCCCTTCTGATCTGACTACCATAAAAGGACTAAGCTTCATACACTTCAATGCTTGCAGCCTCCTAAAAAGTTCATCTTAATACAGGCTTGGGTGGCACATACTCTTCCAGACTTCCTGGTCATCTCTGAATCTTGGCTCAGGCCTACAACAAAAGACAGTGTTGTAAACCTTCCCAATTACCAGCTCTTCAGAGCAGATCGCCTTCCAGGGGTGGTGGGGTGGCCATATACATTAAGGACACCATCTCTGCAACCTGCCTCATCAACACATCTGAGCCAAATGAATTTGAATGTTTATCAATCAAAATTTGCCTTCCTAATTGTCTCCATTTAAACTGATTGGATGCTATAGGCCCCTCTGCAGGCCTTAAACTGCTTTCTCACCTAGGGTCAATTCTCAACCAAGGCCCTGAAGATACCAGTCATCCTTGGTGATTTGAATTTAAACTGGTTGTCTAATGTATCTGCACCTTTGATAACCTTTTGTGACACCTATGGATTCACACAGCTGATTAAAGACCCAACTAGGATTAACTCAAGAAATTCCAGCAACAGCTCACTCCTGGATATTATGTTGGTAAACAAGCCTCACTTATACTCATGCAGGAGTACTGCCAAGTGATGTGAGTGACCATTACCCTATAGCTGGCATAAGATCCACACTCAAACCACCAAATCCTGCAGAATTTATCCTCAAAAGGTCAAAAAAGAATTTCAATATCTCAGGTTACCTCCATGACCTGAGTACTACAATATATTGGCAAGATTTCTATCTTACAACCTCTGTTGAAACAGCACTCCAGACTTTAAAGGATATTATCACCAATGTTCTCAATATTCATGCACCTATCACCAGTATCAGAACTAAGGTAAAATCCTGCCCTTGGTTTCACCTCTGAGCTTAAAGCAGCCTTGAGAACCAGAGACAAGCTGTGGAAAAGGCAAGAAAAACAAAGGACACCAGTGATTGGCTAAATTTCAGAAAAGCAAGGAATTCATGTACAAAAAAATAAGAACTGCCAAAACTGCCTACTATACAGCTGAATTGGATGCCTCCTACAATAACCCATCCAGACTCTGGGGTACAATAAAAGGACTCTGGGCCAGAATTCTACTCCTGCCTTAACCACCAAATTGCTACTAAATGACACAGAAATTACAGGTAAACAAGAAATCTTAAATACCTTCAATGTTCACTTCACCACTGCTGGCCTAGCATTTGACTCATCACCTGCAAATATCCTGAGATCTTCCTTGAACCTGCAAACTACTGTGGGACAAATGGCCACTTCAACTTTTTCCTTCATCCCAATATCCGTGAAAGAAGTGGAAGATCTCCTCTCTAATTTAGACACAACTAAAAGTGCAGGTGCAGACTCCCCTGGATCCCTATTTCCTGAAAATTGCTTCACATGTCTTATCTGCCCCCCCTTACTCATCTCTTCAATCTTTCCCTAACTACTGGATCCATTCCATCTACTTGGAAAACAGCTCAAGTAGTTCCATTACTCAAATCTGGTGATACTAGGGATCTCAACAATTACAGACCTATCTCCATCCTACCAGTACTATCTAAGATGCTCGAAAAACTAGTAAACTCTCAGTTAAGGGACTATCTGGATAACAATAACCTTCTAAATTCTGCACAATCTGGATTTAGATCAAAGCATAGCACCATTACTGCCTTAGCCAAGGTAACCAACGATTGGCAGACTAATTTGGACAAAAAAATTTTACCTGTGTTGTGTTTCTGGATTTGAGTAAAGCCTTTGACACAGTGGATCATGACTTATTACTCACCTCCCTTAACTCATTAGGCCTGGATTCCTATCACTCAACTGGTTTAAGGATTACCTTTCAGATAGGTTCAACTGGTTAGAAATGGAAATTACCTATCCACCTCAAAACCTCTGCTAAGGTGTACCACAAGGCTCTATTCTTGGCCCTATCCTCTTTGCTATTTATATAAACAATATTGATGCCAACCTCACTCAATCTAACATTCATCTGTTTGCTGATGATACTGTATTGTATGTCAGCAATCCCTCACCTTTCAAAGCCTGTGAACTTCTACAATCCGAATTCTCCATTCTGCAGCACAATCTACTTGACAAAAAACTACTTCTAAATGCAAAAAAAACAAAAGCTATGTTCTTTACCACAAAGAGCTGTACTACCACTACCCCAGCATCCAACACCCTACATATATCCACCTTACTTGAGAGAAACTTGAATTTGTTGATAACTTCAAATACCTTGGAGTCTGGATAGATAACAGGCTTGACTATTCTGTCCATATTGAAGAGTTACTTAAAAGCTAAGACAGAGGCTTCGGACTATTTTTTAGAATAAAACATTACCTAAACAGTGATTCCAAAAAGGTTAATTCAGGCCTCATTCCTATCCCTCATTGATTATGCTGATTTTCTCTACTGCCATTGTTCAAGTCATCTCTTACATAAGCTGGACACCCTGTATCACAGGTCCATAAGATTTATTACTGACCTTCCTCCAACACCCATCATTGCTCCCTTTATATGGCAGTCAACTGGACATCATTGCAACACAGAAGAAATAGGAATGCTGTTATCTGGATACTCAAAGCGCTAACAGGCAACCAACGACCTATATCACTGATTGCTTTACCCAAATTACAACCAGGCCATACACCTTAAGGATCAGTAAACTCATCACATTAAAGGTCCCCAATGCCTGCACCGGTATGGGAGGGCTGCTTTCAGCTATTCCTTAGCAGCTGCATGGAACTCTCTCCAAAAATCCATGAAGCTAGATAGCCTACTACCTCTGGCATCCTTCAAAAGATTGTTCTCCGCCCTTTTTCCAGAGCTCTGCAATTGCTTTTATAAAGCATAATCCCTCACCAATCTGACCAACTAAACCTCCTTTTCTATCCATTATATTAACTCAATTTCTTTCTTCCGAATCACCTATTATATTCACTTAAAACTAGTTTAGACCATATAACTTATATTTTAGGACTGCTATACCCTTTGTCCTCTTTTTTTCCTACAGGCTAAATGGTTCTATTGTTACTTGTATATATGTAAATTGTTGTATATAATCATTTCATGCCATTGTATTGCTATTTATTCTATTCTTGTCTATGTAATAATACTTGTATCCTCATTTGTATGACCACTCAGGTCCATCTTGTAAATGAGCTTTGCTCAATGATGTTCGCCTGAATAAATAAAGATTTTGATTGATTGATTGATTGATAAGATGGCCAACAGAGTTAAGCTAGCCCTGGCAAAAAGAAACACAGGTGAGGGGGTACAGGCAAAGTGGGCAAGCATTAAGGATGCAATACTTGAAGCAACATCCCATTGTGTTAGACAGAAAAGGAAGTGCAAAAGAAGAAGGAAACCACTTTGGTTCTCAAATACAGTAGCAGAAAAGGTCAGAGCCAAAAGGCTGGCCTTCAGGAAATATAAGGAAACACAGCAGGATGAAGATAGGGAGGCATACCAAACTTCCCTAAGGGAAGCAGGGAAGGCAGAAGGCAGGCAAAGTCCCAAACTGAGGAAACACTAGCACGAACAGTAAAAGAAGGTGACAAGACTTTCTATAGATACATTAGTGAAAGGAGAAAGTCCAGAGGGGTATTGCTAAGCTTAATGGAGAAAAGGGAGCATGGAGGAGGAGGACCCTGTAAAGGCATCTATCCTAAATAGATACTTTTGCTCAGTATTTACTGAAGAGAAGGTAGGGCAGGCCCACAGCTCAGCATCATGGACACAGGGGAGGGAGGTGAGCACTACTCCTTCACAAAAGAAAGGGTCCTACAAGAGCTTGCTAAGCTCAGGGTGGATAAGGCAATGGGACCTGATGGCATACATCCCAGGGTACTTAAGGAGCTAAAGGAGGAACTAGCAGAGCCATTAGCAGAATTGTTTAGTGAGTCTCTGAGCACAGGAGAGGTCCCAGAAGACTGGAGAACGGCTCATGTGATCCCGCCCACAAGAGTGGTAGCAGGAGGAGGCGGGAACTACAGACCGTCAGTCTTACCTCAGTAGTGGGCAAGATTATGGAGGCACCTTAAGGAAAGGATAGTGCAACACCTGGAATCCATAGGGCACAGGATCCAAGACAGCATGGGTTTACAAAGGAAGGTCCTGTCAAACTAATCTCATAGATTTCTTTGACTGGGTAACCAGAGTGGTGGACCAAGGGAAGCAGTTAATGTCGCCTACCTTGACTTCAGCAAAGCTTTGACACTGTTCCACATAGAAGATTGATAAATAAGCTGGGTAGGCTCGGGTGGGTCAGAAGTTGGTCAACTGGGTGGCAAACTGGTTGACGGGCAGAAAACAGAGAGTGGTGGTAAATGGTATACAGTCAGAAGAGATGCAAGTCACAAGTGGGTACCTCAGGATCAGTCCTTCAACATCTTCATTAGTGACCTTGCAGATGGACTAGAGGGTAAGGCTTGTCTGTTTGCAGATGACACCAAGATCTGCAACAGAGTAGATGATCCAGATGGGGTGGGCAGAATGAGAAGAGATCTGATAAACTAGCAGAATGGTCAGAAGAGTGGCAACTGGGATTTAATGCAAAGAAGTGCAAAATCATGCACATAGGGAAGAGAAACCCTGAAGCCACCTATAGGCTGGGAGGGAGTTGCTAGCAGTCACAAAGGAAGAAAGAGACTTGGGCATCATCATCACTGATGACCTAAAATCATCCAAGCAGACCTCTAAAGCAGTAGGTAAGGCTAGGGGGATGTTAGGGTGTATTAGTAGGGGTATCACAAGTCGTAAGAGGGAGGTAATAATCCCTCTTTACAAGACACTGGTTAGGCCCATCTGGAGTACCGCGTGCAGTATTGGAGGCCACACCTTCACAAGGACATTAACCAAATTGAGGCAGTCCAGAGAAGGGCAACCAAAATGGTGCAGGGACTGCATCAGAAGACATATGAGGACAGATTAACGGAGCTCAATATGTATACCCTTGAGCAAAGGAGGGAGAGAGAGGTGATATGATCGAGGCATTTAAACACCTTAAGGGCATAAACAAGTGAAAGAGTCTAATATGTTTAAATATAAGAAAATAGCAGGACAAGAGGACACAGCATGAGATTAGAGGGAGGCCGATTAAGGGGAATGTGAGGAAATTTTTTTCACAGAAAGGGTGGTGGATGCATGGAATGGCTTACCACAAGAAGTGGTGGCTATGAATACAGTGCAGGGCTTCAAACAGGCATGGGATAGGCATAAGGGAGCAATACAAATGACTATGAATAGATAGGCCACTGACAGAGCAAAGGCCGATGACACATTTATAAGGTAGAAAAAGAAATGGGCAGACTGGATGGGCCTTGCGGTCCTTATCTGCCGTCAACTTCTATGTTTCTATGTAATTATTTCAGGTATTGCAGCACTTACCGCACTTTGTCTTTCCAAAACCATCCGACTGTCCCCAGCTGCCTTAACAACGGTCTGCGAGACAGTTGTCATTGTAAGCACTATATCAGCAAAAAATTTTATTTTTTATACAGACACCTTGGATAGGCTTCAGTGATGTTCTCTACATATCTACATACTGGTAAGGAAACATGTCAGTCATAAAAGCAGAAACATTATATTTATGGACGTGCACACTGAAGTGGATATATGTTCACTAAACCCCCACCAAAGTGGGCATTTTAGCAAAACAATCCTAGAAATTCAGCTCTTACCTGGGGGTGCAGGGGGAGGCAACCGAGGCGGGGGTCCTCGTGGAGGTGGGCCAGGTGGAAGACCAGGAGGAGGACCCGGAGGTGGGCCAGGAGGTCTCCCTGGAGGTGGTCCTGGAGGAAGCAGACGTGGTAATGGTCCTCTCAATCCTGGTAATCCTGGGGGACGCAGAAAAGGTGGAGCACCTACAAAAAAAAAAATCATCAGTTGATCAAAATCAGAGGGCAGTTCCTCATAAGTGCAATCAGTTTACTGTCTCTAATTTTGTCTATAAAAAGACAGTTCTGATGAAACTTAAAAACTGGATTCCATAACAAAAAGACAACTATGCATCTGTAGCAATTGTTACACTACTGGTATTCCTTCAACAGCCACACTTGTGCAGTATTTGAGCATGAGATATTAAGGTTACACATAGATCACTCCACTGATTTGCCTTCTTTATTGCACTTCTTTCAGTAAGTGTCCCAAAATATAATCTAGTCGCCTCCTACCACTTTCAAAAAAAAAAAAAAAAAAATCACCACCAGCAGCTTAATCTGATTTAATTTCAGTTGGTTTCCATCTGTACCCCCCCCCCCGGACAAGGCTGAAAATAGGCAGAATTGCCTAGTACGCCTTTCTAGGTCAACAAAAACTAAATAAATAAATACAAAAGGGTGATAAAAACTAAATAAATAAAATACCAACCCTCATTACATCAACTGCAAAAGCTTAAACTTTTCAAGATCTTTTCATTACTTTTTTCCCCCATTTAAAGTTTATTAATAATTTGTAATTATAAATGACAAATATACCTGTACAAAGTTCTTTATACATTAGCAGTATACATCAAACTGAATCTGTCCACCCCCCCACATCTAGATACCCACCGCTCTAATACATCATCATTCTAAACCCATTCCCTATATCCATACAGCACAGACAACTCGATAACGGTAAAATATAATGGGTGCAATGACCACTGCAGCAAGAACTTTTATAAACAGTATAAGGCGTACAAGGGGTCTCATATCTTCTTAAATCTCCCTAATCTATTATTTAAACTTGCTATTGCCTTTTCTGTTCTAAGGTTCGCAAGAAGTTCAGTTAACCATTCTCCATAAGTAATTTCAGTTTGGTCTATCCCAGGGGTTCTCAAATGGTGAGGCCAGCCTCCCTGGGGAGGCCCCAACTTGTTCCAGGGGAGGCTCAAGCAAGTCTTAAAAAAATATTATATATCACTTTTGAACTTTATAGATTTTGTGTGAAAGGATAAGGCAAACTGAAAGAGGATAATAGTAGGTGAATTTATGTATTTATTCACAAGTCTGTGACCAGGAAAGGTACTGTACACTGAGCCATGGCTTATATCAGGTGTACCCAAGGAAGGGTAGTGAGAGAATACAGTTCAGAATGTAACTGCAAAACACTCAAGCAATACAAAATGAATAAAAGTGCAAATAAATTTACAATAAACTAACAATGTTAGGAACAATTTATTAATTAGGCTGGCAGCAGAACTGTCCAAATACAAGAGTTAACCATACAGGTACTAGGAATAAGAGCAGGTGGGAGCAAAATGATCCCTGAGAAGTTGCTTAAGAGCAGGGAGAGGCAGAGGTCATCAGGAAGGTTATTCCAGTTAGAGAACAAATGGAAAGCAATCTGATCCATGGAGGTATGGCAGTAAAGGGTAACAATGGTTTGAGAGTCAAAATATTGGAGCAAGTAGGTTGTCCTGATAGGAGGGGGGTTACAATAAGCTTAACATGAGAGCCAGGTATGCAAAGAGGTTTCAATTTATTCCTGATGTACCTGTGAAAAGTAGGCTATTTTTCTATGGGGAGGCCCAAAAATATTTCAGTATTTTGGGGGAGGCTCAAGATCTTTTCCATGGCTTAGGGGAGGCTCACTATGACAAAGTTTGAGAACTGTTGGTCTATCCAATGCCTTAGCACTTTTCTTAAGTGACATGAATATCAGGGCCATATAGTATTTCCTGTTAGGAAACCTAATACTTGAAAAGTCGCCTAAAATACATATTTCAGGTTTGAAGAGTCCATTTAGTCCCAGAATGGGGTCAGTTTTGTGTTGGATGGTAGTCCAAAGAGGAGTTATTTTGGGGCAAGTTCAGAAGATATGATATAAAGTGCCCTCATACTTGGAGCATCTCACACATAAGGATGAGGACGTCAATCCAAACTTTGCCATTTTTTCTGGGGAAAAGTATAAATTATGTAAAATATGCATCTGCATTAATCTTAGTCTGTCTTGGGTTACAAATTTATGACAGTTAAACCAGAGGTCAACCCAGTTTATGTCATGACTAGGAAAATAAGTAGACCAATACTGAGTCGGACTGAAACAATCCGGGTATAGCCGATCGAACAATGAACCATATATTTTGGAGACTGCTTTCAGCTGTCCCACCAATTGTGACAATTCTTTTGATAGGGAGGGGGCATCTGATCTAGTCCGGCTTCTGCCCAAAAACCTTTATTAATAGCTGCCTCATTTGGATGATTCTAAAAAAAATATTTGTTTGGGATCTTGAACTTGTGCTTAATACTTTGGCCTGATAGCCAAGTCTCATCAACTCCTATAAAATTATATATTGGTATACCCTTTAGTTGTGGTAACCAGTTTGAGGGGATAATTTTGTCATCTATCTTGAAATTAGGGTTTCCGAATAGGGGTTGATGTAGGTCCCTCCTGTTGTTGTATTTAAGAAAGCGACAAAGTTGGGTGTGGACCCTAACTGACAATGCTATGGGAGTGTTTTTTAATTTGCTGGGAATTAGGTTCTCCTTGATGTGGAAGAGAGCTTCCGGGTCTAGCCCGCAGGCATGAATCTGGGTCAGCTCTATTTTAGAAGCATAGAAACATAGAAGTTGATGGCAGATAAGGACCGCAAGGCCCATCCAGTCTGCCAATTTCTTTTTCTACCTTATAAATGTGCCATCGGCCTTTGCTTTGTCAGTGGTCTATCTATTCATACACATCTGTATTGCTCCCTTATGCCTATCTCATGCCTGTCTGAAGCCCTGCACTGCATTTTGATTCAAGATGGGTTGTGGTGTGTACTTTTGGGTAAGAGCCATCTCAGATATTTATTAATATGACTAGCCCAGAAGTAGAGCTCAAGATGAGGCAGGCGCAAACCTCCTCACAGCTTTGGTGCCCCTAATTTATGAAACGCGATCCAAAGAATCTTGTTAGACCAGATAAATTTTACAAACAGACTATGGGCCAGATATTCAAAACTTTGCGCTGGGCCAAAACCATTTGAGCAGGTTTAGCGCGGGTCTGCTATATTCAAAAGGCCAAATAGCGCAGGCAAACTGCATTAGCACCGGGCAAAATTATAATGTATGTAAGGGGCAAACTGACATGAATACAGGCACAATGCTATATTCAGCGACTAGCGCTGCGCTAGGTGGTTTTGCGCGACTTAGCACGACTCTTAGCGTGGTGCACATCACCGCCCATGAAAAGCTTGTCTTAACCCTGAGCGATCAGCTTTGCGCGACACTATGGCTTTGCGCAGGTTTTGCGCGACCCTAACAAATAAATATGACACATAGATAAAGACAAACATAGAGGAAGCATGCTGCTAACTGATGGCATCACAATGATGCCATCATCTGCCACCAGTCCCAGCCATGCCAGGCAGTAAGTGGTGACCCTGCCGCCAGTGGACAGCATGGCAGTGTGGCCATACAGCACACATCTGCGGACCATACTTCTGTGGACACCAACAGATGCCAGCACACACATGCAGCACTGTGGCAAGGCTGTGCCACAGACCAGGTGTGGCCACAAGGCTGGGAGACATCATGCAGTGCACATGGGCCAGTATTGGGAATACCCCAACACCAGTGTACCTTTCGGATAATATATGCCCCCCCCCCCCGGCCACATACCGCACAGCTGTACAAGTGCCACAGCACACAAGCCAGAAATGTACATGTCACTGTGAGCATTCCATGCCACAGGTGCAGCATCTGTGGGTCACACAACAGTTTAACAGTAATGTCCACTGTCAGTAAACACCTGCAGGTTGGGCCTCTCACCGTGTATAGTGCAGTGATCATCACTGCCCTACACACCATAGGCACTGCTGTGTCCACACACTACTGCCCCCTTGCTACTACAGTGTGACAGTTGCATGCAGCACCACCACCATCTGTGCCTATGCTGTGTTGTCCCAGTACAGCTGCAGGCAGCAGAGCATGTGGAAGTAGTGTTCAAAACTGTATAATATTCCCCAAGCTGTTTACGCAGTGCTAACACGTTTGCGTGGATTTAGCGCAGGGCTAAACAGTTACCCCGGTGCAAACTGCATGCAAATCAGGGTATAATGAGATGCTAATCTGGATGTTTGCCCACAGACTACCTAAGTAGGCTCATTTGCATGTCTCTTTTAAATATGGCAAACATGTTTGCACCGGGCTATGGTTTAGCCCTAGCTAAACCCGTGCAAATTATGTTAGCTCTCGCCTACAGTTTGGGGAACATTTTGCAGTTTTCACACTAATACATACACTGTTGCCTGCAGCTGTACTGGGTCCACGCATTTGCTGGCACACACATTGGCCACATAAAAGGTGGGATCATCTGGAGGAGAGGTAGCCAGTGGGAGAGGCAGGTCTTCATCCAGAGAGGAGAGGGATAAAAAATGTGAACTCAGTCCCTGGAAATCAGGGGCCAATTACTCCTCTTCCAGGTCACCGGGAAGATCTCCATATGCCTCCCAGTCCTCTGAATAGTGTTTCATAGGAGGAGGAGAAGAGAATGCAGGTTCAAAGTCAGTCTCGTCCATGTGATGATGCTTTTAAAGATGGAGAGGGACTATCCTTCCCACCCCGGGTCGGGGGAGAGGGTAAGCTGTGCAAGACCTGCTGCACAATTTTGGTTTGGAATTCCTGTTCCTGGGAAGGGGGTGGGGTAAGGGGAATGGGGCTTGTGAGGTGGGGAACAATGGGAATAATGGGAGGAACAGGATGTGTAGAATAGGCAGGTCTTGAACCTGGGTGGTAGTAACCAGGGTCTCTGTCTTGATCTGGTTGACCTCTGTATGAGTCTGCTTTTCTGCGGCACAGTGGGGCCAAGTTCTGCGGCAAGACCTACATTTGCCGCAGAATTCTGGCGGCAGTGGTTTTAATTTCTATGAAATAACAAATTACCATATCACAGTGTCAGCTTGTCATCCTGATTTCACTTTCATGACAGTGGTTATAGCAGTCAGGATGGGGAAAGCACAGTAACACTAGTTCAAAAAAATAACAGAGACTTATAGAAATAATTTTTTGCTAAAAAGGCAAAACAAATATCTCTCCCTTAATGTCCTAGCCTATTGCATAAATGAAATATGCAGAGGGGACCTTATGTGATAAATAAGGTATTTCTATATGAATGGTATCTATACCACTAATGAGGTCTCCACTGTGTATCACATATATATTTATACGCACTCTGTAACATACATACAAATGTGTGTGTGTAGTGAGAGAGAGAGAGAGAGAGAGAGAGAGATACTGTATATGTGTGTGTGTGTGTGTATACATATATATATATACATATATAGTAGGTAACTGGCTGGGCAGCAGGACACAGAGGGTGGTGGTAAATGGCTGTCACTCCACAGAGGGAAGAGTGACCAGTGGGGTACCACAGGGATCAGTGCTGGGACCGGTACTATTCAATATCTTCATCAGTGACATTGCGCAGGACCTAGAAGGCAGAATTTCACTGTTCGCTGATGACACAAAGCTCTGTAATAGAGTAGACACACCAGAGGGTGTAGACAGAATGAGAAGGGACCTGCAGAAACTTGAAGAATGGTCAGGGGTTTGGCAGTTGAAATTCAATGCAAGGAAGTGCAAGATAATGCATATAGGGCACAAAAACCCTGGCACAATATATCAGTTGGGGGTGAGGATATAGCATCACCAAGCAGGAAAGGGATCTTGGAGTTATCATCTCTGATGACCTCCAAGGCAGAAACAGTGTGACAAGGCAGCAGGTGAGCAAATAGGATGCTGGGATGCATAGGCAGGGGCATCACCAGCAGGAAAAGGAGGTCATAATTCCACTATACAAGACACTAGTGAGGCCGCACCTGGAGTACTGTGCAGTTCTGGAACCTTACCTACGTGAGACATGAGACAGGGTAGAAAGGTTTCGGAGGGCAACAAAGATGGTGCATGGATTGCATCACAAGTCCTATGAGGACAGGTTGAAGGCACTGAACATGACACTTGGAGAGGAGGGAGAGAGGGATATCATAGAGACATACAAGTATCTTACAGGGAGGAACAGGGTGCGGAATGCACTATTTTTAGCAAAAAGATGTTCCAGGACTAGAGGCATGGGATGAAGTTGGAGGAGGACGATTCAGAGGAAGCGTGAGGAAGAATTTCTTCACAGAAAGGGTGGTGGACAAGTGGAACACCCTGCCAGAGGAAGTGGTGGGGGCTGAAACAATCACATGATTTAAGAATGCATGGGATAGACATAAAGGAATTCTGGAGGTCAGGGGTGAGGGCAACAGACTTCCTGGAAAACATAAACTGAACTTACAAACTTAAATGGGCAGACTGGGTGGGTATAGGCCCTTATCTGCCGACACTGTCTATATGTCATGTATGTATCTATGTATGTGTGTGTGTGTATACATATATATATATATATATATATACATATATATACACACACACACACACACACACACACACACATATACATACAATATAGATTTTTTTTTTTTGTTTTAATTTCTATGAAATTGCATCCTCATTCATACAAGTCCCACTGGAAATGGAATAAACGGAATAGAGGAGTTACTGCAAAACTCATTTTTCATGCCAATCTGCTTCCCCCGACACACTACGTAACACCATCAGGCCATGACATGCATGTGAACCGATTGTGAGATAGAGCTCTCCAGCCCATCACAACGTGTCCACCGTATGACAGAACACTGCACTATACCTTTCCAAGTTCAGAGCAGCGATGTGTTTCCCCCAGTCCTTGTGTTGTCCAGCCAGCTCCCAGAGCTAATCTCTGAACCTAAATTGCCAGCAAGGAAACACAACATGCTACCCTCCACCCAACAGCTGGCCCTGAACACATTTCTCCATAATGTTTGGCTGATCCTATCAACCAGTGATAATATGTAATCAATAATCCTGGCAAAAATGTGTACAGTGCAATTATTTAACAGGTCTGTTCTTTCAGCAGGTCTACATATTATTACATTCCACTTTTCTGGGCATAATTACTTTATTTTTCTTAAAAATGACAATTAAATTCATTTTACCAGTTATTCATTTCAGATGGCATCTCTATACCTTAAAGGCACAAATAGGTTTGTACAAAGTGAGGTACGGATTTAACAGGTCTGTGCTATTGACAAGGTTTTGTTTAAGTTGGCCCTAGTGCAATAATGTAAGACTGAAAATTGTATTAGGCTGTAGTGCAGGTTGAGCAAATATCACCATGCCTGATGTGCAGTGCCACCGTCTCTGGCAGTGGGAGATGTGCAGTGCCACCGTCTCTGGCAGTGGGAGCTGTGGTAGATAAGTGACTGTTCATTTCTGTTGCAGAATGCAGCCATTTCATTAGCTAATTTATGATGTTAGAGCAATGATAACATCACATTCTGAGCTTAAAGGGATTTTGGATATAAAAAGAGGGGAAGGGAACCAGATTCTGTGAATAAACATAAATACTAATAAAAAATCACCAACAACAGTGAATTCTGCGGCATTGCAGAAGTTCTGCGGTAGATTGCAAGTTCTGCGCAAAATTCCGTGGAGCAGAATTCTAGGGGCCTTGGGTATGATGAAGGGCAAAAGCCAGCGACTTACCTGGAGGTCGTTGAGTCCATACAGAGGATCCCATTGAGGCATTATCATGAAAGGAACCTGCCATTGTCGACGGGGGAGAGGACCCCCATCGACGGAACAACAGTGGGTTTTGTTGCATACATGACGCTTGTAAGCGTCGTCGATGATGGTGGAAAGAACATCGTCGATGGTGCAGGTATTTCCTGCACTGTACTCAAGACTGTGGCAAGCATAGTCAACGAGAGAACAGTCTCCATCGACGGTGAAACATACCTAAAGCCTGCTGTCAATGAGGGAGGAGCCCTTGTTGACAAGCAAGCATGCCTTGAACCCACCGTCGATGGAGAGGAGACCTTGTCGATGGGAGGCATGTTCCAAAGCGTTCCGTCGACGGTGTGACCATTAAAATGGTGTCCGCGACGTACGCCCAGAGGGAGGAAGGGGGTTGACCCCTCCTTACTTCGCCCATGATGAGAACTCTTGGCTGGGGAGTCCTTGGTATGGACCCCTTTGTTCTCAGGCTGAGACATTTTCTGCTCTGCAATGTAAAGCTGAAGTTCTAACACTCATCGTTGACGAGAAGCCTGGTTAAATTCTTAGCAATGTTTGCAGGAATTAACGTTGTGTGAGGGACCCAGGCATCTCACACAAAGTAAATGGTTGTCAGAGAGGAAGATCTTCCTGCCACACTGACAGACGAAATAATGCTTGTTTGGATGAAGAATCTGTAGACATTCGTTCTAAAATCCAATTTCTCGTTGATGAACTGCTGCACAGAAGTTGAACTAGCTGCTATGCTAGTGGAAGACGGAGGGAAAATGAACAAAGGATACCAGGGACCACCCACATTTATATATAGGAAGACTGCTAGAAGAAGCTGCAGTGCGACAGCGACCTCAGCTAGATACTCCCAGAAGTAATGACTTACTGCAAGAGACCATTCCGTAGAAGATCTCCTGTTACAGGTGAGTAACCTCTTTTACTAGGATTGTGGATATGTTGTTCATCCGCACTCTTTGACAGACTCCTAGCAGTTCTTCAGGAGGAGGGAGGGAGGCAAGATGCACACCCCCTACTTAGGGAACAGAGATTGGAGAACTAAGGCCCCAAAACCAGCATCCCGGCGTGACTAAAGGTTGATGTGGCAATGGGTAATGAAGGTGTTTGCTGACTTCCAGGTAGCAGCCCAGCAGATTTCCTGGATAGAGATGTCTCTGGAAGCAGCCACCGATGCAGCGGCATGGCGAGTAGAATGGGCTTTATCCCTCTGGGAGGCCCCATGCCCGCCAACTCATAACACAGACTTATGCAAGATGTCATCTGCCTTGCAATAGTCCATTTTGCTGCAGGTCTGCCAGAAGCGGCTTCAGCATAGGTGACAAACAGCTGGCGAACCTCTCCCCGGATTTCCGCTGCCCTCTCCCTGAAATAGGAGAGTGCTCGTCTCAGGTCCAAAGTATGGAAACTGTACTCGGCCTACGAGGTGTAATCAAGGTAAGAAACTGGCAGAGTTAACACCTGGTTAAGGTGAAACACCACCTTCGTAAGGAATTTCGGGTGGGGAAGCAGGACAACCTTGTCCCTGTGGAAGACCAGATAAGGGGAGTTCACCGAAAGCGCCTGGAGCTCCCCTGTCCTTCTGGTAGACATGATAGCCACCAGGAAGGCAGTCTCCCACAACAAGTGTGACAAGGTACACTTGTGCATTGGTTCAAATGGCTTGCCCATGAGCTTTGCCAGTAACAGCAGTAGATGCCATGGAGGTGGAGGTTCACGCAACGGAGGGGATATGTGATCCAGGCCTTTGAAAAAGCACCCGACCACTGTCTCCTGTGCCAATGCTGGCTGACTGGCCCACACCCGGTAAGCAGAGATGGCCGCCAGGTGTACCCTAAGGGTCAATGACCGAAGACAGCCCCTTGGACAGAGACCACAGGTAGTCGAGAAAGTTAGCCACTGGACAAGACACAGGGGCCAGGCCCTTGTCCTGACACCAAATGAAAAACGTTTTCCATATGAAGGCATAACATTTCATGGTTGATTCCTTTCTGGATGTCTCCACCATGGTGAGGACATCCTCGGAAAGACCCAAAGCCTGGAACTCTAGCCGCTGAGGTACCAGGCTGTGAGGTGCAGGGATTGAAGTTTCGGATGGTATACCTTCTCCTGATTGAGAGAGATCAGGTCTGGGTGTGCTGAAAGCCGCTCTGGGGGTCTGCAGCTGAGGCTGAGGAGATCTGGATACTGGAACTGGCGTGGCCAGTCTGGAGCTACCAGAATCACCTTCGTCCTGTCCCTCCTCACCTTGAGGAGCACCTTGTGGATCAAGGGAAATGGAGGGAAGGAATAGAGGAGGCCTGGGGTCCATGACCTCGAGAAGGCATCCCCCTGCAGTGAGTCCTGCTGAGGGGGGCCGGCATGCAATAGCCTCAGCTTGGTGTTTTCCCTGGAGGCAAACAGGTCCACCATCGGTTTGCCCCAGTGGGAGAACAGGCTGTAAGCTACCTCTGGATGGAGAGACCACTCGTGGGATGTCTCGCCTAAGCGGCTGAGAGCATCCACTAGATGGTTTGAGGCTCCTGCCACATGGATGGCTAGGAGATCTGCCTCCAAACGGCTGACGAGGGTCCAGATGCGGAGCGCGCCTCTGCAAAGCAGATGGGAGTGTGTGCCGACCTGTTTGTTGAGGTAGTACATGGTCGTGGTATTGTCTGTTTGGACTTGAACCACTTGACCCCAGAGCTGAGTAGCGATAGCTGACAGTGCCAGTCTGACTGCTCTGAGTTCTAACAGGTTAATGTGGTATCGGGACACCTCAGGGGGTCCAGAACACATAGGCCCTTTTGTCCCCTGTGTGGGCTCCCCAGCCCATGAGAGAGGCATCAGTTGTGAGGACGTCCGTCGGCTCAGGGCGGACAAATGGGATCCCTTCCTGCAACCAGTCTGGGGCGGTCCACCACTGAAAAGCATCCCACATCTTCTGGGTTACAGTGATCAGCTGGTCGAAATGACCATGGTGCTGAGTCCACTGGGCGGCCAGCTCCCATTGGAGGGGGCGCATGTGCAACCGGGCCCAACGGACCACTGAGGTGTACGCCACCATGTAACCCAGAAGGCACAGAAAGTCCCGGGTAGAGTGCAGTTGCCCAACCAGAAATGATTGGGCAAAGGAGGGGAGAACCTCCGCCCAGTCCGCCGGGAGCCAAGCTCTGGCTTGACGAGAGTCGAGCTCTGCCCCGATGAAGCACATCACCTGGGAAGGCACGAGTTCCGACTTGGCCTCGTTGATTAGGAGGCCGAGTTGGGAGCAGGTCTGGAGGGCCAGGTTCCTGGACTTCACCTCCTGTTGGATGGGACTTCCAATCGTCGAGGTAGGGATAAATCCTGCCCCCCCCCCCCGATGCCTGAGACAGGCTACCACCACTGCATTTGGTGAAGACCCACAGGCAGATGACAGGCCAAATGGTATGGCTCGGAACTCATATAGGGTCCCTTCGGCTCTGAAGTGGAGGAACCGACAATGAAATGGACGGATTGGGACGTGAAAGAACATGTCCTGCAGATCCAGTGAACAGAACCAGATGTTTCACTCCAAGGATGGTATGATCTGGGACAGAGTGACCATCCGAAAGGTACGTGGCCTGAGATATTGATTCAGGTCGTGCAGCTCTAGAATGGGGCGCCAGCCCCCCATTCGCCTGGGCACCAGGAAGTACCTGTAGACAAAGCCTGGGTCTGCTGGAGAATCTGCCACTGCAGCTACTGCCTCCTTGAGGAGGAGCTGAGCAATGTTGTTTCAGAGAGCCCATTGAGCCTGGACGGACACTCTTTCCTCCCGAGGGGTGTGGGCTCGGCTTGGAGGGTACTGCTCGAATTCCAGAGGCAGACCCTGACAGACCACTTCGAGAACCCACCTGTCCGTAGTGACAGCGAACCAGGTGGAAAGGAAGTGGTGGAACTGGCCACGGGAGGACCCAGAGCTGGCGTGCTGGGAGAGGGGAAGGCAGCCCCCACTCCGTCACTGAGCAGGCTTGTAGGACGACGACCTAGGACCAGAACCTCGGCCTCACTTATGGGCCGGGGCTTGGGCCGGGAGCACCAAGCTTGAGCGTACTGTTGCTGTTGCTGCTGCCCTCCTTGAAAGGAGGACTGCTGTGCCGCAGGGGAAGAGTGCCGAAAAGGCTTCTTCTTCTGTTGGTTCTTGCCCAAAGAACCCTTAGCAGAAGTAGCATCCAAGGTGGCACTGGACTGAGCAATACGCTGAAGGTGACCAGCCACACCTGGGCTGTAAAGATCGGTGCCCAGGAAAGGCACATCAGCTAGTCTGTGCTGAGTATCCGCCAGAAAGGAAGAGTCTCAGCCAAGCCCTGCGACAAGAGGCAACTAAGGCTGCCATCGAACGGGCACAAGAATCCCCAATCTCCAGGGCTGTCTGAAGCTGCTGCTTGGTAACAGTTCGGCCCTGATTCCGGACCTGTTTGACCGTGGTCTACATGTCTGCAGGGAGGTGCGGGAGGACTTCATCCAAAGACCCAGGCAAGGGAGAAGTGTGCCATGATGATGGCCGAACTTGCCTGACGAAGGCCTAAAGAAGAGGCCACATAGACCTTCCTGGCAGAGTGATCCAAGAGTTTGGATTCCTTCTCGGGAGGTCGGTCCGTGTCGGCAGAACTGCCAGTATGCCTGAACACGAAGGAGGTCACCAGGCTTTCGGCTGAAGGGTGCTCTGTAAACCCCACAAGGGACCCCATGGGCACCACATACTTGCGGGCCATGCGGGCAGACGGAGCTGGACAAGAGGCAGGGTGCTGCCAGAGTTTTAAGTCCAGGCCAGCAATGGCCTCAGCCACAGGAAAAGCCTCTCTTGAGGATGTCCGTGAGAGGGTACTCCGCCTTTTTCTGGATTGGCTCCAGGGGCATCCCTGTGGACTCAGAGATGAGGCGAAGAATGCCCTGAAAGGATGAAGAACCTTCCTCCGTCTCTATCCCACTGGCCGATTTGTCATCCCCAGGATGAGAATGTAGGCCGATCACATCCAAATCTGAGGAATCCGGATACAGTGGTCAACCGCCCAGGTTGCTCACGACCCACCGAGGGTGGTCCGGGGTGACAGTGACCAAAAGATGCCAGAGAAGCCCAGTGTCTGGCCTATCTTCCTTAGAAGGAGCCCCTCCCACAGGCTGCTTGGGCGGTAGTTCCACCACTATCGGTGAAGAGACCAGTTTAGGCCGAACCGGGGGTTTCAGTGGCTCTGCGGGCGGGGGAACTGACTTGATTGGCTCAGAAGGAGTCGCCTTCGGCCTAGGAGTTGAAAGCTAAGTAACAGCTGGGGTAGAAGCCGGGGTCGGCTTGTGCCCGGTCAAAATCAGCTGTTGCCACATGAGGTTCTTGTAGCACTGACGGAGTTTCCGCCGGAGCCTCTCCTCGTTCGAGGACGACGACCAATGGTGTCTTCTTTTTACAGTGCTTGTGGCTCTTCCTCGGCCTGTCGGTTGAGGGGGTCCTGGATCTTGATAGATATCGGACAGGCCAATTCGGTCGCTCGGGAGACACCAGTAGGACCGGTGATTTCCCGGGGTTGGGGACCACTTCCTTGATGAGATTCCCAGCGCGCTGGGTCTCCTAATCGAGGAAAGTATGGATCGGAGTCCGACTGAGAAAGTCGTTGACAATGGATCAGTCGGGGCGATGACGATTTCAACCTTGTCGATCGACACTTCAGTCGACTGGACAGAAGGCAAAGTCAAGAAGCCAGCAGCCAAAAAGGCAATTTCGACCAAAGTCGAGACTGCCGGTTCCTGGGACCGAGATCTCTCCCAATCCCAAGATGATCCCTGGTCCTTTTCCTACTTATGGGACCGAGAGAAATGCGTGCCCGCAGGAGCCTCCCCCTTACGCGGGAGAGACTGGCACAACTCTCAGAAAGAACCAGAGAAGGTGGAGCCCAGTTTGAGTGGAACGAAGAAGCTCCGAGAGGAAGATTCTGTGGCTCGAGTCGCTTCCTCCTCGAAGGCTTGCATGCATTCCAATTGTTCAGTGGATCCCGTGGCTGCGGAAACTGCCCACCGAGCCTCCTTAGATTTCATGGGAGGGTTCAGTTTTTCCAGCCTCCCCAACTTCAGGCGTGAGAGACGGTCATCAAGGACGTTAGGATGAAAAGCGAGACAAAAATCATACTTCGACGTGACATGGTCAAAACTGAGGCAATAGACGCACGGAGTGTGGGGATCGGTGCGCAACATCTTCTGGCCGCATGAACACTGGTGAAATCCGGGGGAAAACTTGTCTTTTATAATCGAAGGTAAGTAGTCGCGATCGCTAATGCGAACTAGATGAAGTTTCGGAATAACCAAAGGTTTTGAAGCCAGGGCCTACAACATGCAGAAGCACAAAGGAGGCAACCTGAATCTTCCAGTGGAAGGAAGATCTGGTGTCATGGGGCGAAGCCGAGGGTTACACCACCCAGGTGGGTGGGAGGAGCCAGGCTGAAGACTTCCGGCAAGTTTTAAAGTGGAAAGGAACATGCCAAAGAGTGTGGATGAACAACATATCCACGATCTAGCAATGTGATTGACAAACGAATAACTGTTTTAATGGATATACAAATTATCATTTATCACAGGAAAAAAAACAAGGAATAGTGGGCAGAGTGTCTGGGGGCCTTCTTACTTGTTTTAAAATTACCAAAGGATTAAATTCTTCATTGACAAGTAAGTGCTCTATGTGATGCTTGTACAGCTGGTTCTGATTACTGTATGTTTTGTAATATAAAAAAATGTATTATTGAGTGTCAGCCTGTGGGATAAGACGATAACACCTCCCCCCCAGGTATCAGTTCAAAAGACAGGATATATGTTAAACATCAGATCTCTATATGCAATTAACTTCTCAGTTTGCTTTGAACGTTAGGAAGTGGAATATCCATTTTATGACGTCCTCAGGAAAACCCAGTTAAATGACTGGTGTCACAAAGCATATGACACCTCAGTGAGATCTGGCAGAGAGTCATAAAACGTCCTTTGATGTCCTTGAGACAAGAAGACACTCTAGGTCAAAAGGACATAGGGAAACGAGTTTTTGCTGATGTCACCTTCTGAAGGATGAGACATCCTGTTTTGTATAATTTTTTTATATTCTGACAGGGAGGAGCTAGGTGACCTCATGCAAAGAGGCTGGAAAAGCCAGTTTTAAACTGTAGTCTGTATTCCATTTAGAGACATACAAATGTCTGGACTCTGAAGCTACATCATCATTCAGCACCGCAAAATATAAGAATACATTAGCTAGGCAAGGCTAAGTGTATGGTTGGTAGGAAACTGCACTTTTAAACCTGTTTTTTTTAAGTGATTGTAATGTTTTATGATATATGGTTCTGTATTTTACATTTTACATTTTTATCTATTTTTAAGTAAACATCTCATTTTAAGAGACTACTTGGTGTGCCTTTGAAATTCTTTCTTTGACAAGTGATGCATATATGGTTAAAGCTGACACTGTGCAAAGCTTACTGGTTTTACCAAACTGGGAAAAAATAAGAGTTTATTCTGAGGTCTTTAATAGAGTTTTTAAGGGTTCATTTTGTACACCTGGTTAGGTGCCCATAAGTGAAAGATATCTGGCATCCCCCGAAAAGCAGAATTATCTGAGCCTGTACATTGGGTATGCTAGCATGAGGTTCACAGTTTGAATCCCTCCAAGAACTTGAGACCAAAGGTTATTAGAACCCACAAAACAGACAGAAGGGTTGCCCTGTTCTGTTCACAATACTGCACTGGGAGGTTGGCACTGTGGGAGCAAAGGGCCTGACCTGCTGAGTGGGGTTGTGACAGATTGGTTGACGGCTGTGTGCATAAGTTTAGTATTACAAGCCTTATTGTTCAGTGTGTTAGCTTGAGACTGTCAGCTCACTTGCAAAGAAAGACAGTGATTTATTTTTAAAAGGAAACAGAACTATACCACTTGGCTTACAGTAGAGTTCCTACCCCGTTTTATTTTTTTTTTCTAAAGTGCAAGTCAGAATAGCCGTAGTTAGGGAAGATGGCTTCCAACTATAGCAGGCATACTGTAGACTACTTAAAGCAGTTGTGCAGGAACAGAGGAGTCCCGTTCAAGGTGAAAGCCACCAAGCAGAACCTCATGGATGCCCTGGTGGTAGCAGACACCCAGAGCACCGAGTCACAGACAGTGACTGTAAGGGACCGAACCTTTAACGTGGAATGGCTACCAGCCAGTGAGGTGTCCACATCCGATGGGGAGGGCAGCAGGGCCACTGTCAGCGAAGGGCCACAGCAACAGGAAAAGGTCACCAGTATCCTGCAGCCAGAAGTACTCAGGCTGCAGACTGAGCTGCGCTGAATGGAGCTGGAGTTCCAGGAGAAAAGAGAGTGAGAACAGCGAGAGGCGGAACGAGAAAGACGAGAGGCAGAGCGGGAACAGCGGGAGGTTGAGCATGAGGAGCATGAGCGCCAGCAAGCTGCAGAGCAAGAACAGTGAGACGCTGACCGTGAGGAGCGTGAGCGCCACAGGCAACACAAACTGGAGAAGCTACGATTCCAACCAGAGCTGGTAAGTGGCTTGGGTTTAACTGGGACTACAGGACTGGGTTACAATTTGAATTCCAAATTGATAGCCGAATTTATAAAGGGAGAGGATATGGACGCCTTTTTAAATTCTTTTGAAAAAGTTTGTATTCAGGATAAAATTCCCATGGAGTCCCGGAGCTTCCAGCTATCTCCACTACTTACCGGGAAAGCTCGGGATGCAGTGGGTCAAATGGACAATGAGGACAGTGATGACTACAGCAAACTTAAAGCTGCACTGTTAAAGAAATTTGAATTAACTGCCGAATCATACAGAGCTAAATTTCCGTAAGCTCAGGAGAAGCCCTGACATGAGCTACGAGGAGCTAGCCACGAAACGACGTCAGTTTTTAAAACGTTGGTGGGAAGGAACTGAAGCAAACTCTGTTGCTAAAACTGAAAATGTGATTTTGTTAGAACTGTTTTTCCTGGGCATGCCCAGCAGAGCTGAAAACCTGGCTGGAGGACCGAGATCCCCAAACAGTGCAAGAGGCTGCTGAATTCTCGGACCGCTATGCCAAGAGAAAACCTGTTCTGAGAGCGAATGGGGTGGGCATGGCAGCACAGAAAGGGAAAAGAGCACCTTCAGGGCAGCTAAAACCCTCACTGCCTCCACCGAAACCAGTTAGCCCCAGGTTTCAGAGAAAAGATTTCTCTGAGAAAAGAAATGAATGTTGGTTTGGTAAAGAAACTGGGCACATTGCCAGACAGTGTCCCAAAAAGGTGAGCAATACACAACAGGGGGCTAGGAAGGAAGTGGGTTGTTTGTGTCTCCCTGGAAGCATGCCAGTGAACATGAGGTAACACATGCACCCAGTCATGGTGAATGGTGTACAAACGCAAGGGTTAAGGGACACAGAGCCATCCTTGACCTTGGTAAAGGGGGAGCTAGTAAAGCCGGGTCAGCTTATACCCAATCAATACGTCACTGTATAGGACTTTACTGGTGAAGAGAAAACACTGCCCCTCGCTAGTGTTCTCCTAGACTGAGGTGAAACGGGGGACTGTGCAACAGGTGGCTGTAGCCAAAACCTTAGCAGTGGATGTGATCCTGGGCAACAATTTCAAACAAGGGATGGTGTGTGCAGTTACCCGTAGCCAAGCGGCAAGGGAACACTGTAGTTCCCTGGACCCCACAGAAGACATTGTGGAAACCACTGAGAGGTTGGTTCCCTGGCCTGTGTCTCCCGATATGGAGACTAACGAAAAGGTGGTAGAAATTTCCCCAGTAGCAAGTAACCACGCAGCTACAGAGGGTTACTCTGAAGAGGGAAGGGTGACCCATTGTCAGAGGGTTGGGATTGACAGTGATCCTGAGTGACTCGCCGCTAGTGCTAGGGACCCTAGTTTAGCGACTGAAGGGGACCTGTCCTATACCTTGGGAATGTGTGAGGGGTTTGAGGGTGCTCAGAGAAGTGACCCTAGTCTAGAGAAGCTGAGGGCTTGGGCAGACTCTGTTGGAGTGCAGGGAGGGGAGAGCAGACATAAGGTTTATTGGGAAAATGGACTTATGTATACTCAGACTGTGCAGACGGGGGGGGGGGTGCTAGGCAGGCAGCTTGTCATTCCCCAGGGGTATCGTGAGCAGTTGCTCAAGACTGCACAATATTCCCTTGTCTGGTCATCTGGGAATCGTGTGCACCATGCAGCGGTTGGCCCAGAATTTCTATAGGCCAAACTTCACCCAGCAGTTGAAGGAGTACTGCAGGTCTAGTCACGGTGCCAAGAAATAGGGAAGGCGGGCAAGAAAACCCAAGCCGCCCTCATTCCATTGCCCATAGTGGAGGAGCCATTCCAGAGGGTGGGAATGGATATTGTGGGGCCTTTAAATACCCTCAGCTCCTCAGGGAAGAGATTCATCCTGACTGTGGTGGATTATGCCACCCGGTATCCAGAGGCAGTTGTCCTATCCTCACAGAGGACAGACAAAGTGGCAGATGCCTTACTTGGGATTTTCTCCAGTGTTGGGTTTCCGCAGGAGGTTATCACCGATCGAGGAGGTTCCTTCACGTCAGACCCGATGAAATGTTTATGGGAGAAGTGTGGGGTGGTGCAGAGATGCACAACACCGTATCACCCACAAGCCAATGGGATTGTGGAAAGATTAAATGGTACCCTGAAGTCAATGCTCCGGGCATTTGCTGAACAGCATGGGAGGGACTGGGAGAAATACCTTCCCCACCTGTTGTTTGCATACAGGGAGGTGCCCCAAGAGCCGACAGGATTTTCCCCCTTCAAACTCTTATATGGACGCTGGGCATGGGCCCCTAGACTTGATCTGGGAGGACTGGGAAGGCAAGCACCCATGGAACTCCCATAGTGGATTACGTCCTTAAGTTTATGGAAAGGCTGAAGGAGCCTATGGGGACAGCTCAGAGCAACCTGGCAGCTGCCCAACAGAAACAAAAAGTGTGGTATGACCACAGAGCCAGAACTCACTTGTACATGGTGGGTCAGAAATTCATGGTCCTTATTCCGGTCCGGAAAGACAAGCTGCAGGCTGAGTGGGCAGGACTGTACAAAGTGGTTAGGAAGGTAAATGACGTGAACTATATTAGAGTTGCCTGACAGAAGACAGACAGAAAGGATGTACCATGTCAACATGATGAAGCCATATGCAAACAGGGCTCACATGGTGTTTGCAGTGTGTAGTCCTGGGGAGGGGACGGATGAAGGAGACCCCCTTCTGGACTTGCTGGAAAAAAGTAAGTGGAAGACCTCTGTGGAAGTAGTTAAATTGTCTCCCCAGCTGACCCCGGACAAGATCTAGGAAGTAAGGGAGGTTTCAGCAGACTTTGCCCCATTGTTTAGTGCCAAGCCTGGACTAACCCTCTTAGCGACTCACAATGTGGAGACAGGGACACAGATGCCTATACGGTGGACAGCATATCGGGTGTCAGAGGCTTCCCAAAAGGACATCAGGAGGGAATTGGAGGAGATGCTGGATTTAGGGGTAATCCAGAGATCCCACAGCCCCTGGGCCTCACCCATAGTCACTGTGCCTAAGCCAGATGGCTCTACTCGTTTCTGTGTGGACTATCATGGACTGAATGCAGTCACGAAGTCAGACGTCCACCCGATGCCCCGGACAGACCAACTCCTGGACAAGTTCGGAGGGGCGACCCAGCTTACAATCATTGACCTGACCAAGGGGTACTGGCAGGTAAAGCTGAAGGACAGAGCTAGGGAGAGGTCAGCCTTCATCACTCTGATAAGCTTATTTGAATTCAAAGTAATGAGTTTCTGAATGAAGAACGACCCGGCCACTTTCCAAAGGTTGGTGAACCAGGTGTTAAATGGTGCTGAGGAGTACGCTGTGGCGTACGTAGATGACACTGCCATCTTTAGTGCCAGCTGGGAGGAACACCTGTCCCACTTTAGGGAAGTGCTGGGAAGGATACAGAGGGCCGGGCTCACTGTCAAAGCCGGGAAGTGCCAGGTGGTCACAGGAGAAGTGGCATACCTTAGGCATGTGGTAGGCCGAGGACAGCTCTGTCCCAACCAAATAAAGACAGAGGTAATCCAGGTGTGGCCCAGACCAGAAACGTAGAAGCAGGTCAGGAGTTTTCTTGGGACAGTAGGGTACTATAGAAAATGTGTACCCAATTACAGTGCCCTGGCTGCTCCCCATCTGACCTGGTATAGAAAAGGATGCCAAAGAAAATTACCTGGGACCCAGCCTGTGAGGAAGCCTTTACCACACTGAAGGAGGCACTGTGTAGTGCTCCTGTTTTGATAATACCTGACTATAGCAGACCCTTAATAGTTCAGACTGATGACTCAGATGTGGGTATTGGGGCAGTACTGAGTCAGACATCCAGCCAAGGGAAAGATTACCCTGTAGCATATCTGAGTAAAAAGTTACTTCCCAAGGAGCAGGCATACTTCACTGTGGAAAAGGAGTGTCTTGCCATAGTGTGGGCCCTAAAGAAGTTGGAGCCATACTTGTATGGGCAGCGTTTTGTGGTACAGACTGACCACAACCCCCTGGTTTGGCTGACGCAGATGGGAAAAAAATGAAAATTACGTACCTACCGTAATTCTTGATCTTCTCTTGTATCTTCACCATTCATTACTTACTGGGTAAGCCGGAGGCGCACCCGCCACGGGAGCCTTTTTTTTTTTAAAGTTTGCTCAACGGCACCGCCCCTCGAGAGTGACGCTTACAAGTGCCGGGGCGGCCGTTAGCGATCACCCTCCTCCAACCCAGTTCTGTGGAGCCGGAGAGGCAAAAAGCGAAGCAGAAAATATAGATAGCGAGGCAAGATAGCCGAGGATAGCAAAGCAAGGAAGAATGAACTGAAAAGGAATAAGCCGATGGAGGAAGGACAGAGGAGATAAGAGTATCCCTAGTCTTAGGGACTGCAGGGCCTCCTTACCTGGGCGACTCTAGGAGGAGAGATAAGGAAGGAAATGAGAAAATAGAAGAAGAAGAAGAAGACAAGAGAGAGTGGGATGTTGAAGGGACCAGGATGCCCAACGAAAGCATAGTTAGCTTACAGTCAAGGCTCGATTAACAGGGAAGCAAGAAGTCCCGGAGATAGAGCTGAAGAGAAGGTTCACCAAACCCGCTAGACAGACTCAGAGAGGGCATAGTCCTTATCCTCAACATGCCATTGTTGAGATACTGCACCGGGTTCCTGGGTCACAAAGGCCTAGGGAATTTGGAGGACACCCGAGGAGGGAGAATGGAACCCCAGGCAGCAGGAGAGTGCTGCTCTGGGACTCTAGAAAAGGAAAATGTAAGCCTTTCAGACGCTTTTAAGCATAGAAATGGGACTCAGACAGACTGGCTAAGGCAGGCCAAAGGCTTGGCTGGCTGGGATTGGATATGGTCAGCACTGCTCTTCTGTAAAATTGTCCAGGAGGACACTTAAAAGGAGAAACCAATATACAACCAGCGAGAAGGGTAGCCTACCCTCTCATTTCCTCTAGTTTGTTTTCCTTTTTTTTTACAAAAAAAATTTTGCAGGCTAGTTGCATGACCCCAATACCAAGATGCCTATAGCAGTCGGAGAGAGTTCCCTCAGTTTTTTTTTTTTTTTAGCAAAAAAGAAAAAAAGGAACAGACGTGCCCGTTCCTCTGCTCTGCAAGGCAAGAATAGAGGGGGGATTTTGATTTCAGGGCAATATCTGGAACACGGGATTGCAGGATCAAAACTGAATAGCCTGAGCCAGGCCAAAACCTCAGAGGTATCTCGCCAGAAGGATGGCAAGAGATAGTTGTGCAGTCTGATCGCCAAGCAATCCACGTAGATGGCCCATGAATCTTAGAGTAAGTAACTTTTCTGGAAAATTAGAACCCCCCAAAAGAAGATTTTTTTTTTTTTTTGGAAAAAATTAATCAATTTTTCCTACATTTTAAGGATTTTTTTTTTTTTTGCAGAGAGGAAGGAGACGGGAGGTGGAGAAGCTACTGAGGGGAGTGGTATGGTGGTAATGAATGGGGAAGATACAAGAGAAGATCAAGAATTACGGTAGGTACGTAATTTTCATATCTTCCCTTGTCAATCCTCACCATTCATTACTTCCTGGGTGAGTACCAAGCTCCTCTTCCCCCTCCATACCCTGAGGGAACAAGACCCCAGCCTCTGCTGGTGAGAAACAGAAGGAGAAGACCTGGCTTATTCAGAAAGCCCAAGTGGAGAAGAGCTAGGAGGTGCCTCCCGAGGACGAGGAGACGGAGGAGCCCTGTAAAGTCTCCTAGCTCTAGAAGAGAAAAGACGGGTCCCCGAAGGCGAGCAAATCACCCTACTACCGGCCAGGGTGACAACCTAGAAAGACGGCTACGCCGTCTGCCTGATGCAGATCGCTGTCCCCGCAAGCCTGAAGCCACCTCATTAGGCCATAAGATGCCCCTGCTTGCGTCTTGCCAGCCCAGGCCTACCGCTGAGAGGGCAACGGCTTGTCTGGTTTGGTTCGTCAGGCATTGATGCCAGCAGCTGGGACATCATCGCACACAAATGCTGGTTGTAGGCAGCATGAGCCTGATGTGATGCACAATAGAGGCACTCGTGACGAAGAAAAGAACACTCTTCGCCCCCAACGGTCGAAAATGGAGAGAGTCCGATCCGTGGGCGGTCGCAGCGCCAGGCAACGGCGCCCAGAAGGAGTATCCAGGTAAACCAAACCAGAGGTTGGGTTGGAAGGGAACCTAGAGACCAGAGGGGCACAATACCTACGCTGGCAGTCGGCCGGGCTGGAGAAGAAGGGCAGGGGACTGCCAGGACCGGATAGACGCCCTGGAAGGGATAGGCCAGGAAGGACCACCAAATGCTGGGCACTGAATTCACCAAGGAATTACTGCCTGCTCGGGTATTGTCTCTCCCAACATAGGAACCAAGATCCCTCACCATCCTTGAGAGGAAACGCTGATATTCAATGAAATCAGCATCGGAGGACAGATGAGAGGGTTCCTCCTCAGAGGAGGGAGACGAGGATGATGGGGAGTTGGAATGTCCAGAGGATTCTCGGGCGGTGGGAGAGTCGAAAGACCGGCCATGCATGTATCTAACATATGAGGGGAAGGCCGCCGCAGAACCTCTGAACTGCTCCCAGGATAACGGACCCGTAGGACCGACATGGCCCGGGAGCGGGGGTGGTGAAGGCAGAGAGATGGGAGAGGGGCACCTCCGAGGAGGCAACTGCTCTCTGCGAGGACTCTGGAATCCGGGGAAAGGAGCCCTAGTAGGAGGGATCCCGGATATCAGACCAGGCCGCAGAACGGAACTCTGGGGAAGCGGAGCCTGGAAGAGCCCTGGGGGAGAAACTCCCCTGTGACGACGCCGGGACTGCATGGATCCAGAAGGGCAGTCCGCACAAACGCCGCCGGAGGACAACCTAGAACCCTGAGGGGAGGAGCGGGGCTCTGCACTACGGCTCCTGGCCACCCCCCCTTGGGTGGCCAAAGAAGGCCGAGCAGCAGGCCGCCTGCGCCTCAACCCCTCGGACTCCGAGAAGGCCCTCCTCCTCGACCGCAGCGCCCCCCTGTCCCTAGAGGGGGCAACAGCACCCCGGGGGGTAGCTGTCACCGGGCCTCCAGAGAGGGGAGCCTCCCCCTCCATCACCCCCACGTCTGCCCCCCGGGACTCTCGGCCACCCCCAGCCGAGGAACCCTCAGGAGATGACGGTAGGCGGGACAGAGGGAGGGGCCCGCTGCGCCGCCTGGTACCCCTAGCCACCGAGGACCCAGATTCCGAAGAATGGGGGTGCCAGGATGGGTCCACATCTGAGTCATCGCCCTCCGAGGAGGACGAGACCAGCAGGACCTCAATGCTGGCCACCCCAGGGGTCCTGAAGGCCGGGCCGCAAACGGCCCCGGTACTAAGGGAGACGCCGCCCCCACGCCGGTAGCAGTTAGGGCCAACTCCGCTACCCCCAGCCGCTCCGCAGGCCCGCACCGCCCGGGAGGAAGGAGAAGGCTCACGGTGCTGCCGGCGGGCGCCGGTAGGCGAGGCGGCACCGCCGGGACGGCGCCGCTTACGTCCACCGGGCGCCGCCGGCCCACAGAGGCCCAAAGCGGGTGCACCGCCAACGGCGCTGCCCCAATCACCGGGCGCCGCTGATCACCAGCACCGCCGACTGGCGCCTGATCCGAACGGCGCTGGGCGAGGCGGTGTCGAGGGTCCACCCGAGCGGGGCCCAAAGCCAAGGGCCTCGACACGGGGAGCCTGCACCTCCGAAGAGGTGACTGCCGAGTAGGTGTCAGCCGCGGCCCCGGGAGGCTACGACGCCCCCAACACTGCTGAAGGGCCTCCCTCGCAAGATAGGACGAGGAGACCCCTCCTCCTCGATCAGAGTAGGCTCGGGAGGGGACCCGGGGAAGGGTTTGAAAGATTCGCCCGAGATTCCCGCGAGCGACGCCGGTCCCCTCAAAGTCGGCGGGCCTTGCCGAGCTTGAACGCTGGACTTCGAGGGACGCGACGGTCCATCGAGAAACAGCGCCGCATCGTAATCCATATCATGGTTGGGTCCCAGGCACTGAAGGCAAACGCTGCGCCGTCCGAGACGGAGAAATGCCGGCCACAGGAGCACCGACGCATAGGGGCGCGGCCCCTCTTCGAAAGCCGCTTAGCTCCAGAACCGGACATAACGCGAAACCAACGAGACTAAAAACACAGTAGGAAACACACCTGGCGCCGAAAGATAGAAAAAGAACAGTCTTATCGTATCGGCGTCGAGTGCGATAGAAAACGGAGTCGGTACACTCACGCGTAAAGGATGAAACACTGACCGCCATGAGCAGGTGCTGCCTCGACGGGCGGAGAAACAGAACTGGGTTGGAGGAGGAGTCGGTCGCTACTAACGGCCGCCTCGCGCATGACGCCACTCTCGAGGGTGCGCCGCGAAAACTTTTAAAAAAAAAAAAAAAGAAAGGTTTCCGTGACGGTGCGCGCCCGCTTACACCCAGGAAGTAATGAATGGTGAAGATTGACAAGGGAAGATACAATGGTAGATTGCTAAGATGGAGTCTTACTTTGCAAGGGTATGACATGACAATTCTACATAGGGCTGGAGTGACCAATCAGAACTCAGATGGGTTGTCTCGCGTCTATGAGGAGTGAACTGATTTGGGAAGCTTATCCCATGTAGGGGATAGAGCCCCCAAATTCAGTCTAGGTACGGAGGGAGGACTGTGACGCTTGTACAGTTGGTTCTAATTACTCTATGTTTTTTTGTAATATAAAAATGTGTTATTGAGTGTCAGTCTGTGGGATAACACCCCTCCCCCGGTATCAGTTCAAAAGACAGGATATATGTTAAACAGCAGATCTCTGTATGCAATTAACTTCTCAGTTTGCTTTGAAAACTAGGAAGTGGAATACCATTTTATGACATCCTCAGGAAAACCCAGTTAATTGACTGGTGTCACAAAGCATAGGACACCTCAGTGAGATTTGGCAGAGAGTCATAAAAAGACCTTTGGTGTTCTTGAGGCAGGAAGACACTCTAGACCAAAAGGACATGGGGAAATGAGTTTTTGCTGATGTCACCTTCTGAAGGATGAGATCCTGTTTTGTATAATTTTTTTATATTCTGACTGGGAGGAGCTAGTTGACCTCACGCAAAGAGGCAGGAAAAAGCCAGTTTTAAGATGTAGTCTGTATTCCATTTAGAGGCATACACACGTCTGGACTCTGAAGCTACAACATCTTTCAGCACTGTAAGAATATAAGAATACATTAGCTAGGCAAGGCTAAGTGTATGGTTGGTAGGAAACTGCACTTTAAACCCTTTTTTTTAAGTGATTGTAATGTTTTGTGATATATGGTTCTGTGTTTTACATTTGTATCTATTTTTAAATAAACATCTCATTTTAAGAGACTACTTGGTGTGCCTTTGAAATTCTTTCTTTGACAAGTGAAGCATATATGGTTAAAGCTGACACTGTGCAAAGCTTACTGGATTTACCAAACTGGGAAAAGGTAAGAGTTTATTCTGAGGTCTTTAATAGAGTTTTTAAAGGTTCATTTTGTACACCTGGTTAGGTGCCCGTAGGCGAAAGACATCTGACATCCCCCGAAGAGCAGAATTATCTGAGCCTGTACTTTGGGTAAGCTAGCAAGAGGTTCGCAGTTTGAATCCCTCCAAGAACTTGAGACCAAAGGTTGATTCAAACCCGCAAAACAGACAGGAGGGTTACCCTGTTCTGTTAACTGCTCACAATATTGCACTTGGAGGCTGGCACTGTGGGAGCAGAGGGCCTGACCTGCTGAGTGGGGTTGTGACACTCTACAGCAGAAGCCTTTCTAGTGAAAAATAATGAAGACATATTTCTTTTGGTAAATGTCTATATTCCTCCTTCAAATTCAAGATATTTTTGTGCATCCCTCTGGGAGGAATTGGAAACCTTATTACAAAGTATCAAGAATTTAAGAGCAGGGTCTAAACATGCTATTACGTGGTGACCTAAATGCCAGAATTGGTAACTTTGATGGCTACGCAGACAACAAAATAAAAAACTGGATCTTTCCAAAAGCTCCAGAATGCAGTCACACATCTATAGATAAAAAGATAAATGACATGGGGAAAAAAATTAATGGAAATCCTGATTAGTCAAAATCTTGCCCCTTTAAACGGTACAATAAAGACAGATAAACCAGGAAATTATACTCATTACAGTGCAAGTGGACCAGCAGTTACAGATTATTTATGATGAAATGGAGATGACTTTTTGGACCTACTGCAATATTGTTGAAAGATGTGAAAGTGATCATTTACCGTTAATCATACAAAGAAAACTACAGATGACTGAGGATACTGAATATGTCAAGGGTGATCCCCTTATGAATACCGAAATAAGAAATTTGAAGAAAGTCAGACGGGAAACATGTAAAGAACCTGAAGTTGTGAAACTACTGCAAAATTTGGACCCTCTGGACCCAAACACTACATTCCCAGAAATGCAGGACTTTATACAAAATTGTTTCAACTGTTTGTAATCTTTTGTACAGGCCCACTGTGCCCAAAATAGATTCCAAAACAAATAATTGGTTTGACAAAGAATGCCTAGTGGCTAAAAGAGCCCTCACTAGGTTAGTAAAGAAAGTAAAAATTTCAAAAGAAAAACATAAATATGGAAATTTAAATAAAGTAAGAGAAGAATATACAGGTTACTCACCTGTAACAGGAGTTCTAGGAATGGTATATGTTGTTCATCCACACTTACTGGCAGGTTCCTTGCCGCTTTAAATCTTGCCGGAAGGTCTTCAAGCTGGCTCCTCCCACCCACCCAGGTGGTAAAACTCTTGGCTCGCCCATGATGCCAGATCTAGCCGCTGGAAGCTGGGTTGTGCGTCGAAGCTGGGGAGGCCGGTGGTAGTCAGGATGAACAACATATACCATTCCTAGAACTCCTGTTACAGGTGAGTAACCTGTATTTCTAGGGACATGGATATGTTGTTCAATTTACACTACTGGCAGATTCTTACCAGTTTCCAGGAGGGAGGCAAGGCATGACACCCCTACTTAGGAATAATGACTGAGAACCGAGGCCCCAAACCAGCATCCCGCGTGACTCAAGGTCCATGTGGTAATGGGTACCCAAGGTGTGTTGACTTTCAGGTAGCAGTCCTGCAGATTTCTGGATAGGGACATCCCTGGAAGCAGCCACCGGCGAAGCGTGTATGGCGGTAGAATAAGCTCTCATCCTCTGGGAGGCTCCATGCCCACCAACCTATAGCAGAGATCTATGAGGAGATGACCACCTGCCTATCATCCGCTTGGCTGCAGGTCTGCCAGGTGCGTTTCAGCGTGAGGGTGACAAACAGCTACGTAACTTCCTGAACTTTCAGCCATATTCGCCCTTATAATAAGCGAGCACTCTCTAGGGTCCAAAGTATGGCGCTTATATTCGGCTCCAAGGTGTGACTGGGGTAGAACACCGGCAGAGTCAACACCTGGTTAAGGTGAAACTCCGACACCACCTTCGGAAGGAATTTCTGGTGGGGGCGCAGGACAACCTTGTCCCTGTGGAAGACCAGATAAGGAGACTCGATGGAAAGCACCTGGAGCTCTCCCATCCTTCTGACTGATGTGATAGCCACCAAGAAGGCGGTCTTCCACGACAGGTGAGAGATGTCACAACTGAGCATCGGTTCGAATGGCTTGCCCATGAGCTTAGCCAGTACCAGCAGTAGATCCCATGGAGGTGAAAGTTCTCGCACTGGAGGGGATATGTGATCAAGGCCTTTGAAAAAGTGCCCGACCACCTTCTCCTGCGCCACCGACTGCTTCCCGGCCCGCATCCCAGTAAGCAGAGATGGCTGCCAGGTGCACCTTAAGGGTCGTCGACCAAAGCACTAGCTGAGAAAGGGACCACGGGTAGTCCAGAATGCTTGCCAAGGAACAGGAGGAAGGGTCCAGGCCCTTGCCCTGACACCAAATGGAGAATCTCTTCCATTTAAAGGCATAGTATTTCCTGGTCGATTCCTTACGGGAAGCCTCAACAACATTGAGGACCTCGTCGGAAAGACCCAAGGCCTGGAACTCTAGTCGCTCAGGAACCAGGCCTTCAGGTGCAGGAATTGAAGGTCTGGATGGAATACCTTCCCTGATTGACTGAGATCAGGTCTGGGCGGGCTGGGAGCCGCCTTGGGAGCCTGGAGCTGAGGCTCAGGAGATCTAGATACCAGAATTGGTGGGGCAAGTCTGGGGCTACCAGAATCACCTGCACCTTGTCCCACCTCGCCTTGAGAAGCACCTTGTGGATCAAGGGAAATGGGGGAAGATGTAGAAGAGGCCCGGGGTCCACGGCCTCAAGAAGGCATCCCCCTGCAGTGAGCCCTGCTGAGAGGGTGGGCATGGAACAGCCTCAGTTTCACATTCTCCCTGGAGGCAAACAGGTCCACCTGAGACATGCCCCAGTAGGAGAACAGATCTTGTACTACCTCCGGTAGGAGAGACCACTCGTGGGACGCAGCTCCTATTCGGCTTAGGGCATCGGCCAGAATGTTGAAGGCTCCTGCCACATGGATGGCAAGGAGATCCGCCTCCAGGCTGCGTACGAGGGACCAAATGCGGACAGCTTCCCTGCACAGGGGCATGGAGCGCATCCCGCCCTGGTGGTTTAGGTAGTACACGGTCGTGGTATTGTCCATGTGGACCTGGACCACTTGACCCTGTACAAACGGAGCGAAGGCGGTGAGGGCTAGACGAACCGCTCGAAGCTCCAGCAGGTTGATGTGGCATTGGGACTCCCGATGGCACCAGAGGCCGTGCGCTCTGTGCTCCCCCAGATGGGCACCTCAACCCATCAGAGAGGCGTCGGTCGACAGAGAGACCATTGGCTCAGGGCGGCCAAATGGGATGCCCTCCTGCAGATGAGCTGGAACGATCCACCACTGGAGAGCGTTCCACATTTCCTGGGTCACTGTCACTGGCTGATCCAAAGGACCAGAGCGCTCTGACCACTGGCTGGCCAGTCCCCATTGTAGGGGACGCATGTGCCAATGGACCACGCTGGTGCAGGCCACCATGAGACCCAGGAGGCGCAGTAAGTCCTGGGCACGGCGCAATTGCCCAATCTGAAATGATTGGGCAAAGGAGGAAAGAACCTCGGCCCTGTCCACCGGGAGCCGTGCTCTGGCTCGCAGAGTGTCGAGCTGTGCCCCGATTAATTGGATCACCTGCTTTGGCACGAGTTCCGACTTGGCCTCGTTGACGAGGAGGCCAACTTGAGAGCAAACCTGGAGGGCCAGATCCCTCGACCGCTCCACCTCCAGTCTGGAGGAAGCCGCAATCAGCCAGTCGTCCAGGTAGGGGTAAACCTGGACCCTTCGGCGCTGCAGGAATGCTGTCACCACTGCCATGCGACTGGTGAAGACCCTGGGAGCTAGAGAAAGGCCGTAGGGCATGGCCCAGAACTCGTAGAGGGACCACTCTGCTCTGAAGCGGAGGAATCGCTGCTGGGACGGATGGATTGGGACGTGAAAGAATGCGTCCTGGAGGTCCAGAGAACAGAACCACATGCCTCGTTCCAAGGATGGAATAATCTGAGCCAGAGTGACCATCCTGAAGGTTCGAGACCTTAGGAACCTGTTCAGGTCGTGCAGGTCTATAATGGGGCGCCAGCCCCCCCGTCCGTTTCGGGACCAGGAAGTACCTGGACACAAACCCTGGGTCTGGTGGAGGATCCGCCACTTTCCTGATCACCTCCTTTTGGAGGAGCAGGGCAATGTTGGCTTGACGGGCCGACAGAGAGGCTGCGGACTCCGTAGCCCCCCATGGGGCGATGGCTCGGAATGGCGGGGTCTGCTCGAACTCCAGAGGCAGACCCCTTCCTACTACCTCCAACACCCAACGGTCGGTGGTGATAGCGGAGCAGGCGGAAAGACAGTGGTGGAGCCGTCCCCCCCCGGGGGAACCCAGGGGGAAGCGACGAGGTTGGGGGTGACACCCCTCAACCCGTCACTAGGCAGGCTTGGAGGAAGGACCGGTCGAGGGACCTCCTGGGCCTTTTCCTCCCAGCTTAAATGTTAGAGGAAGCTGCAGGCTTGGCTTTGGGGTGCCAGGTGCGAGCCTGCTGGCCCTGATGCTGGTGTTGTTGGTCCAGACGTGCCGCAGGGGCAGAAGGGCGAAAGGACTTATGTTTCTATCGGCGGCCTTTGTCCTTCTGAGCAGACGTGACCGAGTCCAAGGTCGCATTGGACTTTTCAATTCTCTGGGAGTGGCCTTCCAACCCAGGCCCAAACAAGTTGGTGCCCAGGAAGGTGACGTCTGCCAACTTTTTGTGCTGGGTATCCGCTGTGAAGGTGGATATCTGCAGCCAAGCTCTGCGGCTGCTACTGACCGGGCACAGGAGTCTCCAATATCGAGAGCCATTTGGAGCTGCTGTTTGCCACTGCCCTTCCCTAATCCCGCACCTGCTTGACCGTCGTCTGCAGATCAGCCGGGAGATAAGGGATCACCTCACCCAGGGAGCACATAAAGGCGTGGGAGAAGTGCGCCATCAGTACGTCCGAACTGGCCTGACCGAGGCCGAGGGAGGATGCAGCATATACTTTGCGCCCAGCATAGTCCAGCTTTTTGGACTCTTTGTCGGGGGGCTTGTCCTTGTCCACATCCCTAGTGTTCCCGGAACACCGGAAAACGCTGTTGGTAACCAACCCCTCCGCAGAGGGGTGTTCTGAGAAACCGGACAGAGACCCGGTAGGGACCGCATACTTCCTGGCCATCCTGGACGAAGGAGCAGGACAAGAAGCCAGCCGCTGCCATAACTCCAAGGCTGGGCCAACAATGGCTTCAGCCACCGGAAAGGCCTCCATGGGAGAATCCCCTCGGTCCAGTATCTCCGTGAGGGGATACTTGGCCCACTTGTATACGGGCTCTAGCTGCATCCCGGTGGACTCCGAGATGAGCCGAAGCAGACCCATGAACGATGAAGGGCTCTCGTCCATTGACTGCCCCCCGGAGGACTCCAGGTCAAGGGGCCTGGAAAACAGGGAGGAGTCATCGTCAGACTCCGAGGAGTCTGCGAAGAGCTGCCTAGGACCTGAGCCACCCTCTACATGCCGAGGACGGTCGGGAGTGAGGGTGACCGACAACCAGTGGGGCAGTCCCTGACCTGACCGAGAATCCTTGGTCGGAGCCCACGATTTCAGTTGTGGAGGTGGAGGTTCCACCACAATCAGTGTGGCAGCTGGTTTCGGCCGAACAGCCGGCCCAGGTTTGGGCATCTCGACTACCGCGAAGGGTCATTTCGGCCCTTTCGGGTGACAGTCACTTAATGGCCGGAGAGACAAGGCCGGCTTGTTCCTCGTCAGAAGGAGCTGCTGCCACATTAAGTCCTTGTAGCGCTCGACACAATTTGCGCCTTGAGCCTCACGGAGGAGGAAGACGAGATGAGCGGCGCCGCTGCTTTCCGTGCAGAGACCGCCGGGTGGTTTCCGAGGGTGGATCTGGGAGGGAGCGGGGAACCCGCCCTCCCTCGCTCAGGGAGTCTTGACCGGGACTCCGCACAGGAGGTGCAGGCAAGTCTCGGTTTCCACCGGGGAACCGTGAAGAAGGGTTGTCAGCTTCACCAGTCGACAGCCCGTCTGATGGGTCGAGAAAATCTCGACCACGTCGACGGGTGCCTCGGCCGGCTGACCTGACGGGAATACCGTGAAGCCAGTGGCCTTAGCCGCAACCTCGACTGAAGTTGAGTGTCGACTGTCTAGGAAAGGGGACCTCTCTCGCTCCCACGAACGTCGATGGTGGGACTTACCCTTCGAGTCCTTCTTTTTTGACCGAGAGGAGTGTCCCGATGGCCCCTCGCCTTTCGTGGAGAGGGACTGGCAAAGCTCCTTAAAAGAAGCTGTGTAGGAGGATCCCAAAGAGAGCAGGATAATGCCATGACCGAGGAAGATGAAGATGCGGCCTGGTCCGCCTCCTCCTCGAGGGCGATCATCTGCTCGAGTTGCTCAGCCGAGCCAGCCGCCGAAACCGCCCAACGGGCCTCCTTGGACTTCACCAGCAGATAACGCTTCAGGCGCCCAAGTTGGAGCCGGGCAGCACGGGTCTTGAGGACATTTGTCGAAACAAAGGCACAACCTCGCAGGCTCATGGGTCGTGGTGTCGAAGCCCAAGGCAGTAGACGCAAATGGAATGCGGATCAGTCCTAGACATCTTCTGACCGCATGGGCACTGCCGAAAACCAGGAGTCGATCTGTCCATCGCAGCCGCGAAGGAAGAAGTAGACCGAAGTCTAGAAAACTTTTAAATTATTTTCAGGTGAACCGAAGAGTTTGGATCCAGTCTAGTAGGGAACCTGAGCTTCCAAGTGGTAAGGAAGATCTGGCGTCATGGGGCGGAGCTGAGAGTTTTACCACCCGGGTGGGTGGGAGGAGCCAGCTTGAAGACCTTCCGGCAAGATTTAAAGTGGCAAGGAACCTGCCAGTAAGTGTGGATTGAACAACATATCCCTGTCCCTAGAAACAAAAAATTGCTTACAGGAAAGTGTAGAAACTTTAAACTAAATCAAAGGCAAAAAATGCTGGATATGATAGATAGGAAAGATCAACAATAATTTTGGCAGATAGTAGCAAAGGGTACCAACAATAGTAATGATTCCCTAGATCTATATATTACAGAAGTGGTCTGGCTTGAGCACTACAGTAGGTTTTTTTTTTTTTTACCAAAACCAGCAAGAGTTTACTTATCAGTGGGAATCCCAGTTAAATCGAATATAGTTTTGGGATATAACCCCAAAAGTAGTATATACTACAATAATAACTTTAAAGCGAAAGAAAGCCCCGGGACCTGATTAAATACCCCCAGAAGTATTTTTATGCTTTCCATCTTTCCGGAGGGATATACTGGTTTTATTTTTAATAAATGTATTGACACTAAAAGTATACCAACAGGCTGGAAAGGTGCAGCAATAATGTCTATTTACAAAAAGGGAGATACAAAAGATCCTGTAATGTATCGTTCAATCTCTTTTCTTGACAAAATGGGTAAGATTTTTGTCAAGGTAATTTTCCACAGATTAAATGAAGAGATCATAAATCTCGGAGAGCTTTCAGAACTTCAAGCAGGTTTCAGAAGCGGCTATATGACAATAGGTAATACATTCATACTAATACACCTATTACATGAACTTGAGAAAAAAGTTATACACTGCTTTTATAGACTTTAGCCAAGCATTTGACTATTTCTAGAATTAAACTGTGGCAAATTATGTATGACTGGGGAACTGATCCCACATTAATCAGTATAATGAAAGAATTGTACACCCAAACGTGGGCCCAAGTTAGGTGGGGTAAATTTGGGCAAACGTCCAAACCATTTCCAACAAGCAAAGGTGTTAGGCAGGCATGTATCCTAGCACCATTATTATTTAACATTTATTTAAATAAACTTTTAATACAACTTAGTAAAGAACACATGGACTCTCCAAAGATAGGCGCATATTTATGCCCCACACTTGATTATGCAGATGATTTGGTGCTAATAGCTTTGACAAAAATAGGTTTGCAGAACAAATTAAGTAAGCTTTTGACATCTGTGGAGGAATATGGATTAAAAATAAATGAACAGAAAAGTCAAGTAATGATTTCTGGAGAGAAAAGAAGCAACCAAATCTGGAGGGTAAATGGTAAGAACCTAAAAATAGTAAAGCAATATGATTACCTGGGCCTTACATTGTCTTCAAATGGCAAAAACATACCCAAAAACTTAAAATTAAAACAAACAGCAGGGGCACTGCAAAATTTTAATTATAAGTACAGGAGCAATACTATTTTACCCCTACTGATGGCAATAAAAGCAAAGTATTTCCCGCAAATAACGTACCACAGTGAAATCTGGAGCCTGGATAAATATGATACTATAGAAACCCGAGTATACAAATTATATAAAAATACGATGGGTCTTGGACCTTCTGCCCCAAATGTGTTAGTAAGAGCAGAACTAGGGATGGTTTCACCAAGTGCTTTGAAATTGGCATACTGGATGAAATTAACAAAAATGGACAAAAAAAAGAAAACTATGAATGGCAGGAAATAAATTATTGACAAACAGAGTGGTTAAAAAATATTAAGACCTTAATAAATATGATTTGGACATGTTAGACCAATATTTACAAAAAGGGATTCAAATTAGCTTACAGTATATTAAAAACATCTCGAATAAAGTTATAAACTTGCACAAAGAAAATGATCTGATAAAAGCATCTAAGTTAAAAATGTCACCCTGGTTGATAGCACAAGATCTGAATCATGAATTCAGATATATGGATATTATCACAGAACAGGATAAAAGAAAGTTATATACAAATTATTGTTTTGGCTTGTTTCATAGTAAAATATTGGAAGCTCGTTATTCCAAAAAAAATAAGTCTGGAGGACAGATTCTGCAGTTGTTCCTGTTCTGAATCAGAAGAAGATCTGACGCAAGTAATGTTTAATTGTCCATGGTATAACAAAGAGAAATCATTGGTTGCTGCCAATCTGGAATTCAATCCAGACTGATAATATGTTATTGTTGAACATTATGTTTACAACTCATGATGAGCATATAATAAATCAGGTAGCTTCCTGTTTAAAGAATACTGCACTAATAAGGATGAAACATCATAAAATTTGAGATTATGGTACTCTCTTCCCCGTGGCCTCAGACAGGCAAAGTCCCATCTTTGTTTCAAAAGGGAACTGTGTCGTTATCACTTGCTGACGTATGCACTTGCTTTGACCCAACTTGATACTACTTGTTTCCCTCCACCCCTCTGTTAACGCCTTTTCTAATCTCACTTCTACTACTCATCACTCAATGCCCCCCCCCCCCCATTCTCCTTCTGATCCCTTCCCGCTAATCCCCGTGTAGGGCTGTGTCAAATGCTTTGCTAAATTCTAGGTAGGCCATGTCCACAGCCCCTCCCTGGTATTATGCTTAGGTCACCTAATCAAAGACATTTACTGGATTTGTCTGACATGACCTTCCCACTATATAGCAATGCAGCCTGAGGTTCTGTGCCTCGCTGTGCTCCAAGGTATGCATCAAACCTTTCCTCTAAAGCAATTTCCATCATTCTCCACATTGCAGAGGTTAGACCAAACTGGTCTAGATTCTCCTGCCTCTGCCCTGCTCCCATTCTTGTAGAGTGTTCCTCCCCTGCCAGTTCCTAGCTCCAGTGTTCTCCATTATTTTTTGTCTTATTTTTACCTTTAACTCTCGTACTTTTATACTTGCCCCTGTCATTGTTACTTCCTTACTGTCCTGTTGCTATATGCTTATGTATTTTACACTATAGTTCCACATTGTTTAGGTTAGTTATGTTATGTAATGTCTCTCTTGTAATGATTTAATTATTCCTGCTTGTGTCATTACTGTTCGCTTCTTACTGACTGTACTTGATATGTCATGTACTTTTGGACTGTTGTATGCTTTTATGTGTTGTACTCTTCCGGGTCATGCCTGAAAATAGTCATTTTTATGGCTAGTGCACCTACCTGGTTAACAGAAACTAAATAAATAAATATTATTTGTATCTTTAAATCCCTCAACAGAGAAAAGTGTCCCAGAAGTAGAGCTCATACATCATGCACTTTAAATGTACACAAAACACTATATTTTTTAAGCTGTATTGTATATATTTTTTTTCATATGTAATGCAATGTTTTTGTTTGTATTGATGTATTCTATTTATTTTTGTAATGGTCAATGGCCAAACAAAAAAGAACAGGTTACTCACCTGTAACAGTAATTCTAAGAGTGGTATATGTTGTTCATCCACACTTCTTGGCATGTCCCTTTCCCCTTTAAATCTTGCCGGAAGTCTTCAAGTTGGCTCCTCCCACCCACCCACGTGGTATAAACCTTGGCTCCGCCCCATGACGCCAGATCTTAGCCTGCTGGAAGCTAGGTTGTGCACCTAAAGCCGGGGCGGTCGTGTGTGTGTGGATGAACATATACACCACTCCTAGAACTACTGTTACAGGTGCGTAACCTGTTCTTCAAGGAGCGCGGATACGTTGTTCATCCACACTTCTTGGCAGACTCCAAGCAGTTCTCCAGGAGGAGGGAGGCAAGGCGCACACCCCCTACTTGAGAAATAAAGACTGGAGAACTGAGGCCCCAAAATCAGCATCCCAGCGTGACTCAAGGTCGTTGTGGTAGTGGGCAATGAAGGTGTTTGCTGACTTCCACGTAGCAGCCCGACAGATTTCCTGGATAGGGATGTCCCTGGAAGCAGCCACCGATGCAGCAGTATGGCGGGTAGAAGGAGCTCTCATCCCTCTGGGAGGCTACTTGCCTGCCAACTTATAGCACAGACCTAAGCATGATGTGATCCACCTTGCAATGGTCTGTTTGGCTGCAGGTCTGCCAGAAGCGGCTTCAGCATAGGTGACAAACAGCTGGCAAATCACAAATTTCTGCCGTTCTCTCCTTATAATAGGAGAGAGCACGTCTCAGGTCCAAGGTATGGAGCCTGTACTCGGCGTCCGAGGTGTAGTTAGGGTAGTGTACTGGCAGAGTCAACACCTGGTTAAGGTGAAACTCTGAAACCACCTTCGGAAGGAATTTCCGGTGGGGGCGCAGGACAACTTTGTCCCTGTGAAAGACCAGATAAGGGGAGTCCACCGACAGCGCCTGGAGCTCCCCTGTCCTTCTGGCTGACGTGATAGCCACCAGGAAGGCCGTCTAGTTTCGAATGGCTTGCCCATGAGCTTTGCCAAAGCCAGCAACAGATACCACGGAGGTGGAGGTTCACGCACCGGAGGGTATATGTGATCCAGGCCTTTGAAGAAGCGCCTGACCACTGTCTCCTGCGCCAATGTCGTCTGACCGGCCCGCACCCAGTAAACAGAAACGGCTGCTAGGTGCACCCTATAGGTCGATGACCGCAGACCCACTTTGGAGAGAGACCAAAGGTAGTCAAGAATGTTAGCCACAGAGCAGGATAAAGGGTCCAGACTCTTACCATGACACCAAATGGAAAATCTCTTCCATATGAAGGCATGACATTTCCTGGTCGATTCCTTATGAGATGCCTCCACCATGATGGGCACAGGACCCGGGGGAGCGGGCTGAGGTACTAAATGAGTACTTCACCTCAGTTTTCACCAAGGAAAATGGGGGTGCTGCATCATACATGGGAGGAGGCGGAGATACTGAGGGGGGGGGCCCTTGCCAATCGGGCGGTCTGGGGAGAGGGGAGGCGCTGGCAGGTGGGGGAGGGCTAAGCAGGGAGAAGAGGTACCGGAGGTGGAGGTCGCGGCAGAGAGAGTGAGGGAAGCCCTCAGCTCCCTTAAGACGGAGAGGGCACCGGGGCCGGATAAATTACATCCCAGAGTGCTGAAGGAACTTGCGGATGTCCTGGCGAAACCCCTGGCGGAGCTTTTCACCATCTCTATGAGGACAGGTGGGTGCCCCAAGACTGAAGGTATGCATATAGTGCCTGTCCACGGGGGACTGAGGAGGTGGTAGGAACCACAGGCCTGTTAGCCTGACATCGGTGGTGGGCAAGGTAATGGAGGGCATTGTCGGGGAGAGGCTAGGGGGGGACCTGGATAAGTCAGGGTGCCTGGACGATGGACAGCATGGATTCATCCCGGGGAAATCATGTCAGACAAACCTGGTGGAGTTCTATGACTGGGTGGCGAGTGCCTTGGACCTGGGTAGACCAGTGGACGTCCTCTTTCTAGACTTCAGCAAGGCATTTGACTCTGTTCCTCACGTGGGCCTGTTGGATAAGCTGGGAGAAATGGGGGTGGGGAATCAGATGGATAGGCAATTGGCTCCATGATCGGACCCAGAGGGTCGTAGTTGGCGGGATAGTCTCATCCCCAAGGAGGGTCATTAGTGGGGTCCCAGAGGGATCAGTCCTTGGGCCCCTTCTGTTCAACGCCTAAGTCTCTGACATAAGGACAGGAATCAGGAGTGAGATGAGTCTCTCTACGGATGACTCGAAACTGGGGGAGGAGGGGAGGGTGGCCCTACAGGGGGACCTGGAGGCTCTGGAAAGATGGTCTAGAAAGTGGAAGCTGAGGTTCAATGCAGGGAAATGCAAGGTACTGCACCTGGGGGCCAGAAACCCGGGCCAAGTGTACACCCTGTGGGGAAATGCTACAAGTCTCGATGGCTGAGAGGGACCTGGGGGTGGTGGTGGATGTCAAGATGAACAACTCTGAGACTTGTAGGAGGGCAGCAGCCAAGGCCAACAGGATGCTGGGATGCATCACTAGGGGGATCACCTCCAGAAGGAGGGAAGTGATACTTCCTCTGTATAACTGCTTGGTGAGGCCGCACCTTGAGTACTGCATGCAGTTTTGGAGGCCACACTTAAAGAGGGACATTAACCTCCTGGAAAGGGTCCAGAGGAGGGCAACCAAAATGATTTGGGGCTTGGGGACAGGGGACTCATGAGGAGAGGCTCAAGAGCTAAATATGTACACACTGGAAGAGAGAGAAGGACCAGGGGACATGATAGAGGCCTCAGGTACATGAAGAGGGTAAATAGGGGAGGAACAGTCAGGGTGCTCAAGGAAGGAGGAGGGCCACTAGAGGCATGGCTGAAGCTGGAGGAGAAAGGAGGAGGTGCTACTCACTGAGAGGGTGGTGGAGCCATGGAATGCACTGCCTAGGGGCTGGTGGAGGCAGAGACAGTGGAGGGGTTCAAGAGGGGGTGGGACAGGTACAGGGGAAGGGTTCTGGAAGCAAAATCCAATGCAGCAAGAATATCCGGAACTGGGAAGGGAGAAGCCAGACAAGGCGAGGGGGACAGCAAGGTCAGCACCCAGGGTGGGGGCTGACCAAACGAGCAGACACGAAAGACCGTTAGGCCTATTCTGCTGGCATTTTAGTATGTTAGTATGATGTAGACATCCTCGGAAAGACCCAGAGCCTGGAACTCTAGCCGCTCAGGTACCAGGCTGTGAGGTGCAGGGACTGAAGGTTCGGATGGAATACCTTCCCCTGGTTCAGTGCTATCAGGTCCGGGTGTGTACAAAGCTGCTCCGGGGGCCTGCAGCTGAGGCTAAGGAGATCTGGATACCAGAACTGGCGCAGCCAATCTGGGGCTACCAGGATCACCTTCACCTTGTCCCTCCTCCCCTTGAGTAGCACCTTGTGGATCAAGGGAAATGGAGGGAAGGCGTACAGAAGGCCTGGGGTCCATGGCCTCAAGAAGGCATCCCCCTGCAGCGAGCCCTGCTGAAGGTGGCGGGCATGGTACAGCCTCAGCTTGTTGTTTTCCCTGGAGGCAAACAGATCCACCAGCGGTTTGCCCCAGAGGAAGAACAGACTGCAAGCTACCTCTGGATGGACAGACCACTCATGGAATGTCTGGCTATGTGGCTGAGAGCATCTGCCAGCTGGTTCGAGACTCCTGCCACATGCAAGGCTAGGAGATCCGCCTCCAGCCGACTTATGAGGGTCCAGATGTGGAGCGCCTCCTTGCACAACAGATGGTAGTGCGTGCTGCCCTGTTTGTTGAGGTAGTACATGGTCGTGGTATTGTCCGTCTGGACTTGAATCACTTGACCCCGGAGCTGAGGAGCAAAAGCTGACAGTGCCAGTCTGAATGCTCTGAGCTCCAACAGGTTAATGTGGCATCGGGATTCCTCGGGGGTCCAGAACCCATGGGCCACTGTTGTCCCCCATGTGGGCTCTCCAGCCCATGAGAGAGGCATCGGTCGTAAGGACGACCGTCGGCTTGGGGCGGACAAACAGGATCCCTTCCTGCAACTGTTCTGGGGCAGTCCACCATTGGAGAGCGTCCCACATCTTCTGGGTTAAAGTGATCAGCTGGTCGAAATGACCATGGCGCTGAGTCCACTGGGTGGCCGGCTCCCACTGGAGGGGGCACATGTGCCACCTGGCCCAATGAACCACTGAGGTGCACGCCGCCATGTAACCCAGAAGGCGCAGAAAGTCCCAGGCAGGGCGCAAGTGCCCAACCAGAAACGATCGAGCAAAGGAGGAGAGAACCTCCACCCTGTCTGCCAGGAGCTGAGCTCTGGCTTGACAAGAGTCTAGCTCTGCCCCGATGAAGCCCATCATCTGAGCAGGCTCGAGTTCCGACTTGGCCTCGTTGATCAGGAGGCTGAGTTGGGGAACAGGTCTGGAGAGCCAGATCCCTGGACCTCTCCACCTCCTGAAGGGAGGATCCAGCCAAGAGCCAGTCGTCAAGATAAGGGTAGATTCGTACTCCTTGACACCGAAGATGGGCTGCCACCACTGCAGTGCACTTGGTGAAGACCCGAGGGGCCGATGACAGGCCGAACAGCATGGCCCGGAACTCGTACAGGGTCCCTTCGACCCTGAAGTGGAGGAACCACTGATGGGACGGATGGATTGGGACATGAAAAAACGGTTCCTGTAGAGCCAGTGAACAGAACCACATGTTTCGCTCCAGGGATGGTATTATCTGGTTCAGAGTTACCATCTGGAAGGTGCAGACCTGAGATATTTATTCAGGTCGTGGAGCTCTAGGATGAGGCACCAACCCCCCCAGTCCGCTTGGGCACCAGGAAGTACCTGGACACGAAGCCTGGGTCAGTAGGAGGATCCGGCACTGGAGCTACCGCCTCCTTGTGGAGGAGCTGAGTTATGTCGTCTCAGAGAGCCGACTGAGCGCAAGCTAAGATCTTTTCCTCCCGAGGGGCACGGCCACGGCTGGGAGGGTACTGCTCGAACTCTAGAGGCAGTCCCTGACCGACCACTTTGAGAACCCACCTGTCTGAAGTGATATCGGATCAGGTGGTATGAAAGTGGCAAAGCCGGCCCCCCACGGGAGGACCCAGGGCTGGCGTGAAGGGTGTAGGGGTGGCAACCCCCAACTGTCACTGAGCAGGCTTAGAGGAGGAGGAGGCTCCTGGACCTGCGCCTTGGCCTCCTTTACGGGACTGTTGAGGATCCTGCTTGGGCTGTGGGTGCCAAGCTTGAGCCTGCTGTTGTTGCTGCTGGCCTCCTTGATAGGAGGGCTGCCTGACCACAGGGGAAGAATGCCGAAATGGCTTCTTCTTTCTTTTCTGCTGGTTCTTGCCAGAAGAACCTTTTGCAGAGGTAGTATCCAAGGTGGCACTGGACTGCTCGATACGCTGAAGGTGACCGGCCACTCCTGGACCAAACAGGTCGGTGCCAAGGAAAGGAACATCAGCTAACTTGTGCTGGGTATCCACCAGGAAGGAGGATAGCCTCAGCCAGGCCCCGTGGCGAGTGGTCACTGCGGCTGCTAAAGAGCAGGCACAGGAATCGCCAATGTCTACGGCCGTCTGGAGCTGCTGTTTTGCAACAGCATGGTCCTGATCACGGACTTGCTTGACCGTGGTCTGCATGTCCACCGGGAGATGAGGGAGGACTTCATCTAATGACCCGAGGAGGGCATGAGAGAAGTGTGCCATAATGACAGCTGAATTGGCCTGAAAAAGGCTTAAGGAAGAGGCCTCGTAGACCTTGCGGGCAGAGTGGTCCATATATTTGGACTCCTTGTCCGGAGGTCGATCTGTGATGGCCAAGCTACCAGTACGTCTAAACACAGAAGCGGTCACCAGGCTCTTGGCCGAAGGGTGTTCTGTGAATCCCGACAGGGACCCCATGGGCACTGCATACTTGAGGGCCATTAGGGCAGACAGTGTTGGGCAGGAAGCTGGACTCTGCCAGAGCTCAAGGGCCGGGTCAGTGATGACTTCGGCCACTGGAAAGGCCTCAGTCGGGGTACCCCCCTTTTTAGGGTACGCTGCCTTTTTCTGGATAGACTCCAGGGGCATTCCAGTGGATTCGGAGATCAGGCGGAGAATGCCCTGAAAGGAGGAAGGGCCCTCCTCTTAACCTGCCACGGAGGACTCATCACCCCCAGGATGGGAGTGCAGTCCCATGACGTCGGAGTCCAAGGAGTCGTGGTACAACGGTCTCCTGCCTAGGTCCCCTTCGATCTACCAGGGGCGGTCAGGGGTTAAAGTCATGGACAGACGTTGGGGAAGCCCGGTGTCTGTATGGTCCTCTTTCGAGGGAGCCCCTCCCTGAGGTTGCTTAAGTGGTGGGTCCACCAGAATCAGTGGAGACCCCGAGATGGGCAAAGCTGGGATACAGGCCGGCCCCACGGGCAGAGGAACCAAAGACTTTGGTTCCAGAGGGGTCGGCATCGGCCCAGGAGGCAGTAGCCAAGTGATGACCGGGGCAGACGGCGGAGCCGGTTTCTGCCGGTCAAAATTAGCTGTTGCCACATAAGATCCTTATAGCATCGATGGAGTTTCCGTCGAAGACTCTCCTCGGCCAAGGAGAATGAGGCTCTGTGGTGATGCCGCTTTTTTGAGTGCTTATGATTCTTTTTCGGTCATTCAACCGAAGGGGTTCTGGACCTCGATCAAGATTGGACTGTCCGACTCAGTCGAGCGGGAGACACCGGGTCCAGTGAAAGCCGAGGGTCAGGAATCGTTTCCTTGATGGGAACACCAGCGGGCTGGGTCTCCTTATTGGGAAAGACAAGGACCGGAGCCCTTTCCACAGAATCGGCGAAATAAGGTTGATTAGGTCGAGAGAAATCTTAACCCAGTCGGCCACTTCCTCGATCTCTTGGCCAGACAGAAGATCTGTGAAGCCGGCGGCCGAGGATGCGATCTCGACCGAGGTCGAGACCGCGTGTTCCTGGGACTCGGACCTTTCACGGTCCCAAGAACGTCTTCGCTTGGACCTTCCGAGGGCGGGAGGATTGCGAGCCCAAGGGCGCCTCACCCCTGGAAGGGAGAGACTGGCACAACTCCTTGAAGGAGCCCAAAAAGGTGGAACAGAGGTTCAGAGGAACAAAAAAGGTCCGACTGGCCGAAGCTTGAGCCGCTTCCTCCTCGAAAGCCTTCATTTGCTCCAACTGCTCGGTGCATCCTGCAGCCATGGAAACCGCCCACCTCGCCTCCTTCGATTTCACCGGCCGGTTCCTTTTCTCCGGTCTCCCCAATTTTAGGTGCGCCAAGCGGTCGTCCAGGACATTGGGATAGAAGGCCAGACAGAACGTACAGGTGGAGGTGTTATGTCCGACACCTACACAGTAGACGCACGTTAGGTGGGGATCGGTGCGCGAAATCTTCTGGCCACAGGAGCACTGGCGAAATCCGGGAGAAGATTTAACCTCCATGTCCGATGTGCTACTATCGGACTCGTTAACTCGAATGAGTTTTAAGGTAAGTTGCGGTTAAAAACAACGCTTTGAATCCAGGGCCTACGAATTGCTGTGAAGCACGAGGGAACCTGCATCTTCCAGCGGAATGGAAGATCTGGCGTCATGGGGTGGAGCTGAGGTTTATACCACCAGGGTGGGTGGGAGGAGCCAGCTTGAAGACTTCCGGCAAGATTTAAAGGGGAAAGGGACATGCCAAGAAGTGTGGATGAACAACATATCCACACTCCTAGAAAAGGAAATACTACTACTTTGCCATGCAGTATGACAGGATAAGGTGCTACATCCTGGCCAGCAACACGGTACTCTGAGTGTGTGTGTGTGTGTGTCACTTACAGTGTTGGTGTAGCTTAAGCACACACAGTAAGTACATATCCGATATTACTGTTAAAGTAATTTTGGAGTATATATCAAAGTTGTGTAGTTTTATTAGTTTTAGTCATTTTATTTATGTTTGACAGGTTGCATTTCTCCTGAAAAATTTTCAATAAAACAAATTTTAAAAAGCTACTGCTGTATCAGTGAGCCCTTGGTTCCTGGGAGACACTACCATATTGTAAGTAATTCTCGTTAACAACGTGGGGTGACACAAAATTGGTACTGTGTATCTGGTGCATTTACGAGGTAAACAAGACAAAACATGAATAAATGAGTTAAGCAATCAATAAGGAAAGAAAGCGTTTCTTCATCCAGAAAGTGGTGAATGTGTGGAATAATTTGCCAGATGAGTTCATAGGGGCCCACAGTATAAGTCACTTTAAATCCCTCTTGGAGAGACTTCCTGTGACGTCATGGACATGTTGGGTAGCTAACTCTAAGGGCTCCCCGACCACCTCACCCTAATCCTCAAAATTCAGCATGGAAAACACTCCAATACAACTTTTTCAACAGCGAGGCTGATCCTATACATGGCAGGGAAGTCACAGAAGGCAAAAGGAAACAGACTACCTTCGTACTCGACAAGTAAAATGAAGCAAACAACCTTGTGTAGGCCACAGGAGAGCCTAACGACTTTATCACAACGTAGAAGACACCCCTCAGAATCGTCGGCAGACTGGGATCAGGATGATAATGAACCATCGGAAAGTAGTCAAACCCTGAAAAAGATACTAGCTACAGTAAACAAAACTGACTCAGCACTGGCTGACCTGAGACAAGATGTGAAAGCTCTAGATAGGAAAGTTTCGTCGTTGGAAGCCAGAATCGGAGACCAGTCTGAGGCGCAGGAAACTACAGAGCGATTGCTGCTATTTTTACTTCAAAGAGACCGAGAAACCCAAGCTACACTAGAAGATTTAGAAAACTGTTGCCGTAGGAACAAGTTCAGAATTCATGGCATCCCCGAGGGGTCTGAGGAAGGCTTTCCAACGACAGCAGACTTCGTGCAGCAACTGCTGCTGGCAGTGCTCTCTCCACCTCCCAACCTAAGTTTAGAGGTTGACCGGGCCCACAGATCGCTAATCCCGAAACCAACGGATCCTAATGCAAGGCCCCGCTCCCTGATAGTTTGGATGTTACACTTTCAAACTGAAGAACGGATCATTGGATTCGGCAGGCCTGGAGGCTTGAAGATTTAAAATATCAAGGAGCAACAATTTTCTTTGACCAAGACTTTTCCTCGGCCCTGCAAGCCGAACGGCAAAAAGTAAGGGGGGGGGGGGGGGTTTATAAGGAAGCTTAGGCTGCAGAAAGAAATAAAGGCACAGTTGCTTTTCCCTGCAAGGCTGAGAATTCACCTGGAATCAGGAATTAAGACCTTCCCATCCCTGGTCGAGGCGAGTGCCACCTTAAAAGAGCTTCAAGTTGCGGTGCCAGATTTGGAACAGGAGACTTTAGAGATAAAATTAAGAGGGGGAGCCTGGAACGTAGTGTCTCGCAATCAGATGAGGAAACAAGGCCTGCCAGGATCCATCGCGATGGCAGGTGTGGGGGGGACATTTCTAAGCTGCTGCTTCGCGCTGAGAAGAGGAACAGGACCCAGAATGATTAGAGACCGACCTCACCGGGCCTCAAAAGGCCGAGTTTCCTAGCACACGGAGAAGATTTTGCGGAATAAATGTTGGCACTTGAAGGGGAATCAGTGGACATCTATGCGAATGTACCAGTGGTTCCACAAATGGATCATCAATATGGACTGATCGAGGAGATCTAAGGACAGTGACTTTAAACAGACTATTTGTCCTTGGTCCATGAAGAAAAAATTACTCACCTTAGTAGTAATGTTTCTTCTAATGGAGTCTTGCTATATTATAGACATTAGCAGTTTGATCCAGCTCTAGAACTGCCCCGGAGTGAAATGGTTAAAACCATTCCAAAATAGAATTTTGGCACGAGAGCAGCTCTATCTGTGTCATTTCAAACTTGAACTGTCAGATCTTTTACGAGCCAAACTCACTAAGGTCTGTGTGGAAGCTGTAACCTACACTAGCCAAATGGCTACCTAAATAATAACAACCATTGATGGTCCCAACACCCAAGACTCAAGTCAGGGGACCAGAAATACTAACACCATTCTAATAATATGAAAATGGAACCTAAGTATAATAAAACACACACACGCTGCATACACACACACCTCCCAAAGTCCCAAAGGGGACAAAATGCTAACAGGACATAAGTAGTGCCCACACTAAGTTGCCCGCACCCCACCAAAGTAGAGGTTCTGAGAGGGGCAGGTTGGGGGGGAGGTCTATAATATAGCAAGACTCCATTAGAAGAAACAACATTACTAAGGTGAGTAATTTTTTCTTCAAACAACATGAAGTCTTGCTATATTATAGACATTAGCAGAATACACAGCAGTACCTCCATGGAGGAGGGGCAGAACCTACTTAGGGAATAGGCTCTGAAGAACAGCTGTGCCAAACCGAGCATCTCTCCTGGCCTGGACATCCAGGGAGTAATGCTTGGTAAAAGTGTGTACTGCTTTCCAAGTAGCAGCCTGGCAAATCTCTAATAAGGGATATCTCTGGCAGCAGCTAGAGACGAGCTGCACTCTGGTAGAATGATCCTCAAACCGGGGCTCTGCCTCACTTTCTGATAACAAAATTGGATACAAGAGACAATCCACCTGGCTACTGATCTCTTAGTGGCAGGTTTGCCTTTCCAACTTCACCATAGGTAAGGAAAAGTTGGAGGATTCGAACCTGTGACCTTTGGTATGCTCTATATAATAACTAAGAGCTCTCTTAACATCTAGGTTGTGCAACCTCTCTCACCAAGAGGAGTGATCAGTGAAAAATACTGGAAGGAGATAGATTGATTAAGATGGAAATCTGAAACCACCTTAGGCAAAACTTCCTATTAGTCCTAAGGATTACCTTATCCCTGTGGAAAGAAATAAAGTCAGTCTCCACTGACAAGGCTTGCAATTCACTTATGCTGCCTGGCAGAAGTGATAGCCACTAGAAAAACAGTTTTCCAAGTTAGGTACTTAAGCTCTGCAGAAGACAGAGGTTCAAAAGGGGGTTGCATTAACTGGGCAATGCAAACATTAAGGTCCCAAGCAGGGGCCGGTTCCTGAAAGGGAGGATTAGTATGGAGTAATCCCTTAAAAAACTTGGAAAACACAGGATGAGAGGAAAGAGGGGATGACTTTCCTGCTGACACAAAAGCAGACACAGCTGCCAAATGAACTCTCAGGGTAGCTGGTCTGAGACCCAAGGAATTAAGATGTACCATGTAATCTAACAAAATGGGCAATTCAGCAGATTCTGGGGAATATTTTTCCCAGCACACCAAATGGAAAACCTTTTCCATTTAGAACTATAAGTAGCCCTAGTGGAAGGCTTTCTGGAAGCCTTTAGGATCTCAAGAACACCCTGAGAGAGGTGTAAATCAGCAACTCTACCACCTCAAGAGCCAGGCCTTGAGGTTGAGGGATTTGAGGTCCGGATACCAAACCCTTCCCTGGGCACAAGTCAACAGATTGTGATTCCTGGGGAGGCACAGGGGAAGATGGACTGTCAGAGACAGAAGGAGGGGTACCAGGGCTGCCTGGCCTAACCGGGCAATCAGAATCACCCTGCAAGGCTGAGATCTGATTTTGACTAGTACTTTGAATAGGAGAGGAAAGGGGGGGAAAGCATAGAGGAACTTCCCCTCCCAATCCAGAAGAAGGGCATCCAGGGGAACTGAGCCCAGCACTGGAGGCCTGCAACAGAACAGAGGAAGTTTGTGATTGTCTGGGGCTGCAAAAAGATCTATCTGAGGGATGCCCCACCTGGCAAAAACTATCCCCAGCACTTGAGGATCCAGGGACCATTCGTGATGGCCCTGGGAAATCCTGCTGAGGCATCCGCTAGACATTGTCCTTCCTGGAAGATGAACTGCTATGAGGGAAGTGTTCAGGAATAGGCCAGAGACCACAACTTCATTGCCTCGCAGACAAGGTCAAGACCGAGTGCCCCTGTTTGTTGATGTACCACATTGTTGTGGTGTTGTCTGTTCTGACTTGTATCACCTTGTCGTGGACAGATGCAGAAAAGCTTGAAGAGCTAAAAGACAGCTCTGAGTTCCAGCAAATTGATGTGGAGCAGAGATTCCTGGGGACCAAACTCCTGAGTGGAAAGGTCGCCATGTGGGCTCCCCAACCCAGAAGGGAAGCATCTGTAGTGAGAGTCAAGTCGTGAGAAGGGGAAATGAAGGGAACCCCGCCTAATTGCTCTGATCCTGCCACCACTGGAGAGCTAGGATCAAGGTTCGAGTCACTGGGACCAACTTGGAAAGGGGGTCTCTTCTCTGAGACCAAAAGGTTCTCAAGTGAAACTGAATGTCTCTCATCTGAAATCTGGCTCGTGCACAACAACTGTGGATGCAGCCATGTGCCCCAGGAGCTGCAGAAAGTGTCTTGCTGGTTGAGAGACCTGCAGAGTGAAGGAAGAGGCCAGAGCCACTAAATTCCTTACCCTTTCTGGGGAAGAAAGGCTCTGGCTAGCTTTGTGTCCAATTCTGCCCCTATAAAGGTGAGTACCTGGACTGGTTCCAGAACCGACTTTGGTAGGTTTAGCAGAAAACCCAGGGAGGTGAGAAGCTGCTGGGTGACCTGCAGGTGAGATTTACCTGTTCTGGGGACTGGCCTACAATGAGCCAGTCGCCTAGATAGGGAAACAGCAATCCTCTGCCTCCTTAAGGGCCACTGCCACTGCTAGACACTTTGTGAATACCCTTGAGCAGAGGTAAGGTCAAGGGCATTGCTCTGAACTGGTAATGACCTGAGGGCAGTTCAATCTGAGGTACTTTCGATGATCTTCTGATTAGGACATGGAAATAGGCATCCTTGAGGTCCAGGGAGGCTAGCCAGTCCCCTGGCCTTAGGGAAGGTAAAATCATTGCCAGAGTTACCATTTTGAACTTTGGTTTCAGAAGATGCTTGTTCAGATATCTGAGATCTAAAATGGCCGCCATCCTCCTGTCTTTTTGGGTAAGGGAAGTATCTGAATACAGACCCCTGCCCGATGCAGGGAGGAACCCTTTCTACTGCTCTGAGAGCTAACAGGATGAGACCTCTGTTTCCAGAGCGAGGGTCTCTGAAGCACTTGTAGGTAGAAAAGTCTGCTTCTCAACTTGGGAAACTTTTGAAGCTGAGAACCAGACCCTGGCTTACTACTTCCAGAACCCACTTGTCTGAGGTTAAAGAAGCTCCACTCTGACTGAAGTAAGCCAGCCTGCCCCCACTGGTACAGGAGATCGACTTGGGCACCCCATCAGGGTGCCTGCTTGCAGGAGCTTTAGGCTGGGGGTGGGAGCAGGTCTGCCCACCCCTCGCCTGCCCCTGCCTCTGAAGAAGCCCCTCTGAGCATAGGCAGAGGAGGCCTGAGTCTGGTAGAAAGGCCTGTGAAAGGCTCACCCCTACCCCTACCCCTGGGCATGCCTTGAGGAGTGGCTTGCCGCCCTTAGCCTGGGCACTCTTGTAAGTAGTCCTATATTCATCCATCTTCATGTAATTCTCTGTCTGCTCTCCAAACAGAGAAATTTCCCACCACAGGAAAATCCATAGCCTTAGTCTGGGTATCCCAGACAAACTAGTACACCTGAGCCAGGCCAACTCATTAAAAGCTACAGATGTGGCCATGACCCTAGAGGAAACATCATTAACATCCACAGCAGCATGAAACTGAACCTTAGAGGCTTCAATGCCATCAGCAGCCACCTGTTCTAGTTCACTAGCCAGCTGGTCATGGGCCTGCTTGGCCAATTGCATAACAGTATCCCATCTAGATTTCTGATACCTAGCTACATAAGCCATATAATTTGCTTGCCTGAGTCCCGAGAGGCTGCCATATACTGTTTTTGCCATGGCATCAATCTTCCTGGAATCCCTTGTCAGGAGGATGTGAGCCAAGGAATATTAGCTTTATCACAGGCAGCAGCCTGAACTACCCCACATGACTGCATTGTTGAGAAAGGAATTCTGTATCAGGGCCTGACAATGTATACTTTCTGTCCATCTTTTATCTACAGGAGGCACAGAATTAGGAGCTTTTAAAATTTTAATTGTTTGTTTCCTAAAAGACTTATGTAAAGGAATAGACAATCTCCTAGACTCTGGAATATCCATCATTTCTACAAAATCAGGCCCTCTTGCTCATCCACAGCCTCTTCTAAAGGAAGCTGGAGGGTTTCAGCAACTTTTTATAAAACATAAAATGAGATGGGGACTCAGACAGCATAGGGGAGATTCTAAAGGTCTGTCTGGGAGATGTCCGTTCAATGGGCACACCCAGACCTTCCCAGCCACATTCATACTGTTCATAATCCTCCTCCCTCCTCTGGTTCATACAATTCCTCAATATCATAATCTGAACCACTGGGACCGGACGAACCGACCTTTACCAGATAGTGGTGGTCTGGACGGACCCTGAGACAGTGACTGGACAATTTGTATGGCTTTGTTATCTCTGCAGCAGTTGGAGAAGGAATTTTGACTCCAGACCTGCTGATTTTCTTGTTTTCTTTACTGGAATTGGTTCCTCAGAACCAGCTTTTCTTCTGCCCGAGGAAGTCTGGCCCTGGTCAGAGGGCATTCTCTGGTTCGGTTGGCACCAACCGGCTGGCCATCCGGTCAGCGGACTTTTGGCCTCTCATTCCCTGAGCCTGCCCAATCTTTTTCCAGGGTGGCTGCAGGAAATTCTACATACCTGGCAGTCTGACTGGAGGTGGACAAACCCCAGACAAAAACACATGTGTGTGGGTCAGCCTTGGCAAAGACTTCCCACAAACATCACAGTGTTGAAACCCAGTGGGCCCGGTTTTTCTTTGGTTTCTCAGACATAATGCCAGCCTAACCAAAAACTTGCCCTTTTAACGACAGTGCCAGGCAAGACACCCTTATCGTTCCTAACTGCGGTGACGTGGTATTGGAAAAACCTTAATAAATCCGTTAGAACCAATAAGAACTGAACTGCACTTTAAAATAGTAACTTTTAGTTTTAAATGAGTTTTAAACTCCACTGATCGGTTCAAACCGAACCGATAACTTTCAAGTTCCACACAGACAAAACCTTCATTTACTTATGGTTACACAGATAGAGCTTGGAACGAACGGTTTTGTGTTAAATAAAACTATTCTCGGTTAAACTAACCGAGAAAACACTTTTAAACCGAGAAATGAACCGAGCAGAAGGAGAAATCTCCGAGCGACTGTTCACTGAGGCGGAGTACAGAATCTGACAGTTCAAGTTTGAAATGACACAGATAGAGCTGCTCTCGTGACAAAATTCTATTTTGGAACGGTTTTAACCATTTCACTCCGGGGCAGTTCTAGAGCTGGATCAAACTGCTAATGTCTATAATATAGCAAGACATCATGTTGTTTGAATACATCCTTCTCTCAAGGGGACACTGGGCCTGGGGGGGTTTCCCCTATATTTTTTCTTTCTTTTTTTTTTTTTTTAACATAGCCAGCCCTATTAGGTACTGGTACTGAATAGGTAATGATACATTACAGCCATTAGAGGGCAGTAAAGAGCCACAGAATATCAATGTTTGACGGGGCTCTGATTTGGGCAGCGCATTTCCCTTTGAAGGAGGCTTTGTGGGGACCCTCTTTACTCCTTCCTTTCCTTCCCCTTTTTCCCCTTGGGGAGTGGGGGATAAGAGGAAATGACGGGTGAGTAACAGAGGGATCGTTATTGGAGGACATAGTAAAGCATAAGAGGGTGGGGGTGGTGGGGTGGTTGGGGTTTGGGTGGCTCTTTCCATATACACAGAGTGACGTCTATTAGGCTAACCGTTGTCAGCCCGGGAAGTCACTTAGCTGGCAAAGGCAACAACGACCCTAAACATCAAAGGGGTACTGACCGTGTCACATGTGTGACAACTCTGGGTGGCTTTTGACTACCAGAGTTACTTTTCCTAGGAAGTCAATCTAACAGACATTTGCTTTGATTCGAAAAAAGTTATTTATTGTGGATTCAGGTTGGATCTGATTTTTTCAGTTAATTGATTGGTGCTATCAGTTTTTCAGTTTTAGATGTATCTGGTTATAGTAAGTCGACGTGGGGGCAAAGGGGAAAGAGGGATCTGGATTGGTTCTGGTGAGCCTATAGGGTCGAGATGGGTATTCTTGGGGGATAGTATGAATGAGAAAATCACACACATGGATAGATTATGGCTATGCGCCTAAGGATCATTTCTTATAATGTTAATGGGTTTAATTCACCCATTAAAAGAGCCAAAATCCTAACGGAACTTAACAGAAGAGACTGTGACATAGCGTTCCTCCAGGAAACCCATCTCTCTGAGGTGGAGCACATGAAACTAAGATGGCAGTGGGTGGGCAGAGTGCTATTTACCCCAGGCAAAGAGACAAAAAAGGCCGGAGTGGCGATATTAATTAAAAAAACATTCCCCATTCTGTACTCAGGAGGTAGAGGTTATACTCCAGGGTAGGTGCATTAGGGTCTCGAGGTTAATTCAGGGTAACATAGTCCATGTGGTAAATGTTTACGCCCCCAATAGTGGGGCAGCTACTTTCTATCACGAGGTCTTTCAGAGGGTGGTTTCGCTTCCCAGGGGTCAGTTAATACTTGGAGGTGACTTTAATACCACATTGTGCCCAGTTCTAGATCGATCATCTGGAAAACTGGAGACTTCTAAACAGGCCACGAAGTGTCTGAATACATTAATGCAGGGTTTGGGGACATTTGGAGGCTATATCACAAAAAAGAAAGGGATTATACATTCTACTCAGTCCCCCAGAAATCATACTCTCGTAAAGATTTTTTATAACATATACCACAGATGTCCATCTATTTTCCAATTCTGTAATTTACCCAATGACCATCTCTGACCATGCCTTAAACTCAGTAGATTTTGTTTGGGAGAGGGAACCCAGGACAACGAATTGGAGATTAAATATCTCATTGCTTAATGATAAAAATATCATACGACAAATTACAGAGGATATAAAAAATCTTGTGACAGATTCCCCTATCTCGGACAGTACCCCAATGGTGTGGTGGGACACAATGAAGGCCGTTCTAAGGGGACAATTAATCAGTCTAGCTTCAGCCAGGAAGAAATTGAAGAACAAAAAGATAGAAGAACTGCAAACTAAGATAAGAGGGTTAGAACAGGAACATAAAAGTAATCCAAAAGGTAAGGAGAAAATCTGAGGGACCTAATGGAAAGCAGGAAAGAACTCAATAAGTTAGAAGCGGAAAGGTGGAGCGGATGCTGCTATACAAATCATAAATATTATTTGGGAAGAAAGCTCCTTGCCATGAGATTGAGAAAGGAACAAGCTAGTAGATATGTCTCATCTCTCCAGGGTGGAAAGGGGAATACAGCCCGGATAGAGAAACCTAGAGAAATAGCCAAGGCTTTTAAAAATTACTATAGGGAATTATATAGTGAAAGGATAGATCCAGAAGAGGTACAAAAGAATGCAGAATCCTTTCTACGGACCCTGAACCTGCCCAAGCTGTCCCCAGGAATGCAGCAGGAGCTGTCCGCTCCTATTACAGAGAAGGAAACAGCAGCAGTTATAGATAAGCTTTCCTCAGGTAAGTCCCCGGGTCCTGATAGCTACCCAGCCGAGTTCTATAAAAAATTTAAACAAACACTAGCACCCAAATTGGCTATGGTGCTGAATGCTATCCCAGAGAATAATGAACCCCCAGGTTCCTGGAGTGAGGCTATGATCACGGTCATTCCGAAACGGGAAATCCCTGGAGCTTTGTGAATCATACAGGCCCATCTCCCTGTTAAACCAAGATTATAAAATCCTCACAAAAATCCTAGCTAACCGACTACAAAAGCATATTGAAAACCTGATACATCCGGATCAAACCGGATTCATACCAAACAGACGTATGTCTGATAACATCAGGCATTTGCTAAATATCTTGGATTACAAGAATACCTCCCAGAATATCCAGATTGCTATTTTTTTGGACGCGGAAAAAGCCTAAAAGCAGTTCTTACAAGGATGGGGTTCGAAGGTGCCTTTTTACAGTGGGCCACCTTGGCCTATCAGAACCCTTCGGCTAGGGTCAGGGTTAATGGGACTCTGTCAGAGACCTTTCCGATTAGGAGGGGCACTAGGCAGGGATGCCCCCTGTCACCCTTGCTTTTCGCACTGGCCATGGAACCCCTCGCCCATAAGGGAGGAAAGCAAAATACAAGGCATTAATATCGCTTAGGCCCAGAATAAAGTGTCACTTTATGCAGACACGGTGATATATATGCAGGACCCTGGGAAGTCAGTCCCACCATTGATGGCCCCTTTGGACCAGTTGGGGAAGATCTCGGGCTTTAAAATCAACAGGGATAAATCTGAGATTCTACCAATAAAGGGGAGAATTACACAGAGTTTGCGTGAGTTGATCCTGTTTAACTGGGTCAGAGACAAGGTAAGGAACTTGGGGATTCAGATTCCGATTAAATTATCAAGATTATATCAAGTTAATTATGGCGCACTCCAGAAAGCGTTTTTTGAAGACAAACAGATGGCACTCTCTAACCCTTACTTTTACTCATAGGATAGATACAATAAAGATGAATGTGCTCCCTAGATACCTTTTCCTGTTCACTAACTTGCCCCTGGCTTTTTCTAGAAGGGAATGAAAAGATTTAAAACAGAAAATTTCAAGATTCATTTGGGCGGGAAGGAAACCTAGAAAGCGGTGGGATCTCCTCTCGGAGACAAAGACTAAGGGGGCAGAGGAGTCCCCGATTTATATAGTTATTATCTGCTCAAGTAGTGCCTATCCTAAGCATATTAAATCCAAGTCAGAAAGGGGGTTCGTCTCTGATGGAGCAAGGAGCACATCCAAACATACCGTTGAGGCTGCTACCCTGGGTTGCCACCTACTCGGACCTTAAACTAATCAATAACAGATGGACTATAAATACCCTTAAAGTATGGCTGGATGTACGGTTACACTGGGGGGTGGTGACCCCGTTCTGGAGGTATATTCCCCTTTGTTCCCTGCCGGGATTTCCGGCCTCCTCAGGGGACCCTTGTTTCAGAAGGTGGCGGGAAAAGGGATTGTTGTTCCTTACCCAATTCTTTCAGAGAGACACATTGAAATCCTTTTTGGAAATGCAGGGTGAATATAACCTTCCAAGACAGGATTTTTATAGATACCTACAATGTCGACACTACATTTTAACAAATGTGGGAATGGGGGAGATTCTGACAGACCCGCCGGTCCCAGTGAGAACCACTTTCTTCAAAAGTAAAGGGGCAGACTCGAGGGGCTACATATCCTTCATTTACAAGTCACTTCGGGATGAGGTGGGTAAAGTGCTGACTCAACAAACTGAACAAAAATGGGAGGAGGAGCTGGGTTTACATCTTGCAGAAGAGGAATGGGGAAGAGTTTGAGCAGGGATCCCTAGCACTTCTAGCTCTCCAAGTTGGGGGGATTTTAAGTGGCGAGTGGTTACCAGGTACTTTATTCCCCCAGTGGTCCCAGCTCATTATTCAAAGGGTAAAATCCCAGGAATGTTGGAGGAGATGCGGAGGAGTCGGTTCTTATGCTCACATATTTTGGGACTGCCCCCAGATAAATAATTACTGGGAATAGGTGGCTCAGGCATTACAGAGCATCTTTCAATGGAGCTGTGTGCTAACTAGCTCCCATTTGATCCTGGGTCTTCTACCTAGTGAGGGGAGGACCAAAAACCAGAGATATTTATACTACATATTTGTGGCAGCTGCACTAAAAGTGATTACCCAACACTGGTTAAGTTTGGATCAGTTATCTCTCTCAATGTGGAGAGCCAATATTAACAGAATTAAAGAGATGGAAGCCATAACGGCCTGGTTAAGAATACAAACAGATCAATTCAATGCTAGATGGCTTCCATTTTATGAATACATCGAGAATCTGGAGGGCACTCTCATATTAGCTCAATATCTGCTACCTTGAGTCACTTTACACCCACGTTGACCAGAAAGTTTAAAAAAAAGGAAAAGAAAAGCTTTTTTTTTCCCTTTCTTTTTTCTTCCTTTGCTCTTTTTATTTTGGTTTTGGCTTTACTGTTTCTATGAGAATGTGATTAGAGCACTTATAGAGAAATCAAATAACTGAGAGTGGATCATTATAAACATGGTTAATCAAGTAGAGCTTATGTAACTGTTATATAGTTTAAAACAGTTTATACAAAGAAGGATTGAAAGGGCAGGGGTAATGGGAATGTATTTCCCCTTGGTACTGTGAGTGTTACTGAGATAGTTGTACCTTAAGTTAGGGTAGAGACAAAAGAGAAATACTCCTTGGAATCATATTGAAAGTCGTACACTTGCAGAGAGTTTGAAGAGCCTTTTAAATAATGATTATTGAATGTATAGTGATCCTTTAATGGAATGTACACTGTACACTGAATTCATGGAAGTTCTTTTAAACTCCTAATAAAAATTATGCAAGTTAAAAAAAAAAAAAAATCCCCCTTGGATACACTTAAAGGGGTCACCGGTATTGGTGTACTACTACCACAAGACAGAGGGAGATGATTACGATGGACAGTAGCCTCCTTCCATCTCATCCATTCAATAACTTGATCAGCCTTCTAAGTTTTAGAACCCAAACTGTAAAGGGTGGGCTTACTTAACATACACTCCTCCAGTTTTTCAGCTGCTTGCCCCTAGATTTTCGACTGATCTTCTTACAGCTGGGACAATCAGGAAGAAATCTGAGGTCACAGTTTGTGCCACACATTCAAGGCACTTTCAGTGCCCAGCAGCAGAAAGCACAGACTTACTGCACTTACTGGAGTTCTAAAGCTACTAAAGGGATCAGCCCACAAGGGAGGTCATGACTGGCCTGGAGATTTCCAAGGAAAAACACTAATTAAAAAGGGTTAAGTAGAGGAAAATACTAGAAAGGCAGTGGGAGCTATTCCAACTAAACTGAACCAGAATTGATGATGGAGTAGTATTACTAAATCTACGGAAGACTGAGAAATGCTGGGTAGATCAGGGTGCAACTAATCCGCTTTGTTGGAATTTGACAGTTTGAGGAAACTGTGTACAAGGTGTGGATCGCTGAGATTCTAATCTGGTTGGCTAGTTTCTGGGTGCTGGATCCTCAATCCCGAATGTTGCACTGTGTGCTGCAATGGATGACTCCATGTTGTTAGAAGCCCATTATCATAAGTCAACTGCCAAGGATATACAAGTATAATCTAATTTGAGACTACTTTAAACATCCTCCATCCACCAGTCTCAATGTTTTATCCTAAAGGCTCTAACTCTGCAGTTCCTTACATTCCCTTCATTGTTGCAGGCTGAAACAACAGAATGCCCACCCCCGATCTAAAGATTCTCAGTATCAGGCTCCTAATGCGAACATACGAAAATTGCCAGCAGAAAAAGGCCTTAGTGATCTATTAAGTCTGCTTGATTGTGCAGCTCAGTTTATTTTACTGAAGCTGCCCCACCCTCATCTTGACTCCCAGTGCGAACCTCCCCCCTCATCCCATCCCCCCTCCTCCTTCCCACTGACTCTCTCATCTTTACCCTGTCCCACCCCACTTTAAAACTCCGCACCATTTTCAAAGATACCACCTCCTCAGGCAGTTCATTCCACTCTGAAACCACCCTTTCCATGAAAAAGGGCCTCCTCATTTCTTTTTTAAATCTACCCCCACACGTTTCAGACTGCGGCCCCTGGTGGTCCCCTTCCTTTTTAACGTGAAAATGCCCTCCACTATAACCCTGTTTACAACCTTTAGATACCTGAAGGTTTCTATCATATCCCCCCATTCCCTACTGTCTTCCAAGGAATACATATTGAGCTCCCTTAACCTCTCATCATATGGTTTGTCTCTTGATACCCTGGATCATCTTAGCAGCCCAACGCTGGACTTCCTCAAGCAGCTTAATGTCCTCCTTCAAATAAGGGCACCAGAACTGCACACAGTACTCCAAGTGTGGTCTATCCACTGACCTGTATAAGGGCCAAATGACTTCCTCTTTTCTGGAGGTGATTCCTCTGGCGATGCATCCCAGCATTTTGTTTGCTTTGGCTGCTGCTTTACAACACTGCACAGAGTATTCATGTCACCCCTGGATACCCCCCCCCCCAAATATCTTTTTCCTCCTTGGAGCTGGATACCTGTCACAACCCCCCACCCAGCCAGTTACTGACCCTGGGTTCCCAGCTCCTAGGTGCATGACCTTGCACTTCTTGGCGTTAAACCCCAACTCTAGATTCCAGATAGATTCTCAAGTCTGGCCAAATCCTGCCCGAGTTCCTGTCTCCTCTCCTCTATGTCCACCCTCTCACAGAAACATAAGACTTTGATGGCAGATAAGGACCGCTTGGCCCACCTAGTCTGCCCATTTCCCTACCTACTGGATAAGCTGCAGATCCTAGTTAACCAACAGCCTACTTCTCCTACCCCCCCCAAAAGAATTGCCTTATATCTGTCCCATGCAGATTTCAGTATCATCTGCGAAAAGACAGACCTTACTTTTGACCCCTACCACTATGTTGCCAATTAAAATGTTGAACAATACTGGACCAAGTACTGACCCCAGTGGTACTCAGCTGGTTACAGGTCTAGGTTTGGACAATTCACTCCTACAGTCACTCTCCATTTCCTATCCTGCAGCCAGCTCTTGACCCACCCCAGCAGCTCTCTTATTGCAGCATGCTGCACTTGGACTTATAACTACCTTACTTCACACCAAAAGATCCCAAAATGTCACAAGACTATGTCATTCGTACCTGGAGGTGGGCCAGGGGGAAGACCAGAAGGTGGCCCTGGAGGCCTCAAAGGTGGTGCTGGTGGAGGCCCAAGAGGTGGAGGCACTGGCATGGCTGGAGCCGGAACCATGCCCTGTGGCGCAGTAGGTAACTGTGGTGGTGGTGCTGCTGCTGCTGCTGTTACAGCTCCCTCAGGACGAGAGTCCTCCTGGCGTTTTGGCTCCTCAGAATCTGACTCTTCCTCATCTGTACCTTCGTCCTCTTCCTGCTCCTCCTGATCTTCCTCATCATCTGGGATTTCTTGGCCTGAATGTGAAAAAAGGCAAATTACTCTTTGGTGAATAACACAGGTGGTCAACTCTAGAATCCCCTTACAGAAATACAATGGCAGTCCATAGTGTAAAACTCAGTTGTTTCACACCACTTTGACAGGGGCAGAACAGAATCCCCCTTATGAAAATACAGTGGCAGTATACTTGGTGTAAAACACAGTTGTATCATACCACTTGGACAGGGGCAGAACAGAATCCCCCTTACCGAAATACGGCGGCAGTCCTACATAGTGTAAAACCCAGTTGTATCATACCACTTAGACAGGGTCAGAACAGAATTTCCCTTACCGAAATACGGTGGCAGTCCTACACAGTGTAAAACCCAGTTATACCATACCACTAGGACAGAAGCACAACAGAATCCCCCTTACAGAAATATGGTGGTAGTCCTATTTAGTGTAAAACCCAGTTATATCATATCACTTGGACAGGGCAGAACAGAATCCCCCTTACAGAAATATAGTGGCAGTCCTAATCAGTGTGAAACCCAACTGTACTATACCACTTGGACAGGGGCAGACGCTCATGCTTTAGCCACTGCTGCTACCGTGAACAAAGTCATAAAGAGATATGTGCAAGTAACTTTTACAAATTATTTGACTAAGGCATAGTAGTGCTTTATGGAAAGGCACCATCACAAAATAGTATTTAAATACATAATTTCTGTTAAATATTCACATGAGCTGGCCCAATGGCACAGTAACAACACTGCAGTTTATGATGCCCCTGGCACCAGTTTATAATCTGGGAATAACTTTTAGGCAACAAGTGCCTATTTTCAAAGGTGTCCCGGTCAGTCAGTATTATACAAACATTCAATACAACAAAACATGCAGTATATAAATACAATGTCAAATTTATAAAGTAAAACTAACACAATTAGTTACCGAAAACATTTGCAAACGCCATGATCACACAAGTATATTTTTAAAATTACTTAGAAGATGTGTATCACATTCAAAGGGTAAGAATTTCATGCTTTAATAGTCCTAGTTTTAAGAGAAAAACACACACACACACACACTCTATCCCCATTTAGTTCAACAACTACGCAGATCAAACTGCAAGTTCATTGCTGACCTGGTATAAGAATTTGAACACTGACACCATGGTATTCAACCTTCTGGTACTGTAACCATTTATACATTTCCATCACCACATTCCATCATAATATCGGATGCGCAAATCTAATCCAACCCACGCACAGAGGTCACAATGATGAACTCTCTGAGCATCTAGGACAAACCTGCATGCTCGGTTACATGACCAGGGTTCAGGAAAGTACAGTTACGTAAGAACTTACCGTAACAGTACATCTTCGAGAGAGGCTCTTGCAGTAGGTAATTACATATAGGACTGACGACGGCAGGCGACAGGACCCCACGGAAAAATTTCTAGCTAGCAGTCCCTGGCGAGGGACCGCCCCCACGTCAGGTGACCGGAGGCATACGACGTCGGTATAAAGGGGCGGTCCCAGACGCCCACCTTCCAGTTCTTTCCCGCCACAGGCCCGGACGAGAGAGAAGCAGATATTTCCCTCAATGGGAAAGAAGCTGAAAAGCCTAGGGGGATGGAGGGGGATGAATTTATTGCAAGAGCTCTTCTCGAAGATCTACTGTTACGGTGTTTACGTAACTGTACTATCTTACTTTGAGAGGGCTCTTGCAGGTAATTACATATAGGACAGAATCCCAAGCAGTCTGGAACAAATAAAAGGCACCGGGAGGAGGAACTACTCCAAGAAGTAGCAAACAACCTTGCAAACCTCAAGATAGGAGGCCTTGCAAGACCGCTAACTAAGCCTGCTTTCACGCGTAGAGGCAATGTCCAAACTGTAATGTTTAGTAAATGTATGGACGAAACCAAGTGGATGGCAGCAAATGTCTGCCGCAGACACATTCTTAAAACAAGCTGCAGAGGCTGCTACTCCTCGGGTAGAGTGGCCTCTGACTTGACCCGGGAGGGTCTTGTACTTGTCATAACAGAAAGTGATGCAATGAGCCAACCACTTTGATAGGCATTGCTTGGAGACAGCATTGCCTTCCCTTTTGTGAGCAAAAGAGACGAACAACTGATCAGTCTTTCTGAGATCCTTCGTCCTATTGGTGTAGTATCTCAGGATCCTGTGGACATCCATGGTATGGAGCAAGTAGTCTCCTTGGTTGGAATACTGCGTGAAAAAGGCAGGCAATTCAATAGACTGATTTAAAGTAGACTCCGCTACCACTTTAGGGAGAAACTTAGGATTCGTGCGAAGAGCTACTCTTTCTTTGTGAAAGATCAGATAAGGGATTTTGCACATAAGGGCCTGGAGTTCGGAAATTCTGGCAGCAGAAGTAATGGCCACCAAGAAGAGCCGCTTCCACTGATAAGAGCTTTTAAGTCTGCAGAAGCCGCAGGCTCAAAAGGAGGAAGGGTAAGTTTCTCGAGAACAAAGTTCAAGTCCCAGGGGGGAGCAGGAGTCCGAACAGAGGGTCTGAGATGAAGGACCCCTCTGAGAAAGGTCTTGGATACCTTCAGTTGGGCTAATGCCTTATCAGCTAAAGGGACATGGTAGGCTGAAATAGCCGCCATATGGACTTTCAAAGAGGAGTGACTGAGACCCAGGTCGAAAAGATGACGCAGGTAATCAAGCAGAACGGCTACAGGACAGGAGAAGGGCTCCACGTTCCTGGAAGCAGCCCAAATGGAAAATCTTTTCCATTTCATGGCGTAGGTGGACCTAGTGGAGGGTCTTCTAGCCTCCACCAGAATCTCGGCCACCTTAGGAGAGACGCCAAAGCAAGATTGGGCTAGGTCTGCAGGAGCCATGCATGAAGTTGAAGAGACTTGAGTCCTGGATGGACCAGGGTCCCCGATCCTGGGTCAGCAATCCTCGAGATAAAGGAAGAGGAGGAACCTCTGAGTATTGCTGTAGAAGAGAGAACCAGATTTGCCTGGGCCAGAAAGGAGCGATCAGAAACATTCTCGCTCCTTCCAAAGCCAGTTTCTGCAACACACGAGGGACCAGAGGAATTGGGGAAAAGCATAGACAAATCTGCCCTTCCAGTTTAGAGACAGAGCGTCGCTCCAGAAAGCGCCTCGCTCTAGAGTCTAGAGCGAGCGAGCAATAGGTTGGAAGCTTTATGCTTTGGGAGGAGGCTAACAGGTCTCATCTGTGGAGTCCCCCAAATCTGGAAGATGCTTTTAGAACTTTTGGTCCAGTTCCCACTGTGGTGGCAGAGCCAAGAATGACTTAACCTGTCTGCCAGGACATTGTCGACTCCGAACATGGATCGCCGTGAGGTGAAGGTTGTGGAGAGTTGCCCATTCCAAAACCTTCATCGCTTCCCTGCATAGCGGGTAGGACTGAGTCCCTCCCTGCTTGTTGATGTACCACACCACACACATATGTCTGTTTGGACGGCTAGGTGACCGGGAAGAATGTATTGGTGAAGGGCCTGGAGAGCATACAGCACTGCTCGAAGCTCGAGCACACTGATGTGGAGAACTAACTCCAATTTTGACCATAAGCCCTGGGTTTGGTGAGGACCCAGATGGGCTCCCCAACCTTCGCCTGAAGCGTCCGTTGTCAGAGTCTGAGCGGGGGGAGGATGAAAAAAGGGCCCCCCACCCTGGAATAGGTTCTCTCGAACCATCCACCATTGCACCATTGCAAGTCTCTTATCATCGGCGAGGAGATCAGTACCAGATGATCTAGGTCGTCTACGAGTTGATCCCACTGAGAGCGGAGAGTCCACTGAGAGATCCTCATGTGGAGGTGCGCGGAACTGTCGGGATGGCAGCCGCCATAAGCCCCAGGAGACGGAGCACCGAGCTCGCCAGAACCCTCCTGTGTTCCGAAAGAAGAGAGATCTGGGACTGGAGGGAGGCTCCCCTGTCCGGAGGCAGGAAGGCCCTGCACCATGTCATATCAAGGATTGCCCCGATGAACTGGAGGCTCTGGGAAGGATCCAGGTGAGACTTGGAATGGTTGATGTTGATACCCAGGCCAGCGAAAACCTGCTGGGTGAGGGAGAGAGAATGCAGGAGTTCCTCCCTGGACGGGGCCGCCAGGAGCCAGTCGTCCAGGTAGGGAAAAACCTGAACTCCCAAAGTACGCAGGTGGGCCGCTACCACCACTAGGCATTTGGTAAAGACTCAGGGAGCCGAGGAAAGACCAAAAGGGAGCGCCCGGAATTGGTGTAGTCCCCTGGAACAAACCTGAGGTACTTCAGTGCGAGGTGCATGGTCGGGGACATAAAGTACTATCCTGCATATCCAGTGCACAAAGCCATTGACCTGGTCAAGCAGGGCAAGAGGGTTTGAAGTGAGAGCATCCTGAACCTCTTGTATTCCACATATGGGTTCAGGGAGCTGAGATCGAGAATGGGTCTGAGATCTCCCGTCTTCTTTGGTACAAGGAAGAAATGGGAATAGTAACCCATCCCATGAAGGTGAGGGGAACGGCTCTATGGGCCTGCTTTCAGGGGAGAGCAGAAATTTCTTCCTTGACCAAAGGAAGATGGTCCCTTGAGTAAGAGGAGTTCGGGAGGGGGTAGTGGAGGTTCTGTAGAAACTCTATGGAGTGCCCTCTGCTATGATCTGAAGCACCCATGAACTGATGTTATTCTCTCCCAACCCGGAAGGTGGAGGGAGAACCTCCCCACCGGTTCCTCCGGGCGTCCGAGGCGGTGGGAGAGGAAGGAGCAGGTGGCGTGAGGTAGCGCCGCAGCTGGGGCACCCGCTGCTCTTTTGGGCGCGGGGCCTGGCAGCTGTGGAGCCCGACGTTGTGCTCTCCTTCCGGAGGTTTCGCTTGAGGTCAGCTCTGCAAAGGGACGGCGCCATGGGGGGGACGGACATTGAATCAGATTTCAGAGCAGTCTCCCTTCTCCTGTGAAGTCAGTGATGATGTCCTGACATCACCAACCAAAAGCACAGAACCCCTGAAAGGCAAGAACAAAGGGCACAATTTGAAGATAGAAGGGGGCGGCTCAGAAGTACTTATAAAGGCTTTTTTCACGAGAGGGTTGTGGATGCATGGAATGCCTTCCGGAGGAGGTTGTGGAGTCAAAAACAGTGGTGGGAATTCAAGCCTGCATGGGACAGTCATAAGGCAATTCTAGGGGTGGGGGTAGGAAGAAGTAGGCTGCTGGTTAACCAGGATCTGCAGCTTATCCATTAGGTAGGGAAATGGGCAGACTGCGGGGCCAAGCGGTCCTTATCTGCCGCCAAAATCTATGTTTTTGGATTGCTGACTGCACCTCGGGACCAGACCTGACACACGGAGCTATGCGGACGCCAAGACTTACGGCGAATGCAGAGTCTGTCTCTGCGGTGTCCACTCGCGTCAGAGGTCGCCTCAGAATGTGACGACTGGCCGAACGAGCAGAACGGACTAGGTCGGCTTAACTCCTGCTTGACTTGGGAGTCAGGCAAGGAGTCAATCTTGATTCCGCCTGCAAGGACAGCCTCTGGTAATCCCCCATATGCGCCATATAATTTAGGGCCCTGATCCCCGTGTGGAAGAAGCATGATCTTCCTTCCATACTGATCCAGGAAGGCAAGATTCCTCATCCGGGGAGACGAGCTCAATGGCTTAGGGGTGTGCTGACCGCGGAGCGCGCTAATCACAACCTAGTCTGCACGGGGTGAGAGTCTAAAAGTCTACACCTCCGGAGCCTGGTATACCTGTTAGACTTCCGAGGAAGTGGGGCTAAAGCCAACGGTTGCTTCCAAATGGTGGAAACAAGGTGGGCATGAGGCTCGATCCAGGGCGGTACTAGAGTAGGGGCCGTAAGGGGCAAGTCCAGATGTTCGGTGAGTTTAACCCGCTGTGGATCTGGTTCTAAGGAACGCCACTGATGGACTTCCTGAGCAACTCCGTGAAGGAAGGATCCTCCGGTTGAGACTTCGGAGGAGTCCTCCGCTGGGGCTTGGACGGAGAGCGAGGCTCGTCTTTCTCGGAACCCCCATCGGAGGAATCCGAGGAGTCCGAGAGAGAAGAAGAAAAGGAATTCGAAGCAGAGTAGGACTCCCTAGCTCGTCGAGGGGGAGGAACGGGTTCCTTAGGGGGGGATCCCTTGACGCGTGTCCTGTCCCTCTCGGGATCCCGAGAGCAGAGCCCAGAAACCGGAGGCTGAGAGGGAGGTGCCGTCTGGGGTGTATGGGAGCTGGAGGTGGCACCGCCGTAGAAGATGGCTCTCGATTTCCTTAGTGAGCTGAGCCTTGGCTCAGCCCACCAGGAGGCCAGAGTCTCTGAGATCCACCGCAGCCTAGGGAGCGTGGAGGAGGAGGAGGGGATAGTTGCAACGGATGAAACTGTAGGGAGTATCCGTAACCGCCCGCGGGAATACCGAGCTGGGGTATTGTGGCCGGGTACTGCGCGCCGGTGGAGTCAGCACCGGTACTGCGGCGAGATACTGAGGACCGGCAAACCTGCCGGATAAGACGGTGGATACCCAGGTACCTGAGGAGCTGCCGGAGCAGACGGCCCAGTAGGGAACTCCACGGGCGGATCGGCCGTGATAGGCCCGTGGGGGAAGAGGGCCCGATGGAAAAAGTATATCCCCCACCGGCGTCGGAGGGGCCGGCATCTGAACCGGACGCCGGCATCAGATCCGGCTCTGTAGGAAGGGGATCAGACGGCGGAGCAGCATCCCGAGCCTCGCCCAGGAACAGAGGGGAAAAGTCCCCGGGGTCAGGCAGGGGGGACATGGGCTTCCCGGACGGCAGCGAAAGCTGTGGGGAACCTGGGACGACAGACGAAGCAGGGTCTGCTGTAGGCTCCGAGGCCCGGCGGAGGAGCTGACGTGCGCCTTATGGGCCGATTTCCCGGCGGACGCCAGAGGAGCCGGGTCCCAACTGGGGTCCTCTTCGGAGGCGGGCTAAGGATGGGAAGAGGCCCGGCCTGAGGGGATTTCTGCCGCGCCGCTCAAGGGTCGGGTGCCTTAGTGGTTTTCTCCCGCGGACGCCGGAGAAGCAGACGTCCTGGGTATGGGCACCCACACCAGTAGGGCTCCTGCCTCCCGGCAGTACTGGGGCTGAAGCCTCCTTTGCCCGAGGGCACCTGGCGGGCTCGAATGCGAACTCCGACGAGGGCCGACGCCTCCAAAGTTTTCCTGAGTTGCCACGAGCGATCCCTGAGGGGATGTTATTTTGGCCGCGGCCCGCTGGAGTCAAGGAGGAGGAGGCCTTCTCCCGGGGCCTTTCCTTGTCCCACTTTGTGTCCTCAGGGAGGTCGACGCCGTCAAGTTTCTTCAACTCTCTCTCCATGTGGACATCTTCTTCTGAGGAGATGGGCTTTAAGACTCGCTGGCGCCGCTCATGGTGGTCAGCGTTGAAATGTAGGCAGCGGACACTTGTCGATCGCGCGGGTCGGGGCCTAAACAGAAAAGGCAGAGGAGGACCGCCTTTGTGGGGCAGTTGGGCGCCGAGTTGCAGCACTTAGTTTCTGAAGGGGACGACATATACCGACGTTCACCTGATGAAGAAAATACAAAATACTGATACTTTTCGGAAAAACCGATGAAGCAACAGGACTGAGCATTATGAACTTCACTGCGAGGCGCTGCATGAGCTGACGGCGGAAAGAACTGGAAGGCGGCGTCCTGACCGCCTTTTTATACCGACATCGCATGACGCCGTCTATCTGACGTGGGGTGGTCCTCGCCAGGACCGCTTAGCCAGAAATTTTTCCGGGGTCCGCCGCCGCCAGTCCTATACGTACGTGATTACTCTACTGCAAGAGCCCTCTCGAAGTAAGATATACAGGTTACTCACCTGTAACAGGAGTTCTAGGAGTGGTATATGTTGTTCATCCATACTGTCTGGCAGGTTCCTTGCCACTTTAAGATGGTCCAGAAAGTCTTCAAGCTGGCTCCTCCCACCCACCCGGGTGGTAAAACCCTTGTCTCTGCCCCATGATGCTAGATCTAGCCCGCTGAAAGCCAGGTTGCATGTCGAAGCCTGGGAGGTCGGGTGGGTTGTGTGGATGTATAACATATACCACTCCTAGAACTCCTGTTACAGGTGAGTAACCTGTATGTCTAGAGACGTGGATATGTTGTTCAATCCACACTGTCTGGCAGACTCCTAGCAGTTCTCCAGGAGTCGGGAGGCAAGGCGCGCACCCCCGATACTTACTTGGGGAATAATGACTGGAGAACTGAGGTCCCAAAACCAGCATCCCGGAGTGACTCTAGGTCAATGTGGTAACAGGAAATAAAGGTGTGTGCTGACTTCCACGTAGCAGCCCTGCAGATTTCCTGGATAGGAACGTCCCTAGAAGCAGCCACTGAAGCAGCAGTATGGCGGGTTGAATGAGCTCTTATCCCTTTGGGTGGCTCCATGCCTGCCAACCTATAGCAGAGGTCTATGCACGTGGTGACCCACCTGCTTATCGTCCGCTTGCCTGCAGGTCTGCCAGGTGCGGCTTCAGCGTAGGTGACAAACAGCTGGCGAACCTCTCCCCGAACTTCAGCCATTCGCTCCTTATAATAAGCGAGTGCTCTTCTAGGGTCCACAGTATGGAGCCTATATTCGGCCTGCTTGGTGTGACTGGGGTAGAACACCAGCAGAATCGACACCTGATTCAGGTGAAACTCCAAAGCCACCTTCGGAAGGAATTTCGGGTGGGGGCGAAGGACAACCTTGTCCCTGTGGAAGACCAGATAAGGAGACTCGATGGAAAGCACCTGGAGCTCCCCCATCCTTCTGGCTAACGTAATAGCCACCAAGAAGGTGGTCTTCCACGACAGGTGGGAGATATCGCACCTGTGCATTGGTTTGAATGGCTTGCCCATGAGCTTGGCCAATAGCAGTAGATCCCATGGAGGTGGAGGTTCTCGCACCGGAGGACATATGTGATCAAGGCCTTTCAAAAAGCGCCAGACCACCTTCTCCTGTGCCGACTGCTTACCGGTCCGCGCCCGGTAGGCAGAGATGGCTGCCAGGTGCACCTTAAGGGTCGCCAACCGAAGCCCAAGCTGAGAAAGGGACCACAGGTAGTCCAAAATGCTAGCCAATGGACAGGAGGAGGGGTCCAACCCTTTGTCCTGAAACCAAATGGAAAATCTCTTCCATTTAAAGGAACATTGTCTGGTCGACTCCTCACGGGACGCCTCAACAATGTTGAGGACCTCGTCGGAAAGACCCAAAGCCTGGAACTCCAGACGCTCAGGAACCAGGCCGTCAGGTGTGGGGATTGAAGGTCCGGATGAAGCACCTTCCCTTTGCTGACTGAGATCAGGTCCGGGCAGGCTGGAAGCCGCCTCGGGAGCCTGCAGCTGAGGCTGAGGAGATCTGGGTACCAGAACTGGCGAGGCCAGTCTAGGGCTACCAGAATCACCTGCGCCATGTCCCTCTTTGCCTTGAGAAGCACCTTGTGGATCAAGGGAAATGGGAGGGAAGGCGTAGAAGAGTACTAGGGTCCACAGCCTCGAGAAGGCATCTCCCTGCAGCGAGCCCTGCTGAGGGAGGCGGGCTTGAAACAGCCTCAGCTTCGTGTTCTCCTTGGAGGCGAACGGGTCCACCTGAGGGATGCCCCAATGGGAGAACAGGTCTTGAACTACCTCTGGCAGGAGAGACCACTAGTGAGATGCAGCGCCTATCCGGCTGAGGGCATCGGCCAGAGTGTTCGAGGCTCCTGCCACACAGATGGCTAGGAGATCTGCCTCCAGGCTGATCACGATAGACCAAATGCAGAGAGCTTCCTTGCACAGAGGCAAGAGTGCGTCCCGCCCTGACGGTTGACAAAGTACATGGTCGTGGTGTTGTTAATCTGGACCTGAACCACCTGACCCCCACACAAACGGAGCAAAGGTGATGAGGGCTAGCCATACTGCTCAAAGCTCCAGCAGGTTGATGTGGCATTGAGACTCCTGAGGGGACCAGAGGCCATGGGCCCGGAGCTCCCCCAGATGGGCACCGCAACCCATCAAAGAGGCGTCAATTGTAAGAATGACCGTCGGCTCGGGGCGGACAAACAGAATACCCTCCTGAAGATGAGCTGGGACGAGCCACCACTGCAGGCCGTCCCACATCCCCTGGGTCACGGTTACTGGCTGGTCCAAAGGACTGGAGCGCTGAGACCATTGGCGGGCCAGCCCCCATTGCAGGGGACACATGCCAGCGGGCCCAATGGACCACGCTGGTGCAAGCCACCATGAGACCCAGAAGGTGCAGGAAGTCCCAGGCAGGGTGCAATTGTCCAACCTGAAATGATTGGGCAAAGGAGGAAAGGACCTCAGCCCCGTCCGCCGGGGCACTGGCTCGAAGAGAGTTGAGCTCTGCCCCAATGAACTGAATCACCTGCGATGGTACGAGTTCTGATTTGGCCTCGTTGATCAGGAGGCCAATTTGAGAGCAGACCTGGAGGGCCAGATCTCTGGACCGCTCCACCTCTAACCTGGAGAGAGCTGCTATCAGCCAATTGTTCAGGTAAGGGTACACCCAAAACCCTCTGCGCCGCAGGAATGCTGTCACCACTGCCATGCATTTGGTGAAGACCCTGGGAGCTGGAGAAAGACCGAAGGGCATGGCCCGGAACTTTTAGAGGGATCCCTCTGCTCTGAAGCAGAGGAATCACCGCTGTGACAGATGGATTGGGACGTGAAAGAACGCGTCCTGGAGATCCAGAGAGCAAAACCACTCGCCTAGTTCCAAGGATGGTATGATCTGAGCCAGAGTGACCATCCTGAAGGTGCGCGGCCTTAGAAACTTGCTCAGGTCATGCAGATCGAGAATGGGGCGCCAACCCCACGTCCGTTTTGGGACCAGGAAGTACCTGGACACAAACCCTGGGTTTGGAGGAGGATCCGCCACCTTGCTGACCACCTCCTTTTGGAGGAGCAGAGCTATGTCGGCTCAATGAGCCAACAGAGAGGCTGCAGAACTGGTAGCCCCCTGAGGGGCGACGGCTTGATAGGGAGGGGTCCGCTCGAATTCCAGAGGCAGACCACTGCTGACCACTTCTAGCACCCAACGGTCCATAGTGATAGTGGACCAGGCGGAAAGGAAGTGGATGAGCCGTCCCCCCCAAGGGAGACCCAGGGGAGGAGTGACGAGGTTGGGGGTGGCACCCCTCAACCCGTCACTGGGCAGGCTTGGAGGAAGAGCCGGCCGAGGAGCTGCCTAGGCCTTTCCCTCCAGTCTTCCTGCTGGAGGAAGCAGCAGGCTTGGCCTTGGGGTGCCAAGCGTGAGCCTGCTGGCCCTGTTGCTGGTGCTGCTGGGCTGGAAGTGCAGCAGAAGCAGAAGGGCGAAAGGGCTTACGCTGGTGCTGGTGGCCTTTGTCCTTCTGGGCAGATGTAACTGAGTCCAAGGTGGCGTTGGACTTCTCGGTCCTCTGGAGATGGCCCTCTACCCCAGGCCCGAACAAGTCAGTGCCCAAGAAGGGGACGTCTGCCAGCTTGTGCTGGGTATCTGCCGTAAAGGTGGAGATCCGCAGCCAAGCTCTGCGGCGCATGGCTACTGCAGCCGCTATGGACTAGGCACAAGAGTCTCCGATGTCCAAGGCAGTCTGGAGCTGTTCCTTGGCCACCACCCTTTCCTGATCCCTCACCTACTTGACCGTCGTTTGAAGGTCAGCCAGGAGATGAGGAAGCACCTCATGCAGGGAGCCCATAAGGGCGTGTGAAAAGTGTGCCATCAGCAGAGCCAAGCTAGCCTGTCAAAGGCCTAGGGAGGAGGCAGCATAAACTTTGCGCCCGGAGTAGTCTAGCTTTTTGGACACCTTGTCTGGGGGCTTTTCTACATCCCTAGTGCTTCTGGAGCTTCGGAAGACGCTGTCGGTTACCAGCCCTTCAGCTGAGAGGTGCTCCGTAAAACCGGAGAGGGAACCGGTGTGGACTGCATACTTGAGGGCCATCCTGGCTGAAGGCGCAGGACAGGATGCAGGCCGCTGCCACAACTCCAAGGCCGGACCAACAATGACCTCGGTCCCAGGGAAGGCCTCCGTGGGGGAATCTCCTTGGTCCAAAATCTCTGTTAGGGGATATCTGCCCCATTTCTGCATGGGTTCGAGCTGCATCCCAGTAGCCTCTGAGATGAGCCGAAGAATACCCAGGAACGAGGATGGGCTCTGGTCCACTGACAGACCCCCGGAGGATTCCAGGTCAAGGGGCCTGGAATACAGGGAGGAATCGTCGGACTTCGAGGAGTCCACGTAACAGCTGCTGAGCCTGAGCACCTCCACTCGCCGAGGCCGATTGGGGAGGAGTGACCTGACAATCCGTGGCAAGGCCTGACCCAACCGAGAATTCTTGGTCGGGGCCCCAGTCCTTGGTTGCGGGGGCGGAGGTTCCATCACAATGGGTGGAGAAGCTGGTTTCGGCCGAGCAATCGGTGCTGGAGTCAGCTCCTCGACCAAGGAGCTGATGGCAAGAGGTTGCTTCGGCCGTTCGGGCGACAGCCACTTAATTGCCGGGGAAGGCGACGGAGTCGGCTTGTTGCTGGCCAATACGAACTGCTGCCACATCATGTCCTCATAGCGCTGACACAACTTGTGCCGGTGCCTATCCTCCGAAGAAGACAATGAGGATGAGCAGCAATGCCGCTTTCTGTGATGCCGGGACTGAGACCGCCCATGTCAGTGGGACCTACCCGACACAGAGGAGGACCAAGACCGTCGGGGTCGCCGATGGTGGGTTGAAGAGGGGGCAAAGAAACCCACTCATCCCCTGGTTCAGGGTCCTTGACCGGGGACTTCAACTCGGGAGGCCGAGGCAAGTCCTCGGTAACCACTGGGGGTACTGGTGAAAGAGGGTTATCGGCTTCTCCAGTCGACAACCCGTCCCAATGGGTCTAGAAAAATCTCTACCGCATTGATGGGTGTCTTGGCTGGCTGACCTGATGGGGACACCGAAAAGCCAACGGCCTTAGCCGCAACCTCGACTGAAGTCGATGAAAGACGCTCCGGGGAGCGAGATCTCTCCCGCTTCCATGAACGTCGATGGTGAGACTTACCTTTCAGGTCCTTTTTCTTTGACCTACTGAAGTGAGTCCCTGAGGGCCCCTCTCCCTTGGTGGAGAGGGACTGACAGAGCTCCTTAAAGGAAGCAGTATAGGAGGAACCCAAGGAGAGCGGGATAAACGCCGATGCTGAGGAAGATGAAGATGCGACCTGAGCCTCCTCCTCCTCGAGGTCGATTAACTGCTCCAGCTGCTCCGCGGAGCCCACAGCCGCAGACACCGTCCAACGGGGCTCCTTCGACTTCACCCGTGAAACCGTGCTCGGATGCCTAGTTGAAGTCGGGCAGCGAGTCTTCCAGAACCGAAGCAGAAAAGACTTGCAGAGATCGCAGGCCTGCGGATCATGGGCAAGCCCTAGGCAGTAGACGCACGTCGCATGCGGGTCGGTCAGAGACATCTTCTGCCCGCAAGGGCACCGACGGAAGTTGGGAGTAGATTTTGAATCCACTGCAGCCACGAAGGAATAAGAAGACTTAAGTCTTGTAAATTTTAAGATGATTTTCGGTAAAACCGAAGGTTTAGGATCCAGACCTAAAGTCGAAAGAGTGCTAAGGAGGGAACCTGAGCTTCCAAACGATAAGGAAGATCTGTCGTCATGGGGCGGAGCCGAGGGTTTTACCACCTGGGTGGGTGGGAGGAGCCAGCTTGAAGACTTTCCGGCCCATCTTAAAGCGGCAAGGAAAATGCCAGACAGTGTGGATTGAACAACATATCCACGTCCCTAAAAGGAAAAATTACTCACCATAGTAATGTTGTTTCTTCTAATGGAGTCTTGCTGTATTCTGACTATATGCAGTTAGCCCCAGCACTTGAACTGCTCCGAAGAGGAAAGGGTTAACTCTATGCCAGGGCATAGAATGTTGAGCTCGAGCTCGGTTTTCAAACCTCTGTCCCTGGTACTCATCAGTGTAACCATCAGATTCTTACAAGCACTATGCTAACTAACTATCTAGAAATTGTTTTTAAATTTTTGTGCCAAAGGGCAATAAACATATTTTTTGTGGGTCCAAAGACTCAAGTCGAGAAAACCCCAAAAAGGATCCAAGTAGGTAGTGAAAACAACGAATATATAACTAAGTAAAAACATAAAAACCTCAAGTAAAGATGAGGTATCCCAAGTACACCTCTGGGGTGCAGCACTGCACCTGCCAGACCACATCCCAAAAACACTAGGTTCCAGGAGGGGAGGCAAGGGGGGAGGTTAGAATACAGTAAGACTCCATTAGAAGAAACAACATTACTATGGTGATTAACTTTTTCTTCAAACATGAAGTCTTGCTGTATTCTGACTATATGCAGACTACCAAGCAGTAACCCCTTGGAGGAGGGAGTTACATAACCTATTTTGGTAACAAGCTCTGCAGCACTGCTGTGCTAAACCTAGCATCACTTCTTGACCGAATGTCAAGAGAGTAATGCTTGGTAAATGTATGAATAGTTTTCCAGGTGGCTGCTTTACAGATTTCCACTAAAGGTATGTCTCTAGCTGCTGCTGCGACCGAAGCAGCTGTACCTCTGGTAGTGTGAGCCCTCAGGCCTGAGGGTGGCTCTTTCCCCAATTTTGAATAGCAGAACTGGATACAGGAGACAATCCACCTGGCGATAGTTCTCTTAGTAGCAGGTTTACCTTTACCCACTTCTCCATAAGTGAGAAACAGCTGTGAACAATCATTTCTATGGGCCTTAGTGTGTTCTATATAATAACTAAGGGACCTCTTTACATCAAGACTGTGTAGTCTTCTCTCCCCAGAGGAGGAATGGTCAGTGAAAAACACAGGCAATGACAGACTGGTTCAGATGACAGTCTGATACCAGCTTGGGAAGGAACTTTCTATTAGTTCGAAGGACCAGCTTAACCCTGTGAAATGAAATGAAATAGGGTTCCACTGTTAAGGCCTGTAATTCACTGATTCTCCTGGCAGAAATAATGGATACCAGGAATACAGTTTTCCAGTGAAGTATTTCAGCTCAGCCGAAGACAGTGGTTCAAAAGGGGGCTGCATAAGCTGTGCAATACAGATATTCAGGTCCCAAACAGGAGTAGGCTCCCCAAAAGGAGGATTAATATGAACCAGACCTTTGGAAAATTTCTTGAAAACTGGATGAGAAGCTAGGGAAGAGTCTTTGCCAGCTGAAAGGAAAGCAGAGATAGCTGCCAGATGTACCTTGACAGTAGTAGGCCTGAGGCCTAAACTGTTACGATGCACTAAATAATCCAAGGTAGTGGCAATATCTGCTGAATCTGGCTGAATGCGCCTCTGAGAACACCAGAAACCAAATCTCTTCCATTTGGAGTTGTAAGTTTTTGTAGTAGAAGGTTTTCTACTAACCTTAAGAATGTCCAAGACTGATTGGGAAAGTTGCAGGCTTGCATATTCTAGCTCTTCAAGTGCCAGGCTTTGAGCCTGAGAGTGGGATACAGTATCCTCCCTGCGAAGAGGTGAGGAGATTGTACTGTCTGGGAAGACACAGTGGTATTGTCACTGACATATACAATAATAGGGGGTACCATGGCTGTCTGGCCCAGTCTGGAGTCACCAGAATCACTTTGCAAGGCTTAGATCTGATCTTGATCAGAACCCTGAATATCAGAGGAAAGCATACAGAAACCTGCTTGTCCGATTCAGTAGGAGAGCATCCTGAGGGACAGATCCCAGAAGAGTGGGTCTGCAGCAAAACAGAGGAAGCTGGTGATTGTCCAGGGCTGCAAAGAGATCTATCTCTGTAGTGCCCCACCTCTTGAAAATGACCTGAAGAATCAGGATTCAGGGCCCATTCGTGGTGACCTTGAGAAATCCTGCTGAGAGCATCTGCTAGTATGTTGTCCTTCCCTGGGAGATCCACAGCTATCAGGGAAACCTGAAGTGAATAAGCTAGAGACCATATGTTCATGGTTTCTGTGCACAAGGCCGAAGGACCGAGTGCCTCCGTTTGTTGATGTACCACATGATTGTGGTATTGTCTGTCCTGATCTGCACCACTTTCCCTGAATAGTGTTTGAGAATTTTTGAAGTACTAGAAAGACAGCTCAGAGTTCAAGATTTATGTGCAGAAGAGATCCTGATGAGACCAGGTTCACTGGGCAGTAAGCTGGTCCAGATGAGCTCCCTATCCCAGTAGAGATGCATCTGTGGTAAGGACCACTAAAGGAGCCTGACTGAGAAAAGGGACACTTTGTCTTAGATTGTCCACCTCCAGCCACCGCTGAAGAGCCTGAACCAGAGTTTGTGACACTGGAACCAATTTAGAGAAAGGATCTTTTTCTGAGACCAGTAAGATCTTAGATGAAACTGAATATCTCTCACTTGAAATGTTGCCCCTTGCACCACAGCAGTGGAAAGCTGCCATGTGGCCTAGCAACTGTAGGAAGTGCCTGGCTGGCCGAGACAAGAGAGGACGAAAAGAGGAAGCCAGAGTGATAACGGATTGTACCCTTGAAAGTGGGGGAAATGCCCTTGCCTGGACTGTGTCTAGTTCCACCCCTATAAGAGTGAGAAGCTGGGCTGATTTCAGAACAGACTTTTCTAGGTTCAGAATTAACCCCAAGGAGTCTAGAAGCTTTTAAGTTACCTCTAGAGCTGACCTGACTTGGTCTGAGGACTGATCCACTATGAGCCAGTCGTCCAAATATGGGAACAGCAGGATATCCAGTCTCCTGAGAAAGGCCACCACTACTGCTAGACACCTGGTGAACACTCTTGGAGCAGATGTTAGACTGAAAGGCATTGCTCTGAACTGGTAATGACCTGAGGGCAACTCAAACCTCAGGTACTTTCTGTGGGAATGTCTGATAGGTATGTAGAAGTAGGCATCCTTGAGATACAGGAAGGCTAGCCAGTCTCCTGGTCTCAGAGAGGGAAGAATTATTCCCAGAGTCACCATTTTGAATTTTGGTTTTAAAATATGTTTGTTCAGGTATTTTAGATCTAGGATGGGTTGCCACTCCCCTGTCTTTTTTGGGGTAAGGAAGTATCTGGAATTCAGTCATTTTCCCCTGTGACAAAGTTGTACTTTCTCTACTGCTTGAAGAAGCAGTAGAGAGGAGACTTCTGCCTCTAAGGCCTTTGTCTCCACGGGAAAGGGATGACTGAAAGACTTTGCTCTCATTTTTGGGAACCTTTTGAAACTGAGAGCAAGTCCCTGGCTCACTACTTCCAGGACCCATTTGTCTGAAGTAATAGACTTCCAGGCCTGGAAGTAGTGAGCCAGCCTGCCCCTTACTGGAACTGGGGAGGCGACCCCGACTAACACCTCAGGGTGTCTGGCAGGGGGCTTAGACTGAGTGGATGATGGGGTCCTTGTTATCCCTCGTCTGCCTCTTCCCCTAAAGAACCCCTCTGCTGGAAAGAAGAGGAGGCCTGGCTTGGTTAAAAGGCCTGTGGAAAGGCCTGCCCCTGCCAGCCCTAAATTGCTGCTTCTGAGGAGTGGCCTGCTTCTCTTTAGCTGCAGCACTTCTGTAGGTGGTCCTGTACGTGTCCATTCTCTTCATGTAAGCCTCTGTTTGTTCCTCAAATAGAGACTTACCAGCAACAGGAAAATCCATGGCCTTAGTCGGGGTATCCTGTGACAAACTGGTACATCTGAGCCAAGCAAATCTCCTCATGGAGACAGATATAGCCATGACCCTGGAATGCACATCACTAGAGTCCACAGCAGCATGAAATTGAACTTTGGATGCCTTAACACCATCCACAGCCACCTGTTCCAGCTCCCTGGCCAGCTGTGGGGCATTCTTAGCCAGTTCCAGAACTGTATCCCACATAGATTTCTGGTATATGGCTGTATATGCCATGTAACTAGCTTGTCTGAGTCCCAAAAAGGATGTCAAGTATTGTTTTTTTGGCCATGGCATCCACTTTCCTGGAATCCTTATCTGGGGGGTGAGATGACAGGAAATGTTAGCCTTGTGACAGGTTGCAGCCTGCACTACCTCAACATGGCTGCAATGATTTGTAAGGAATTCCATCCAAGGACCCGACAAGGTATACCTCCTGTCCATCCTTTTATCCACAGGAGATATAGATGTTGGAAACTGCAGAACTTTCTGTGCCTGCTTCCCCAGGGATTTATGCAGAGGGACAGACACTCTCTTTGACTCTGGGACATCCGTCATTTTAACAAAGTCAGGTTCCTCCTGATTCTGTTCAGACCCTTCCACTGGAAGCTGAAGAGTATCAACCACTTTCTTGTAAAACAAGAAATGGGAGGTGGTCTCAGAAAGTCTGGGAGGAGACACATTGGAAGGCCTGTCTGGGGAGATGTCAGGCTGCACTGGCTCATCTAGGCCTTCATCTTCCTCTTCTTCATAATCTTCTTCTCCTTCTCAATCGCTTTCATAGAATGCTTCAGGTTCAATTTCAGAAGCAACTATTTCTGACCGTACCTATCGTCTTTGAGCCAGTGTCGGTTCAGTCGGAACTGGGCAAAGCGACTGAACAATAATAATTGCTTTTGCAATCTCTTCAGCGGTCGGAACATGGGAAGTGGGATCCAAACCGGCTGACTTGCATTTTCTTTTAGATGGAACAGATTCCACAGAGCCAACACTCCTTTTGCAGAGGAGGTATCGCCCAGGTCAGTGGGCACCTTCTCAAGGCTGGTCGGAACTGAAACGGGCTGACCATCCGGGTCAGCGGACTTGTCGGCCTCCCTTTCCTTCAGCCTACTTAAACGTTTTCTCAAAGTGGCTTTAGGTAGGTTTTTACATATTTGGCAGTTTTCTTTGAGGTGGTCAAACCCCAGACAATAAACACAGATGAGGTGGGGATCAGCCTTAGCAAAGGCCTCCCCACACTCGGTGCAGTGCTGAAACCCTGTGGGATCGGTTTTCTTTTAGGGTTTCTCAGACATGCAGGATAAAAAAAAGTTACCTTGAACAGCGGTTAAGCCAGGCAACTATACACTTATCGGTTCCAACCATGTCACGGGCTGATTAAAAAAAATGAAGAAAACTGACTTTTTTTTTTTTTAAGGAACTGATAAGTTCAGGAAACCACACAATAATTCAGAAAAAAAACAAGAAATAACAGTTAAAGATTTGTTTCAGTTCCCAACCGGACGAAAACCGAACAAAAACGATTTCTATTAAATATACTCTAACTACCTACTAGCTACACTTACTGTACCACAGACAGCCAGCTGAATACTGTAACAAAACAACAAAAAGCAGTTTAAAACTAACCGAATTTACTTAACCGAACCGAAGGAGGGATTCTCCGGAGCGACGTCACAGTTAGGCAGAGTAAAGAGTCTGATGGTTACACTGAGGAGTAGCAGGGACAGAGGTTTGAAAACCGAGCTCGAGCTCAATGCTCTATGCCCTGGCATAGAGTTGACCCTTTCCTCCCCCGGAGCAGTTCAAGTGCTGGGGCTAACTGCATATAGTCAGAATACAGAAAGACTTCATGTTGTTTGAATGACCTACAGTCACTGGAGGACCAGTCATTTTATATTCCCCCCAAAAGCTCTCCATAAAGGAGAACTGCTGAACCTGAAAGCAATTTTTTCCCAATACAGAAAGAATTGTAAAATACTTGTTCCAATTCAGTCACTGTGCCATTTAGCCAGGTCTATTTAGAACCTCAGTGATTGTTTCTGATTTACACTATGGTGTTAAATGCCATTTTAGAATTGTCTGATGTAGTTCATGCCCCACTCAAACACAGAGTGCCATAGTGCAGTATGATCGCATCCTGCCAACAATGGAAGAGCTAGGCAAGGGCATAAACTAAGGTCCTGTCCACACTACACCAGTAAAATCGGTAACGTTTTGAAAATGTTACAGTTTGTCCACACTACTACTGAACTGTTTTGAAAATGTTACACCCTGTCCATACTATGAATGATTCTGTAACTGTTTCTGTCTTGAGTAGAGTAGGGCACATCCCATGATGCAGTTGGTGTTGACAACACACAGTTACTGTAGGTCTTGGTGGCAGAGAAACCACCAACACTGGCTGACTATACAGTTGCTGCTGCCACCACTATTAAGACGTTTTTGGGTGCAGCTGCAGTACACTGCAGCTAGGAAAGCAATTCTTGCCAGCAGCACTTCAAGCACTTTACAGTTCTGTTCTGTGGGCTGCTCAGCTCAGTGCTCCCTTAAGTACAATCTTCAAGCACAAAATAAAAACACTGCCACAGGCCATCTACGCAGCTCAGAAGTTTAAAATGTGCAGGCAATTAATTCAGTCTGGTGTACTATGCAGTATGGGGCACTACCTCGGCTTCGCCCCATGACACCAGATCTTAGCCTGCTGGAAGCAAGGTTGTGCACCTAAAGCCGGGGAGGTTGGGTGGGTGCGTGTGGATAAACAACATATACCACTCCTAGAACTACTGTTACAGGTGAGTAACCTGTTCTTCTAGGAGCGTGGATATGTTGTTCATCCACACTCTCTGGCAGACTCCAAGCAGTTCTCCGGGAGAAGGGAGGCATGTATACCTTTACTTGGGAAAAAGAGACTGGAGAACCGAGGCCCCAAACTCAGCATCCCGGCGTGACTCAAGGTCGATGTGGTAGTGGGTAATGAAGGTGTTTGCTGACTTCAAGGTAGCAGCCCGACAGATCTCCTGGATAGGGATGTCCCTGGAAGCAGCCACCGATGCAGCAGTATGGCGGGTAGAATGAGCTCTTATCCCTCTGGGTGGCTCCTTGCCCCTCCAACTCATAGCACAGACCTATGCATGGGGTAATACACCTTGCAATGGTCTGTTTGGATGCAGGTCTGCCAGAAGCGGCTTCAGCATAGGTGACAAACAGCTGGCGAACCTCTTCCTAAATTTCCACCGTTCTCTCCTTATAATAGGAAAGAGCAAGTCTCAGGTCCAAGGTATGGAGCCTGTACTCAGCGTCCGAGGTGTAATTAGGGTAGTATATCGGCAGAGTCAACACCCGGTTAAGGTGAAACTCTGATACCACCTTCGGAAGGAATTTCGGGTGGGGGCGCAGGACAACTTTGTTCCTGTGAAAGACCAGATAAGGGGAGTCCACCGATAGTGCCTGGAGCTCCCCTGTCCTTCTGGCAGATGTGATAGCCACCAGGAAGGCAGTCTTCCACAACAAGTGTGAGAGCTCACATTTGTACATGGGTTCAAATGGCTTGCCCGTAAGCTCTGCCAAAACCAACAACAGATCCCACGGAGGTGGAGGGTCACGCACCTGAGGGGATATGTGATCCAGGCCTTGAAGAAGCGCCCGACCACTGTCTCCTGTGCCAATGTCGGCTGACCGGCCCGCGCCCGGTAAGCAGAAATGGCTGCCAGGTGCACCCTAAGGGTCGATGACCGTAGACCCCCTTTGGAGAGAGACCAAAGGTAGTCGAGAATGTTAGTCACAGAGCAGAATAAAGGGTCCAGACTCTTACCCTGACACCAAATGGAAAATCTCTTCCATCTGAAGGCATAACATCTCCTGGTCGATTCCTTACGAGAAGCCTCCACCACGGTGTAGACATCCTATGAAAGACCCAGAACCTGGAACTCTAGCCGCTCAGGTACCAGGCTGTGAGGTGCAGGGATTAAAGGTTCGGAGGGAATACCTTCCCCTGGTTCAGAGATATCAGGTCTGGGCATATACGAGGCCGCTCCGAGGGCCTGCAGCTGAGGCTGAGGAGATCTGGGTACCAGAACTGGCGCGGCCAATCTGGGGCTACCAGGATCACCTTCACCTTGTCCCTCCTCACCTTGAGTAACACCTTGTGGATCAAGGGAAATGGAGGGAAGGTGAAGAGGAGGCCTGGGGTCCACGGTGTCGAGAAGGCATCCCCCTGTAGCAAGCCCTGCTGAGGGGGGCGGGCATGGTACAGCCTCAGCTTGGTGTTTTCCTTGGAGGCAAACAGGTCCAACTAATGGTTTGCCCCCATTCATCACTGGTGGGTGATTACTAAGCCCTGCGAAGGGGACCTGGTACCTCCCTGAGGGAGAGACATCCCTCAGACTCCCGTGGGGGGAAAAAAAAAGTAAGAGAAAACCTATACAAGCCTGTTTAGGTCTGGGATTGGTCAGGGGTCAGGGTGAGGCGGGGTCTCCCTCTGTCTGGGAGATGAAAGTTGCCCCTGAAGTTCCCTCCTCACTCTGCGGGGGAAAAAAGGTGGGTCCCCCGGAAAAAGGAGGTGATCACTCTATACCAGGCCATGGGTGATAACCAGGAAAGGCAAAGCCACGCCATCTGCCTAACGCAGATTGCTGTCCCCACTAGCCTGGACGCCACCTCACTGGCCCCATACGATGCCCTTGCTTAGCGCTTTGCAAGCTCCAGACCACGTGCAGAGAGGGCAATGGCTTGCCTGGTTGCCTCCATATCAGGCATAGATGCCAGGATTTGTCCCAGCATGAACAATAAGTGCCTGTTATAGGCAGCATGATGGGTCTGATGTGCAGTAAGGGAAAGAGAGAGAGGCGCACCGAAGAGAAAATTCTCCTTCCCCAGTGGTTGAACTCCACAGAGTCCGCATCCGGGGGTTGGTCGTGTCTATGCCCAGAGGGAGTATTCAGGAGCGTCATGCCTGAAGAGGGGTGGGGCATAGCTCCTGGAGGTCACTGAGGTGCGCAACACCTGCGCTGACAGTCCATCGGGGTTGGGGAGGGAACACATGAATGCTGCCAGGTGCGGTACGACGCCTCCCTAAGAGAGGAAAAATTATTCCCAGAGTCACCATTTTGAATTTTGGCTTTATTAGGTGCTTGTTTAAGTATCTTAAATCTAGGATGGGCCACCACTCCCGTTTTTTTTGGGGGGTAAGGAAATATCTGGAGTACAGACCTTTGCCCCTGTGAAGTGTAGGAACTTTATGGCTCTGACAGCCTGCAAAGATGAAACCTCTGCCTCTAGGGCAATGGTTTCGGAGATGTTTGCAGGTGGAAAGGACCTGACCCTCAGCTTTGGAAATTTTTTGAAGCTGAGGGCCAGTCCCTGGCTTACTACCTCCAAGACCCACTTGTCGGAGGTAACAGACTTCCAGTCCTGGAAGTAGCAAGAGCAGCCTGCCTCCTACCGGAATTGGGGAGTCGACCCGGGGCTGACACATCAGGGTGTCTGTTTGGTAGAAGCCTTAGGCTGAGAGGAGGATGCAGGCCTGATCATCCCCCTTCTGCCTCTCCCTCTGAGAAAAAGGAGAGGATGCCTGTGCCTGGTAGAAAGCCCTGTGAAAAGGCCTGCCCCTGCCTTGCTGCTTTTGAGGAGATGCCTACCTTTCCTTGGCTTGTGCACTCCTGTAGGTGGTCCTATACTCATCCATATTTTTCATATAATTCTCTGTCTGCTCCCCAAACAGAGAATTCTCGATGACAGGGAAATCCATGGCCTTAGCCTGGGTGTCCTGTAATAGGCTAGTACAACTGAGCCAAGCCAGTCTCCGAAGAGCCACAGATGTAGCCATGACTCGTGATGACACCACTGGAGTCCACAGCAGCATGAAACTGGATTTTTGATGCCTCAATCCCATCAGCAGCCACCTCCTCCAGCTCCTTGGCAAGCTGTGGGGAATCCTGTTTAGCCAGTTACAGAACAGTATCCCATCTGGACTTCTGGTATCTGGCTGTGTAGGTCATATAGTTAGCCTGCCTGAGTCCCAAGGAAGATGCCATGTACTGTTTTTTAGCCATGGCATCCAACCTCCTGGAGTCTTTATCTGCGGGGTGTGAAGCCAAGGGTATATTAGCCTAATCACAGGCAGCAGCCTGCACAACCCCAACATGGCTGCATTGCTGGTACAAGTACTCCGTACCTGGGCCTGACAACATATACCTCTTGTCCATTCACCTGTCCACAGGAGGTAAAGAATTTGGAGTCTTAAGTAACTTCTGTGTCTGTTTCCCAAAGGATTTGTGAAGGGGAACAGAATCTCTTGGACGTCCATCATCTCCACATAGTCAGGCTCCTCTTGCTCCTAGACAGCTTCATCCAGAGGGAGCTGGAGAGTTTTCTGTACAACATAAAGTGGGAAGGGGACTCAGAAAGCCTAGGAGGGGAAACACCAGAAGGTCTGTCTGGGGAGATGTCCGGTTCTATGGGCTGATCCAGACCAACAACATCATCATCTTCATCATGATCTTCGTCCTCCTCCAAGTCTGGTTCATAATAGTCTTCTGGGGAATAATCCTGAACTGGTGGAACCGACCGAACGCCTACCGGGAGGCGTCGGATCAGCCGGAACCGAACGAGGCGATACAACTATACTAATAGCTGTGGCAATTTCCTTGGCGGTTTAACAATGTGGTTCTGGATCCAAACCGACCAATTTCTCTTTTTTCTTTCTTTTTGCTGGAACCGACCCCTCAGGATCGGCTCTCCGTTTCCCGAGGGAGTCTTGCCCAGGTCAGTGGGCACTCCCTCAGGTTCGGTCGGAACTGAACCAGGCTGGCCATCTGGGTCAGTGGACTTCTCGGCCTCCTTTTCCCTAAGCCTGCCCAATCTTTCATCCATGGTGGCCTTGGGAATTTTTATATATTTGGCAGTCTGACACCAGGTGGTGTGGGGATCAGCCTTAGCAAAGGCCTCCCCACACTCACTGCAGTACTGAAACCCAGTGAGCCTGGTTTTTCTCTTGGATTTCTTAGACGAAGCCATCCTACAACTTACCCTTTTTTCGGCAACAGCCAGGCAAGACCCCCTTATCGGTTCCTAACTGTGTCACAGGTGTTGGAAAAAAAAACGATACAACACATTTTTTTTTAGAATCTAAACTCAGACTAAAAGAAAATACACAAGACAAACTACAGACAACCGGTTCAGCCGAACCGATTGAAATATAAGTTTTACAATTTCCACAAAATTCAGCACTAGTCCACTACTTATAGTACTTACTGTACCACAGACAAGGATCTGAACCGAAATTAAGTAAAAATAGTGGTTTAAATCGAAGTTTTTTTTAACGGACCAAACCGATAGCAAAGGAGAGATCTCCGGAGTGACTGTTCAGTTAGGCGGAGTAAAGAATCTGACGGTTACACTTCAAAGTGCAGCAGACAGAGGTTTGAACTGAGCTTGAGCTCAACGTTCTATGCTCTGGCATAGAGTTAACTCTTTCCTCTTCGGAGCAGTTCAAGTGCTGGGGCTAACTGCATAATGTCAGAATACAGTAAGACATCATGTTGTTTGAACAACCACGTGTGGCACCGCCCTGATCACTGGTGCCACAAACGGCACCGGGACCCAAAGCAGCACCAGCGGGTGGCATCAAGGGTCCGCCACTGTTGGGCCCAGCAGCCGTGGGCCACAACATCGGGAGAGCCTGCAACTCCAAGGAGGTAAGTGCTGTAGCGGTGCTCCCGACCCAGTTCTGCAGGGAACAGAGCCATTCTTAAGGCACCACGGAAGAAACCTCCTCTACAGCAAGGTTAGAATCAGAAGAGGAGGTTTCCTCCTCACCAGGCCACACAGACCCGGGAGGGGACCCGAAGGCAGGGTCAAGAGTTCTTGCCAAGGCATCCTTAGAACGACGTTGTCCTCTGAAAGTCGATGGGACCCTGACGACTTTATACACGTGGATCTCAAGAATGCGGCGGTCCATGGAAAAGCAGGTGTCGCAATTATCCATACTGTAGTTGGGACCCAGGCAACAAAGGCAGACGTCATACCAGTCCATTATGGAATAATGATGGCCACAGGGGCACCGACATATGGGGGCACGGCCTGCTTTGGATTTCTTCCTAGCCCCTGAACCAGATATGATGCCGAAAACAATCTACCACAAATTTACAGAAAACAGACCTGGCACTGTTGGTAAGGAATTAAAAGAAACAAGCTTAATTCACTTCGGGGGGTTGGGGGGAGAGATTTCCCTCTTGCTCTCCTAATGCTTTTTATGAAAAAAGGGTTATTCTTTAGATACTAAAGTTGTTTGAACTCTTAAGCTGTATTTAATTTTTGTATGGCTTTTTGCCCCAAGCAAAGATCAAGATTTATTTTCTTTAACTTAGGCATATCGCATGGCGCCATAGCTCTTTTGAGCAAGGCCTATTCTGAGACTGATGCTGGACATTAATAACTTTTAGTAGCTGCCATGCTGCTCTTGGGCAAATTTACACAGCAACAATATCAAGTGTTATTCTTTTTACTTAGGTTACTAATTGTTGTACTACCCCATATGTGGTAACTTTATATGGGAAATGCATATATATATACACACATACATACACACACATACTTCTATTGAGAGACTTGTTCCCAGAAGAAAGTGTTCTTATGGTCTGTTTGCTGTATGCATATTCAATGATATGACATTGGAAAACAAATAAAAATAAAGTATTTAAAAAAAAATTAACGCGCTTCGGAAACGGCATCAGGTGGACTCTCAGAACTGGGACGAAGGAAAACGAAATGGCAGGAACACGGCATCGAAAATCAGGCAATGCCTAGTGATGCAGAAACGTTCTGAAGACTCGCACAGTAGGTGCACCTCAACGGCAGGAGAAAACAGAACTAGGGTGGAGGAGGATTCTGCGGAGCCTAACGGCCAACCCTTGTGCGCCACACAGAGCATCGGCCTCGTGGGGGGCGGCGCCACTGGCGCGCTGCTCTCCCCCCAAACTAAAAAAACTCCTGTGCAGGTGCGTGCCTCTGGCTTACACCCAGCACTAATGAATGGTGAAGACTGACAAGGGAGGATCATCTTGTACACCCATGCTTCATATGAAGGTACGAATAAACAAGAAATATAAAACTCGCACATAAACCCATAATGCAAAGCATGATGAGATATATATTCTTATCACCATGAAAATGTAGGCTGGGGTTGCATGGTGCCAAAGGGCCTCTTGTACAATCTGCAAAGGGTGAGAAGACACAAGACACGTTTCATACTATACAGGACTCATCAGTGTGCCTTGTCTGTGCCTCACTTCAGGAGAAAAGAAGCCAGCCAGTATGAATAAACATGTACTAATAGAAACAGTTTCCCTACAACTCTATGATCCAGGGTTACAGTGATTTCCCTGGTAAGCCAAAATAGCTGCTGGCTATTTCACCTCTCATTTGATAAGCATCCATCAAACATAGCCCCATGTCACACACATTTTTTTTCTCCTATAGGGGGATACAGATATTTCCTGGACAACCCCATCCACCCCTCTATCAACATATATTTGTCCACGCTTACCATGAGGAACTGTGCTGTTTTCATATCCACTGTCTCCATTGGCAGACTGTTTCATAGGCTCACCACCCTCTGGGAGAAGTGGTTCCTAATGTCACCCCTGACTTCACCACCACTAAGGTTCAGGCCTCAGGGCATGTCCGACAGTCCTGATGAACAGATCAATCATCTCTGTTCAATCTTACTGACACCCTTGACCATATGAAAGACTAATATGTACCCTTCTTAGGGTTTTTTTTTCAAATATGAACATGTTAAGGGCCACCAACTTCTCCTCACAGCTCTTGGATCACTTAGGTGGCATTGGATTGCACCTTCTCCATTGCATGAAAACCCTGAGCCCATTACTGCATTCAGTACTTCAGCTGGGTCCTGATCATCACCTTGTAGAGAGGCAGGATTACTTACAAACCCCTGATGAAGAGGCAGTGAGCCTCAAAGTAGTGGATTTTTTTTTTACCTTGGCAGTTACACTAAAAACTTCACGAATCTGGTAAGCTTGAGTGCACTGTATATTTTTTTACTTTCCCTTCCCTGCTGGTCACCCCCTCTTGATACACCCCAGTATTCTGCTGGCCTTTTTTGACAGCAGCCGTGTGTACAGCTCAACATGCCTTTGCTCCATATCTATTATGAACACAGTTCCTTTTCTTCCTCCACTGCAGCAAGAGGACACCCATACACTGTGTGGGTCCTACCTTTGCTTTTTTCCTCCAGATATAAACCTTGCATGTGGCTACATTGAATCTGAGGCTCCAGGAGTCTGACCAATCATCTAACTTGTTCAGGTCCTCCTGATGTTCCTCCCCTTCCTAAAGACAGTCTAACACCCTAGCCAGTTTCTAAGCCATCGGCGAACTTAAGCAACATGCTGGAGACCCAGGCTTCCAGATCGCTGACGAAACTGTTGAAGAGCAGTGGCTCCTAACCTGATCCTTGGGGGATGCTGCAGAGTACCCGTCTCCACTCAGAGCAGTGCCTGTCATCACAGCTCTCCAGTTCTTGCCCCCAAGACCATTAGCAATCCACCTTGTGTAGACTGCAGCATCACAGTATCAAAGGTCTTACTGAAGTACTGATAAACTACAGTTACTTATACATTTGACATTTGCATCAACACATACACACACACACACACACACACACGTCAAAATATTTTAATCATTCAGTATTGCTGATCTCGTCCCTTACCTGCCATTCTCAACATCATGGCCTGCAGTGGTGTTATCTCCTTTACCTGCTTCTTCTTCTTCCTTTTCTGTTTGTCAGCAATATCTGCAAATCGCACACTGTGCCCTATCAGAGGAAAACACAAGTTCAGTATTCATTGTTATAGGCACATCCCAACTTTCAAGAACAGTCTTGGTCTTCTGGTGTGGCAATTAATACCACTGAACTACTCTACATTAATACTAAGATACTCAGTTCAAGCTCACAAAATGGAGAAAATAATACTTGAATACCCTGAAGTTTTTCATCTTGGAGCAGTATCACTGGGGGTCAGCACCACCTTGTGAGAGTCAGAGACACACGCCCTAGAACACATTTAAAACAGATACTGTGGGAGGATGAGACTCCCTTGCTGTTCGAGCCTCACCCAATCTGTTGCAGGGTTTTATTTAACTCTAAAAATTGATTAGCGTTTTGCTCATAAAAGTGCTAAAACATTGTGAAAATGCATAGCACCTGTCTCACTGTGTTTAACAAACATAACACTTCTAGAAAACCTATGTAAATACTTTCTGAATAGTTAGTATTGTCCCAAGGAAAAAACTGCTAATCAATTATTTAAAACCCTGTGTTGCCTATTTGCCTTGGCAGGACACACACAAATGGCCAAAACACATTACACAAATTCCGAGGTTAACTCTACAGCAGTAAAACAAAAGGGCATTATGTGTGCTGAGCCCTGCAAATCTAGGTGTCTCCTTCAACCATCAGTGCAAGGAACTACTTCCTGTAGAAAAGTGGTTGTAAAAGTTTCTAAGCCTACAGAGATCAACAGGACAGAATGGTTATAGCAACCTACGGAAAGAAAAAATACGTTACTCACCTGTAACAGTAGTTCTAGGAGTGGTATGTGGTGTTCATCCACACTTCAGGCAGTGTTCGTTTCCCTTTAAGATGTGACGGAATGTCTTCAAGCTGGCTCCTCCCACCCACCCGGGTGGTAACTCCCCTAGCTCTGCCCTGTGATGCCAGATCTTGCCCCCTGGAAGCAAAAACAGTGTGCCACTTGCCAGGGGAGGTTGGGTGGGTCAGTGTGGATGAACATCATCTCTCCCTAGAAAGTATAGTTACATAAAAACTTATCGTAACAGCAGATCTTGGAGGAGTGTCTCTTGCAGTAGGTAATACTTTTGGGTTACCAGCAGAGGTCGCTGTGACGCATTCCTGCTCTTCTAGCAGGTTTTTTTTTTTTTTAACCAGGGACTGCCCACACATGACATTAGCTTCCTGTTTCCTATATGAGTGTAGGCTGTCCTGGTATCCTCAGTTCCTCACCGGACTACCAGAAGCTGGGACCGAGGGGAACCCCAGGTACCAAAGGAGTCCCAACCCATTATCACTGGACCAGAATCTGCTCTCTTACAGAAGGAGGGGGGCGGACGGTGGGAACAGATATACTGCAAGAGACACTCCTCAAAGATCTACTGTTATGGTAAGTTTTTAACGCAACTATACTATCTTCCACTGAGTGGTCTCTTGCAGTAGGTAATACTTTTCGGATGAATCCCAAGCAGTAATGTCCATGTGGGAGGACAGTTATGAAAGAAGACCTTGTAGGACTGCATGGCCGAAGACTGCCCTACGTTGTGAGGAAATATCCAGATTGTAATGCCTTGTGAATGTATGGATTGTGGACCAGGTATCTGCATTGCAAATATCTAAAATGGAGGCTCCTTTAAAGCAAGGCGCAGTAGTACAGGGAGGGTATAGGGTGTGAAATGAGTCTCTTCGCGGATGACTCCAAGATGGGAGCAGTAGTTGAGGGAGAAGAGGAGAGGTTGGCCCTGCAAGGGGACCTGGACACCCTGGAAAGCTGGGCTCACACATGGAAATTAAATTTCAATATCACCAAGTGCAAGGTGTTGCATCTTGGTCGGGGAAACCCTAAACACAGGTACACCCTGGGAGGGGAGGCGCTGGAGGCCTCAATAGGGGAAAAAGCCCTAGGGGTCATGGTGGATGCATGTATGAATAACTCTGAGCAGTGCAGGAGAGCGGCTAGAAAGGCAAACAGGATGTTGGGTTGCATCGTAAGGGGGATCATCTCTAGGAGCAAGGAAGTGATTCTGCCGCTGTACAATGGACTGGTTAGACCACACCTTGAGTACTGTGTACAGTACTGGAGACCACACTTGAAGAGGGACATACAGCTCCTGGAGAGGGTACAGAGGAGGGCAACTAAGATGATACGAGGACTAGGGGATTTGACGTATGAGGACAGACTTGAGGAGCTCTGCCTGTTTTCATTAGAGGAGAGGAGAGATGGGGACATGATTGAGGTCTTCAAGTACCTCAAGGGAATAAATAGGGTAAACATGGAGGGGATCTTTAGACTAAAGCAGGGAGGTATCACCAGAGGGCATGGTTTGAAGGTGGAAGGGTGAGTGGGGAAAAGAGGAGGAGGTTTTTCACTGAGAGGGTGGTGGAGCCTTGGAATGCACTGCCTGGTGAGCTGGTTCAGAGATCCACAGTGGAGGGCTTCAAGAGAGGGTTGGACAGACACAGAAAGTGGATGTATCAGATGATGGCCTGTCCCAGGGGGGTGGGGATGGATGACAGGGGTTTCTGGAGCACAAGGGAGGGGAGGGCCTCGGCACCCAACTAAGGATCTGAGGTTCGAGCAGACCCGATAGACTGTAAGGCCTAATCTGCTGGCAAATAGTATGTTAGTGGTCATAGCTCTAGTGGAATGGACTTGGACAGGTCCTGGTAAAGGCTTGCTGTATTTTTTGTAACAAAATGTAATACAATTTACCAACCAGCCAGAAAGGGTTCTTTTAGCAACTGGGAGGCCATCTCGGCCAGAGGCAGAAGAGACGAACTGTTGAGACGGTTTTCTAATCGACTGTGTCTGATTAGTACAGTAGTGTAGTATACGATGGACATCAAAAGTATGTAGTAGATATTCATCTTGACTGAAGTATTCAGGATAGTACACTGCGAGCTCCAAGGACTGATTCAAAATATGTTCAGAGACTACTTTAGGAAGGAAGGGTGGGTTAGTACGAAGTAGCACCCTGTCCTTGTGGAAAATCAAGTTAGGTTCCCTACACATGAGGGCATGAAGCTCGGAAATACGGCAAGCAGAAGTGCCCGCCACCAGAAACAGGGTTTTCCGTGAAAGGAAACGAAGTTCACTAGTGGCCACTGGCTCAAAAGGTTCAATGGTAAATTTTCTATCATAAAATTGAGATCCCACGGTGGAGTGGGTCTTCTAATAGGTGGTTTAATATGTAAAATTCCTTTCAAAAACACCTTAGCTAGATGATGTTGGTACAGTAATCTGCCATCTAGAGGTTCATAGAAAGCTGAGGTGGCAGCCAAGTGGACTTTGATGGAAGAGTAACTTAAACCGGCCTCAGATAATGAGGCCAGGTAGTCAAGAACTTTCATCAGTGGACAGGAGTAAGGGTCCAATGATCGAGAGGCAGACCATATGGAAAAGCGTTTCCATTTGGAATTGTAGGTTTCTCTTGTTGCTGGCTTATGGGAGACCAAGAGAATATTGGCAACAGGAGAGGACACTTGTAATCTAGTTATGAAAACGTCCTCAGAAGCCAAGCGTGAAGGTGTAGCGCCTTCAGGTTGGGATGTAGGAGAGACCCATGACACAGAGTCAAAAGGTCTGGTCTGATTGGCAATGGAACGGGTTCCCTTACTGATAGTTGCTGGAGTAGTTGAAACCATGTTTGGCAAGGCCACAGTGTGGCTATGAGTATCATTGTGGCTGGTTCTAGTTGTACTTTCAGTAGAGTCCATTGCAGGAGAGGTACGGGGAGCAATTAAGAAGAGTCCCATCCATGGTTGGGACAGGGCATCTATAGACCATACCTTTTTGTTCGGGATAATTGAAAAGTAATTGGGAAGACGGTGATTTACATGGGGAGATAAACAGATCCAGCTGTGGGGTTCCCCACAGGTTGAAGACTTCTTGGGAGTACTTGCTTGTAAAGTGTCCATTCGTGAGTGGAGGACTGGCAACTCAGCTGGCAGGCTAACTGGTTGCAATGTCCTGGTAAGTGGACAGCTGTAAACATTAGTTGTTGCCAGATGGCTTCTTGCCAAACTGACAGTGTCTCCATGCATATGGTACGTGACTGCATACCTCCTTGCTTGTTGAGGTCTAATACCACTGCAGTGTTGACTGACTGGATCAGCAACGATCCTGGTGTTAGGTAGGTCTGGAATGCCTGAAGGGCTAGACGAACCACTTTCATCTCTACGAGATTGATATGAGAGTGATGGGGAGAAGTGGGCCACTGGCCTCATGTCTGATAAGGACTGAAGTGTGTGTGCCCCATCCCTCCAGGGAAGCATCCATGGTTAACATCTACATTGGAGGGAGGGACCGGAAAAGCATTCCTTGATTCAAATTGGTTCTGGTTGCCCACGACGTCAAGGTTGACTTTAGAGAGGGAGTGACCCTGATTTTGTCTTCGAACTGTCCTGTTTTTTTGGGACCATTAATTCTGAAGTGTCCATTGGACAGGTCTCATGTGGAGACAGGCAAATGCCATTATAGGGATGGCAGCGGACATGTGACCCAGAAGGCGCAGCATTTGTCTGGCTGTGATTATTTTCTGAGTCTGTATCTGTGACGCCAGAGATAAAAGTATGTCCTGCCGGGCAGGTGGGAGGTAGGCTCTGGCTGCAACTGTATCTAGGACAGCTCCGATGTATTGGAGGGACTGTCTCGGATTTGGGCTGGACTTTGGCCAACTGACTGTGATCCCAAGGTGTATGAACATCTTCAGGGCAGCATGTGGGGAGGCAAGTAGAGCTACCTTGGAGTCTGCTTTGATTAGCCAGTCGTCTAGATATGGGAAGAAGAAGTGCCCTTTTCTTCGTAAGGCTGCTGCCAGGCACTTGGTGAACACTCTTGGGGCCAAAGAGAGTGCGCAGAACTGGTAATTTTGACCCAGTAAGTAGAAGCACAGAAATTTGTGGTGGGCAGCGTGGATGGGAACATACAAGTAGGCATCTTTTATATCTAGGGCACAAAGCCAATCGCCCTCTTTCAGGATACGCATGATATCAGGTAGCGTTATCATAAGAAAATGTTTGTACTGGATGTAAAGATTTAGTTGCTGAGGTCCAGTGTCGGTCTGAGGTCTCCCATTCGTTTGGGTACCAGGAAAAAGTGGGAGTAAAATCCTGTTTGATGTTCTGAAAGGGGCACTAGTAAAATGGCCTTTTTGGCAAAAAGGGCCCTCAATTCCTCCTGAAGGATGGGTATATGATTTGGAGGATAATGAATCTTCCGGGGAAGGCAAGGGGGTGGTGTGGAGAGGAACTTCAGTGTGTGCCCCTTCTGTATATTTAGAAGTACTCATTTGTCTGAAGTGATCATTTGCCAGGCCTCCATATGGAGGGCACAATGTTCCCAGACAGCCTCTGAGGCCTGGTCGAGGAGGCGGTGGGGGGGAGCCTCAGTGGGTCACTGGGTGCCGTATGCCCAGCCCTCCAGAAGGGTTGGAGCGGCACTGCTATGGTAGAGGCGCTAGCTCTGGTGGATTGAGAATGACCTCTCAGCCACTTTTAGTATTACCTCTGTATCTTGCACTTCTTTTGGAATAAGAAGAGTACCGAGTAAGGCAGGTTTTATGTGGAGTATGGTACATGCTATGGACCATACGTAGGCTTCTGCCTAGTGCCTGTATGTCATCTAGTAAAGTTTGAGCACCTGGCCTAAACAGCTTGGACCCATTAAAGGGGGCATTAGCTACTTTATGTTGTATATCAGGTGCAAAGCCTGAAACACGAAGCCAGGCATGACGGCGCAAGGAGATACCAGTGGCTGATAGTCGGACTGAAGTATCTACAGCATATCCCGACCTGAGAAGGTGACGGGAGATGGTTACTAGTCGACACTGTAACCAATAATTTATCCCATTCCTGTGAGGGAGGGAGTTTATTGAGAAGCTCAATGACAGAGGATCCAAGGGTATGCTGGTATTTAATCACATGACCCACATAGTTTAGATTCTGATATTCATGGTACCTGAGGAAAATACCTTTTTTCCCCAGATAGTCAATTCTTCGGAATTCCTCATCAGGAAGTAAGGAGCTCATGTGCTTGGTTTTTTTGGTACGATCATGAGTGACAGTAATGGCCACAGAATCCGCTTCCGAGATGGTGGACAGAAAAGGATGGTCCAGAGGAGCCTGAAATAGACGACCCGCCTTGCAGGGAACAGTTTTAATAGCTGTAGGCTGCTCCCAAGCAGCCAGCATGGCATTCTTGTAGGCTGGTATTAGTGAGGGAACAACTAAAACAGGCTCCTCAGGTAATTCAAGATATTCTGCCATATCCTTACGTTGTTTGTCGTGTTCTGTAGTAGAGAATCCCATGACCTTTTGTATTTGAACCATCATTTTATTAAAGGTCAGGTCATCTGGGGGAGAGGCTGAGGTAGGTCTAGGCAGGTCCTTATCCAGAGAAGAGATTTCCAAATAGGGAGAGTCAGGATTGGGAAATTCCAGATCTTAACTCTTCTTTGTCAGTATCACCGGGGAAGTCAGCCAGTAAGTTTTGTTCATCTGACAAATAATCCTCCATGATAGGAGGAGGGGACCAGGGCGGTATGGTATCCCTGTCACTATGAAATCATTTAGGCGGAGGAGTAGGAGATTGGAGAGGATCACCTGGCTCTCCTGGGTCGGAGGGCTGGGAGTGCCACATGGCATGCAAGATGTGTCGTACTACGTTGGTGATGTCCCTTTCTTGAGAAGAAGGGGTGTGTGTTGGGAAACAAGTGGGGTGATAGAGGGGATGGGGCGTGTAGTGTGAGCAGGTCTTGCCCCTGGGTGGTAAAGACCAGGGTCCCGATCTCTGTCCACCTGACCCCTGTAGGAAACCACCTGTGAAGGTGGAGGGGCAGTTAGTAAGGAATAAGCCATAGATTTTCCCTGAGGAATGCAGGGTCTCATCGACAGGCCCGCAGGGGAAAAAAATTATTTTCACTTAAACTGTCAGATGCCGACGACGGAGCAGCCATGTATAAGACTGCATGTAAAGCGCTGGAAAGCGTCATCGACGAGAGGGTATAAGCTTCCGCTGATGGTGCAGTTATATTTTGAACTGCATTTAAAGCGCTGGAAAGTACTGTTTACAAGAGGGTATGAGCCCCCGTTGATGAAGAAGTGGTCGTCGATGGAGGGACACCTGTAATGGTGGCCGTCGACGGGCGATGAGGCAGGGAGTGTGAGGAGGGCTTCTCCTTCTCCTTTTTCTGCCTGGAATGAGAACCAGTGGAGAAGGAGCCCTTGGTATGAGCCCACTGGTTCTCCAAGAAAGACATTTTCTGCTCCATCAAAAGATGTTGAATTTCAAGCAACCGTCGTCAACAAGTTGCCTAATTAAATTCGACATAAACTGCAGGAATTGGTGTTGTGTGTGGGTCCCAGACACCTTACACAAGATTTATGGTTGTCAAAGTGGTACATCTTCCTACCGCAATGGCAGGAACGAAATAATGCTTGTTTGCTTGAAGAATCTTTAGACATTCGTTTAGTAGTCCAAATTCTCAACGATGACTGCTACACAGAAGTTGCACTAGCTGCTGCGTGTGAGCTGAAGATAGCGGGAAAATGAACTGAGGATACCGGGGACTGCCCACACATATAGGAAACAGGAAGCTGATGTCATGTGTGGGTGGTCCCTGGTAAAAAAATGTTAGGAGAGCTGCTGTGCGCCACAGCAACCTCTGCTGGTAACCCAAAAGTATTACCTACTACAAGAGACCACTCTGTGGAAGATCTACTGTTACAGGTGAGTAACCTGTTTTTCTAGGGACGTGGCTATGATATTCTATCCACACTTTCTGGCCCTAGCAGTTCTCCTGGAAGGAGGGGGCAAGGTGCACACCCCCTATTTAGGGAACAGAGATTGGAGAACTGAGGACCCAAATCCAGCACTGCGGCATGACTCAAGGTCTAAGTGGTAATGGGAAATGAAGGTGTGTGATGACCTTCCAGGTAGCACCCAGACAGAGTTCTTGGATAGGGACGTCCCTGGAAGCAGCCACTGAGACAGGGGTATGATGGGTGGAATGAGCCCTTAGCCCTATGGGAAGCTCCAGTCCTTACCCCCCAACCTATAGCTAAGGTCGATGTAGGATACATTCAACCTGAAAATCATCCGCTTAGCTGCTGGTCTGCCAGGTGCGGCTTCAGCGTAGGTGACAAGAAGCTGATAGGCTAGCCCTCACCACAGGTCCAGAGTATGGAGCCTGTGCTCAGCCTCCGAGGAGTAGTTGATGAAATATACCAGGAGATTAATCACCTGGTTAAAGGGACACTGTCAACCCCCTTAGGTCTCAAAGTGTCCCTAGTTTAAAAAACATATTTTATGATTGCCAAAATTCTTTAAAGATTGTTGATGTAGCTGGCTATTTGATTCTGACTTTTTTTTTCTTTAAAAAAGTAAAAACAGACTGCCCAAAATACTAGTGATATCACATCAAAACAGGTTTGTTTACATTCCTTGATCAACACCATATGCATCTTTCCTGGACTTAGAAACACCCACAAAACAGTCTAGCCCTTCATAATGCATTGAGAGATTAGGAGGCTACTGTCTTACGAGTGACTGCACTGTCTGTGTGTTTCTAATGCTCATGACATATGCAGTAAGAACAGGACCATGACTGTAAACAAAAACAAGATTGTTTATAAATATACATGCCATGCATTTCAGTTCTACTAAGAAAGTCTACAGACAAAACAAACAGCAACATCAATGAATTTTAGAGAGGTTAAGCAATCATAAAATGTGGAGTTTCAACTAGAAATAATATCATGAAAAACAGGTTGACAGTGTCCCTTTAAGGTGAAAATCTGACAACCTCTGGGAGGAACTTTGGGTTGGGGAGAACAACCTTGTCCCTGTGGAAGACCAAGTAAGGAGACTCCACTGAAGCGCCTGGGAAGTACAGTTATGTAAGAACTTACCGTAAAGTACAGTTACGTAAGAACTCACTGTAACAGTAGATCTTCGAGAACAGCTCTTGCAGCAGGTTATACCATTAGGACTGAAGCCGGCAGGCACCAGGACCCCACGGAAATTTTCTATCTAGCAGTATTCAGTGGAGACCGCCCCCGACGTCAGGCATAGTACACAATGGGGCGGTCCCCCAGAATCCCCAGTTCTCCGTCCGGAGACTCCCGGCCGCTGGATGACATCAGAAAAGGAGACTGAGGATCTGCCATCAAATGACAATCAGAGTGGTGTTGAGAACACCTGATCCTAGGAGAAGGATATCGGAACAAATCTACCTCCAGCGGGATGGTGGTATTGCTGCAAGAGCTGTTCTCGAAGATCTACTGTTACGTAAGTTCTACGTAACTGTACTATCTTACTCGAGAAACAGCTCTTGCAGCAGGTTACACCATTAGGACTGATTCCCTGCTAATAGTGGAATCCCTCACCATTGGGAGGAGGAAGGTAGAAATCACTAGTGGAACCGAGCCTAGGACAGGAGTCCTTGAAGGACTGCTAGACCAAAACCTGCTCTTCGCCTCGACGGCGTCCAGGCTATAATGCCTGATGAAGGTGTGCACAGTGCTCCAAGTAGCTGCTGCACAGATGGCTGAGGTGGACACATTCTTTAAGGTCGCAAAGGACGTAGCCACCCCCCTTGTGGAATGACCCTTAACCGAGCCCGGTAAGGGTTTGTTCTGCTTCGGCTAACAGAACGTGATACAATGTATGAGCCACCTGGACAGCAATTGTGTGGAAACGGGAGCTCCCGTCATCCTGTGGGCGAAGGAGACAAAAAGCTGGTCAGATTTTCGGTGGTGTTTGGTTCTGGTCAGGTAGTATCGAAGACACCTATGCATGTCTAAAGTGTACAACAGGGCCTCTCCTCTATTAGAATATTTAGAAAAGTATACTGGTAGATCGATGTCCTGATTAAGGGTGAGAGCTGAGACCACCTTAGGTAGAAACTTCGGATTAGTCCGTAGGGATACCCTGTCCTGGTGAAAAACCAAATAAGGTTCTTTGCACATCAGTGCGTGAAGTTCAGAAATTCTTCTGGCCAAACTAACGGCAACTAAAAACAACGTCTTCCATGTAAGGAGACGTAGCTCGTAATCTGCGGCTGGTTCAAAAGGTGGCAGCGTAAGCTGCTCCAGGACAAAGGGTAAATCCCATGGCGGAACAGGATCCTTAATTGGAGGTCTAAGGTGGAGAACACCCCTCAGGAAGACTTGTGCCGTGTCCAACTGAGTTATGGGACGTTGGCCTTCAGGAGTGTGATAGGCTGAGATGGCACAATGGTGTACTTTTATCGAGGAGCAGGCCAAGCCTGTCTGAAAAAGAGACAGGAGGTAGTCCAGGACCGACATTTCTAGACAATCCATTGGCGAAAACCCCTGCGCCTGAGCCCAGAGGCAAAATCTGCACCATTTCATGGCGTAAGCAGCGTGAGTGGCCGGTTTTCTAGCAGCTGCTAGAACGTCTGCTACCTCTTGCGAGACCCTGTATCGCATAATGGCTATGTCTCTAGGAGCCAGGCGTGCAGGTTCAGCGAACGAAGGTCTGGATGGACCAAGGAGCCCGCCTCCTGAGACAGTAAGTCAGAGCTGATTGGCAGAGGCACTGGAGGTTCCCAGGACAGGAGAGGGACAACGCGTCTCACCAGAAAACACCAGGCCCTGGATCTAGCGAGAAAAAATTGGGCAGTTTTGCATTGTATGGGGATGCAAAGAGGTCTAACTCTGGTGTACCCCATCTGTGAAACAGATCCTCTTCTACCTCCTGAAGTAGTTCCTACTCATGGACTCTGGCCTGAGAGCGACTCAGGCTGTCTGCAATGACGCTGTCCACTTCTGGGACATGAACAGCAATGAGGTTTGCGACGTGTTGTAGAACCCAATCCCACACCCTCATGGCCTCCCTGTAAAGCGGGTAGGAATGGGTGCCTTCTTGTTTGTTGAGGTAATACATCACTGCAGTATTGTCTGTTTGTAACAGGAGAGTACCCGGTGGGATCTCCGACTGGAAAGCCTGTATGGCGTAAAGAACTGCTCTCATTTCCAGGATATTTATGTGGAGATGAGCTTCTTGGGCTGTCCACAGGCCCCGAGACCTGACACCATCGAGGTGTGCTCCCCACCCTAGCCCTGAGGCGTCTGTGGAAAGCGTCACAATCGGAGACGGCGTGATGAAGGGGACACCCGCTAATAGGTTCCTTGAATCTAGCCACCATTGCCAATCCCGGATTACGGCATTTGTGATCTGAAATGGAAGCTGCAGATGGTCTTGCTTCTGATCCCACTGGACCCGTAACATCCACTGGGTCACCCACATGTGGAGACAGGCTAGCGGGACTGTTGCAATGGCCACAGCCATGTGTCCAAGCAGGCAAAGGACCAGTCTGGCTGGGACAGTCTTCTTTGCCAAGATGTCCCTGATGAGGGATCTAATGTGTTCCGCTCGGAGAAAAGCTCTCCGCTGGACAGTGTCCAGAACTGTGCCTATGAACTGCAGATTCTGTGACGGAACCAGGCGTGACCTCTCCTGATCGATAATGATGCCCAACGTCCCGAACAGGGACTAAGTACAATGAATTGCGCACATCAGAGCCTCCTGAGTGGGTGCCATGAGGAGCTAGTCGTCCAGGTAGGGGAACACGTCGTGGCCTTGTCTCCTTAGAGCCGCCACTACAACTGCCATGCACTTCGAAAACACCCGAGGTGCCAATGACAGTCCGAAAGGGAGGGCTCGGAACTGATAATGGCGACCTAGAAATTCGAAGCGCATGAACTTCCTGTGCGCTCGAGCGATGGGTATGTGCAGGTAGGCATCCTGCATGCCCAAGGACGCTAGGAAGATGCCCTGCTTGAGCATGGGTATCAGACCGGAAAGGGTCACCATGCGGAAGCGTTTGTAGAGGACCGAATCATTGAGATCGCTGAGATCCAGTATCGGATGGAGGTCCTCTGTCTTTTTGGGAACCAGAAAGAAGTGGGAATAGTAACCTGCACCTCTCTGGTTCCTCCGTACGTGCTCTATAGCTTCCTGTCCTAGAAGCCTGAGCACCTCCTGCAGTATGAGCAGTGCGTGCTGACCCGAATAACGGGAAAGCAGGGGAGGTCTTGATGGTGGATGGTTGAGGAATTCTATAAAGTGACCTCTCTTGACCATCTGAAGTACCCACCAGTCAGTGGTAATCGACTGCCACCCTGAAAAGTGGCGCGCGATGCAACCCCCTACCTTTTCTGCCTGTTGATGCAGGGGGAAGGGCGGGGGCCGGGAAGGATTCATGCTGTGGCAGCGTTGGTTCCTGCAGGCTGGGCCGGTTTGATATACCGCTGACCTCTGCCTGGGGAAGATTTAGGTTGGGCCTTACGGTGGAAAGTACCCTTTTGTTGCTGGCCGGAACGTGGCTGCTGTCGTTGTTGCCGGCCGCAAAAATGGTTCTGGTTCCTACGAAAGGAACCAGATTTGGATCTGTACATGGCCTGTACAGACCTTACTGCCTTCCCGGTGTCCTGACCTTTTCAGAGGGTTCACCAAACAGGACCTCTCCGTTGTAAGGGACGTCGAGGATACTCTTCTGTATGTCTGGGGTAAAACCAGAGACACGGAGCCAGGAGTGTCTCCAGAGACAGACGCCTGAAGCTGCGCCCCTAGCGGATGAGTCCACAGAATCATATGTGGCTAGTAACACTTGGGTCCCCATGTCTGACCCTATGCGGAGGAGGTTCAAGAGCTCCACCTTCTGCTTGCCATCCGGTAGTTTATCAACTAGGTCCTGACCCTGTTCGCACAGGGCATTCTGAAACTGAACCATATGAGACAGATAGTTCAGGGACCTGATGGAGCATGTAGCAGCCGCATACATGCTCCTCCCCAGGGCATCCAACTGCTTGGATTCCTGGCCCGGTGGCTGTGTGCTCAGATGCTGTGGTCGTTGGGACCTGTCATGAGAGGCCGTAATGATCAGGGAATCAGCCAGAGGTTGTTGCGCCAAGTACTGGTCCTCTGTTGGGGCCCTGTGCAGGCGGTCAGCTTTCCTCGGCACCACGGGGGTGGAGTGCGGATGCTTCCACGCAGCCTTGGTGACGTCCATAAAGGTGTCCACCAAGGGTGGCACCACCACAGGCTTAGGGTCCTTCTGCTGAAGGTAACGAGCTAAGCGCTGTCTCTCGGGGTCGAGATCTTCCGAATCCCATCCCATGTTCTCCTGGATGTGCCTCATGATCTTGGAAAAGAAGGGATCATCCGGAGGTGACCTGGGCAGGTCTTGTGGATCAGGTGATAGGATGCTGATTGGAGAAGGAGACCTGGAGGTATCTGAAGTGTCAGGTCTAGAATCACCCCTGGCGGAGTGGACCGTCGACGTCTGGGTCGCTTAGGACTTGGAGACCCTGAGGGAGATCTTGAAGGGGGCCTTCTCCGTTCTTTGGATCTTCCCCTAGGAGGTGGAGTGTGCTCCTTGAGGGTCTGTGGTCTTCCTGCTGGCCCCTGCGGTGGAGATGGGGGGAGTAGGAGAAGGAGGTTTGACTGGGATCACATCCTTCTTTATTGTGTCCCACCTAAAGGTAAAGAGATCTTTGACCTCTTGAATATTCATACCAGATGACAAAACTGGCGCCGGTGGTCTGTCGCCCGGTATCGGGAGCTGGGTCCAAGGGCGTCTCCGGGATTGGCGAAGGCTCCTGTGGAAGCCTGACGTCCTCATTTTTGCCTGCCTGGTCATCAGGCAATGTCAGGTCCTCCTCTGTACAGTCCCGAAGACCGGTGTCCACCGGTGACGGTGAGGCAGTCTTCGGCTCTGGCGAGCGTCTCACTGACTTCGGATGCTTAGCCGACATCTGGTCCGATGGGCGTTTGCCCGATGAAGGGTCGGAAGCCCGCTTCGGGTCCATCGTCCATTTTAGGGACGTCAGGTCCTTCGTCTTCCTGAGAGGGGGATCCAGACCCCTGGGAGGCTGGGAGACCGATCTGGTGTCGGGGTCCCGGAGTCTCTCTGAAGAAGCTTTGGAAGAAGACTTGGACTGGTGACGGTCTGAAGACTTCGGATGAGGCCTGGGAAGGTGTTGAGGAAGCTGAAGGCCTGGAAGTCTTGATGGGATGCAGAGAAGCCGACGTGCTGCCTGAAGACTTGACCTTTACTGGAGGAGGCTGAGAGCGAGCCCTGGAGAGAGAGCGATCTGAGCGCGTGGAGCCTGAGCTGGTGTGCGAGTCCGAGGCCCGGTTAGGGGATCTGGACCTGGCCTTCTCCCGATGCTTGTCCCAGTGTTTGTGGGACTTAGAGGTAGACTCATCTCTGGAGGCAGGGTCTTTTTCCGTGCCTTCTGGCGGTGGATCCTGGTGCGACTATTGAACCCCTGACAAAAGTAGCAGGTCTTGGTGTCGTGTTCCGGGCCTAAGCACCGCAGGCAGGATGAATGAGGATCCTTGAAAGGGATATGTTTGCTGCAGGCAAACTTGGAAGGATGTCCTTCTGAAGAAGAAGTTGGAGGTGCCGACATTTAGTGGTAAACTGGAAAGTTCTAGTCGTCGTACGCTAGAGTGGGACCACGAGGCCGATGCTGGCGAGTCGACGGCAGGAAAAGAACTGGGTATTATGGGGACCGCCCCCTTTTATATGATGCCTGATGGGGGTGGGGCCGATGTCGGGGACAGTCCCCGCTGGATACTGCTACCTAGAAAATTTCCGTAGGGTCCTGGTGCCTGCCGGCTTCAGTCCTAATGGTGTAGCCTGCTGCAAGAGCTGTTTCTCGAAGTAAGATCTCACTGTTCCTTTTGACAAATGTGACAGCCACCAAGAAGAGAGTCTTTCACGACAGATGACATCTCACACCTGTACATCGGTTTGAATGGCTTGCCCATGAGCTTTGCCAAAACCAGCAACAAGTCCCAAGGTGGTGGTTCATGCACCAGAGGGGAAATGTGGTCAGGGCCTTTAAAAAAGCACCAGACCACCTTCTCCTGTGCCACTGACTTCTGACCGTCTTGCGCCCAGTAAGCAGAGATGGTTGCCAGGTGCACCTTAAGGGTCATCGACGAAGTCCTGACAGGCAGAAGGACCAAAGGTAGTCGAGAATGCTAGCCACCGAACAACATAAGAGGTCCAACCCCTTGCCCTGGCACCAAATGGAAAACCTCTTCCATTTGAAGGCACAGCATTTTCGGGTCAACTCATTCCGAAAAGCTTCAACAAAGTTGAGGACATCATCAGAGAGACCCAAAGCCTGGAACTCTAGTCACTCAAAAACCAGGCTGTCAGGTGCAGGGATTGAAGGTCCAGGTGGAGAACCTTCCCCTGATTGATCGAGAGCAGGTCCAGGCAGACAGGAAGAAGCCTCGGGAGCCTGCTGCTGAGGCCGAGGAGACTGGGAGCTTGGCCAGTCTGGAGCGACCAGGATCACCTGTGCCTTGTCCCCCCCCCACCTTCAGCAACACCTTGTGGATCAAGGGGAAACAGAGGGAAGGCACAGAAGAGGCCTGTGTTCCAAGGCCTCGAGCAGGCATCACCCTGCAGTGTTCCCTGCTGAGGGGGGCAGGTACAGTATAGCCTCCCCTTTGCGTTCTTCCTGGAAGCAAACAGGTCCACCAGAGGGGTGCCCCACTGGAAGAACAAGCTGTGTACTACCTCTGGGTGGAGAGACCACTCATGAGACACGTTGCCCACATGGCTGAGAGTGACCGCCAGTTGGCTGGAGACACCAGCCACATGGATGGCCAGGAGATCGGCCTCCAAGCTGTGCATGAGGGTCCACACGTAGAGAGCTTCCCTGCACAGAGGAAGGGAGTGTGTCCCGCCCTGCTTGTTGAGGTAGTACATGGTCGTAGAGTTATCCATCTGGACCTGGACCACCTGACCTCGAATGTGAGGAGCAAAGTCAGTCAGCGCCAGCCAAACTGCTCAGAGCTCCAGCAGGCTTATATGGCACCCGGACTCCTTGGTGGGTCCAGAGGCCATGGACTCTGTGTTCCCCCAGGTGGGCATCACAGTCCATGAGAAAGGCCATTAGTCATCAGGATGATCGTCGGCTCTGGGCAAATGTTCAGGTATCAACCATCACTGGACGGCATCCCACATCCACTGGGTCACACTGACCAGCTGGTTGAAGTGACCCCTGTGCTTAGACTACTGGCTGGCCAGCTCAGACTGCAGAGAGCGCATTCTCCAGTGGGCCCAACGGACCACAGTGGTGCAGGCCGCCATGTATCTCAATAGACGCAGGAAGTCTTTAGCAGGGCACAACTACCCAGCCCAAAATGATTGGGCAAAGGAGGAAAGAACTTCCACACTGTCCGCTGGGAGCCAAGCCCTGGCTCTGCAAGAGTCAAGTTCTGCCCCGACGAAAGATATACCTTACAAAGGCACGAGTTCTGACTTGGTCTGACTGACCAGAAGGCCAAGAGAGATGCAGGTCTGGAGGGCTAGGTCCCCGGATCGCTCCACCTCCTACCTGGAGGGACCTGCGATGAGACAGTTGTCCAGGCAGAGGTATATCTGGACTCCCCAGCACCTCAGGTGGGCTGCCACCACTGCAATGCCCTTGGTGAAGATCCTGGGGACTGAGGAGAGGCTGAATGGCATGGCCCGGAACTCCTAGAGTGTTCCCTCTGCTCGGAAGCAGATGAACCGCCGGTGTGACAGATGCACTTCGCTCCAGAGATGGTATGATCTGAGACAGCATTACTGTCTTGAAGTTGCGTGACCTGAGGAACTTGTTCGGGTTGTGCAGATCTAGAATGGGGCGCCAGCCCCCATCCGCTTTGGCATCAGGAAGTACCTGGAGACAAACCCTGGGTGTTCCGGAGGATCCATGACAGGAACCATGACCTATTTGCAGAGGAGCTGGGCTATGTCGTCTCCAAGAGCTGACAGCATGTCTGCAGAAACCAAGTCCTCCAGTGGGGCATGGGGTCGGCAAGGAGCATACTGCTTGAATTCCAGAGGCAGACCCTGATCCACCACTTCTAGAACCCACCTGTCAGTGGTGACAGCGGACCAGGTGGAAAGGAAGTGGCAGAGCCGGCCCCACCCCCCACGGGGGGGGGAGGTGAATCCAGGGTGGTGTGGACGGTGAGAGGCACCATTCATCCTGTCACTGGGTAGGCTTAGAGGAGGAGGAGAAGGGCCCAACTGAGGCACCACCAGAGCTTCTCCTTCAGAGCTTATGGACAACCAAGGCCACCGACTTGGGCCAAGGTCACCAGGCCTGAGCCTGCTGGCCAGCCTATTGCTGGGCTGGTCTGGCCATAGGAGTGGAGGTGGACCAAAGGGACTTCCTCTTTTGCTGCTGCTTGGAGCCCTTTGGGGTCCTTCTGGGCAGATGTCACTGAGTCCTAGGTGGCACTGGACTTCTCAATCCGAGTGAGGTGAACCTCGACCCCAGGCCCAAACAGGTCAGTGCCCAGGAAAGGGACATCTGCCAGCTTGAACGAAGTGTCTGCCATGAAGGATGAGATATTCAGCCAACCCCTGTAGCACATGGCCACTGAGGCTGTCAAGGAGCGGGCACAGGAGTCCCCAATGTCCATGGCTGTCTGGAGCTGTTTGGCTACAACCCGTCCCTGGTCCTGGACCTGTCTGACCGTGGTCTGAAGGTCCACAGACAGATGAGGAAGCACCTCATCAAGAGAGCCCAGCAGGGCAAGAGAGACGTGGGCCATGAGGACGGCCAAGCCTGCCTGGCAGAGACCAAGTGAGGAGGCAGCGCAGACTTTCTTAACTGCGTGGTCCAACTTCTTGGACTCCTTGTCAATAATCCCAGTGTTGCTGGAGCGCCTAAACAGAGTCTGCCACCAATCCCTTGGCTGAGGGGCGCTCTGTGAATCCCAAGAGGGAATAGGTGGGCACCACGTATTTGTGGGCCATTCGGGCAGGAAGGCACAGGACAGGAAGTGGGGCACTGCCAAAGCTCCAGGGCAGGGCATCGACTCAGAAATCAAGCGGAGAAGCCCCATGAAGGAAGATGGGCCTTCATCCTTTGAGAGGTCCCCAAAAGACTCTATGTCAACCGGACAGGAGTGCAGGGAGGACCCCTCAGACTCCAAGGAGTCGTTAAAGAGTGGTCAACCCTCGAGTCCTCAGTGACCCTCCACGTACGATTGGGGTGACGGGCAAGCCCCTTGGCTGGCTGAGACTCCTTAGTAGGAGTACTGTCTGGAAGCTGTTTAGACAGTGGTTCCACCAAGATCAGCGGAGACACCGGAGTCGGCCGAGCCAGGACTGTTTTGTTTGGCTCCCCCGCTGGAGACAGCATTGGCCTTTTGGGCCACAGCCAGGCGATGAGTGACGTAAAAACCGGAGTCGGTTTGGTGCTGGTAAACCCTAACTGTTGCCACATCAAGTCCTCATAGCATCGATGCAATTTGTGCTGAAGCCTCTACTCACCCGAGCAAGAAGAACAGTTGTGGTGCCGAAAGTGGGAGCGCCGATATTGGCAGGACCGGACCGACCCATGGGAGGAAGACCTTGACTGCCGGGGGGACCGTCAGTGGGGCTTGGAGGGAGTCGGAGCGCAGCGGTTCCTCCTGTTCAGGGTCCAGGACCAGAGCTGGTGGGTCACCGCACTGATCCATCCCTCCAATGGTCTGAGTTAGGGCCAAAGTCCTGGACATGGAAGTGTCAGCTTCTTCAGTCGACAAACTGGTCGGTCAGCTCGAGAAAAATCTCAGCCAGGACATCCACCAGCATCTTGGCTGGCAGGCTCGATGAGGTTACCGTGGTGCCGAGGAGTCGACTGAAGTCAAATCCAGAGAAGCACAGGAATCTGAGGCCCTTAACAGAGAGCGCTCCCGATCCCATGATTGATGACGAGTCCTCTCTTTTTCCTTTTTAAACTCTTTCTTTAGATTTGTATTTGCGCCCCGAGGGTCCCTGACCGAGGGTCGGCAGAGACTGGCACAATTCTTTGACAGAGCCCGTGAACGTCGAGCCCAGCTGAAGTGGACTATGTCGGAGGCTGAAGAGGGAGCAACTTAGCCTGGGCTGCCTCCTTCAAAGGTCAGCGAGCTGCTCAGCGGATGGTATCGCGTCATGAGACCATATAACAGCGTCCTTAGATTTTACCAACAGGTTATGATGTGCAGGGCGGCCCAATTTAAGGCAGCTGAGATGGTCCTCCAGAATGTTTGGGTGAAAAGGACGACAAAAGTTGCAAGCCTGGGGGTTGTGATCATGCGCCAGGTAGTAGGTGCATGTGGCGTGCAGGTTGTTCCTAGACATCTTCTGCCCGCAAGGGCACCGGCAGTACCTGGGAACGGACTTATTGTCCATGATGGTCATGATCACGATCGAGCTGAAGACAAACTCGTAAGAGTTTTGTTAAGGTTTTCGAAGAAAATCTGAAGATTTAAGTACTAAGGCCTACTCAACGCAGAAGCGGTAAGGAGGGAACCTGCTTTCAGTGGAAAGGAAGATCTGGCGTCATGGGGTGGACCCGCTGAGGGGGTTACCACTCTCCGCTGAGACCTCCCTCCTCCGGGGCCCCCACCAGGACTTTCAACCCCCGATCACCCCCTAGCAGCCTGTCTGAGATTAGGTCTGCCTGGAAGAAGCCATGAAGGACCAGAGAAGGGATGGTCCGGTGCTGGAGATGTGGGCTTGGTCACTGGAGACCTTGTCACCTCCCTGTCCCTGCAGGGGTATTTTAGGCTTGCGGTTTTCCCCTCTGGAGTGCGGACATGCAATGACGTCCTGGCACAGACATGCCGACGTCGACTGCCGCTCCATCCCCAGGTCAAGGCACCCCAAGTTCCTTATGCTGCCCCCGATCTCCATCAAGGGCCACCAAGGAGCAGCTCAAAACCTGGACCCCTCCCCAGGGAAGAGAAAGCAGACACTCAATCCCTTCCCTCCCCTCCTGACCCCCGATGGCCCGAGTCCGTTCCCGAATCCTGGTCGCTGGAGTGGTGCGAGACGTAGTGTCCAGCGCTTCAACCCACAGCGCTACTGGGCCTTGCGGCTTCATCTTAAAGGGAAAGGACACTGCCAGTTAGTGTGGATAGAACATCATATCCACGTCCCTAGAACCATATCTGCTGTGGCAAGAACAGAGGCACCCAGACCATGCTGGCCCCCTCCAACAGAAGCCTGGTTATCGCCCTCTGAAATGGAGGAAAGGCATGACGAAACCTCCCCTTCCAGGAGAGGGACATCATGTCTCGCCAGACAAAACTCCAGGCCCTGGATCTGGCAAACTGATACTGGGCAGCTTTGCAGTAAGAGGGGATGCAAAACAAAAAGGAGTCCAACTCTGGACTATCCCATCTGGCAAAGAGAAGTCAGCAACAAATGAGAAGCACTCCCACTCGTGCATGCTGGACTTAGTCCTGCAGAGGCAAACAGCTAGAGTGTTTTGTATACCAGGGATGTGGTCCACCCGGAGGATGGGGCTGTGGTCTATGGCCCAGTAGCCTATTCTCATGACCTCCCTGTACCGGGAATATGAGTGGGTCCCCATGTGTTGGCTAGTTTAATCAGTAACACTGTGGTTGTCCAACAGGATCAACAGCTGACCCTGAAAGGCCTGCCTGGTGTAAGGAACTGAATGCAAATCCAGGATGTTGATCAATACAGCTCTCTCTAAAAGAGGAACTACAGAAACCTTCTATGTAGTGGAGAGTCAGAGAAATGCAGGTACATGTCCTGCATATCCAGGGAGCACAGCCAATCGCCCTTCTTGAGACGGGGCAGCAAGCCTGGCAGGGTGACCATACGGAAAGTACAGTTATGCAAGAACTTACTGTAACAGTAGATCTTTGAGAGGAGCTCTTGCAACAAGTAACACCTTTAAGACTGAAGCCAGCAGTCACCAGGACTCCACAGAAAACTTCTAGCTAGCAATATATAGCGGGGGCTGCTCCCGATGTTGCATATGGTATAAAAGGGGCGGTTCCCCTAGCCCATCCCCAGTTCTCCCACCAGAGACCCCGGCAAGTCACAAAAATGGAGAACCAAGGAGGTTCCTCCAACAGAGGAAAACGAACTATCTGTGATGGGGAAGCAGCTACCAAGAGGGAGGTGGGAGGGAAATACAGTGCCTTCAGAAAGTATTCACCCCACCTTGGATTTTGTCACATTCTGTTGTGTTACTACCAGAATTTTTAATGCATTGAAATTATTTTTTCCCCCTTGATTCACACAGCATACTCAACAATTTAAAAGGGCAAAAATAGTTTTATTGTGTAACAAAAATTTATGAAACATTATAAACTGAAATTTCTTGTTTACTTAAGTATTCACCCTCCTGAGGCAGTAATTACAGCGTTGAGTCTTCTTGGGTATGTCTGTATCAGCTTTGCACATCTGGATTTGGGGATTTTCGACCATTCTTCCTTGCAGATTTGCTCAAGCTCTGTCAAGTTAGATGGGGAGCGTCGGTGAACCGCAATCTTTAAGTCTTTCCACAGATTCTCAATGGGCTTCAAGTTTGGGCTTTGGCTGGGCCACTCAAGGACATTCACCTTCTTGTTCTGAAGCCACTCCAGTGTTGCTTTGGCTGTATGCTTGGGGTCGTTGTCCTGTTGGAACATAAATCTTTGCCCCAGTCCAAGGTCTATTGCAGACTGATGCAGGTTCTCTTCAAGGATGTGCCTGTATTTGGCTCCATTCATTGTTCCCTCTATCCTGACAAGAGCCCCAGTCCCTGCCGCTGAAAAGCATCCCCATAACATGACGCTGCCACCACCATGCTTCATGGTAGGAATGGCGATACACGGGTGATGAGCTGTGTTCGGTTTGCGCCAGGCATACGCTTTGCATTCAGGCCAAAGAGTTCAATTTTTGTTTCATCAGACCAGAGAATCTTTTGCCACATGGTCTCAGGGTCTGCCACGTGCCTTCTTGCAAACCCCAAGCGTGCTATTATGTGGCCTTTTCTCAGGAGTGGCTTCCATCTAGCCACTCTCCCATAGAGGCTACATCTGTGAAGTGCTGAAGAGAGTGTTGTCCTCTGGACATGTCCTCCCATCTCAGCCACAGAACTCTGTAGTTCTGTCAGGGTGGTCACTGGGTTCTTGGTCACTTCCCTGACCAAGGTCCTTCTTGCCTGGTTGCTCAGTTTGGGAGGACGGCCTGCTCTAGGAAGAGTCTGGGTGGTTCCATAATCTTTCCATTTCCTAAGGATGGACTTGACTGTGCTCCTGGGAACTTTCAACACCCCAGAAATGTTTTTATACCCCTCCCCAGATCTATGCCTCCTCACAATTCTATCACGGAGTTCTATGGACAGCTCCTTGGTCTTCATGGTAGAGTTTCTGCTCTGACATGCACTGTCAACAGTGGGACCTTATATAGACAGGTGTATTTCCTCTGAAATCATGTCAACCATTTGAACTGACCACAGGTGGACTCCATTCAAGTTTTAGAGTGATCTCACAAGGAAACTGGATGCACCTGAGCTCAATTTGGAGTGTCTTAGCAAAGGGGGATGAATACTTATCAAATCAAGACATTTCAGATTTTTATTTTAAATTACATGTACAAAAAATTCCAGAAGTTTCATTCCACTTTGACATTATAGAGTAATTTGTAGATACGTGACAAAAAATCCCATATAAATATAGTTTAATTTGAGTTTGCATCATCACAAAATGTGACAAAATCCAAGGGGGGTGAATATTTTCTGAAGGCACTGTACAGTACCTGCTGCAAGAGCTTCTCTCGAAGATCTACTGTTACGCTAAGTTCTTACGTAACTGTTTTATCTTACTTCAAGGGGGGGGGGGGGTGCTCTTGCAGCAGGTAACACCTTTAGGATTGAGTCCCAATCAGTAAGGAGAGACCCCGGTCGGCTGGTTGGAGGTAGAAGTCTCCCCAAAGAAAATTAGCAGATGAGGCCTTGAAGGACTGGCAATCAAAAGCCTGCTCTGTGTTGAGATGCAATGTCCAAACTGTAGTGTTTGACAAAGGTGTGGACAGAACTCCAAGTAGCAGATGCACAAATGTCTGCGGCTGACACATTTTTCAAGGAAACAAAGGAAGTTGCCATGCCCCTGGTAGCATGAACCTTTACCTGGCCCGGTAAGGGTCTGTCATACTTGTTGTAGCAAAAACAATGCAATTAACCAACCATCTGAATAAACACTGTTTAGAAACAGGAGCCCCTAGCATTCTGGGGGCGAATGATAGAAACAACTGATCAGACTTTCTAGTGACACAGGTGTGCTCCAAATAATAACAAAGCACCCTGTGAACATCCAGAGTATGAAGTAGTGCCTCCCCTCGGTTTGAGTATTCTGGATAGCAGACAGGATGGTGGATGTCCTGATTCAAAGTAAATTCTGATACCACCTTGGGAAGAAACTTAGGATTATTCTACAAGGATACCCTGTCCTTGTGGAAAACCAAATAAGGGTCCTTGCACATCAGGGCCTGAAGCTCAGAAATCCTTCGAGCGGAAGTAATGGCAACTAAAAATACTGCTTTCCACGTCAGAAAGTGCAGCTTGCAACTTGCAGCGGCTTCAAAGGAAGGCAAGGTCAACTTTTCTAGAACAAACAAAAGACCCCATGGTGGGACGGGGTCCCGAATGGGAGGCTTCATATGCAGAATGCCCCCCAAAAATGTATGGGAGAGAGCCAGCTGGGCAAGAGTTTTGCCCTCAACAGGTGCATAATAGGCTGAAATGGCCAACAGATGCATCTTGAGCGAGGAGTAGCTTAGACCTGAACCCAACAGGGAGAGGAGGTACTCCAGAATTTAATACACCGAACCCCTCAACAGGTGCATAGTAGGCTGAAATGTCCGACAGATGCATCTTGAGTGAGGAGTAACTCAGACCTGAATCCAACAGGGAGAGGAGGTACTTCAGAATTTAATACACCGAACCAGTAAAGGGATCGAAATGCCTAGCGGTGGCCCAAATGTCGAACCACTTCCATTTCATAGCATAAGCAGCCCTAGTAGAAGGCTTCCTAGCAGCTATAAGGACATCTGCTACCCTGGGAAATACCCCCGAATCTGGATATGGCTAGGTCTGCAGGAGCCACGCATGGAGATGCAGAGGTCTGAGATCCGGATGGACCAGGGTTCCCTACTTCTGGGAGAGCAAGTCTGAATGGAGGGGGCAGGGAGACTGGAGGTTCCGCTGCAAGTTGTTGGAGCAGCAGAAACCAAATCTAGTGTGGCCAGAAAGATGCGGCCAGAATCATCACTGCTTCTTCCGACTGCAGCTTAAGGAGAACTTTCTGAAGAAGAGGGAAGAAAGGAAATGCGTAAAGGAACACCATGCCCTGGATCTAGCGAGCAAAAACTGGGCAATTTGGCTTTGGATGGGGAGGCTAATAGATCTAGTTCTGGACGTCCCCATCTGTCAAAGAGGTCTTCTGCCACAAAGGGGTGACGTTCCCACTCGTGTGCCCTGGACCGAGACCGACTCAGGCTGTCAGCCAGGGTATTCTGTACGCCGGGAATGTGGACTGTTTTCAGGTCCAGTTGGTGATCCACTGCCTATGACTAGACTCACATGGCTTCCCTGCAGAGGGGATAAGAGCGAGTCCCCCCCCCCTTGCTTGCAAATGTAAAAGACCACCAACATGGACATGTTGTCCATCTGAATCAACAGGGGGCCATATAGTAAGACTGTCTGAAAAGCCTAAAGAGCATACAGAATCGCTCTCATTTCTAGGACACTGATGTGCAGATGGAGCGCTTGCTGAGACCAGGTCCCTTGAGTCTGACGGCCTCCCAAGTGTGCTCCCTAGCCTTGGGCTGATGCATCCGTGGTTAGGATCTGGCTGGGAGATTCCTTCTGCAGTTAAACCCCTTTGGAGAGGTTGGAGAAATTCAGCCACCATGCTAATGCCTGTCGTACAGGGTTCGACATCAGTATGGGTTGTTCCAGGTCATCAGAACGCTAGTCCCATTGGACTTTCAGTTCCACTAGATTTCCCTCATGTACAGCCTGGCTAGCGGAACTGTTGCAATGGCGGCTGCCATGTGTCCCAAGAGTCTTAGTACAGACCTGGCCAGGACCTGATGCAAGGAGACCTGCCAAGAGTGCATCTAAAGCCACTCTGCCCTGTCTTGAGGGAGGGAGGAAGGCTTTGCCTTGTGCCGTGTCCAAGATTGCCCCTATGTACTGTAGTCTTTGGCTTGGCCAACGAGAGGACTTGGTGAGATTTAAGCTAACCCTTAGGTCCTGAAACAGGGAGAAAGTGGCCTATATGGTCTGTAGGAGCCAGTCATAGGTGGAAGCAGCCAGCAGCCAGTCATTCAGGTAAAGGAAGACAATAATAATAATAATAATAATGGCCCTGTCTCCTTACAGCTGTGGCTATCACTGCAAGACATTTGGTGAAAACTCTGGGGGTCGAGGACAGGCTGAAAGGCAGAGCCCTGAACTGGTAGTGCCTTCCCTGGAAGGAAAAGCGAAGGTACCTCCTGTGAGGTTGGCAAATCAGAATGTGTAGGTATGCATCCTGCATGTCCAAGGTGCACAGGCAATCCTCTTGATGGAGGAGAGGGAGAAGACCGAGCAGAGTTACCATCCAGAAAGTACAGTTACGTAAGAACTTACCGTAACAGTAGATCTTCGAGAACAGCTCTTGTAGCAGGTTACACCATTAGGACTGAAGCCGCCAGGCGCCAGGACCCTACGGAAATTTTCTAGCTAGCTATCTTCAGCGGGGCCCGCGCTCGGCCCCCCATCTGCGCTTGTATGGTATATATGGGCGGTCCCGCCCAGAACTCTAGTTCTCCTACTGGAGACTCCCGGCCGCGATGACATCAGAAGGGAGACTGAGGATCCACCATCAGAAGGCAATAAGGAACAAATTCCTGACTGGATCAATATAAATTCACCATTTCCCAAATGAATCCCAAACTTCTTCGCTGCTATTTATTAAAAAGTTTTTTTTTTTTTTTAAACGAGCCATGTCTCTTCCAAGGGGGATATGGTGGCTGAGGATTTGCTGCAAGAGCTGTTCTCGAAGATCTACTGTTACGGTAAGTTCTACGTAACTGTACTCATCTTACTCGAGATACAGCTCTTGCAGCAGGTTACACCATTAGGACTGATTCCCGCAGTAACGCTTGCCCAGAAAAACTCTGGGAGGAGGAAGAGAAGAAGCAGAGAAAACCCAACCAAATCCTAACTCAGGACAAGAGGCTTTGCAACACCGCTTAGACCGAAACCGCCCTTCGCTTAGAGGCTATATTCAGACTGTAATGCCTGATAAAGGTATGCACAGAGCTCCAAGTAGCTGCAGCGCAAATGGAAGAGATTGAGACATTTTTGAGTGCTGCAAAGGAAGTGGCCACACCCTGGTAGAATGACCCCGGATGGAACCCGGAGGGCTTTGCCTAGACTGATAACAGTGTGAGATACACTGCACAAGCCAGCGGGATAAGGATTGCTTAGACACCGCCAGCCTCTCATTCTCTCAGCAAAAGAGACGTAAGAGTTGGTCAGAAGCCCAAGGGCTTAGTTCTGTTGAGGTAATACCTCAGGCTGCGTGAACATCCAAAGTGTGGAGCAAAGCCTCCCCATTTGAATAACTCGGGAAGAGACCGGAAGGTCGATGTCTTGATTTAAAGTGAGGTCGAAACCACCTTAGGCAAAACTTCGGGCTCGTCCTCAGAGATACTCTGTCCCGTGAAAACCAAATAAGGCTCTTTACACATGAGAGCATGAAGCTCAGAAATCCTTCTGGCTGAAGTAACGGCACTAAAAACAACGCCTTCCATGACAGAAAACGAGCTCGCAATCTGCGGTTGGTTCAAAGGAGGAAGCGCTCCAGGACAAAAAGGAGAACCTATGGAGGAACCGCCGTCCTTGATAGAGGTCTTAAGGTGTAACACTCTCTCAGAAACTCCCGAGAAGCGCCCAGCTGAGCAACAGTGCGCGCTGCCCCACCGGGCAGGTGGTAGGTCAAATAAGCATAGGTGCACTTTAATAGAGGAATAGGCCAGCCCCGAATGGAATAGGGAAAGGAGGTAGTCCAAGACTGCCCCAACGGGGCAACCTAAAGGGGAAAGATCACGAGCCCGCGACCATAAACAAAAACGACGCCACTTCATGGCATATGTAGCATGCGTTACCGGCTTTCTGGCTGCAGAGAGGACCTCGGCAACCTCTTGCGAGACCCCATGTCGCAAAATGGCTATGTCTCTAGGAGCCATGCATGCAGGTTCAAAGAGCGAAGATCCGGATGCAGCAATGAACCTTTCTCCTGAGACAGAAGGTGGGAGCTGAGCAGCAACGGGAGCGGTGGTTCCCGAGATAGCTGAGCCAGCAATGGGAACCAAATCTGTCTGGGCCAAAACGGAGCCACCAGAATCATTCGTGCATGCTCCCTCGCAGTTTGAGAAGAACCTCTGGATCAACGGGAAGGGAGGGAAGGCGAAGGAATCTGTTCACCCAGGAGAGGGACAACGCGTCTCGCCAGAAAACACCAGGCCCTGGATCTAGCGAGCAAAAATTGGGCAGTTTTGCGTTGGATGGGGATGCGAATAAATCCAGCTCTGGAGTTCCCCATCGAAGGAACAGATCCTCTGCCACCTCCTGCAGAAGTTCCCACTCGTGGACTCTGGCCTGGGAGCAACTCAGACCATCTTCTCAATTTCCCGAGGGAAGTTCCGAAACCACGCGTCGCGCGCTAGACAGTGACCGAAGGGTCGAGGCATGCAGTTCGACAGCGGGAAAGAACTGGGAATTCTGGCGGACCGCTCTTATGTACCACGCCTGACGCCGGAGGCGGCCGATGCCGGGGAGATGGGTCCTCATGGAAGATAGCTAGCTGAAAAATTTCCGTGGGGTCCTGGCACCTGGCGGCTTCAGTCCTAATGGTGTAACCTGCTGCAAGAGCTGTATCTCGAAGTAAGATTTGTTTGTACTCAACGTACTGATTCAGGTGGCAGAGGTCGAGGATAGGGTGTAGATCCCCGGTTTTATTTGGCACCAGGAAGAAGTGGGAATAAAACCCTTCCCCTTGTTGTGCTGGTGGAACTGGCTCTATGGCCTGCTTTTGCAGTAGGGCCTGGATCTCCTCTGCGATGAGGGTGCAGTGAGCCTGAGACTAATGGGAGGAGATTGGTGGGTTGTCTAGGGGTCTGTGAACTCTGAAGTATGTCCCTTTTCGATGAGCTGCAGGACCCACTAATCGGTGGTTATCTGGCGCCATCCTTCAATGTACAAGGAATATCGACTCTCCACCACCTCCCCTAAGGCTTCAACTGGGGGAGGGCAACAAGTCAGGCTGAGAAGCTGGGGAGGGGGAACGCAGGCTGGGAGGTCCTGGGAGCCCGAGGGGTGGAACCTGCAGAGGAAGGAGTGGAGGCCTTTCATTTGAATCCTGCTCTCTGCTGTTGCTGTCCCCTAGATTACTCTCTAGCATTCCTCCGAACGGACTCAGATTGCTGCCTGGGCTGGGATTTATACATAGTATGTACAGATCTAATGGCTTTACCGGATTCCTGCACGCGGGTGATGATGGTTTGTAAGTTTTCACCGAACAGGACCAGTCCCTGAAAGGGGGCATCCATAATTTTGGACTGGCCATCCGGGGCGAACCCAGACACTCTCAACCAAGAACAGCGGTGGATACAGACAGCGGAAGCCACGGCCCTGCCCACCGAGTCCACGATATCACAGGATGCCCGAAGGACGTGGTTACCTGCGTCCGTGCCAAACTTCAGGATGGCCATGAGCTCTGCCCTACTTGGGCAATCCGGCATGGCTTGAGCAACCTGCACTGCCTTGTCCCACAGGGCATTCTGGCATTGAACCATGTGAGCAAGGAAGTTCTTAGAGCGTATGGTGCAAGCGGCCAAGGAATACACCTTTCTGGCCAAATGGTCAAACTGCTTGGTATCCTTGTCTGGAAGCTGCATACTCAAATGCCTAGAACATCTGGAGCGATCGTGGGCAGTGTTAATCATCACTAAGTACGCCTCTGGCTGTTCCCCATCAAAGGGATCCTCCTCAGGGGTGGTATATAGCCGGTTCCATTTCTTGGATACGGCTGGTGTAGAAAAGGGATGCTTCCAGGCAAGCCTGTTGGTATCCTTATAAGACTCCATGATGGGAGGAACCACCATAGGCAGAGTGTCTTTCTTTCTTCCTGAGAAAGGTGGTCAACAGACACCGCTCTGGATCCAGTTCTTCTGTATCCTAGCCACTCAGTTGCTGGATGTGCCTCATTACATCCTTGAATGATGGGTCATCAGGTGGGGACCGAGGAATGTCTCTGCCACCCTCCAGCTCAGACAGCAGGTCAAGAGTCCCATTGGCTGAAAGAGGAGAAGTACCCGTCCGAATCCGCTGAGTCTAGGGAGGGCGAACATGGGTGCTTACACAGTCTACCTTTAGGAAAGGGGGTGTCACCCACATCCGGCATCAGGGTGGTCCCCCTAGGAGAGGGAGTAGGTGGGAAGACTGGAGGCGGCCCGGGATGGTTGGCTGAGGAAACGCCCCGGGTGCTCCTTTATCTTTAAAATAGGCCCACCAGGCCACAAATAGCTTGTTTAGGACTTGCAGAGGGTTCTGCAGCAAAGCTGGTGAGTCTGGTGTCGGGTGGGGGGTTAGGCTTAGATGGCCCCAGCATCTGGTGATCAGGCTGGGGTAACTCAGGCATCGGTATGGGCTGATCCGGGTTACCTCGCGTCAGAGCCAGAGGGAGCATGCCAGCTGGTGTCAGATGAACTGGACCAGGCATCTGTTTGTCGGCCCTCGGGTGTCAGTTGAGGATGGGTGTCAGGCCCTGCCAGCTACTTGGGAGGGTCAGGTGGTGACGGGGTCCTCTGAAGAGGCATCAGAAATGCTGGCATCGGGGAGACTGGTGTAGACTGAGGCCAGGTTGGGGATTCAGCTGGCGGCCACCTAGGAGGAGTCACCTGGATAGGGGAGCTGGCTCCCGAGCAGAACGGATGCCCCCCTTTACCGGAGGAGGGCGATGGTCACGGGTGTCACCTGTTAGCATCATCCCCTGACATAGGGAAGGACTCAGCAGACACCCTGGCTGGGAGAGTGACAGGTAAGGACCTGTCGCCGGAGGATTCATCAGCCGAGCCACACGACTTAGAGCTCGCAAGAACTAAGGGCTTAAGCTTGAGAGGTGGGGGACTTGGTCCTGTGCCCCAAAGAACCTTCTCCTGCTACTGTGATAAGGGAGGGAAGTTTTGTCACTGGCAGCCTGGAGGCCACAGTGGAGAAAGTTGGCCCCCTGCAGGGAGAACGACCCCCGACGTGGTCGCCCATTTAGTCGGGGACCGCGAGCGGTCTGCTGCCCCGGGTTTCTCCTTATGCTGCTCCCAGTGCTTGAGTTTGCCACTCAATTTCTTCTCTTTATAAGAAGAAGAAAAAGAGGAGTCCCCAGAGGCCAGAGAAGAGGATAAATTTTTGCAGGGAAGCTCCTTCTCCATCTCAGATAGCTTCTTGGTGAGCAGGAAGGATTTGAGGGTCTTGTGGCGGCAGAGCAGAGTGCGTTGATTAAAATCTTGGCAATGCTGGCAGGGCTCAATATAGTGGTTCGAGCTTAGGCTGAAGAGGCAGGTCAAATGGACATCCTTGTGAGGAATCTGTTTGCCACACGCACACTTCGAAAGCCGCCTCTCAACTGAGAAGGATGGAGAAGAATAAGACATGCAAGTGAATTTTAGAAGAAATCACTGGTTTTGGCGAAAATATGAACAAGTCATGAAAAGGGCAGCAGCTAGCTGAAGGCGCCTGTGGAGGTCTGGACTTACGCGGCTCGACGGGGGTGGGGGACGGGACAGGACTGAGGATGGCCTGAGGGACTGCCCTTTTATACCACACGTGACATCGGGGGCGGCAGTCCCCCGCTGTATGCTGCTAGATGGAAAAATCTTTCCGTGGGGTCTTGGCACCTGCCGGCTTCAGTCCTAAAGGTGTAACCTGCTGCAAGAGCACCTCGCAGTAAGATCTTGTTGCACTGAATGTACCAGTAAGATCACATATTGGCCATAAATCCCTGTCCAAGGGAAAGTGGATTTTTTTTGGGGGGGGATGGGGGATGCTTCTACAAACTCTAGAGTATGACCCCAATCTATAATCTGAAGGATCCAGGCATCTGAAGTGATGGTTCTCCAATAACTGATATGGAGGGAGAACCGAGCTTTGGCTGCCACCTCTTGGTCAAGGGTCCAAAGAGGGAGGGCTCCGCCAGGAGTCAGGCGGGACAGGCAGCAGTAGCTTAAATGTCACTCCCACGGTGCATGACTACTGAACCTGAGAAGGTACCAGGCAAGGCGGAGGAGGCTCTTCGGCCACCCTGGAGCTGGAAATTTGCCCCGGATGTAGGGGTACCTTACGAAAGAGAGGGTGCTGTTTGCTCCAAGGCTAAGTATGATAGAGCGCATGGACAGACGATGCCTGCATCCGGTTAATGATGTCCCAGTCCAATAAGTTGGAACTGAAAGAGGGGTCATCAAGTACCCTCAATTAGACATCAGCCGGGACACCCGAGACTGCAACCAGGGGTGCCTCCAATGGCAAAGGCCTGAGACAGAAGCCCCGGCACTTGTATCAGAAAGATATCACAAAGCACCCTGAAGAGGTGCTGGTTAAAAAATCTGTGCACTGTGCAAGCACCTGGAAACCTAATGTCTTGAGGGCAAACAAGAAGGGCTGGGGCAACAGCCTTGTCCTTCTGTAGAGAAAAAAGCAGAAACCCTCTTGTCCCCAAGGACAAGCCTGCAGGGTTCCATGACGGGGTGGGAGGGACCTAAGGTAAAAGTGCAGCTTAGACACTCATGAGCTGCCCAGTGATCATAACACTGGGCCGCCTAACAAAGATGGTAACATCCCCAGAAGGAGACTTGGGATTACGCTCGCCTGAGTCTTCCCTCACTGAAGGGACAGTGGACCTGTCAGAAGAATAAATTACTCGCCGTAGTAATTCTGTTTCTTCCAAGGGGTCCTTTAGCATCAGTAACAATAGCAGTAAGCTGACCAGGTTAAGCTGCATCAGAGGTGGAGCCATGAATAATGCATATAATGAGATGGCCAATCAGAATGGAGCAGGAGGGTATGCTGAACAGAGCTTAACCAGAGGGTACCAGAATTTTTTCCAAGATGAAAAGAGAACAATGTCCAAAAGGACCGTGCTAAAAGGCTTTAAAAATTATGCAACAGAAAGAACCATAACAAGACTATAATCAAACCTTAAGGAGCCCCTGACACCATTGTGACAACACTGAGAAAATGTAATCTTTGGCACAAGTGAGTTTATATTTTAATATTGTTTCTGTATTTCTCATTTTTCTTTATTACTAAGGACATCTGCATGTAAACAGTATCACTGCCATATCTGTTCTGGCTGCCTGCCTAAATATGACATCACAGTTCTGTTTATGACATCTCAGTCTGTTGCTGTGGGGATAATCACGGTGCCATAAACAGGGGATTATTTATTTTATTTATTTAAAAGTTGGTAACTGGGAAAAGCACCATGACCAGAAGCTCGTTTCCAAGAGCAACCTGGATTACGATGTCATATACAGGATAGCAGAAAGAGCAGATAAAGTATAAGGGACAGTAAGCATCTTTCATACAGCTGTCCTCAGTAATAAAGGAAAAAAGGTCAATAATTATAGAAAATATAAACCTGAACAGTCTAAATCTCACATTTTTTCCAAGTTTTTCTAATGGTGTCGGGGCTCTTTATGCTCTAAAAACAATCCAAAAACCTTATTAAATTTGGCAAAAAGAATTAGAAGCAGAGTCCTCTGGAAGTAGGTGCCTGGGGAGGTAGGGTGGGAAGTTACTGCTGCTAAAGGATCCCTTGGGGAAAAAAAGAATTTCTACGGTAATTTTTTCTTCTCACCCCAGGAGTCCTTTAGCATCAGTAACAATAGCAGACTACCAAGCAGTGCAGTTGGGAGGCAGGTACAGAATCTACTTAGGGCAGAGGCTCTGCAGGACCGCCCTGCCAAATCTGGCATCAGTCCTTGACTGTACATCCAGGCAGTAATGTTTTGTGAATGTGTGTGTAGTCTTCCAGGTAGCTGCTTTGCAGACATCTAGCAAGAGGATGTCCCTTGCATCTGCCACAGAGGCAGCAGTGCCCCTAGTAGAGTGGACCCTGAGGCCTTGAGGGGGCTGTTTGTCAGCCTTACTATAACAAAACTGAATGCAGGAAACTATACAAGAGATAGTTCTCTTCGTGGCTGGTTTTCCTTTCCCCACGTCATCATAGGTGAGGGAAAGTTGTGTAGTGGGAGCCTCTGAACTGTTTAGTATGCTCCAGATAATAGGACAGAGCTCTCCTGACATCCAGACTGTGAAGCCTTCGTTCCCCTGGAGTGGAATTGTCAGTAAAAAAGACAGGGAGAGCAACAGACCGATTAAGGTGAAACTCAGAGACCACCTTAGGAAGGAATTTCCTATTTGTTCTGAGCTCAACCTTATCTTTATAAATATATGAACATACGAATATGCCAGCAGAAACAGAGCACCTGGCTATCTACGTCTGCTCGAGTGTGCAGCTAGCACCTCTAGTTTGCAGTTGCCCCATCCACCTCCCCCCACCTCCTTGTGAAGGATAATGCAGTTACGCTCAGTGCACAGTACTTGCAGTTCTGAAATCCTTCTTGCAGAAGTGATAGCCACTAAAATACTGTTTTCCAGGTGACATATTTTAGGTGGGCTGCAGCTATGAGCTCAAAAGGAGGCCCCATGAGCTTATCAATGCAGAGATTCAGGTCCCAAGGAGGAACAGGTTCCCTAATTTGGGGTTGCAGGTGGAGGAGGCCCTTGAAAAACATTTTGAAAATGGGTGAGGACATGGCAGACTGCTCTCTCCCAGTGGAAAGGTAAGCTGGGATTGCAGCCAAGTGGAGCTTCAGGGATGAAACTTTAAGGCCTGATGACTGTAAATGTACTTGGTAATCCAACAGGGAGGGGACAGAGGCCTCCAAAGGGTCTATTATTTTCCCCTTACACCAAACTGAAAATCTCTTCCACTTGGCTGCATGGCTTTCTTTGTGCTTGGCTTTTTAGCCATGCAAAACATTTTCAGAACTTGTTCTGAAAACTGGGAATCTAGGAATTCTACCTCCTCAAGAACCAGGCTTTGAGATGAAGGGATTCCAGGTCTGGATAGGTCACTCCTACTTGAGGTAGGGTGAGGAGATAGTGGCTTAGAGGAAGTCGAATCGGTTTCTTGTGAGACATGGCCAGCAAGAGAGGGTACCAAGGCTGCCTTGGCCAGTCCGGTGCTATGAGGATCATCGTTGCTGGATGATCTCCAAACTTTAGCAGAACCCTGTGTATCAGGGGTCAAGGAGGAAAGACAAAGAAATGTCCCCATCCAGTTCAGAGTTAAGGCATCTGCTGGGTAGAGTGCCCACTGCTGAGGGCCTGCAGCAGTAGAGAGGAAGATGGTAACTAAGGTGGGATGCAAACAGTTCCAGTTCTGGTGTGAGCCACCTCCTGAAAACTGCGGCAAGGACTTGCCTGTTCAGAGTCCATTCGTTGTGACCTTGGTGGATGCAGCTCAAAGCATCTGCCAGGGTGTTGTCTTTGCCTGGAAGGTGTACGGCAGAGAGACTTGTGTCCAGGAAATAGGCTAGGGACCAGATTCTCATAGCTTCTGTACACAGTATAGTCGACCGCGTTCCATCCTGCTTGTTTATGTAAAACACAGCAGTGGTGTTGTCTGTTCTGATTTGAACAGTGTGTCCCTTGACCTGAGGGGCAAAAGTTTTCAGTGCCAGGTACACAGCCCCGAGTTCCAAAAGATTTATATGGCTTGCGGATTCTTTTGCAGTCCAAGTGCCGCTTACTGAGGAGTTGTCCAGATGAGCTCTCCATCCCAGGAGGGAAGCATCTGTGATAATGATCTTTAATGGGCAGGACAACAGGAAGGGAATGCCCACTGAGAGGTTTTCTTTTTTCTTTCACCAGTCTGGAGCCTGGAGTAGTGTTTTTGTCACCGGGACAAACAGAGAGAGTTTTTCTTTTGCGACCAATGAGCTTGCAGATGGTACTGAATGCCCTTCATCTGGAATCTTACTCCTGAAGCCACAGCAGTCATGGAGTCCATGTGGCCCAGGAGCTTTAGAAAATGCCTTGCAGGTCTTGGCTAACCCAGAAGAAACAAATCTGCAAGAATCAGAAACTTCTGAATCCTGTCCTGAGGGAGAAAGGCTTTTGCCTGTTGGGTATCCAAATCTGCTCCTATAAAGTTGAGGAGCTGAGAGGGTTGCAGATTGGATTTCTTTTTGTTGATTAGGAATCCCAGGGAGGACACAGTCTGTTTTGTATGGTTTAGAACCTCTCTGACCTGCTGAGGGGTCTTGCCCACTATGAGCCCGTAGTCCAGATATGGAAAGACTAAGATGCCCCATTTTCTTAAGTGGGCTGCCAATACAGAGAAGTACTTCATGAACACTGTGGGAGCAGCTGTCAGACCAAAGGGCATGGCTACAAACTGATAGTGACCTGACTGCAGCATGAACCTCAGAAACTTTCTGTGGGACTGCCTTATTGGGATGTGAAAGTAGGAATCCTTGAGATCCAGGGAGGCTAGCCAGTCTCCCTGCTGCAGAGGGTGTAACACCATTTGAAGAGTTACCATCTTGAATTTCAGTTTGAGTAAGTGCCTGTTTAAGTACCTGAGGTCTAAAATAGGTCACACTCCCGTTTTTTCTTTAATGTCAAGAAGTATCCGGAGTAGAGACCTTTTCCAAGTTGTAAAAGGGGAACTCTCTACACCACTCTGGCTGACAGCAGGTCTTTACCTCTAGCTCCAACGGATATCTTTCTGTTGGGGATAGGGGTCTTGACAATGATGGGACCCAAAGGGAAGGAAACTGCTTGAACTGTAGGGGTAGACCTTTTTCCAGTATCCCCAAGACCCACTTGTCTGAAGTGATGTGCGTCCAAGCTTCGAAGTAGTGGGAGAGCCTGCCCCCTAGTGGAAGAGGGGAGGCGACCTGGTTGCTGAAGTCGAGGCTTAGACTGTGAGGCGGGGCAGAAGTGGAGGTCACTCTCCTCTGACCCCTCCTGCCTCTGCTCCTGAAGTAGCCTCTCATTTGAGGGAAGTCCATAGGCATAGGATAGTATGCTCTGAGGAAATAGCCCATGCCTCTATTTCCCTTAGGTTATGACTTTTGGGAGGAAGAGGCTTTCTGCTTTGCTTACATAGGTGGCCTTTTACTCCTCCATCTTTTTCACGTATGCTTTAGTGTTGTCCCCAAAGAGAGAATTATTTTCATAGGGGAAGTCGGAGCTGCCCACGAGGCCGACCCACTATGTGGCGCTTGCGGGTTGGCCAATAACAGCCGATGGCCTCTCCTCCACCTCAGTTCTGCATGCCTGAGAGACAGAGGAAAATTTGGATTGGACTGGGTGTCCAGTGATAAATTAGTAGTTCATAACCAAGCAGAGCGCCTAACAGAGACAGCCTGAACCATGGCCCCTGAGGCTGTATTATTAGTGTCTGTGGCCATGTGAAATTAGTATTTGGTGGCTTCTAAACCAGTCTTTACTGTCTCCACTATGTCCTGGACCATCTTATCTATAGTTTTATGTGTAGGAATAGCCTGGACAGAACTCCACAACGCCTTATGGTACTTAGCAGTGTATGCTAAGTAAGAGTACAGGCGTAAAAGCAAAGAGGCTGTGGTATAAGACTTATTTGCCATGGAGTCCAATTTTCGGGACTCCCCAGGAGGCTGAGATGCGAGAGGGACTTTAACCTTGTTACAGGCTGCGTCCTGAACTACCTCTTCATGACTAGGATGAGCATAAAGAAAGTCAGCCTCATTTTTGGTTAGCTGGTACTTTCTAGGAAGTAAGGTCCTGCAGGGGCTTCATAGTGGACTTCTTGAAAGATTTGTAAATTGGGAGCACAATCTGTTAGGGAGGAGGAAGACCCACCATGTTCCTATAGTCTTCGTCCATGTCATCATCCTCTGTGGACTCCTGGGTGGGAAGGTCCAGGGTGTCCACCATATGCTGTAAAAAGATGAGGAGGGAGGGAGGAAAGGTCCTCCTGACCATCTGGGGAGGTGCCAAAGCCTGGGTCAGGCAAAATGTCTAACTCCAGAGGCTGGCTCCCCCGGCTCATCATCATCATCCCCCTAAATATAATAGTAGGGTGACCCAAATGTTGGGACAAAGCTGCTTGGAATGACTCGAGTAGAGGGGCAGAGAAAAAGCCACCTATACTCTGCAAAGTGTGATAAAGGTGACGTGCCTTAGCCATTTCTTCTACAGGGGGTAAATCTTTGTATGAGTCAGAGACTTTCTCTTTTTCTTTAAGTGACTGACTCTCTTTATTCTTTTCTTTATCATTATGCTTTTTTGTCACTGGTGTCTCCCCTTGCCTTGACGCAGGAGGGGCAGTGGTATGCTCTTCTTTGCATGATTTTATGGCAAACCCAGAATACGGAAAATGATGTACCTACCGTAATTCTTGATCTTCCTGTTTATCTTCACCATTCATCACTGGTGGGTGGGTGACTGGCCAGAGACAAGCACCCTGTGGGAACTTTTTTTGTAGGAGGGAGGAGCCCGCCCCGTCTGAGCTGCTTACGAGGCTGCACCCACTCAAGTGGCACTCTCAGGGTTGGCCAATAACAGCCGATGGCCTCTCCTCCACCTCAGTTCTGCATTCCTGAGAGAGAGAGAGGAAAAGAGAGGATAGAGAAAAACAAGGGTGGGGAAAAGGAAGCCTGAGGGCCAGTAAAAGGAAAGGATATAAACTGTAAAACAAATAGGCCGACCAGAGGAGGACCTGGGAGGGGATGGGCCGAAAGCCCAGGTCCCTGGATGGCCAGAAAGGGCAGGAAAGGGAGAGAAGAGAAAGAGAGAAAACAAGGGGAGAGGAAAGGAGAGGAGGGACCAATGATCATTCAGGACACAGAAGTTGCAACAGCAGATCCTCCAGGGAGGCAACAGCCCATTACTTGGGAAGTTTCCAAGGCAGAGCTTGGGTTAATAGAATCCTGAGGAGATGGAAACGGTCCCTCAATCCAGCCCCCAACCCCTAAGAGGATCCCCCCCGCTTACAGATTTTAGGAGAGCCCATAGAGTCCGGGGGAGGGATCTCACTATCAAAGTCTGTCCCCGAAGAGGAAGGAGACAGGAGAGGAAGAGAAATATCAACAAATGGAGTAGAGGGGAGTTCCCGTCAGCCCAAGCCCCCTTCCCCATCCCAGGAGACCCAGAGTCGGCGCATCCCAAAGGGCAAGCCGACCCTAGAAATTATGCCCAGGATAAGGGGCCCACCAGAAGTCCCCCTACTGGGCTAGAAAGAAGCCCTACTCATCCTCCACCGAATAGCCTTCCAGACATCTCCTAGGGAAGAGGCCACAAGGAGAAGAAGCAGGAATTGAAACTGGATCCCTGTGGAGGAGGGAGAGCAAGAAGGAGGCACAGCCCAGGGACTGAGGCCTTGTGAGGGGAAGATGGGTTGGATTCAGTGATGAATGGTGAAGATACACAGGAAGATCAAGAATTACTATAGGTATGTCATTTTCATATCTTCCCTGTGTCAATCTTCACCATTCATCACTGGTGGGTAAGTAACATCTCTCAGCCCTCTGTAGAGGATACACGGCGGGGGTACCGTCCACCAACCAGTTAGGCCCAAGACTGATCAGGGCAAAGCGGTGTCCCCCATCCCCTGAAGGAAGGGACCCCTGCAGCTTCCGTCTTGCCCTCCGGGAGAAAACATAGGTCCCCTGGAAGGAGGAAGTCATTAACCTATGCCGGGCCAAAGGTGACAACCTCGAAAGGCGAAGCCATGCCGTTTGCCTATTGCAGATCGCTGTCCCTGCGATGGGCAAAATAGGAAATACGTAAGTCTCTGACCAGCCTCACCAGGAAGTGCTGATACTGGGCCTGATCAGTGTCAGAAGATATGTGGACAGAAGACTCCTCCTCTTCAGGGGAGGAAGACGAAGAGGCCAAGGAACTTGCGGATTCAGACTCCAGCTGTGGAGGGGGAACTGGTCGAAAGACCTGTTCATCCATGGCCCTAACGTACTGGGGGAAATCCGCAGCCCGGGATCTGAACTGTTCCCAGGTCAAAGGCCCCAAAGGACCAACATGGCCTGGGAGAGGAGGAGCTGGAAGACCCAACAGGCGATCCTGGCATAACAGGGAATCCGCAGGTCTGCACTGTAACCCTCCTATTGAGAAAAGAGAAGCGGTCGAGACTGTGCCCTGGAAGGAAAGCTTCCCTATGAGGGGACCGGGACCGCATGGATCCAGAAGAGCGGTCCAAATCCCCACCCAACCAGAAATCCCTCTAAGGAGACGAGGGACAGAAACTGGACTCAGCACTGCGCCTCCTCCCCAGGCCCCGGAAGGTCACAAAGGGGTGCCGCTGCCCCTCAGCCTGTCCCCCCAATCCTGTCAACTCAAAGAAAGACCTCTTCCTTGTACCCTGTGCCAAAGAACCCCCCCCCCAACTCCACAGACCCCCCCGAGGAGAGTTGCAGAGGAAGGGGATTCGGTCTTGACCTTGAGTGAGAGGATGGCAGCAAACTCCTCTCCCAAAGCCCACACCACCGCATCCGTAGCAACAGGACCACAAGCCCACACCTGCCCCTTCGGGCCACCACTGGACCGAGGGTTGGAGCAGGCCGCAGTCATCAGAGCCACAGGTGGGAGCACCTGGGGAGGAGCAAGAGTGTTAGGCTGTGGAGAACCTTCCGACTCCTAGCAGACAGGCCGCCAGTCCGGATCAGCCTCCAAATCATCCGGCTCCAAAGAGGAGATGATCCAGAAGACCTCCGGACCAGTGGCCCCATGGGCTCTCCTGCTGAAGGTGCCGTGGGCCGACCTCGCACCCCTCCAGGTGCTGCCCCAATCATCGGTCTAGTGAATGGCTCCGGGATTCGAGGCGGCACCAACGGGTTGCACCAAGGAACACCCTGTGCCCCGCAACCATGGGCCCCGACAACGGGGGAGCCTGCACCTCCGAAGAGGTGACTGCCAGGGCGGTGTTCCTGGCCCTGAGTGGAGCCAGACCAGACCCCTGGCACCGCAGTAGAGACCTCCTCCATGACAAGGCTGGAGGAAGAGGAGGCCCTCTATTTACTAGACTATATAGGCCTGGGAAGGGACCCAGAGGAAGGGTCTAGGGTTCTACGCTTGGACCGACGACGTCCCCCTCCCCCTCGGAAAGTCGGCGGAGCCCTGCTGACCTTCAACGCACAGTGCTGCAGAACGCGGCGTTCCATAGAGAAGTAGGCATCGCAGGTGTCCAAGGCAGGTGAGGCTAACATCATTCCAGTTGGTAATGGAGATTTGCCAGCGCAGGGACACAGACCCATAGGAGGCTGGCCCATCTTAAAAGTACAGTTACGTAAGAACTTACCGTAACAGTAGATCTTCGAGAGGAGCTTTTGCAGCAGGCTATAACCATTAGGACTAACGCCGCAGGACTTAAGACCCATGAGAAAAAACTTAGCTAGCAGTACCCAGCAGGGACAGCCCCCCCCCCCGCCATATCCAGCCCGTCGCTCACGCCTAAAGGGGGCGGACTGCCTGAATTCCTCAGTTCCCCTCCAAGACCCACTAATGACCCCAGCGTTGAGCCAGGCGAAACCTGTCAAGACATGCTGTAAACCTCACCAGGGGAAGGAGGGCGGGAAGAACGCCTGCTGCAAGAGCTCCTCTCGAAGATCTACTGTTACGGTAAGTTCTTATATAACTGTACTATCTTACTTCGAGTGGGAGCTCTTGCAGCAGGCTATAACCATTAGGACAGATTCCCAAGCAGTCCCGCACCAAGGAGGTGGCTAACCCCGGGAGGAGGAACGATGAAAAATGGCTGACATACAGCAAATCAGGACAAGAGACCCTGAATGACTGCCAAGCCAAAAATGGCACGACGCTTGGAGGCAATGTCCAGGCTATAGTGCTTCACAAAGGTGTGCACTGATTTCCAAGTAGAGGTGGCACAAATGTCTCTTTTTCTCTTATAAAGACATTCTTTAAGGAAACAAAAGAGGTAGAAATCCCTCTGGTGAAATGAGATCTAACCGGACCTGGAAGAGGTTTGTTGTGCTTGTTGTAACAAAGTACAATACAGCGGACAAGCCACCTGGAAATAGTTTGTTTAGACACCGGTTTGCCCAGGTGTTGTGGCACGAAGGCCACAAACAGTTGCTCCAATTTACGGTGTGGTTTGAGGTAGTACCTCAACGCCCTGTGAATGTCCAATGTGTGTAGAAGAGCCTCTCCCCTATTGGCAGGGGTAGAATAATAGACTGGAAGGTCAACCAATTGGTTAAGGGTCAACTCCGAGACCACTTTGGGAAGGAACTTAGGATTTGTTCTAAGGGAAACCCCTTCCCTGTGAAAAACTAAGTAAGGCTCCTTACACATCAGGACCTGAAGCTTGGAAACCCTTTGAGCCTAAGTAACAGCAAACTAAAAAAAAGTACAGTTACCTAAGAACTTACCGTAACAGCAGATCTTCGAGAGGAGCTCTTGCAGCAGGCTATAACAATTAGGACCAACGCCACAGGCATTAGGACCCACCAGAAAACTTCTCAGCCAGCAGGGACTGCCCCCCCACAACGTCGGCTCCACCCCGACGTCAGTCCTGGTACAAAAGGGGGCGGACCCAGCTCCACCCCAGTTCCCCCGCCAAGACCCGCGAACAGGCCCTGACAAGAGAAGGAGGCGAAGCCTGAAGATGACGATCTGCACACCTTACCCGGGGGATGGAGGGTGGGAAAGCATCGTCTACTGCAAGAGCTCCTCTCGAAGATCTACTGTTACTGTAAGTTCTTATGTAACTGTACTATCTTACTTTGAGTGGGAGCTCTTGCAGCAGGCTATAACAATTAGGACTGAATCCCACGCAGTCCCACACCAAGGAGGTCCGAATCCCAGGAGGTGGAAGATGATAAAGCTGGAAACAGCAAGTTAAGACAAGAGTCCCTGAAGGACTGCCAGGCCGAAGCCAGCACGGCGTCTGGACGCTATGTCCAAGCTATAATGCTTCACAAAAGTGTGCACAGAGTTCCAGGTAGCAGCCGCACATATGTTCCTAATGGAGACATTCCGCAGAGCAGCAAAGGAAGCAGAGACTCCTCTGGTGGAATGACTCATAACCGGTCCCAGAAGGGGTTTATTGTGCTTCTCATAGGAAAAAACAATGCAGTGGACAAGCCACTTGGAGACAGTCTGCTTGGACATTGGTTTACCCAAGTGTTGTGGCGCAAATGCCACAAATAGTTGCTCCGATTTGAGGTGAGTAGCCGTGCGCTTAAGGTAATACCTCAGTGCCCTGTGGACATCCAGAGTGTGAAGGAGAGCTTCTCCTCTATTAGAGGGAGAAGAGAAACAAACTGGAAGGTCAACCGACTGGCTGAGGGTCAACTCCGAGACCACTTTAGGAAGGAACTTAGGATTTGTTCTTAGGGAAACCCTTTCCCTATGAAAAATTAAATATGGCTCTTTACACATCAGATCCTGGAGCTCGGAAACTCTTCGAGCTGAAGTCACAGCAACTAAAAAACAAACCTTCCAGGAAACGTAACACAGCTCAGTCTGCTGCGGGTTCAAATGGAGGAAGAGTAAGCTTCTCCAACACAAATAGGAGGTCCCAGGGTGGGATAGGATCCCGAATGGGAGGTCTCATGTGCAAAATCCCCCGTAAAAAGGTGCAGGCCACATCCAATTGGGCTAAGGTTTTGTTTCCCAGAAGGGTGTGTGATAAGCAGAAATGGCCCACCTGCGCACCTTTATGGAGGAGTAGCTCAAGCCTTGTTGACATAAGGAGAGGAGATACTGCAATGCTAAGTTTACCGGACAGGTAAGGGGTCCACACGGTGAGACGATGCCCATAAGCAAAAATGCTTCCACTTCATAGCATAAGTGGAGCGAGCAGAGTGCTTCCTTGCTGAAAGGAGTATGTCAGCCACCTCTTGGGATACCCCATACCTGAACTCTGTTAAGTCTGAAGGAGACAAGCATGAAGGTGCAAAGACCTGAGATCGGGATGTAGCAGTGAGCCCTGATCCTGGGACAGCATCTGCGAGCATATTTGCAGCGGGACTGGAGGTTCCATGGACAACCGCTAAAGTAGTGGGAACCAGATCTGCCGAGGCCACAGAGGAGAGATTAGAATCATCCGAGCCCCTTCAGCCTGTAACTTCAAGAAAACTCTCTGGACGAGAGGAAAGGGAGGGAAGGCTTAGAGAAACCTCCGTGCCCAACAAAGGGACAACACGTCTGGCCAGAAAACACCAGGCGGGGCTCTCGTGAGCAGAAAACTGGCAGTTTGGCGTTGCGTGGTCACGCAAAGACGTCCAGATCTGGATGACCCCATGCATCGAAGATCTGGTCCGCTACTGATTGCAGTAGCTCCCACTCGTGCGCCTTGGACTGAGACCTGCTTAGGCTGTCGGCCAAGTCATTTAGGACGCTTGGAACGTGCACTGTGGACAGAGAGATGTGACACTCCAGTGCCAAGTACCAGACTCTCATCGCCTCCCTGCACAGGGGGTAAGAGTGAGCACCCCCCTTGCTTGTTATAGAAGACGACCACCATGTTGTCCTTCTGAACAAGAAGACAGCCTGGAATGAGGTCCTCTTGAAAGGCATGTAGCGCACTGAGGACCGCTCGCATCCCCAGGTGCACCCCCCAACCCAAATCCGAGGCATCCGTTGTAAGAGTCTGATTCGGGGGCTCCGGATGAAAAGGGACCCCTTTTTCCAAATTTAGTGGGTCCAACCACCAAAGAAGCGTCCTCTTTACTGGCTCTGTGACTCTGACCATGTGGTCTAGGTCGTCTGAGCATTGATCCCACTGTACCCTGAGCATCCATTGTGGGATTCTCATGTGGAGGCGGGCCAGAGCAGTGACAGGAATGGCCGCTGCCATGTGCCCCAGAAGTCTGAGGAAGGTCCTGGCCTGGACCTATGGGGTTACTAGGACCGATCCGGCAATCTCCTGCAAGCGATCACCCCTCTCTGGGGTAGAAAAACCATGCCCTGGACCGAATTCAAGACCGCTACTATGAAGACAAGTCTTTGGCTGGGCTCTGGGGAAGACTTTGGAAGATTCAGGGTGATCCCCATGTCTCGGAACAGAGTATAAGTGTCTCCGAGAGCTTGAAGAAGACACGTCCTTGACGGGGCTGCAAGCTGCCAATTGTCGAGGTAAGGGGAGACGTAATGTCCCTGGCGCCTTAGAGCCACAGCTACCACTGCCAGACACTTGGTAAAGACTCGAGGAGCGGCCAAACGGAAGAACCCGAAATTGATAGTGCTCCCTCTGGAAGTGGAACCTCAAGTACTTCCTGTGAGGAGGAAAGACCACAATATGCATATATGCATCTTGCATATCCAGGGAACAAAGCCAGTCTCCCTGGTGCAGCAGAGGAAGGAGACCTGGAAGGGTCACCATCCTGAACCTTCCGTATTTGATATAGGCGTTTAGAGAACTGAGGTCCAGGATGGGCCGAAGGTCTTGCGTCTTCTTTGGAACCAGGAAGAAGTGGGAGTAATACCCCCTTCCTCGTTGCTGCAGAGGAACTGGTTCTAGCGCACTTTTTTGCAAGAGGGCCTGAATCTCTCCTTCTATAAGGGGGGTGTGAGAAGGAGGATACCTGGAGGACCTTGGTGGAGTTTCTGGAGGGATCTCTGTGAACTCCAGCGTATGTCCCCTCCTCATAATGTCCAGGACCCACAGGTCCACTGTTATGAAGCTCCATCCCTCCAGATGAAAGGGAACATTGTTTAACCAGGAGTAGCACATTAAGCCGAAGCTCGTTTCCAGATGCGACCTGGGAGCACAAGGGAGTTAAGTGACTTGCTCAGGATCACACAGTATGTACTTAGGTGGCTGTGGGATTCAAACCCAGGTCTTCCGATCTGCAGCTCAGAGCTTTAACCCACTGCGCTATACTGCCTCCGATGAAGGGAGAGAAGCGACCCCCCCCCCCCACCGCCTCCCCTGGTGCCTCCTTCTCCGGGGGGGTGGGGTCAGAAGGGAGTCATTGGGTGGAGCCGGGGTTGGGCAGAGACACTGGGAAGGTCTTTGGGCCTTGAAAAGGAGCACCTCTAGGATACTGGTTGCTGGCTTTCCTCTTGAAGCTGCCTTGCTGACTGCTATGGGCTTGAGCGCCTGAGGGCTTACGAAAAGGCCGACGTCTAGCGCGTTTCTGGTCACCTTGATACATCTGTCAGATGGATCAGACAGACTTGCCCGACTCCTGGAGACGACAGGAGGGAACCCTGGAATGGGAGGTCCCGGATTCCCGGACTGCAGATCCTGGTTAAAACCTGAGACTCTCAACCAGGCATGGTGCTGAAGACAGACACCTAATGCTGCTACTCTGGCTTCCGTATCCGCAATGTCGTACGAGGTACGAAGGACATGCGTGCCTACGTCCGAGCCCAATTTGAGAATATCCAGGAGCTCCATCTTCTGACCGCAGTCTGGTAAGGCATTGGCCAGCTCCTGTCCCCTCTCCCAAAGTGCATTCTGGTACTGGACCATATGCGCGAGGAAGTTCAGGGAGCGAATGCAGCAGGTGGAGGCAGAGTAGACCTTCTTGCCCACCTGGTCCAAATAATGGGATTCCTGGTCAGGAGGCTGAGAGCTGACATGCTTAAGCTGCTTGGATTTGTCATGGGCAGCCGTGATAACTGAGGAATCCATCTGAGGGTGCTGCGCAAAAAACACTCATCCCTTGGGGCCTTGTACAGCCTGTCTGACTTCTTTGGAACTGCCGGGACTGATGCTGGATGCTTCCAAGTTATCCTGGTGAGGTCTTGGAAAGTGTCCACCAAGAGAGGCACCACAAGAGGCTTGGGCTCATTCTACCTCAGGTAACGGGCCAGTCACCGGCGTTTCGGATCCAGGTCCTCAGTCTTCTACTCATTAGAGGCCTGGATGTGCCTCCTGACATCCATAAAAGTTGGATCGTCAGGAGGCAAGCGGGGTTAGTCCTTATCCCCAGGGAAACCCCAACACCTGGAAAAGACGAGGAAGAAGAAGACCTGCTACTAAGCTGAGAGGAGCCTGGGCTGTGTCTTGGACTACCCTACCTCGAGCATCGGTGACTAACCGACTGACGTCGGTCCGGGGACCGATGTCTGCCTTGGACCGACGACAGAGCAGTGACTGATGCCGGTCTGGGGACTGGCGTCAGGAAGAGGAGTGAGCCAGCCTGGAAGAAGATCTACAGCAGCTGCGGGATCTGCTCCCGGGCCGGGACCGTCGACGGCTACCCGACTGAGATGGGTGACAACGATGATCCCCAGACCGGGAATGAGCGCCCGAGGGAGAGTGGGGATTAGACCGCTCGGGGGTCTTCTCCTGCGAACAGACAGGTTGACCTTCGGGCTCCTGGTTGTCCAGCCGATCAGGAACCGGTGTCAGATCTGGCTTCGGTGGAGTCTCCTCCTCCTCCTCCTTTACCTGACTACACCAGAAGGAGAGGAGTTCCTGTAACTAGTCCTTGTTGAATACAGAAACTGCCATCCCTAACAAGGGGACTGGAAAAGCCGGAGGATCCGGCAAGGCATCAGCAGCGGAATCCCCCGAAGAGCTCTGTGGGGTGGAAGATCTAGGGGCCGGTGATGGAACCTTAACGCACCCCTCCATGGAGTGTCTTCTACAGCAGAACCTCCGCTAGCGTGGAGGATTAGCGGCTCGCTTTTGAAGAGGACGGAACCGGGAGTGGACTCAAGAGGGTGTGGCCTGGGTGTCTGGATCCTTAAGAGTGTTTGCCCGAACTGGGCAAAGCTCAAGCCTTCCTGAGCAGGGCCGAGGCTTGCGCCGAAGAGGCTTTTGAAGAGACGTGCAGTGGCGCAACCTTAGGTTTGGAGGGCTTCTCCCCTAAAGTTCCCTCCTTGACTGACGTCGGATCCTTGGCAGGACGGCTTGACTTGGAGGAATCCTCTTTGCGAGGATGCTTTGGGCGGTTGGGGGGCGCGTGAGCTGGGAGAAGACTAGGCTTTCCTGGGAGGACAGCGGGATCGGTGATGGGACCGGCTATGGTCCTTGTCTCGGGACCACTTCCGGGACTTGTCCCGGTGCTTTCCTTTGTCCTCCGAGGTTTGCAGTACATCCATTTGCTGTTCTAACAAGTGGGCTTTGAGGGCCTTCAGGCGTTGGATGAGCGTCCTGCTGGTGAATCCTCTGCAGATCTTGCAAGCTGCACTGTCGTGGTCTGGTCCCAGGCAAAAGACACACTTTGCATGGCCGTCCTTTGATGGGATCTGGCGACCAAAGGCGCACTTAGTCTTCTTAGGCTCGGAAGAAGAGACCGATGATGGCAAAGACATAAGACGGACGAACTGCAAAATCGAGGAAAAAGAAAATTTTGAAGAAATTAGCTGGAACTGCTGGAAGCAAGCGCCACGATTCTTCCAACTTGAGCGGGTCGAGGCGGGAAATGAATGGAGGTGGAACTGGGGTCCGCCCCCTTTTATGGCATGACTGACGTCAGGGTGGAGCCGACGTTGGGGGCGGTCCCTGCTGGGTACTGCTAGTTACGTTTTTTCGGCGGCTCCTAAGGCCTGCGGCGTTAGTCCTAATGGTTATAGCCTGCTGCAAGAGCTCCCACTCGAAGTAAGATCAAACGTTTCTTGTCCTGAGGTTCAGGCATGATGCGACGGTAACTAAAACGTCACAAAACAGAAAAGACTCCACGCCACTTAATAAAAAGGAAAGATCTTACCAGTAACTTGAAAAACAGCACCAAGTGGATGGCAGAACTGAGGAGTCGACGAGAGGTATTGAAGCTAAGTGTCAAGAAGGACTGCTCAGAGGAGTGGTGACTACGAGACTTCAAAGGATCGAACCAGCTAACTAGGCTGCATTGGTGTATCTGAAAAGGCAAGATGCATGCAAGGTGCTGTCTCTATGGCGGGAGAAGTAGAACTTGAGATGGAGAAGGAGCCAACGGCCGTTACTGGCCAACCTGCGAGCACCATGCAGTGTGTCGGCCTCATGGGCAGTGCTGACTCTTCCCTCCTATTAAAAAAAAACAAAAAAAAAAACACGTCCATGGGTTGCTTGTCTCCGGCCAATCACCCACCAGTGATGAATGATGAAGACTGACACAGGGAAGATCTGTGACCTGTTCGCCATGTTTCTTTTTTGTCACGTCACCATTATTATTGTTTTATTTGTCTGACTTACTTTTCTGAAGGGTCCTTATCTTTAGGTTTAGGCAGGGCAGGGCAGAGGACCCCTCTTTAACAGGAGAATCCGACTGACAGGCCATGTCTTCCAATCTTTTGGCCCTCTTTTTAATAGTTTTTGAACAGAATTTAGAACAAATACAGCAATAATGTTCTGGACCCAAGCAGTGTGAACACAAGTCGTAGCTGTCTTATTTAGCTATTTTACCACACTTAATGCAATTTTTAAAACCTGCAGGTCCAGTTCTTTTCTTTGGCTTTTTTGACAAGCCAGTCTGTCAGAAAATAATTTTAATACTTGGTTCCCGATAGGAAAAGGTTGAAAATGCGGTCAGTTCCCTCGTGGTATTTCAAATAAAACAAAAAAAACACGATTTAAAATGCAAAATATGAAGAAAATGGCGGTTCCCGGTAAAATAAGTGAACTGCTATTAAAATATCACTAAAAACCAGTGACCTGTTGAAAACGCGGTAAAGTTGTACCTCAGAAAGTGTTAAAAGGAACCACGGGGAACAGCAGAAATAAGGTTAAAACACAGTTCCCGGGAACTGGTCGGGAACCATTAAAAACTCACTGAATAAGTAAAAATGTACCAAATACTCACTAACTCAGCACAAGTCAAGTTTTAGGCACAAAAAAGTTGTTTTGTTAAGTAGAGAGAGCACCTCAGAGGCAGTGTTTCTCAAGTCAGAAAAGAAATTATGGTGTTCTCTGGGCAAGCTCCACTCAGCGCATCCTCCTGCTCAATTCTGATTGGCCACTTCATTATATGCATTATTTTATTATTTATTTTTTTTTTTTAAATTTTCCTCTTTCTCCCTGGCAGGACCACCGAAGCCATCCACCCTGGTCACGGCCCCCGGAGACCTCTACCGCCGTCGATTGCTGCTGAGGACCCTCGGTCACCCCCGGCTTGCCCCCCGGAGGGCGGGGCCGCGGGCCACCTACGTGGCCCCAGAACTGCTAACTAGTCGGGGTCCTGCAGCGGCGCGGCCTGTGAGGCTCTCAGGGAGGGCTTCATTAATCGGTGGTCCTGCCCTCCATCTTTTCCGCGGTTTTCTCCCCAGAGGGAGGGCGGGGGCGTGCACAATGGCGTAGCGTCAACCCGCATCCATCCCCCTTGTTGGCTTGGCTTGCGTGGGAACCCCGGTCTCAACCAGGGGTCTCCAACACCGAGGCTTACCGCCCTCCCGGGCTAGGAGAGCCGTCAAGTCGGACGTTCGATCCCTATTTCCCCGGCGGCCCTCGGCGGCCGGATCAGTTCTGAACCCAGGTCGCGGCGTCACAAGTGGAAATCCAACCGCTGCGCCGACGGGCCGGCTTTATATGCATTATTCATAGTTTCACCTCCAAGGCAGCTTAACCTGGTCAGTTTACTGCTATTGTTACTGATGCTAAAGGACTCCTGGGGTGAGAAGAGGGGTTCTTTCTCCTCCTCCATCTTTGGTAACAAGAGGCCCAGGGGGTGGTACTCCACTTCGACATGCTCAGGTTCAGGATCCACAGGGCAAGGTGTCGACGGTAGACATGGGGAAAAACCAGCAGATGGCGCAAGCAAACCAAGTCGCAAGGCACCAGGCTGATAGAACAAGACAGAAGAGACCTTGGCCAGGCATATCAGCAAGACCAACAATAATGGTAATGCGTCGTCCAAGGAAGAGGTGATTGAGCACAATGAACCCATCAACTGGGCTTGAGAACCTGAAAAAGCCCCAAGCCCGGGGTCTGGGAATGCATCAGGCCACGACAGGAGGGCTGCGGATGACTGGAGCAGGCACCAGTAAGGTTGACAATGGTAGAAGGCATCACTGATGGTGGGGGAGTCGCCGGCCAATAGCAGTGTGGACAGTACTCCAAGTTGCAGCAGTGCAAATTTTGGCTGAAGACATGCCCCTGAAACAGGCAACTGAAGCAGCCATGCCTCTGGAGGAATGGCCTTTAACAGCCCAAAGAAGTTCCTTACCGTACTTCACATAACAAAAAACAGTACAGTTGGCCAACCATTTCGATAGGCACCATTTTGAAACTACAGCACCCTCTCTGCCAGTGGCGAAAGAAACAAACAACAGAAAGGAGACTCTGCAGTCCTTCATACGGTGAGTACAGTAAAGCAGCATTCTATGCACATCCAAAGTATGGAACAATGCTTCCCCTGGATTGGCATACTCTGGAAAATAAATAGGCAAGTGGATAGATTGATTTAAAGTAAACTCAGACACCACCTTTGGAAGAAATTTAGGATTAGTACACAAAGAGACCCTGTCTTTGTGAAAAATCAAATAAGGCTGCTCACACATGAGCCTGAGGCTTTGAGATTCTTCGAGTAGAATAGTATCAATAAATAACACTTTCCAGCTTGCAAGATGCGGCTGGCTCAAAAGGAGGCAGGCTCAGCTTCTCTAGAACAAAATTCAGGTCCCAAGCCAGAACTGGATTATGGATAATAGGCTTCAGGTGGAGAATGCCTTGCAGAAAATATGGGCCACATCCAGCTGTGCAAAGCATGGCCATCAATCTGCAGATGAAATGCTGATATCGCGGACAGGTGCACTTTAAGAGAGCAGTATTTGAGGCCCGTGTCAGACAGGGACAGGAAATACTCCAGAATCCGGTTCACTGGACGGGTGTAAGGGTCCAAGTGATGAGAAGAGTCCCAGATGGCAGACCGCTTCCATTTCATGGAGTAAGTTGCCCTGGTAGAAGGTTTTCTGGCGGCTACCAGGACATCAGCCACCTTCCGAGACACACCAAACCGAGCAATGACTATGTCCTCAGGAGCCAGGCACGAGGGTGGTGGGACCTGAGGCCTGGATGGACCAGGGTCCCCTGAGCCTGTGTCAACAGGTTCGGACAGGGGAAAGAACAGTTACATAAGAACGTATCGTAACAGTAGATCTTCAAAGGAATCTCTGTCATCAGGTCACACCTATGGAACTTAGCCATCAGGTGTCAGGATCCCATGGAAGCTTTTTCTGCAGCTGTCTATTAGGGGCAGCCCATGCCAGGCTCCAACGTCATACACCCTAAATAGGTGCAGGTGGCCCCACTCACTCCTCAGTTCCTTCCCCAACTGGAGGCCATGCAAGACAGGAGTCCCGCCAAGGAACTGAGGGGAGAGTGAGAGAGAGAGCAAGAAGGTGCCTAACTAGCGGAAAGGCTTGAACAACAGGACAGTCGAGCTGCAGGGAAAGAGAGAGAAAGAAAGGTGGAGGGAGGGAGGGAGGGATGGCATGACCTGATGAGACATTCCCTCGAAGATCTACAGTTACAATAAGTTCTTACACAATTATTCTATCTTCTTTGGGGATATCACTGCCATCAGGTCACACCTATGGAACTAGTTCCAAGCACTGCTAAGAGAAAGGACAGTCTGAGTGGCAGGAGGCCAGAGGCCTAAGAAAGAAGGCCCTGAAGTACAGCTAGGTCAAAGCCTGCCCTTCTTCTGGAAGCAATGACCAGACTGTAGTGCTTGGTGAAAGTGTGGACAGTACTCCAAGTGGCAGCAGCACAAATCTCGGCTGCAGACTCACCCCCTGAAACAGGCAACAGAAGTTGCCATATCCCTGGTAGTATGGCCCTTGACAACCCCAGGAAGTTTCTTACTATATTTCCTGTAACAAAAAATATGGTTAGCCAACTATTTGGACGAGCACTGTTTCGAAACTGGAGAGCCCTCTCTGCCAGAGGCGAAAGAAACAAATAGCTGAGAGGATGTCCTGCAGTCCTTCATATGGTGTGTACAGTAACACAAAATTCTATGCACATCCAAAGTATGGAGCAATGCTTCCCTTGTATTTGTATGCTCTGGAAAAATCCAGACACCACCTTAGGAAGAAACTTAAGGTTGATATGCAAAGAGACCCTGTCTTTGTGGAAAACCAAATAAGCGCTTCACACGAGAGCCTATAGTGCTGAAAGTCTTTGAGCAGAAGTAATGACAACTAAAAATAATGCTTTCCACGACAGAAAGAGTAGCTCACAAGATGCAGCTGGCTCAAAAGGAGGCTGGGTCAGCTTCTCCAGAACAAAATTCAGGCCCCAATCTGGAACCGGGTTATGGCTAGGAAACTTCAAGTGAAGAATGCCTCGCAGAAAAGTACGGCCACATCCAACTGTGCTACTGTACAGCCATCAATGGGCACATGAAAGGCTGAGATGGCTGACAGATGCACTTTAAGATAGGAGTATTTGAGACCTGTATCAGACAGGAGTCAGGAGATGTTCCAGAACCTGGTTCACCAGACAGGCGAAAGGGTCCAGACTATGAGAAGCAGCCCAGATAGCAACATGCTTCCATTTCATACATACAGTAAATGGCCCTGGTGGAAGGTTTTCTGGCAGCCATCAGGCCGTCAACCACCTTCTGCGACACCCCAAAACAAGCAATGCATGCAGGTGAAGGAACCTGAGGTCTGGATGGATCAGGGTCCGCTGGGCCTGAGTTAGCAGGTCCTGGCAGAGGGGCAGGGGAATTAAAGGTTCCACAGCCAATTGGTGCAGTAATGGAAATCATAACTGCCGAGGACAAAATGGGGACACCAGAATCAGAAGCAGATGTGCACCAGAGCTCAACAGCAATGCACCCAGAGTGATCCAGGGGTCTGCACTGGCTTGGACTCCAGGACTAGTTGGTTAAGGGCTGTGTGCAACTGGGACCACTCATGCCCCAGTTCCTGCTGAATATGTCACACGCCAGCAGGCCCAATACCATGACTGTGGTAGAGGCCATGAAGGCCAGAAGCAGGAGGAAATACTCTGTCAGATGAGAATAACCAACCAGACATGATTCAGCAAAGGAAGAAAAGTCCCCCCCACCCTGTCTTGGGGCTATCTCTGACTTGGTGGAAGTCCAACTCCATTCCAATGAACACCACCTGCACTAGACTGAACACAGGCAGAAGTCCCAGAAAGTACAGACAGCCAGATCCTTGAACCAGTCCAGGTATCGAAATATCTTAACGACCTGGCTGCTGCTGACAGGCTAAACAGCATGGCTCTGAACTGATACAGGGTTCTGTCCACTCTAAAAATGGAGGAACTGTATATGTAACAAACAGATAGGGATGTGGAAGCACGCATCCTGGAGGTCCAGGGAGTTAAACAAAGCCCATGGTTCCAGAGATAAGGTCTTCATGCAAACTTCTGTCAATTAACTTGCTTAGGATTTGCAGATCGAGAATGTGGCAAGAGTCCCCAGTCCTTTTAAGACAAGAAAGTACAGTGACATAAACAGCTGTTGAGCTTAGTTTTGTAGGACAGAATCTACAGGATGCTGCTCAAGGAGCAGACAAACTTTCTTCTATAGTGAAGGGAGAGACTACAGCATGTTGTGTCCTCCAGCGCTGCCAGGAATAAAAAAAAAAAAAAAGGGGGGGGGGGGGAGTAAGACAGGACAGATGATGCATCTGAATCCAAGCCAAGATAGAAGAACATAGACCAACATGATTTATGGACGATCCTCTCCGTCAGGGTAACCATTACCAACAGGAGCTGAAAAAGGAGGATACATGACCAATGTTGGCACTGGGAGAGACAGCCAAGGCAGGGGCAGACCATAAGTATATCAACTGGTTGACCTGCTCTGCAGGCCCAGAGCTGCAAAGCTGCCCTCTCCCATCTGCAACAGGTTCAACGGTGACAAGAGTCAGATGACACTATGGTAGAACTTTATACTGACCAGTGACGGTGATGCTGGCGTCAATGTTGAAAGTAAGATCAATCGCACAGACGACCCAGTAAAGAGAGACTATCCACCCATCAAAGCTGTGCTTGTAGTCACCCAGGTGGCAGTACTGCAGTGGAGCTCACGGACCTCCCTCCTCAGAGAGAAGCATCTCTGGGATGCACAATCCTCCTTCACCCAAATGTCCCCCCACAACCTAACGCACTTCCGAACCCGATCACTAGCAACATGAGCGTTAGTGCTTACCTTGCACCAGTGTCCCGGCTCACAACTTTTTTAAACCCTCTATCTCCATGAAGAGTCAACAGAACCAACAAAATAAGGTTCAGAACCGGAACATGATCAGCAGCCCCCTCCACCGCTGGGCCTGCAACTACACTCTCCTGTCCCAGAGTTACACCTCCTACCATGCAGCTGTGGACAGAAGCACAATTTTTTTGGATTACCCTAAAGCACCTGCAGCCAGTGCTCATACAGCACCTGCGGATGCATGGCCTGGCATCAGGTGCACTGCGCCACATCATATATTATACCTGTGCAGTAGTGCAAGTATAGTTAGCGTTAAGTGGACAACTCCCTGTTAAACCCCAATCTTTGTACCTTAACAACTTTGGCGGTGTCCAACAAAACTGCCCAAAATTTGGCATGCAGTGCTTGGGTGGCAAGTTCTCGAGATATGAGAAGTTTCATAACAGGTGCTTATCCGGATCTGTCACAAATACGTAAGTATCACTTTTGGCACTACTTTGCTTTTTTTTTGCTCTCACCTACTGCCTACACAATATGGAATTTTGTTCAGAAATTTCAGGGCTGAAGGGGTTCGTGCCAAGGGTGAACCTTTCAAAGTTTCTTGGGAAAAAAAAAAACAATATTACATTTCTTCCAGAGTTATAAAGTTTTGAAATTTGGCTTCTGAGCATGTTCGGTGCAGTGCTAGGATAATCCTCTGATACAAAACAATTTAGCTCTTTCCAGTTTTTTTACTTCTGCAAAATTAGTATTTTTCATGTCATGAGACACTTTGTTTTTTTTTGGGGGGGGGTTATTGCCATCTTGTTTTTTAACAGGTTTAAAAAAAATTAAAAAAATATAAAAATGAAGTATTTGAACAAAACAAACACAAATTTTGCTAAATGGGAACTAGTAAGAAATTTTCTGTCTGGTTGTCCCCAAAATGAGCCAGAAATACTTTCTTGGGAATTTGGCTGTCAGTTTACCAACATGGCAAATTTTCATGTTGCAAGCCTGTTGCACGTGCAAGTGTGACACTGAAGTGCAACACTAAGGCCCTGGACACACTGAGGAACTTAAAATGGTTTAAATGCCTTAAAACGGTTTAAATCCCCCTAGCACTGTCTGCAGACAGACTACAAGCCCCATAACACGTTTTAACAAAAGTGTTTTTAAACACTACTAGATACCTAGTCTTAAAACCATTTTAAAAACGTTTTGGAGCTAGCATGATTTTATTCACAGGTCTGTTCAGGATTAAAAACGTTTTAAGCTGTAATGGTTTAACTAAAATAGTTCTAGTTGCAGTGTGTCCAGGCAAGCACAGTTCTATGTGTTGGACTTAACTAAAATAGTTACAAGTAGAACAGGTTTAACACTAGCAGTGTGGCCACACTAAACCGTTATCAAAAATGGTTACTGAGCAGTGTGGCTGCACTGCAATGGTTTAACTAAACTGGTTTTAAAAATGGTTTTCAAAAACAGTTCTGTAGTGTGTCCAGGGCCTAAAATGTCAGTGTTGCAAATGTAGTGTCACATGCAAATGTGCACTACAATAACTGTATTTGTGTGTCTCACATACTATTATTCATAACTTGGCCATTTTACGATATTTTAGTCACAGACTTTGAATTACTGTTGACATTACCCTACTTTATGAACAAGGATGGTGGGAATTTTCAAGCACAGGTAGAAAGGTGATTTTGTAGATGCTCTGTGAAACCACCTATCGAGGGAGATTTTATTTATTTTTCATTTATTGAAGGTCTAGTAATTACAACCCTTTGAGTCAGAGACTCATTTGCAGAGGCTCAACATCGTACATAAATGAGGACCAGAACAGAGTATAACAAAATACAGGATATAGCTCAAATACAGAATACAGCACTAGATACAGAGGCAAAAGACAAATATTCTATATGTATGGCAATACCAAAGGTGTGTGTATAGTTGAGGCATATATTGGAGATACAGAAAACATAAAGTGCAGTTAAACTTTGTAAACGCTTTTTTTTTTTTTTTTTTTAATGAGGAGTTTATCTGCAGTCACAGTGAGAGTTGGAAATGATGTGGCTCTGAAGCTCAAGTTTAAAAGGCCCTAGCATGGGGACTGATACAATAGCAGCAGGGACCGAGTTCATCCAGAGTGCCCTGTAGCGAAATGACCTTTGGGCAGCAGATGTCTTCACAAAAGGGACATGGAATGCTGTAGTGTCGGAGTGTCTAGTGGTGCGAGCCAGCAAACTCTTTTGGAGGAGCGGGAGACATCCAGTGGGGGCTAGACCCAACTGGATTTTTTTTGGCCACTAAGCAGGTCTGGTAGAAAAGTCGTCCCTGAAAGTTTAGCCATGCTGACCGTTGGTAGAGGACACAGGTATGCGTGAGCCAGTCACAGCCTGTGGCTAACCTGCAGACTGTGTTAAGGGTGTGTTTAATGCTGGTCAGTGCAGTGTCAGAGGCAGCACCATAGATGACTATCCCATAGTCTACCAGGGAAAGGATGGCACTAGAGATGGCTAACCGTAGGGCATCAGGGGGTAGACATGATCTATGCCTATAAAGGAGACCGATTCTGATGTTTATTGCAGTGCATGTCGACGCAATATGCTCGCGAATGGTAAGGGCCCAGTCAAGGGTAACCCCTAGATATTTGAAAATGGACACTGGCTCCAGTATGGTACCCAATGAGTTTTGTATGGCTATATTGGTTGTGCCGTGTTTATGTTGCGGGTGGGTGAATAGCATAACTTTTCTGTTTTTTGTTTTGAGTTGAGTACAAGCTTGTGGGAGGTAAACCAAGTTTCTATTTGCGTGAAGGAGCCCTGCAAGGATTTTTGGAGCTGGGTAGGGTCAGGGTGCCGACTAAAGATCAGAGCGTCATCTGCATAGAGGAAAAGGCACCCTGTGGAGGCCATAGGCAAGGAGTTCAAGTATAGTGAGAAAATGAGCGGGCCCAGGATGGACCCTTGGGGAACACCTGACTGGACAGGAAGGATAGTAGAGAGGGTGTTATTTATCTTCACTTGCTGAGAGCGGCCGTGGAGATAGTCGGGGAACCAGCCAGCAGTTTCTTGCGATACGCCAACAGAGAGGAGGGAGTTTATGAGCATTCTGTGACTGACGGTATCAAATGCCTTGGAGAGATCAATATAGACTGACCCAGCCAAGTCTCCCTGGTCTAAGGCATAATGTATAAAGGAGGTGAATTCTAGTAGGGCAGTAGTTGTGCTGTGTCCTTTCCTGAATCCGTGTTGTTGCTGGCATAGTAGGTGGTGCAAGTCCAAGTAGTCGATAAGCTGATCAGCTGCTATTTTTTCCAGCGCTTTTTGAGGAGGGAGAATGCGGAAATGGGCCTGTAGTTACTATGTAGAGATAGGTCACCATTTTTATGAACTGGCGTAATTACCGCTCTATTCTACAGTGATGGGAATTGCCCTAAGCACAGGGACATATTAAGTATCTTTGTGAGGGGTGTTAGGACTGCATCAAGGGTTAAGGAGAGTAGTTTAGCATTAAGTAAATCACTGCTTTGCCTAGTCTTACCTAGGAACATGGCAAGACACGAGCGGGCTACACTAGAGGAGACCGTTTTGAAGTGAAAAGGGGGAGCACTGGGGGCGGCAGGAACTGTCCAACATCGGCAGTAAAAAAGTCAGGGGGGAGTATAGTACTGAGGTCAGAGAAAAAAAATTACTCACCTTAGTAATTATGTTTCTTCTAGTGGAGTCTTGCTGTATTCTGACAATTGCAGTTAGGTCCTGCCTTTCAACTGCCCCAGGGAACATAGGGTTAACATTTCTATGCATGGCATAGAATGTTCATCTCGAACTCGGTTGAAGCCTCTGCTGTTGTTATTCGAACTGCAACCGTCAGATCTTTACGAGCAAAAACTCTCTAGGTGTTCTGTGTGGAAACTGTAAAATTTTTTACTAGCCAACTGGCAAAAATATAATGTTTTTGGTTCTCAAAGGAAGACTCAAGTCAGGAAACTCAAAAACACATCAAATAAAACAACATTCCACCCAAAGAAAAAAGAGGTTGTAAAAGGGGCACCCCTAGGGTGCGAACACTGCTCCTGCCCACCCACATCCCAAAAACTAGGTTCTGAGAGGGGAGGCAAGGGGGGAGGTCAGACTAAAGCAAGACTCCACTAAAAGGAACATAATTACTAAGATGAGTAATTTTTTCTTCAAACAACATGAAGTCTTGCTGTATTCTGACAACTGCAGACTACCAAGCAGCACCTCCATGGAGGAGGGACAGAACCTACTTTGGGAAACAGGCTCTGAAGTACCTGCTATGTCAAACCTAGCATCACTCCTAGCCTGGATATCCAGAGAGTAATGCTTGATGAAAGTATGGACTGTTTTCCAGGTGGCTGCTTGACAAATTTCTAAGAGAGGAATATCCCTGGCAGCAGCCAGGGAAGCAGCTGTACCTCTTGTGGAATGAGCCCTCAGGCCTGAGGGTGGAGTTCTACCCAGTTTTTCATAGCAGAATTGTATACAAGAAACAATCCACCTGGCAATACATCTCTTAGTGGCAGGTTTGCCCTTACCAACTTCTCCATAAGTGAGGAACAACTGGAGGGATTCAAACCTGTGACCCTTGGTACGCTCTATGTAGTAGCTAAGGGCTCTTTTAACATCCAAACTGTGTAGCCTCCTCTCTCCCGAGGAAGAATGATCAGTGAAGAAAACAGGGAGAGCTATAGACTGGTTGAGGTGGAAATCTGAAACCACTTCAGGCAAGAACTTTCTGTTAGTTCTGAGGACCACTTTATCTCTGTGAAAAGAGATGAAATCAGATTCCACTGACAGGGCTAGCAATTCACTGATATGTCTGGCAGAAGTAATGGCTACCAAAAACACAGTTTTCCAAGTCAAGTACTTAAGCTCTGCTGAAGACAAAGGCTCAAAAGGGGGTTGCATAAGCTGAGCAATGCAAACATTAAGATCCCAAGCAGGAGCAGGATCCCTAAAGGGAGGATTGGTGTGAAGCAATCCCTCGAAAAATTTACAGAATACAGGATGGGATGACAGAGAGGAAGACTTGCCTACAGACAGAAAGGCAGAAACAGCTGCCAAGTGTACCTTAAGGGTAGCTGGTCTGAGACCTAGGCCAGTAAGATGGACCATATAATCTGGAACCATAGGCAATTCAGCAGAGTCAGGAGAAATAGTCTTCTTAGAACACCAAATGCTGAATCTTCTCCATTTGGAGTTGCAAGTCTTTCTGTGGAAGGCTTTCGAGGAAGCCTTAAGGATATCCAGAACTCCTTGGGAAAGGTGCAGATCTGCAAACTCTAACTCTTCAAGAGCCAAGCCTTGAGATTGAGAGACTGAAGATTCGGGTACCAAATCCTCCCGAGAGGATGTCAACAGGTTGTAATTCCTGGGAAGAGACAGGGGAAGATGGACTGTTAGGGACAGCAACAAGGGATACCATGGCTGCCTGGCCCAGTCTGGAGCAATCAGAATCACTTTGCATGGTTGTGACCTTACCTTGACTAACACTCTGAACAGGAGAGGGAAGGGGGGAAAAGCATACAGAAATTACCCTTCCCAGTTCAGAATCAGAGCATCCAGGGGGACTGAGCCCAAGACTGGGGATCTGCAACAAAAGAGAGGAAGTTGGTGATAGTCTGGGGCTGCAAAAAGATCCATCTCTGGAGTGCCCCACCTTGAGAAAATCACTTCCAACACCAGGGGATCTAGGGCCCGTTCGTGATGGCCCAGGGATATTCTGCTCAGTGCATCTGCTAGGACATTGTCCTTCCCTGGGAGGTGAACTGCTATCAGAGAGGTCTGCAGGGAATAGGCCAGGGACCACAACTTCATTGCTTCTGTGCACAAGGCGTCAGACTGAGTGCATCCTGCTTGTTGATGTACCACATGGTGGTGGTGTTGTCTGTTCTGACATGAACCACCTTGTTCTGTACAGATTTGAAACAGCTCGCAGTGCCAGAAACACTGCCCTGAGTTCCAAGAGACTGATGTGAAGTAGAGATTCCTGAGGCGACCACAGTCCCCGGCTGGTAAGTTCCCCCAAATGGGCTTCCCAGCCCAGCAGGGAAGCATCTGTGGTGAGGACCACTGAATGAGACTGAGTGACAAATGGAACCCCTTGCCTCAAATTGTCCTGATCCTGCCACCACTGCAAGGCTTGGATCAGAGTTCGAATCACTGGAATTAGTTTGGTAAGGGAATCCTTTCTTTGGGACCAAAAAGCTCTTAAGTGGAACTGAATGTCCCTCATTTGGAATCTTGCACCCTGGACCACTGCTGTGGAAACTGCCATGTGGCCCAGTAGCTGAAGGAAATGCCTTGCTGGTTGAGACACCTGAAGGCTGAATGAAGAGGCCAGTTCCATGAGGGTCCTTGCCCGAAAGCTCTTGCCTTTATCGTATCCGGTTCTGTACCTATGAAGGTGAGGAGCTGCACTGGTTCGAGAACCGACTTTGGTAGGCTGAGAAGGAATCCTAAAGAAGTGAGCACTTGCTGGGTCACTTGCAGGTGTGACTTGACTTGGTCTGGAGACTGACCTACTATGAGCCAGTCGTCCAAGTATGGGAAAATGGAAATCTTTTGTCTTCTTAGGAAGGCAACAACTACTGTCAGGCACTTTATGAAGACCCTTGGGGATGATGTTAGGCCAAAGGGCATTGCTCTGAACTGATAGTGGCCTGAGGGCAACTTGAACCTGAGGTACTTTCTGTGGGAGCACCTGATGGGAATGTGAAAGTAGGCATCTTTGAGGTCCAGGGAGGCTAGCCAGTCCCCTGGCCTTAGAGAGGGAAGGATAATTCCCAGAGATACCATTTTGAACTCTGGCTTTAAAAGATGTTTGTTCAGATATCTTAGGTCCAGGTTGGGTCGCCACTCTCCTGTCTTTTTGGGGGTTAGGAAGTACAGTACCTGGAGTACAATCCTTCGCCCTAGTGTAGGGTAGGAACTCTCTCTATAGGTCTGAGAGCTAGGAGAGAAGAAACCTCTGCCTCTAGGTCAAGGGTCTCTGAGAGATTTGCAGGTGGAAAAGATCTGGCTCTCATCTTGGGAAATTTTTTGAAGCTGAGAACCAGTCCCTGGCTTACTACTTCCAGGACCCACTTGTCTGATGTAAGAGACATCCAGTCCTGGACAAAGTAAGCCAGCCTGCCCCCTACTGGTATAGGAGAATCGACCCAGGCAGACCCATCAGGGTGTCTGCTTGGCAGGGGCTTTAGGCTGAGGAGTGGATGCAGGCCTGCTCATCCCCCTTCTGCCTCTCCCTCTAAAGAAACCCCCTCTGCGAAAAAGAAGAAGAGACCTGAGCTTAGTAAAAAAGCCTTTGGAAAGGCCTGCCCCTGCCCCTGGACTGCAGCCTTTGAGGAGTTGCTTGTCTTTCTTTGGTCTGAGTAGTCCTGTATTCGTCCATTTTCTTCATGTAATTTTCTGTCTGCTCCCCAAACAGAGAATTACCCACTACAGGAAAATCAATGGTCTTAGCCTGGGTATCCTGTGAGAGGCTAGTACATCTGAGCCAAGCCATTCTCCGAAGAGCCACAGATGTAGCCATGACTCCCTATGATACAACACTGGAGTCTACAGCAGCATGAAACTGAACTTTTGATGCCTCAATCCCATCTGCAGCCACCTGCTCCAGCTCCTTGGCAAGCTGGGTAGGAGCCTGTTTAGCCAGTGCCAGTACAGTGTCCCACCTGGACTTTGGGTACCTGGCTGCATAGGCCATATAATTAGCCTGCCTGAGTCCCAAAGATGCTGCCATGTACTGCTCATTTGCCATGGCATCAGTCTTCCTGGAGTCCTTGTCTGGGGGGTGTGATGCTAAGGGAATGTTTGCCTTATCACAGGCAGCAGCCTGTACAACCCCAACACGGCTGCACTGCTGAAAAAGGAACTCCGTATCTGAGCCTGAAAGAGTATACCCCTTGTCCATTCTTCTGTCCACAGGAGGTACAGAATTGGGAGACTTAAGAATTTTTTGTGTCTGTTTCCCAAAAGATTTGTGGAGGGGAATAAACAGTCTCCTGGACTCTGGGATGTCCATCATCTCTACAAAATCAGGCTCTTCCTGATCCTCTACTGCCTCCTCCACAGGAAGCTGGAGGGTATCAGCCTCCTTTCTGTAAAACATGTAGTGTGAAGGGGACTCAGAAAGCCTAGGAGGAGAAACACCTGAAGGTCTGTCTGGGGAGATGTCCGGGTCAATAGGCACATCCAGACTTTCACCATCACTATAATCATCCTCATACTCTCCCTCCTTCTCAAACTCCGGTTCATAAAATTCTTCCAAGGTATAATCCAGAACCGGGGGAACCAACTGAACCGAGGCCCTGCCAAATGGTGCCGTTCAGTCGGAACCGACTGAAGCGATTCCATAAACCTAATCGCTTTGGCTATTTCATCGGCGGTCGGAGTATGAGATTCTGGATCAGAACCAGTCGACTTGTCTTTTCTTTTTCTTTTTGTCGGAACCGATTCCTCGGAATCGGCTCTCCTTTTGCCCGAAGAAGTATCGCCCTGGTCAGAGGGCACTCCTTCTGGTTCGGTCGGAACCGAACCGGGCTAGCCATCTGGGTCAGCGGACTTCTCGGCCTCCCTTTCCCTCAGTCTACCTAATCTCTTTTTCAGGGTAGATTTGGGAACATTTTTGCAAATTTGGCAGTCTGAATCAAGGTGGTCAAACCCCAGACCATAAACACAGGTGGTGTGGGGATCAGCCTTAGCAAATACCTCCCCACACACACACTGCAGTGCTGAAACCCAGTGGGCCCGTTTTTGTCCTTGGGTTTCTCAGACATGGCCAACCTAACCAAACTTACCCTTTTTTCGGCAATCCGCAAGGCAAGACTCCCCTATCAGTTAATGACCGTGTCACGGGTCTTGGAAAAAAATGTACTAAAACCTGTTTTTTTTTTTAGACCCGATATGGACCGGTAACCACACACTAAAGTAAAGTACAAATTTTACCTCAAAATGATCGGTTCAGCTGAACCGATCCACAGATTACAAGTTCCACACAGAAAACAGAACAAAAACCTATCTGGTGCTCACAGTACCACTGACAGAGACTTGAACCGACTATGCGGAAACAACAATTCGGAAGAAAACCGACCGAAAACCGACATTTCAACCAACTTTGAACCAAGCAGCAGAAGAAATCTCCGGAGTGACTGTTCAGTGAGGCGGAGTAAAGAATCTGACGGTTGCAGTTCGAATAACAACGGGCAGAGGCTTCAACCAAGCTCGAGATGAACATTCTATGCCATGCATAGAAAAGTTAACCCTATGTTCTCCGGGGCAGTTGAAAGGCAGGACCCAACTGCAATTGTCAGAATACAGCAAGACTTCATGTTGTTTGAATGATATATTGAAAGCATCTTGGGTGGATACACCATCGATAATAAGTATGATAGGGGGAGGGGAAACAGACTTGCCACCAAGTTCCTTTATATTTTCCCAAAACCTCTTCCCATTTCCTCAGGTGGCAGTAAGGTTGGCCTGATAATAAGCAGCCTTGGCCTGTCGGATAGCCCAGGTGCACGGGTTTCGGGCAGCCCGATACAGTTGTTGGTCAGAAAGGCGACCTGAGTTAAGGGCACGGTGCCACAGGTCATCACGGGCCTTCATTTGTTCGATCAAGAACAGATTTACCCAGGGTGAGGATTTTGTTTTTTCAATCCATTTTACAAAGGGGGCAAAGATGTCGCAGGCAGTTTGGAAGGAACTTATGAAGGTGGACAGGGCGGCATTTACCGTCAACTGGTATTCAAGTGGTGACCAGTCAAGGTTTCGAAGATGGTTACGGAGATGTATTAAAGCCCTTTCTTAAGTTGGTGACACATGGAGATCATTTGGGGCTTTCAGCTGTTTGTCCATAGACAAGTTACAGGAGAGTGATCACTGAGAGAGTCTGAGAGGACCTGGACATTATGTATGTGCTTGGATGATTCATGAGTATGAGATCAAGGAGGGAACTAGTGCCCAACTTTTTGTTTACTGTAGTAGGGGTAAGGACCATTTGGGCCAGATTTTGGGCAGCAGCTGTATCCCTGAAGGAGGATGACTGGGGAGCAAGCCAGTTGGTGTTGAAATCACCAAGTGCTATGACTTCCGAGTTATATGGGAGCTGGGTGATAATGTTAAGGATGGAGGTGAGAGCATCCCTTTGGTTGCGAGGGGGTATGTAAACAGACATTACATAGAGTGATTTATCTGAGTTGCCAACAGCAACCTTGATGGTGAGGGACTGTGCACCCTCAGAAGTGTTCATAGTTGCAATATTTATTCCTTGTAGGTGTTGCCGAAGGTACAGTGCACTACCACCACCCCGCCTACCCTGTCTGTCCGACCTGAACAATGTGTAGCCCGGTATGTTCACAGCCGAGTCACAGGGGTATGCTGCGATAGCCATGTTTCAGTTATGGCTAGGGCATCAGGTTGGTGGAGGCAGATCCAAGCTTGGAGTGGGGCAAGTTTCTTTTGGAGGCTACATATGTTAACGGTAGCCAGCCGTAGCCCTTTGTATTGTGTCATTAAGCGATGGGTGTGGTCAGTGGGGCCTGGATTGGGGTGTATGTTGCCTACAAATAGCAGAAGGATGATAGCTAACCTGGATATGGTATTTTTTAGGATCTTCTTTCGAGTGTACAGCGATGGGACTGCATGGTGGTACGGCTTGTTTGTAAGATGGGAGCATATGAAGCGCAATATTTCATGGCCATATAGAGAGGTGGTAATCCTGATTTCTGGGAATACGTGGCTTGGCACGAGGGGAGGATGGTCGGGGTGGGACATGGTTTCTGATGCAGGAGTAGTGACCAGACTGTGTGGCACAGGAGGTGTTTGGTGAGCAGGGGGAGGGGAAGTGTGAAGCTGAGCACAGGAAGGGCAGGCGGGCGGTACACAAAGGGGGAGGGTTATCAAGAGGACAGTAAGACATGGTATCATTATGTGAGCGAGATATTGAGATACAGCCATGTTGCTTGGCATATTTGGGAGGAATTTGTCTCAAGCCTGAGGTTGTTTGGGCTTAGAAGTTTGTTAAAGAAAGATATTTCTTTATGCTGCTGCTAGAAGGGTGTATTCTTATGTGACACACACCGAGGCAACACGTTGTTACATAGGGCCGATAGAAAATACCAGCTGAGGGGCAAAAGCAGCCTCTAGTGGTAGGTCCTGATAACCTGCCAATGGGAAAGTTGCCTGATCGGTTGAAAAGTGTCACCAGGTGTCTCTACTCTGGTATAAAACAAGAAGTCGGCCAAGGGTGGTGGTGGGGGCGGTGGGGCAGCTGATGCACAGCGTCAGCGGGGATTCCTATAGTGAGTTTGCAATCTGTCGAGTGGCTGTTTCTTCAGACAAAGTGCATGTTACCTGGGCAAAAATGCTGCAGGGGTCCCGCAAAGCTTGGGGGAGGGTTGTCCTACCCTCACGACCAGCACCCACCCAGGGGAGCCTTGCTGATTCTGGGCAAAAATGCTGCGGGCGTCCTGCAAAGCTCAGAGGAGGGTTGTCCTACTCTCACAACCGGCACCCACCGAGGGGAGCCTTGCTGATTATGTTGGACAGAGAGAGAGGAAAGCACAGTGTAACCCCTTGTTACCCGGGGTTACTAGAATCCCAGTAAGACCTAGTGGTAGGCAGGGAAAGCAGCTTGTGAAACTCCAGTTAAATGGGTTTCACACTGTCTCACTCTGTTCTCCGTCTCAGCTGAGACTGAGGGATGACATCACCAATAGAACTTTCACAGCTGCATAAGCCACATTGGAATCTGCAGCAGAGGGAGTTAGATAGAACGTTGGGAGTTTTCAAAGGGAAGTTCAGTTCCAGTTTTGTGTTCAGTAAGTGAAGGTGTGCTCAAGTGGTGAAGACCGCTGTTCGGGTCTCAGTGCCCCTCCCTCCGGGAGTAAAGGATCCCCATGTAGATTCCTGGGGCAATCCCCTTAATTCTGCCAAGAGGAAGAAAAGCTGCCAGTTCAGCCTTTGTTTTGGAAAGTTGGAAGATTTGTGATTCGCCTGTGGGGCACCTGCAACTAAAGGGTGAGTGTTTACTCTAACATGAGAGGGCAAAAATTTTTTCTTCACCCTGGGACATGTGTGGGAATCTAGGAATTGAGCTACATTTTGGGAAGCCTATAGGACTAGGCCAAACAAGTGGAGTAGTGTCAAATGCTAGAGTGCTGTGTGAGTTCAAGTAATATGTAGAGGAGATGCGCCAGTTCATCTACCCTTTAATCTACATTCAGAAGTTTCAGTTTTCCAGAGAAATGGCCGGGTATGGGCTGTGGGAGCTGGAGGTGGGTAAACCCCCCATCTTTAGTAACCAGGTCCACCTCTACGGATTTCTGCTGTGGTTGCTACTTTGCCTCATGCACTTGGCTAGTGATGAGGGAAGTACCCAGACGTGGGGTTGCAGAAGGGAAAATCTCTCTAGGAGTCACAGACTCTAAGTGGTGTGGGGAGCCACAACAAGTGTAAAGAAGAATTCTCTTTGTGAGATGGGGAGTCATAAGAAGTAAGGAAGAAATCTCTCTAGGAGTCGCAGACTCTAAGTGGTGTGGGGAGCCATGACAGGATAATTGGTTCATTCTTCCAATGGACCGTGAATCAACTGGCCGTCGGGGGAGCCGGGCCAGTCGGGCTGTGTACCCAAAGCGCGTGCAAGTCCGGGCTGTGTGCCTGGTGGGTCCAGAGCCTGAAAACAGTATAACTGGTTCATTCTTCCAGTGGACCACGTTGTAGTCTCTAATCTGCATTACCAGGAAATATAGCCCCATGGGGGTCTGTCTATGCTTTGTTGTGTTCAGCTAATATGTGAATAAAAGCCACACTGAAGAATCCCATTCCTGGTTCTGGACATTACAGTTATTGCTTCCTGTGTTCGGATTACTTAGGTGCCCTGTGCAGAGTAATGAACCTAGGTCCCCTGTGCGGTAACCTCATCCTCCCGAACCCAGGTCCCCACCAGGTACTGCTGTCAGCTTCAACAGCATGCCACCTGTCGCTTTGGTAAAAAGGCAGGGTGAGGGTTACAAAATGGAGGCACTGCTTTGGATTTTGTTCGGGAAGGAAGGTGCTTGGGCAAGGGGGCTAGCGTTTTGGCTATGTGGCAGTGGGTAGCCCATAAAGCTGAAGCAATTTCCCTAGTGTGTTGCTGTGTGCTGTGAATCTTGTGCTGCTGTTTAAAATTGCCAACTGTTTACCAAGGAGCTGTAAAGCCAAAGAGTATGCCCTTGTCCTGCATCATCAAAATAGTTTACAGCGTTTTTGCCTGCTTTAAAAATGAACTGTGGTAAATAAAAGTGTGGAAGACTAGGGGTAGCAACAGGAAAATTGTGCCCTGGATGTTTGAAATGCTTTTAAAATGAACTGTTGTGAAGGAAAGTGTGGAAGACTAGGGTTAGCAAAAGGAAAATTATGCCCTGGACGTTGGAAATGCTTTCTGAGTGAATTGAAAGACTGCAGAGTAAATGGCTACGTTATATGGCTGAAATGGGCTCCCGCCGGGGAGTCGGTTGAAAAAAAAAAAAGTTTCATTCTGCAGTTTAAATTTGCCTGCTTGACGATCGCCGTGAGGAGAAGAGCCCTCGCGAGGGAGACGAGGCTCATTTGCATGGCGTCGTGTGGTTGGTCAGGCTGCAATCAGTCCCACCCCTCAGCCAGCTCTAGAGAGACTGCCCCAGCATTCGAGAAGGAGTGAGAGTGGAGTGTGTGTACTGCCAGTGGAGGAGCATCGCGGAGTGTTCAAAGCGTTGTAAACAGTTTAAAAATTGACTCTCTTGTTTAAAATCGGGCTCAACCCGTTAATCGATCGTCAGAATTGCAAGTTTGGTGTTTAAAAAGACGATCGCTAGGACTGCCCGCCCGTTTGTGTATCAAGGCCTTCAAGAACTGGCTGCAGGCCGTTTTTTTTCCATTGCAGCAAGCTGCTACTGATAATAGTAAGTAACCAACCAAGAAAAGTACAGTTACGTAAGAACTTACCGTAAAAGTAGATCTTCCAGAACAGCTCTTGCAGCAGGTTACATCATTAGGACTGAAGCCGGCAGGCGTCAGGACCCCATGGAAAAATTCTAGCTAGCCATCTTCAGTGGGGACCACCCCCGACGTCGGTCCCGCCCCCGACGTCAGGCGTGGTACATAAAGGGGCGGTCCCGCCAGATTCCCCAGTTTTCCCGCCAGAGACTTCCAGCCGCAGGCTGACATCAAGATGGGAGACCGAGGATCCACCGTCACAAAGACAAAAGGGAGTAAATCCCTGTTAAAAGATGCTTAAGCCATGCCTCCTCCAAGGGGGAAGGTGGGCGGGAAGGTACCTGCTGCAAGAGCTGTTCTCGAAGATCTACTGTTACGGTAAGTTCTTACGTAACTGTACTATCTTACTTCGAGACACAGCTCTTGCAGCAGGTTACACCATTAGGACTGATTCCCAAGCAGTAACGCTGCCAGAAATTCCGGGAGGAGGAAATAGGAAGTACATTCCAGGTCCTGAACCTAGGACAGGAGACCCTTAGCACCGCCCAGGCCGAACTGCTCTTCGCCGAGAGGGCGGCTGTCCAGGCTATAATGCCTGATAAAGGTATGCACAGAGCTCCAAGTGGCTGCAGCACATATAGCAGAGGAGGAGACGTTTCTGAGTGCTGCAAAGGAGGTGGCCACACCTCTAGTAGAATGACCCTGGACTGTTCCCGGGAGGGGCTTTTGTTTGATATCATAACAGTATGAAATACACTGGACAAGCCAGCGAGACAAGGACTGTTTGGATACAGATTGGCCCATCATCCTCTCAGAGAAGGAAACGAAAAGTTGTTCAGAACTACGAAAAGGTTTAGTTCTGTTGAGGTAATACCTCAGGCTGCGGTGAACATCCAGGGTGTGAAGCAGAGCCTCTCCTCTATTCGAGTAGTTCGGGAAGTAGACTGGAAGGTCAATGTCCTGATTTAGAGTGAGTGAGAGACCACCTTGAGGCAAAATTTGGGTTAAGTCCTCAAGGATACTCTTTCCGGTGGAAAACTAAATAAGGCTCTATGCACATGAGAGTGAAGCTCAGAAATTCTTCTCGCTGAAGTAACAGCAACCAAAAATAACGTTTTCCACGACAGAAAACGTAGCTCGCAATCCGCGGCAGGTTCGAAAGGGGGGAGCGTGAGCTGTTCCAGGACAAAGAGCAAATCCCATGGAGGTACAGGGTCCCTAATGGGTGGCCTAAGGTGTAACACCCCTCTCAGAAACTCCCGAGAGGCGTCCAATTGTGCCACTGTACGATGACCCACCGGAAGGTGGTAGGCAGAAATGGCACAAAGGTGCACCTTAATAGAGGAGTAGGCTAGACCCGAATGAAAGAGGGAGAGCAGGTAGTCCAACAATTACCCCACTGGGCAACCTAAAGGGAAAAATCGGCGTGCTCGCGACCAAAAATAAAAGCGCCATTTCATGGCATACGTAGCATGCGTTGCGGCTTTGTGGCTGCAGAAAGAACTGCAACCTTCATAGACCTCGCGATTTGAAGATGGCTATGTCTCTAGGAGCCATGCATGCAGGTTCACTGAACGTGAAGTCCAGGTGGACTAGTGAACCTTTCTCCTGAGACAGGAGATGGGAGCCGAATGGCAACGGAGCGGGGTTCCCGGGAATAGCTGCATCAGCAAAGGGAAACAGATCTGTCTGGGCCAGAACAGGGCCACCAGGATCATGATTGCATGCTCCCTTCGCAGTTTGAGAAGAACTCTCTGGATCAACAGGAAAGGAGGGAAAGCGTAGAGGAATCTGTCCGCCCAGGAGAGGGACAACGCGTCTTGCCAGAAAACACCAGGCCCTGGATCTAGCGAGCAAAAATTGGGCAGTTTTGCGTTGGATGGGGATGCGAACAAGTCCAGCTCTGGAGTTCCCCATCGAAGAAACAGATCCTCTGCTACCTCTTGAAAGTTCCCACAGTGGACTCTGGCCTGGGAGCGACTCAGACCGTCTGCAATCGTGTTGTCCACCCCAGGAACATGCACAGTGATCAGATTTGCGCCGTGTCGGATTACCCAATCCCACACCCTCATGGCCTCCCTGCAAAGGGGGTAAGAGTGTGCGCCTCCTTGTTTGTTGAGGTAATACATCACCGCCATGTTGTCTGTCTGAATCAGAAGAGTACACAGTGGGATTACTGACTGAAAGGCCTGCAGGGCATAGAGAACCGCCCTCATCTCTAGAACGTTGATATGGAGATGAGCTTCCATCGGGGTCCAGGTACCCTGGGACTTTACCCCATCTAGGTGTGCCCCCCACCCTAGACCCGAGGCGTCTGTGGTGAGGGTTACCTCCGGGGACGGCGCTATGAACGGGACGCCCAAGGAGAGCGACCCTGGGACTAGCCACCACTGCCAGTCTCGAATCACGGTGTTCGTGATCTTGACCGGATGCTGCAAGTGGTCTTGCCTTTGGTCCCATTGCACTTTGAGCATCCACTGAGTTACCTGCATGTGGAGCCTTGCAAAAGGGACGGTAGGAATGGTCGCAGCCATGTGTCCGAGCAAGCGAAGGACCGACCTGGCAGGGACGGTCTTGTTCGACGATAACTCCCTGATGAGAGATCTGATGCGTTCTGCTCTGTTGTCTGGGAAAAAAGCTCTTCCCTGAACAGTGTCCAGTACTGCCCCTATAAACTGCAGTTTCTGCGACTGTACCAGGAGAGACTTCCCGTAGTTTATTAGGATTCCCAGAGATCGGAACAGGTCCTGGGTGCTCTGGACCACAAGTAACAATGCCTCTCTGGAGGCGGCCATGAGAAGCCAATCGTCCAGGTACGGGAACACATAATGGCCCTGTCTCCTCAGAGACGCTGCCACGACTGCCATGCACTTGGTGAAGACCCTGGGTGCTGATGACAGTCCGAATGGAAGGGCTCGGAATTGAAGGTGGTGGTCGAGGAACTCAAAGCGCAGGAACCTCTTGTGCGCCTGAGCTATAGGGATATGCAGGTATGCGTCCTGCATGTCTAGAGACGCAAAGAAGGCGCCTTGTTTCAGCATGGGAATAAGACCCGGAAGAGTCACCATGCGGAATCTCTTGTAGGCGACCGACACATTGAGATCGCTGAGGTCCAGAATCGGACGGAGGTCCCGTTTTCTTTGGAACCAGGAAGAAGTGGAATAATATCTTGTCTCTCTGGTTCTCCGGGACGTACTCTATCGCCTCCTTTTGCAGGCGCGAGTACTTCTTGCCAGATCAGAGATTTGTGCTGACCCGGATACCGGAGAGCAAAGGAGGCCTCGGGTGGCTTTTCTGCAAATTCTATATAGTGGCCTCTTCTACTAACTGAAGAACCCACCTGTCGGTGGTTATAGCCTGCCATCCCGGCAGGAAGTTCCCTGCGACCCCGACCATGATTTCCGTTGATCCTGAGGGCGCGAAAGAGTCAAGCTGTGGCGGCAGAGGGTCCCCGCTGGCTGGCCGGCTCGCTGGCGGGTGTTGCTCTGGGCTCTACGAAGCGAGCCCTCTGTTGTGAGCGGAGCGGGCTGCTGCCTCTGCATCCGCCCACGACCGCTTTGGCTCCTACGAAAGGAACTAAGCCTGGGTCGGTACATGGCCTGAACCGACCTTACCGCCTTCCCGGCCTCTTGAAGTCTGGTAATGATCTTCTCCGAAGGATTACCAAACAAGACTTCTCCCTCGAATGGAGCGTCCATGATATTCTTCTGGACGTCCGGGGTAAAGCCGGAGACTCGTAACCAAGAGTGCCTCCGGAGGCATACGCCAGAAGCTGCTGCTCGGGCCGATGAGTCCGCGGAGTCGTAGGCGGCTCGTAGCACTTGGGTTCCCACGTCCGAACCCATACGGAGGAGCTGAAGCATTTCCTCCTTCTGCTCACCTTCCGGCAGTTTTGCAGCCGGTTCCAGACCCTGTTCCCACAAGGCGTTCTGGAACTGAACCATGTGGGTCAAATAGTTCAAGGATCTGATGGCGCAGGTAGCGGAAGCATACGTGCGCCTACCCAACGCGTCCAACTGCTTGGACTCTGGGTCCGGTGGCAGGGTGCTCAGATGTTGCGGCCTCTGTGACTGGTCATGTGAGGCTGTGATGACCAGAGAGTCGGCCTGAGGCTGCTGAGTCAAGTACTGGTCTTCTCTAGGAGCCTTGTACAAGCGATCAGCTTTCTTCAGCACCGCTGGGAGCGAATGTGGACGCTTCCAGGCTGCCTTGGTGACATCCACGAAAGTGTCAACCAAGGTTGGCACCACCACAGGCTTGGGGTCTTTTTGCCGAAGATATTTGGCGAGGCGTATCCTTTTCCGGGTCTAGCTCTTCTGCATCCCATCCCATGTTCTCTTGGATGTGTCTCATAATATCCGAGAACGAAGGGTCGTCCGGAGGCGATTTTGGCATCTCATGTGGGTCCGGAGAAGGGACGGAGAGGGGAGATGAGGATCTAGATGAAAAGTACTCTGATCCCGTGTCCTCCGTCGAAGGCGATCGTCGGTGTCTCCTGGGTCTCTTGGGGCTGGGTGACCTAGAAGAGGATTTAGACGGAGGTCTCCGTTTTTCTGGTCTCCCCCTGGGAGGGGTTCCGAGTTCCCGGGGAGGTAAGCGGCCTGCCGACCCCGATGGCGAGGGGGGTGCAGGAACTGGAGGAGGAGGAGGAGGAGGAAGAGTGGGAACCATGTCCTACTTTATGGTGTCCCACCAGTAAGTGAAGAGGTCCTTCACTTCCACTAAGGAAGAGCCCGGTGACGGTCGAGCTGGGCAGTCGTCGGGTCCGGCGTCGGCTCCACAGGGGGGCTCGAAGCGCGAGGTTCCCTGAGTCTCGGCAGACGGGGTCGCCCGTCTGGTCCTCGGGCTCACGTAAGATCCTCCTCGGTCAAGGTCTCCTGACCGGCGTTAGTCGGAGGCGTCAGGGCCCTCTTCTCCAGGGAAGCGGGCGCGGTCCCCTACCGGCGTCCGCTGAGGAGCTGGCAAAGCCGTGACGGTCACCTCAAGGATGCATGGCGTGAGGCCGATAGCGGGCGCCCGGCGTCGAGATCAGAAGGTCTCTTTAAGAGGTGAGCTCCAACCTCTTGCCGAGGGCAAAAGCTGACCTGGCGTCGGGTTCGAAGGCGGGAACCCGACTTGTGATGGTGATGATGGCGATCCCAGACCGCCAAGGCCCTGGAGGCCGAGCGAGGGCGGCCTGGCGGACTTGGCCTGAGAAGAAGGCTTCCTTACCGCGGCGGGAGGCCGAGCTGCCTTAGGGGGAGGCGGTCCGACCTGGAACCCGGAGCTCGCGCGAGTCGAAGCCCTGGAGGGGACCTGGAAGGGCCTTCTCCCGCCGTTCTCTCTGCGTGCTTGTGGGTCTTTTGAAGATTCCCCTTGGAAGACATGGTTTCAGCTTCTCTTCCAGTAAGAAGCTTGAAGGGCCTTCTGACGTCCAGATCCGAGTTCGACTGTTAAACCCCTGGCAAAAGAGCAGGCCAGGTATCGTGGTCTGGGCCCAGGCACGACGCATGCCGTATGGGGGATCCATGAAGGGATCTGTTTCCCGCAAGACACTTGGAGGAGTGACGGAGGTCGGAGAGGACATCAGCGAAAATCTTGCTTGAAGAAATCCAAATTTCCGAAGGAAAGCACTAAACCACAGCGTCAGCTAGACTGTAACCGAAGGGTCGAGACATGCAAGTCGACGGCGGGAAAGAACTGGAGAATCTGTCGGGACTGCCCCTTTATGTACCACGCCTGACGCCGGGGGCCGGACCGACATCGGGGACGGTCCCCGCTGAAGATAGCTTGCTATAATTTTTCCGTGGGGTCCTGATGCCTGCCGGCTTCAGTCCTAATGGTGTAACCTGCTGCAAGAGCTGTGTCTCGAAGTAAGATCTGCTCAATCAGTGATTTTCAGCCTATGCCATATAAAATGTGTGTGCAGCAGTGTAGTCGCTTTGCAAGTAACGACTGTGTGAAGTCCTGCCAGCAAGTGCAAGTCTGTTAAGCCATTGGCTGTGTGCATAGAAGTGAATTTAGCCTCAGTTTAAAGTTTGCAGTCAGAGAGAGACTGTGGGTTGTAGAAAAGTGCAGCACCAGAAATGCAGGCAATCCTGTGCTAAAAACCTGAAGCTTTTATAGGGACTGTGAATAAAATAAATGATTCCAGCATATAAAAAGTCCATGGAAAATCCTGTAAATGTGTTTAAAGCCAGATCAGAGCAAGTTGTGTAGTTTGAGTAAAAGTTATCAGTAGCTTGTGTAAATCGGAGTAGCATGATAAGCTTGACCCAGATTCTAAATGTTGATGCACAGGGTGCTGCCGCTGCCATTACAGGGTGGGGTAAAGTAAACACAGCAGCAGAGGAGCCATTTTACAGCTAAAGAGTGTGTTCAATAAAGTGGGACTTTCAGTTACAGTGAACTTTTGTTTATTTTCTGCAGTTATGGCCTCAGGACCAGCTCGTTACCCGGATCATGCCCGGGTTGCAGTAACAGCAGCAGTAAATAGACTGAGAGATATTGAAAAGTGGTGCTATGGAGGGCAACTGCCTCCTGATTTGGCGATTCCTAATTATCCAGTGCGTGTATGCCAAATATGCTTGGGAGCTGGAAGGGACGTCTTCATGATTCCTCACTGTGCTGGGTGGCTACAAAAATATGGCTTGTATAAAGCGCCTCCAATTTGTTTGGCCCCCACATGGACAAAAATTCAGGAATCTGCAGTTGGCAGCACACAGCACTAGGCGGAGCCTGTGGAGGAAGGCCCCTCGGGGGAGTGTGGCACAAAGCTAGAGGGTGCAGAGTTAGACAGAACCAGAAGTTGAAGTTTTGGATGCTGGATCCCAGAAAGAAAGTTCGGATAAAGCATCAATAGACCCCTGGGTGGGGGGGCCTAGCCCAAGTCTCTTAGATGAAGGTGAGATGCGGGAGGCCTTTGAGTGGGAGGTGTCTACCTCCGCGCCTAGTAATGAGTGGATAGTCTCGGGGGTGAGAACGACTGCTCACTCCTGGGCTCAGATCCTCAGTGAAGAGGAAGATGAGGGGGAAACCTATGTGGCCTTGTGAAGGAGGAACAGGTACACAGCCTCAAGATCTTGCCTCGGAGGAATGTATGGAAGAAAGTGGTGATGCCACTATCCTGGCTTTACAGGAGGAAGAAGTCAGGGATCCGTTTCTAATTTCCTTAAGGATGCGAAGCTGGCAGAACCAGGACTGGCCAACCCCAAGCCAGGCCAGCGGTCTCAGATTGACCAAAGCAAGTAAACAGGAGAGACTGGTCCGTAGAAAAGCAAATGAGATTTATGGTATGACCTTTCCTACCTTTCCTCGGAAAGTCTGGGAAAAGATTGAGAACTGCAGGAAATCCTGGATCTGGGATGAAGCAATGAAATGTGTGCATCCTGGGGCCAACCAGCATGTAAAGAATAGACTGTTCCACGAAAAGTATACCCAGTAGAAGAGAGGCAGGACACTGTTTATGGACAGAGTGAGAGCGGTGGACGGAGAGGGATGTGAAATCTCCCACTGTGTGAATTGTGTGCGCCCAGACGGGGTAATAATTCAAGCCCCTGACCCCCGGTACTATTGGCCTCAGTGCAAGGACCTCCCAGCAAATAAGCCCGTGCCTACAAAATGGAGAGCTGAGCAGTGGTAGTCAATACCGCCACACCAGACTGTGAAGTGCCATACTGATCCGCCAATATGAATATCCAGGACTCAGGTGCCCCACATTCATCAGTCTACAGTGTACTGTCCTGTCCAGCAACCATCCACTGGCCGACCAGATGACTTCAGATCCAGAGGACACCAGCCCAGCTGTTTCCTGTTCATCACCTGGTAATTGGAAGACGTCGGACCAGCTGTTTTCTTTTTGTTCCTGTTCTAAGGTTCCATCTCCAGAGATGACATCAACCCAGCTGTTTCCAGATGTGCCCTCCTGTGGTTCCCGGAAGATGTCCGCCCAGCTGTATCAGAAGAAATGCTGCCAGGGAGAGTCTTCGGCAGAGGTGCAGGTTGGTGCCAAGTATTGTACTACAAGTGGCTGGTAAGTCCAAACTTTTCTATCTTTATGACATTGCAGTACACACGCTACACTAACAGACTTCAAATTGTGTGAACTGTCCTCAAAGACTCTCCCCTTCGGGACTTTGGCCTGTTAGAACTGTGCTTCACCGGGCTCCGGCCCAGGAGAGACTTTTTTTGGACTAGCCTTCGGGCCTTGTGGTCACTAGTTGGGACTTTTAGGGCACTACATCCCCCCAAAGGTGTATTGTAAATAATGTCGTTGTTATCTAATGTAAATACTGTTTTTTCTACCTTTTTTCTTAAAAAAAAAAAAAAAAAAAAAAAAATCTTTTTGGGATTCTGCAGTGTTTTGATGGTAGGGGTCTAGGTAGACTGCGTATGCAGACTAGGAGAGTGTTTTGTCTTTCTTTTTCTTACAGGTGTTCCTGGGAAGACAAGAGAAGACAAGAGGAGGAGGAGGAGGGGTTCATTGGAGTTCCTCGTCAGTGCTTTATTGTTTAGAAATTTAAAGCACTGTGGTGTTATTGATATTGCTGTGTTAACCCTTTCCTTCCACAGGTGTGGTTGCCTCTGGACCCACCAGGCACACAGCCAGGACTTGCACGCGCTTTGGGTACACAGCCCGACTGGCTCGGCTCCCCCGCCGGCCACTTGATTCACGGTCCATTGGAAGAATGAACCAATTATCCTGTCGTGGCTCCCCACACCACTTAGAGTCTGCGACTCCTAGAGAGATTTTCCCTTTTGCAACCCCACGTCTGGGTACTTCCCTCATCACTGGCCAAGTGCATGAGGCAAAGTAGCAACCACAGCAGAAATCCGTAGAGGTGGACCTGGTTACTAAAGATGGGAGGTTTGCCCACCTCCAGCTCCCACAGCCCATACCCGGCCACTTCTCTGGAAAACTGAAACTTCTGAATGTAGATTAAAGGGTAGATGAACTGGCACATCTCCTCTACATATTGCTTGAACTCACACAGCACTTTAGCATTTGACACTACTCCACTTGTTTGGCCTAGTCCTATAGGCTTCCCAAAATGTAGCTCAATTCCTAGATTCCCACACATGTCCCAGGGTGAAGAAAACATTTTTGCCCTCTCATGTTAGAGCAAACACTCACCTTTAGTTGCAGGTGCCCCACAGGCGAATCACAAATCTTCCAACTTTCCAAAACAAAGGCTGAACTGAACTGGCAGCTTTTCTTCCTCTTGGCAGAATTAAGGGGATTGCCCCAGGAATCTGAATGGGGATCCTTCCCCCGGAGGGAGGGGCACTGAGACCCGAACAGCGGTCTCCACCACTTGAGCACACCTTCACTTACTGAACACAAAACTGGAACTGAACTTCCCTTACTGAAGACAAACTGGAACTGAACACTTCCCTTTGAAAACTCCCAACGTTCTATCTAACTCCCTCTGCTGCAGATTCCAATGTGGCTTATGTAGCTGCGAAAGTTCTATTGGTGATGTCATCCCTCAGTCTCAGCTGAGACTGAGGACAGAGTGAGACAGTGTGAAACCCATTTAACTGGAGTTTCACAAGCTGCCTTCCCTGCCTACCACTAGGTCTTACTGGGATTCTAGTAACCCTGGGTAACAATGGGTTACAACAGTAAATATCAGGTGAGCTTGTGGGGGGGGTGGCGTTTCAATCTGAATTAGAGGGGGCAGGGCTACTAGTGTATGTTCCAAGTAGCCAGCATCTGCATAGGACAGAAGTTAAGATGGCGACTAGAATTTTTCACCACCGCTAACATACACTTTTGATTCTGACTGAAAGACTAACAACTGTTCCAAGTGCGGTTTCAAATAGCACAGTGAGAAAAAAACAAGCAGCCTGGCGTACTTAGCAGACAGGATCAGAATAATAGCGCAGTGATTATGTTGCCACGTAGTAAATAAAACAGAGCAAAAACTTGGCGTCGACACTTACTCTAAGGCACACAGGGCTGATTAAATGACTACAGACTGGAACTACTATTATAAAAAAGGCACAGCGACTATGCTACAATTATGTAATTAAAGAAGAGTAAAATTGGCGCCGACGCTACACTGTAAGGCACAGAGGGATTAATTTAAATGCATACAGACTGGCTATGCTATTTCAACTTTGGAGCAGTGACTACGTTGCGAGCAAAACAGTAGAAATTTAAACTTGAGAACTGGCGCCAAAATAAACCTCTTAAAGCACATAGGGATTCCTGTTTATCTTGCCATAGAGACGCTAGGATTTAAGTAACAAAAAAAACTATCTCCACTTGTGTGGGGACAGTAATTAAAGAACTTGGTGAAACAATGCAGTCATATAAGGGGTTTATAAATTACAAGTTCAAGTCCTTTGCTCTTTTTCGGCTCCTATAGCGAGTTTGCAATCTGTCAAGCAGCTATTTCTTCAGACAAAGCGCACATTACCTGGGCAAAAATGCTGCGGGGGTCCTGCAAAGCTCGGGGGAAGGTTGTCCCTACCCTCACGACCAGCACCCACCGAGGCCTTGCTGATTCTGGGCAAAAAAATGCTGCAGGGGTCCTGCAAAGCTGGGGAGGTAGTCCTACCCTCATGACCGGCACCACCAAGGGAGCCGTGCTGATTCTGGGCAAAAATGCTGCGGAGGTCCTGCAAAACTCGGGGGAAGGTTGTCCTACCCTCATGACCAGCACCCACCGAGGGGAACCTTGCTGATTCTGGGCAAAAATGCTGCGGGGGTCCTGCAAAGCTCGGGGGAAGGTTGTCCTACCCTCACGTCCAGCACCCACCGAGGGGAGCCTTGCAGATTCTGGGCAAAAATGCTGCAGGGGTACTGCAAAGCTGGGGGAGGGCTGTCCTACCCTCACGACCAGCATCCACCGAGGGAAGCCTTGATGATTCTGTCTTCTAGTGACCACGGTCATGACATAGGGTCAAAATAAAGAAATACAAAGAAAGGTGTGCATGGCCATCTTTTGGCTTAGCAGATAGTGTGTTGTGATCCCGTGCCAGTGAGCGGAGTTCAATGGTAAGCTCAGTGTGCCAGCTGGATAGGCCGAGGCAGGGAGGATGGCACATCCGTGTAGTGCCACCCCAAGCCTGAGAAAGGATGGTGCAGTGTTGGTCACACAGGCAACAAGTAGCTATATAGTGAAGACAAATCCTCTCTTGGCACAGAATCCAGAGGGCTTTACACCCATAGCTGCACTAAAGTGCAGGGCCTAGAGGACCCTGTGCTTCCACAGCCAGACAGTCTTATTCCTGCACTTCTGCATCTATATCCACATGGATACACAGGGCTCAGAGCACCCTGCACTTCTGCAGCCCCCCAGATAGCCACACAAATTTTTCATTGGAAGTCGCACAAACTCTTCATTTCATGCAAGGCCCAGAGGGCCCTGTGCACCTGCATCTGTTCATACAGGTCCCAAAGGGACTTGCCTGAATGAGGATATGATTCCACTGTATCAAAAAGAAAAGAAATTCATTGAAAAAGACTGCGTTACTACACCAGTTCTGGTTTAATTTCATGCTCAAAGCACACGAAAAGGAGGGCTCTGGACTTCAGAAGGGCAGATTTCCAGAAAATGAGGGTATGCCTGAAGGGAGCCCTAGCAGAATTGGGGTAGAAAAAAGGAGTGGAGGAACAGCGGGCTGTACTAAGACATAGCATTGATACAGCAACCAAGCTATGTGTTAGGTAGGTCAGCAAGAACAGGAGGAGGAGGAAGCTGATCTGGTTCACTAGGGAGGTGGCAGAAGTAGTAAGGGTGAAAAGACTAACCTTCATTAACTACAAAAGAACCCAGGAGGAGGATACGCAATGTTACCAAGAGAACCAAAGAAAGGTGGGGAGAGCAGTTAAGAGAGCAAAGTCATTAACGGAAGAGACTAGAGCCAAGACAATCAAGAAAGGGGCTAAGACTTTCTATAGGGACATTGCAGAAAGGAGGAAAACAAAGAGAGGGATAATTAGGCTGAGGGGTGGAGGGTCACGTAAAGGAGGACCGATAAAAAACAGAGTCGCTAGGTATTTCAGCACAGTATTCATGGGGGGGGGGGGTGCAGAGCCGGAGATGCAGGACAGGGGCATAACCAGCAGAAAGGTGGACACTAGCCCCTTTACTGAGGAAAGAGTCCTGAGTAAGGTAAAGAAGCTAAAGGTGGATAAGGCAATGGGACCAGATGCAGTGCAGCCTAGGGTGCTAACGGAACTCTAGGAAGAGTTGGCTGCACCCCTCATGGAGTTGTTCAACCTATCGCTAGAGACAGGGGAAGTGTCAGGGATTGGAAAAAGAGTGGATGTGGTCCCACTCCACAAAGGTGGTGACAGGAACGAGGTTGGAAAGTACAGGACTGACAGTCTATCATCAGTAGTGGGCAGGATAACAGAATCTTTGCTGAAGGAAAGGATAGTTGAATACCTTGATATGAATGGTCCACTAGACCTAGAACAACATGGTTTACCAAGGGGAGGTCCTGCCAGACAAACCTAATAGTTTTTTGACTGGGTGACTAAGGCCGTTGATGAAGCCTATCTGGACTTCAGAAAGGCCTCTGACACCATTCCTCATAAGAGACTGATATACCACGTAACCTAGAAGTGGATCTTAAAATGGCCTTATGGGTACAGAACTGGCTTACTGGCCGGAGTTAGAGGGTGGTGATAAATGGGGAACACTCTGGGAGGGAGAGGTAGCAAGTGGGGTTCCACAGTGGTCAGTGTTGGCAACAGTCCTCTTCAATGTCTATACTGGGGACACTGTAGAGGGGCTGGAGGGGAAGATACGCCTATTCGCGGATGACACAAAGGTATGTAATAGGGTGGATACACTGGGAGGGGTTGAAAAGATAAGGGAGGACCTTAAAAAACTGGAGCAATGGTCTGGAGCATGGAATCTGGGATTCAATACAAAATGCAAGATCTTGCACATAGGGCACAAGAACCCAAGGGCAACTTACAAACTAGGAGGGGAGGTACTGTACTAACAGTCACAAAGCAGGAAAGAAACTTGGGAGTTATTTCAGATGACACAAAAGAAGCTAGGCAGTGTGACAAGGAAGGCTAGGCAGCTGCTTGAATGCATAAGGAGAGGTAGGACAAGTAGAGGGAAGGAGGGAGGTAATTTTGCTCCTGTATAAGACACTGGTGAAACCACACCTAGAGTACTGCATCTAGTTCTGGAAACCCCATCTGAGAAAGAACATAGACAGGGTGGAGGTGGTGCAGAGAAGGGCAACTAAAATGGTGCAGGGCATGCAGGAGAAGACCAATGAGAAAGACTAAAAGAAATATGCATTCCCTGGAGGCAAGGAGGGACATGACAGAGACATACAAATACTCACTGGTATAAACAGAGTACAGGAAGGGAGCATCTTTCAAAGTAAGAGATTTTTCCAATGCAAGGGGGCGCAGTATGAAGGTTGGGGGGGATGGCTCAGGGGTAACATGAGAAAATATTTTTTCACATAGAGGGTGGTGGACACTTGGAATGACCAACCAGAGGAGGTGATAGGGGCTAAAACAGTCACAGAATTCAAGAAGCAGTGGGACAGACACAAGGGGATGCTGGCGGTAAGGTGGGGGATGCTCTGGAGTCGAGTTTGTGCATCAGACCTCATACTAGGTAAGGATAAACAGGGCAGATTGGGTGCACCAAGAGGTCCTTATCTGCCGTCAACTTCTATGTATGTATCTATGTCACAAAAGTAGGGACATTGGCATTAGGGTTTCCAGCCTTAACTCCCCTCCACCCCCAGCAGCAGAAGGACAAGCCCACACAGGCAACCACAGACAGCCTTCATCAAGTAAGACATAACTGCTTCCAGATGACACAAAAGCAGTACCACTGATGTGCTATCTTCAAGGATTTGCATCTGTGGATGCATAAGTGCAGGCCCCACAGGGGCCTGTGCTTCTGCAGTCAGAAGTGTGTGTGTATATGTTGCAGCATGCGTGAGTACCTGTTGCTGCAAAAGTAGCGTTGCAATTTGGGTATCAGATTTCTATATGCAGCAGAAGTTGGTGTCTATGTCTTACTTCTGCAGACAGAAGTAATCTTGCAGTTTGGGTATCGCAGACTTCTAAATGCTTGCACTTCTACAGACAGAAGTCAGTGAGTATGTCTTACACCTGTAGCTTCAGAAGCACAGGTCCCTCAGGGGCCTGCACTTCTGCAGACAGAAGTAGTGTTGCAATCTGTACATCACTGATTTCTGTTTGTGGCTGCAGAAGTTGGTGTGTATGTCTCACAGTGTGCATGAGTACCTGTGGCTACAGAAGCGCTGCCCCCAGAGAGGCTTGCTCTTCTACAGACAGAAGTAGTGTTGCAATTTGGGTATCATGGATTTTGTGTGGTCTGCACTTCTGCAGTCAGAGGTCAGTGTGTATGTCTTACAAATGTGGCTGCAGAAGCGCAGGCCCCTGCTGCCTTTAGTGTGTGCACATCAGTACCTGTGGCTAAAGAAGCACTGGCACAAAAGGGGCCCGTACTTCTACAGACAAAAGAACCTTGTAATTTGGGTATCATGGATTTGCAGTTATGGCTGCAGGGGCCTGTGCTTCTGTAGACAGAAGCAGTGATGTGATTTGAACATTGCAGATTTTTGTCTGCAACCAGAAGTAAGTGTGTATGCCTTGCAGTGTGGATGCCACACATACAAATCTATTAAGGCAGCACACATCAGTGGTACTGCATTTATGTAATCTAGAAACAGCTGTATGATGCTAGTCTTATCTAAAGATGAATTTTTGCAGTTGTTTGTGTGGTTTTGCCCTTTTGCTGCAGGGGAGAGGGGGCTATGGACATATTGTACCTGCACAACATGCACGTCTTGACCCTAGCTGCTGCTTCTGTTCCACGGTGAAAATCGGCTGAATGATGGCAGACCGAGCCGTGGGGAGAAACAATGTTGTAATAAAAAAAAAATATATATATATATATAAGCAAAAGTCACACTTAATGCCTAATAAAGTCACTATGGCTAAGATGCTAACAGCCTCAGGAGTCATAACAAGGCATGTCCATACCAACTTTGATCACAACTGGATCAATGGTCCTCAAGAAAATACCCCCAAAAACACAGTTTTTTTGGGGGGAGAGGAGATAAGTCTCCCTGAAAAACACTTCCGGACAACAAAATTATCTAAGAGTTTTGTATCTGTTGCCAACTTTCCCAAGAATGCTGTTGGGTTATGGAGTGAGTAAGCAATCATACCAGATAGGGTAGGCGGTATTGGGCTATACCTGCCCAAAACCACAACTGCTGGAAATGAGGCCCACTCAAACACTTATGTTCCATTTGTAGAAAACTTTCATTTTATATTTAACTACCAGTTACTCTAACGCCACCATTTTGTGAGCTATGCGCACTTCTTCAGGGCATATGTACAACCTTTTATAGTTTGTGTTTTTATTTCAAACTTCTAGTTATCTAGCGTTTGCCAGCATCTATTTATTTATTTATAATTTTGATAACCGGGAAAGGCACACTGAGGCTAGGCTCGTTTCCAGACGCGACCAGGTGGGAAGGAATACAAAAGGAGGAACAAGCAATAGCATGGTAAGAAAAAAAATACCTGCAAATAAGTACAATACAATAAATACAATACTCTGGTATGTGCAAATAAATACAATACAGTAGAATACAATGCTCTGGCATGTGCAAATAAGGCTGTGGGAATTACAGTAATGAGCAAGAGACACACAATGAAGAGAACAGGAAGCAATAAGGAAGGATAGTAATAATTCAGTAAAGTAGTATATCAAGCACCTGCTGCCACTTTACATGTTTTTTTCCTGTGTTCAAACATTTCCCAAGTTAAAGAAGCGCTGTAGCGCCCAGTACAGTTTTGGCTACAGCCTCTGTATTCAAGTAATTTCTAATGCTTGTTTGGAAAGTGCTGCTGGTGCTTAATGAAATGCTGGCAGCATCTCCTGTCTGTAGTGCTCCCTTAGTGGTGGCAAAGCAAACATGTAAAGCGGCAGCAGGTACTCCATAGATGCCAGAAGGCTCCTGACTAGAAATTTGCAATAAAAAGACATACACTATGAAAGACTATACTGAAGTCCTGAAGAAGTGAGCACAGCTCATGAAACACTGGCATTTGAATAACTGACAGTTAATTAGAGGTTTTCTACAAAAACAACTTAAGTGCTTGGTGAGTGAGCCTCATTTCCAGCAAATATTGTTTTGCATACAGTAACTGGAACAGGCTCCTCATGACTTGCTTTATACTTGCAGGTACCTACAGCCACACTGGCTGCAACTTCTCTATACCCACCCAACCCTCCCAAGGACACAATGAGGCCCATCACCACTGGTGGAAGGCCTTACAGCACCTGGAAGAGCAGGTATAACTCGTATCACCCACCCTGGAAAGTATTACTGCTCTTAGAAAATGAGCACATGTTGAGACTATAACAAAATATGAAAAAAAAAAACTAACGAATGATGGAAAAAAGGACACTTCCTTGTAAAGCAGTCCGTGTCTTAATGGTACACTTGCCAGTAGACGATATTACAGTTTTTGACAGTGGCCCTCTCCTTTTGGCTCTTTAAGTTCCCCAACCCCGACAGCTGGGAAGCGCATTGTTTAGGCTTTAAACTTTGTCACCCTATCTCGTCAACCCTACCCTGCCATTATTTCCCAGACTGTTAGTAATTAATGTACACCCTTGGCAAGGGTCTCAGCCAATCAGAGACCGGGTAGTTTTCAACCCATTTTGTAAAACAATATAACATGCAGCTCTGTGGGAACCAGGCTAGAGAACACACTCTGACATGTGCTTTGTTTGCAAGGTAAGGACCCTGAAAGAAAATGATTAGCGGTTTCCTCTAGTCTTACAGCTGAGTAATACCTAATTTCTTCTCATCATCTCCTTTTCTCTCCTTCTCTCCATCCTGATGGCGGAAGTCCTCCTCGTCACTGTCTCGACCCTCAGAATCCTCCATCTCACTGTCATCATCATCAGCTCCACGATCATCCTCCTGATCCATTTCGTCCCGATAACCCTCATCTTCACTAGCCGAATCTTCATCCATACTCTCAGTAGCTGTAAAAGACATTTTTTAAAGTTTAATTAAAAATATCAGGAGACAACAAGGGTGTAAAGACAGAGCACAACAAACAAGATGTATCAGATGACACGTTGTTAAGACTACTGAAGAATGCCTCTGACAATATACAGAAAATATGGACAGTAGTTATCACCCGTAACTGATTTTTGGAAATCTCTTGGAATACAGAAGTCTGATGAGATATAAAGAGCTAGAAGACACAATTGTATCAAAACTTTTAAAATGATAATGATTAAGGCACAGGAAGATCATTGTTTTCTGAGGCACTCATGCAGAAGATGGAAAGTGCTCTGGGACCACAATGTATATTTGAGGATGCTGTATCGGACAATGAGACATACAGAATCATTGACCTTGGTTGGGAAACAGCAGGACACTAAGGGGTTCTTGTGACATCACAGAACCACAAGGGTTAAGCTTGAATACAAACTTCTATGATGACATTAGAACCCTGAGATAACATAGGAACCATGTTCCTTAGAGTTTTTTTTTTTTGGTATTACATTATTTTCCATTTTGCAACACAGTTAATTTAAACACAAAACAATTCTGGACGTCCTGAACAGTGGCTGGAGGGCAGGAGTCTCCCCTAATGGCAAGCAGTTCCCAATAGGGTAGTTGTTCAAGTTCCCAAGCTGACTAGGGAAACATGGTGATTGTTTTGACCTCCCTCCTAAACCTTCCACTCTACAGCTTAAGGGTGTGCCCCCTTGTGATATGGTTGCCACTCAGCTTAAAGAGACTCTCCTTATCAACCTTATTTATCCTTTTCAAGTACTTGAATGTCCCAATCATGTCCCCTCTCTCTCTCCTATCTTCCAGGGAGTACATGTTCAGTGCCCTCAACCTCTCCTCGTACGCCTTGCCCTGCTGACCGGCTATCTATCATCTTTACAGCCCTCCTCAGTACCTTCTCCAGCAGGTTAATGTCCTTTCTGAGGTGTGGGCACCAGTACTGAATTCCATACTCTAGATGCGGCCTTACCAGTGACCTGTACAAAGACAGTATAACCTTCTCTCTCCTACTACTGATCCCCCTAGCTATACATCCCAGCATCGTTTGCCTTTTCTGCTGCTTTCTTGCACTGCGTGGAGTGCTTCAGGTCACTAGTGATTGTCACTCCCAGGTCCTTCTCCTCCTCCTCTGATGCAGATACTCAAGACTCCTCCCAGGTAATACTCTGCCCTGGGATTCTTGGCTCCAATATGCATAACTTTGCATTTCTTGGCACTGAAGCCAAGCTGCCAGATCCTGGACCACCTCCCCAGCTTTTCCAGATCTTCCTGTAGGTCCCTTATCCCTTCTGCTGTGTCCACTCTCCCACAGAGCTTGGTGTCATCTGCAAATAGGCACATTTTGCCTTTAATGTCATCCCCAATGTCATTGATGAAGACATGTGGGACCCCACTGGTTACCTCTGGTGCCAGATTACTCTCCCCACACCACCACCCTCTGGGTTCTGTCCTTCAGCCAGTTTTCATTATTCACTTGCTGATGTAAAAGATGACGGACATGTCTGTCTGAATGAGAAAAGAGCCCAGAGATAAGTCCGCTTGAAATGCCTATGAGGCATTCGGGACTGCTCGCATCTCTAGAACGTTGATGTGGAGGGATTGCTCATCTGGTGACCTGGTCTCTTGGGTCTGCCTGGTCTCCAGGTGAGCGCCCCAACCGAGACCCGAGGTGTCTGTGGTCAGAACTCATCTCGTGGGGCTCCTGTCGGAAGAGGACCCCTGTCGACGGACTGAGTTGGTCCAACCACCAGGTTAAGTGTCCTGAGGACTGGGTCAGAGACCAAGACCATCTGGATCCAGGTCGTTGGATCTCTGGTCCCATTGCACCCTAAGCATCCAATGAGGGACCCTCACATGAAGGCGAGCCATGGGAACTGTAGGGATGGCTGCCACTCTGACAGACTTGGGTCGAGACATGAAGAGCCGAGGATACTATGTGGACCGGATCCCGAAGGTGATCGGCCCTGTCTGGGGGAAGAAGGCCGCCCTGTACTGTGTCCAAGACCGCCCCATGAACTGGAGTCTCTGGCTGGGCCATAAGGACGACGTCAGGATATTCAGGGTGATCCCCAGCTCTCGGAAGAGTGTAACGGTGTCTCAGAGAGTGCAAACCAGCTGCTCCCTTGTGGGAGCTGCAAGGAGCTAGTCCTCTAGGTAGGGAAAGACGTATTGGCCCTGTCGACTTAGAGCCACAACCACCATTGCTATGCACTTGAAGACTCTGGCAGTGGAGGATAGGCTGAATGGCAAGGCTCAAAACTGATAATGTCGGCTCTGGACGAGGAAACGCAATAACCTCCTGTGAGGCTGGAACACTAGGATGTGCAGGTATGTGTCCTACATATCTAGAGAACAAAGCCCGGCCCCTTGCTGCAGGAGGGGGGATCAGACCTGGTAGCGTGAGCATCCTGAACATCTTGTACTCAATGAATTTGTTCAGGTAACTGAGATCCAGGATGGGCAGAAGGTCCCCGGTCTTTCTGGGATCTAGAAATAAAAATGAGAATAAAATCCTTCTTCCCCTTTGAGCCAAGGGAACTGGCTCTATAGCCTGCTTTTGAAGGAGGGCCTGAATTTCTCCTTTGATTAGGGGGACATGAGAAGGAGGATAGTGGGAGGACACTGGTGAAGTTTCTGGAGGCATCTGATCGAAATCCAGAGTATGACCTTTCTCTATGAGCTGTAAAACCCAGAGGTCTATCGTTATTTTGCTCCAACCCTCGAGATAGAGGGAGACGCAACCCCCTACAACTTCCCCCACTGACTCCCCTGGAGGGGGGGGTCTGGCAAGGAATCACTGTGTTGCTCCAGGAGTAGGCAGAGGGGCCTGGGAGAACTCTAGGGCCTCGAGAGGAAGAGCTTCCAGGAGTCTGGGAGGTGGCCTTTCTTTTGTAGCCTCCCCTCTGCTGAGGCTGGTTTCGGGGATGCTGACCTAAAGGCTTCTGAAATGGCGGCTTCTTAAAGGGTCTTTGGGTCCCCTAATGTACATTTTTTGGACGGACCAAATGGACTTCCCGGAGCCTTGGAAATGGGTGATCAGTTTCTCTGTCTCATCTCCAAAGTGGACCGAGCCCTTGAAGGGGAGGTGCAAGATGCCCAACTGCATAGCCTAGGAGAATCCAGAGACACTAAGCCAGACATAGCACCTGAGGCACATGCCCGAAGCTGCCGCTCTGGCCACCGTATCTGCAGTGTCGTATGAGGCATGCAGAACATGCGTGCCTACATCCGACCCCGACTTGAGGAGGTCCAGGAGCTCAGTTTTCTGTGCCGAGTCTGGAAGGGCCCGAGCTCTCTCCCTACCTTTCTCCCACAGGGCATTCTGGTATTATACCATGTGTGTGAGAAAGTTAAGGGACCTGATGGAGCAAGTGGAGGATGAGTAAACCTTTTTGCCCATCTGGTCGATAGACCTGGACTCTTGGTTGGGAGGCTGAGTACTCAGGTGTTTGGGCTTCTTTGATCTACCATGAGCAGCCGTAATCACCACAGAGTCCACCATAGGGTGTTCTGCCAAGAAAGGCTCTTCCCTAAGGGCTCTACAACCTGTCAGACTTCTTGGAGACAGCCAAGAAGGTGGATGGGCGCTTCCAGGTTAACCTTGTAAGGTCCTGAAAGGTGTCTACCAAAGGAGGCACCACTAGAGGCTTGGGCTCCTTCTGCCTCAGGTACTTTGTCAACTTCTTCCTCTCCAGATCCAGGTCCTTGGTCTCCCATCCCTTTGAGGCCTGGATGTGCCTCACGACATCCATAAACGTCGGGTCATCAGGAGGCAACCTGGGGTTGTCATTATCTGGGGAGAAAGGGCGATCCCTAGATTCAGAATGGACCGAGCCCTCTGGTGCCGGGGTCGGCAGGGAGGGACTGGACTGGCGCCAGCTGGGCTGCTTTCCTGTTCCGGGGAGGGCATTGGGGAGCTTGGCACTCTGGCGGCCCCTGGTGGAGACTGGGGACACTGCAGTAGTGCGGGGCTGCGTAATAGCGTGCCTGACGCTGGCAGGGCTGTCGTGCTATAGCGCCGGGGTGCATACGCAGGGACGGGTGGGCGAAACAGAACATAGGAAAACCCCGGTTCCAGGGGTAGGCGATGGCACCAATCCCCATGTCCACGACCGGGTCCAACTCGGCAGGCCTTCACAGACCCTCCGCCCAGGGGCCCACGTCCGCAGCTGGAGTCTACAAACTGAGGAACACCCAAGGTAGGTGCGGTGGCCCCACCCCGGATGGGTTAAGCTGGCGGCGCCAGCTGTGAGGCGGAGGAGAGGAAGGTTCGGTCGGGGGGACTTCAGGCAGGACAGGATGAAGGTTGGATGCCTGAGAGAGGCTCCTCGATCCGTGACCGGAGGGAAAAAGAATCTGGGGGGGGGGAGATAGACGGAGCCCGAAGGTGAAGAACTCTGGCAGGTGGTAGCCAAGGAGGACAAAGACCTAGAGGGATGTGGGCTATGGGACCGACGTCCGCTATGGCACTGGTGCCTGCTGTGGGATTGATGTCAGCTCAAGAGACCAGCGACGGTGATACTGGATAAGCAGGAGTACTTGCCGTGATGCCACCCTCTGTGTGGGGGCTACCATGGCAGTTGTCCGGGCTCAGGGTATGGTCCTTAGGAGCAGGAGATGGTTTAGGCTCTTGGTTGTCGTGGTTTGGCTGTGGCTCGGGCTCCATGGTCATGGGCTCCTTGTGGGGGAGCTACTTTCTTTTGACCTGGTTCCACCAGAAGGAGACAAGTTCCTGGATCTGGCCCTTGGAGAATTGCAGACTAGACGGGCCCGCTAGTGACTGAGGAGCTGGTGTCGGCTTGACTGGCGCCCGAGGTGGCGGCAGAGCCGGAGCCAAGACGGGGCAGTTAGAAGCCCAGTCTGGCCTAAGATTAATCAGGCGGGAGCCTCCATTGGAGGGTGAGGGGTTTACCTTGACCGGTGACAGAGAATGGGCCAGCGAGGAGGCAGGCGAAGCCCAATCAGACACACGGGAAGGTGTTCCCTCAGCAGGTGGCTGCTTGGCAGAATCCAGGGAGATGCAGCTGTCGGCTTGGCTGGGGCCTTAGGCGAAGGCACTGGAGTGCAGGGCAGGGGCATCGGGTGCTTGTGTGAGCCTGGCGCCTGCCTCTGATGACGGGATGTCTTGTCCAAGGCCATCATCAGAACCGAGTGGGCCGGAGCCAAAGCGTCACTGCCCTGCATTTGACTGGTCCCAGCCCCTAAGGTGGTGGGTGACTCTGCTGGTATGGCCTTCACCTTGAGGGGCATCAGGTTGCTGCCGGCTGCCCAGAGGAGGTGTGGGTTGACTGTGAGAAATAGTTTGATTCCCCGTGAGATGAGGAACAGGACGAAGACTTCTTGTGGAGTGGGGACCTGGAGTGAGAGCACCCCCGGGACTTTTCCTGGTCCTTAGACTTGTGTTTCTCCGAATCCATCCATTTCTCTTTATGCAGCTTTGAGGTGGAGGCGGAAACCGAAGAAGATGAAGAAGGACTCTTCCCCGCTGAGTCTGTATGGCGGCAAGCTGCTGCTCAAGGAGGTGAGCCTTAAGGGCCTTGTGGAGGCAGATCAGCGTCCAGGAGTTAAAATGTTTGCAGTACTCGCAGGTTGCAGTGTCATGGTTCTGGCCTAGGCAAAGTAGGCAGGCCTTGTGGCCGACCTTCGATGGCAGCTGCTTGCCGCAGGCACACTTGGGATTGTCTGTTTCATGAATCAAACAGATGATGCTGGAGATGAAGACAAGCAGAAAGGAATGAAATGCCAAGACTTTTTCATCAAAAAGGAAAAAAACGCTTAAGATGCGAAAGTGGTCAAACTGTTGCGGGAAGGTGTCCAAGGAGCTGGTGCAAATGGGTCGACGGCGAGAAAAGAACCAAGGTGGTGCTGAGGATCACCCCCTATATACCACTGGCTGACGCTGGGGAGGAGCCGATGTTGGGGGCGGTCCCCTGCTGAAGACTGCTAGCTAGAAGGTTTCCGTGGGGTCCTGGCGCCTGGCAGCTTAGTCTTTGTGGTTACTGTCTGCTGCAACAGCTCTCACTCAAAGTAAGATCTGCTTTTACCGTAGGTTCTTCTGTAACTGTACTGTCTTACTTGGAGAGGGTTCTTGCAGTGGGTAATAACCATTAGGAAGAAGTCCCAAGCACTGGAAGTCAGACAAAGGGCCTATCCGTTGGAATATTGACGAACTCTATAGATTTCCCATTCTCTATGAGCTCGAGGGCCCATTGGTCGGAGGCCGCTCCTCTCCAGGCTGTTGCATGGAGTGAGAAGCAGCCTCCCACCTCCTCCCCAGTGGAATATCCTGGGAAAGGGGGTCGCCTGTGACATCAGGCAGTGGGACGGGGAGGGCTGGGTTGGTTTAGGTTGTCGAGCAGTGCCGCCAGCAGCTCCTCTGTGGCCGCCAGGTTGACTGTAGCTGCCCTGTTGAGGCTGTTGGTGCTGGTAATGGGGTTGTTGGTGTTGGTTCCCCCCTTGGTCACGAAAACGAGACTGTTGAAATTTTGTCTGTTTCGAGCAGTACATGGACTGCATGGAGTGGACAGCCTTACTGGAGTCCTGTAATCTGTTAATAGTGGTCTCCGTGTCCTCGCCAAAGAGGATGGAGCCTCTGAAGGGTGCATTCAGAATGTTGGATTGAACGTCTGAAACAAGCCCTGAAACCCTAAGCCAGGAGTGGTGGGTGATATAGGCAAATGCCTGTAGTGGCAGCCCTATCCACAGAGTTATAGAGTGTAGGACGTGAGTGCCTACTTCTGACCCACTTTGAAGCAGTTTAGTGAATTCTGCCCTCTGGGGGCAGCTGGGCATACCCTGAACAATGTCCAACCCTTGTTCCCAAAGGGCATTCTGGAACTGGACCATGTGTGTCAGAAAGTTATGACTTCTGACGCTGCAGGTGGCAAACACGAACACCTTCCTGGCCACAGAATCCAGCTGCTTAGACTCTCTGTCAGGAGGCTGGATGCTCAGGTGTTTGGGTCTCTGCAAACGACCATGAGCCGCTGAGATGACCGCCGAGTCCGCGGTTGGGTGCTCAGCCAAAAAAGCATGGTCTTCAGGCACCTGAATAAATGACTGGCCTTTTTAGGGATGGCCATAGAACAGGGACGTCACCAGGTGGCCTGGGTAATGTCTGGAAGGTGTCCACCATGGGTGGGATGACTGCTGGTTTTGGGTCTTTTTGCCGGAGGTATTTGGCAAGTCGCATACGTTCAGGGTCAAGGTCCTCTGTGTCCCATCCCATCCCATGTTGGAATGGATGTGGCACATGACATCCATAAAGGAAAGGTCATAATGAGGAGATTTAGAAGTATCCTCAGGGCCCCTGAAAGGGTGAGTCTGAGTAGTCAAACGTTTGGTAGTCGGAGGAAGACTCATAAGGTGACCGCTGCCTTCTGCGTTTATGGTGCCTCCCACTTGAGGAGCTAGAAAGGCTGGAGCTCCTTGACCTGGATCTATGGTGTTTTTTCTTTGACACCCTCTTCCTTGGCCTACCAGGGGAGGAAGGATGGTTGTCCCAACTCCCCTCAGCCAGGGGTGGGGTCACATTTTGATCCAGAGGAGGGACTGTGTCCGGAGCCTTGCCCGGGTCAGTGGGACTTAGGTGGCACAAGATCTGATTTTTCAGTCTCCCACCAGTGGGAGAACAAGTCCTTCACTTGGGAAATGTTTAACTTTGGAGAGTCTACAGATGCGGCCGGCGTCAGATCTGGGGTAGTACCAGTGCTGGTACCAATGTCGGTTCTATGTGGCGTCGGTGTGTAGACAGGTAACGATGGAGCGGCCTGGCCGTCGTCGGGCCCTGAAGATACGCTGGGGTCCATCGTAAGGTCCTCTAGCGCTGAGGTGTTGTCTGCTCTGACGTCCGTCGGAGGTGGAGGAGTCAGCGGGGACAGTGATCTTGGAGGAGGGAACCAGCGTGTGGGGTTCTTTGGACTTGCCATCTGAGAACCGACGTCTGTGCGAGTCCGAGGCACGTTTATGTTTATCTGAGCCGTGCCAGTCAGAAGCCTGAGCAGGGCGCTTATCGCCCGACTTCTGGGCCTGTTTTGGAGAGACAGGAGGATCTCCCAGCAAAAGAACCTGCAGACTTGGCCTTATCCTGGGAGTCAGTGCTACACAAGGAGGCCGACCGGGAGGCATGAGAGGACTTACCTTTGGAAGATGAATGGGCCGTAGTCTGGTCCAGAGGGCGCATTTTTTTTAGGCTGGAGCATCGGGCCAGAGGACACCAGTGTCTTCGCCTTGGCGCCTGGCCCCCAGAGCCTGTAACTTGCCCTTGGAGCAGGACCCTCCCAAGGCGGTTGTGGACTTTAGGACCATGAGCCGGGACTCATGGCCCAAAGACTTCGAGCAGGAGGTCGACTGAGACCCGGAGGATCTGGACCTCGAGAGGGACCTCTCCCTTTCTCTGTCTTTTTTCTTATGCTTTTTGGAATGGTGTTTGTGATGGGAAGACTCCTGCTCCGCGGAGGATCCCTTGTATACGGCGGCCAACTGTTGCTGGTCGAGGAAGGCCTGAAGTGACTTCTGCCAACGGATGCGTGTCCGGCTGTTGAAGGACTGGCAAAACTGGCAGGCCTTGGTGTCGTGGTCTGGGCCCAGACATAAAACACGGGCCATGTGGCCATCCTTGGCGAGTATTTGCTTCCCACAAGCACACTTGTTCGTGTGCCTGGGCGGGGATGAAGACATGCAGACAACACATAAAAAACCCAGAACGAATCTGAAAAAGGTCGTTGTTGTGGAAGTTCTAACTGGCGAACGAACTGGCAAAAGTCGAGCTGTGAAGTCGATGAATGCACTGTCGATGGCGGGAAAGAACTGGAGCAGGCTGGGGACCACCGCCTTTTATACCACATGGGACTTTGGGGGTGGGCCGATATCAGGAGGGGTGGTCCCCGCTTGGTACTGCTGATTAGAAGTTTGCCATGGGGTCCTGTCACTGGCGGCTACAGTCCTACATGTGTTACCTGCTGCAAGTGCTAACTCTCTAAGTAAGATGTACAGTTACGTAAGAACTTACTGTAACAGTAGCTCTTCGGGAGAGGGTCCTGCAGTAGGTCATCACCTATAGGACTGTGCCTTCTGGCATCAGGACCACACTGCAAACTTTTCCAGCAGTGTCTGGCGGGAAGACCGCCCACCAGATGTCACGTGATGGATGTCAGCATGACCCCCAAGCCTGCCTGCCAGTTCTCCCGCTGGAGATCCAAGGAGGATCAGACAGGAGAAAGCATGAAATCCTGAAGCCCAGTTCAGAATGACAAAGAAATGCAAAAGAACTAGGGGAAGGAGGGAGGGAAAAGGTGACCTACTGCAGGAACCTCTCGAAGATCTACTGTTACGGTAAGTCCTTACGTAACTGTACCATCTTACTTCAAGAGGGTTCCTGCAGTAGGTCATCACATATAGGACTGAATCCCAAGCAGTCATTCATACAGAGACCGAGAGAGACACAGGAGGAGGAGCAACAGAAAGACAGCACAGGACCAGCCTAAGACGGTAGGCCCTGCAAGACGGCAAGGCCAAACCCGGCCCTACGCCTAGAGGCAATGTCCAGACAGTAAGGCTTCGTAAAGGTATGGATGGAACTCCAGGTTGCTGCCGCACAAATCTCTGCTGCAGAAACATTCCACAGGAATGCTGTAGAGGTAGCCATTCCTCTAGTAGAGTGACCTCTAACCTCTCCCGGAAGAGGTTTGTTATACTTCTGGTAACAGAAGCAACTGTAGTTATCTAGCCATTTAGAAAGGCACTGTTTAGAAATTGACGATCACAAGGATTTGGGGGCAAAGGAGACAAAAAGCTGATCAGATTTTCTATGCTCCTTAGTACGGTGAATGTAGCATCTGAGGATTCTGTGAACATCCAAGGTGTGAAGGAGATCCTCCCCCCTTTTCGAATGGTATGGGTAATAAACCGGAAGTTCAACAGTTCGGTTTAAAGTGAACTCATAAATCACCTTGGGAAGAAACTCAGGATTGGTATGCAAGACCTCCCAGTCCTTGTGAAAAACCAAATAAGGCTCCTTATGCATCAGGGCCTGAAGCTTGGAAATCCTGCGAGCCGGAGTAATGGCAACTAAAAATAGCTCGTTCCAAAAAAGGCAGCACATGTCACAGTTAATTACTGATTCAAAGGGAGAAGGCATAAGCTTCTCCAACACAAAATTCAAATCCCAAAGTGGGGTGCGGTTACGAATGGGAGGTTTTAGGTGGAGGATCCCCTTCAAAAAGGTCTTAGAGACCTCTGAGCTACGGTTTTCCCCTCCATCGGCACGTGGTAGGTCGAGATGGCCGACAAGTGAACATTAAGGGACGAGTCCGACAGACCCGAATCAGACAGGTGAAGGAGGTACTCAATGACCTGAGGAGCAGAGCAGGTAAAGGGATCTAAATCTTTGTAAGCCATCCAAATGGATAAATGCTTCCATTTCATAGCGTAGGTGGATCTGATGGATGGTTTTCTGGCTTCCACCAGGACCAGAGTAACCTTTTGAGAGACCCCTAAAGGGAGCTCTGATTATAAGGAGCTATGCATGAATATGCAATGTCCTGGATGTACCAGCCTGCCTTGATCCTGAGTCAATAGGTCATGTTTGAGAGGTAAAGGAATTGAGGGTTCCACTGACAGCTGCTGCAGTAAGGGAAACCAAATCTGCCTTGGCCAGAGAAGAGCCACTAGAATTATTCGAGCGCACTCTGCCTGGAGTTTGAGAAGTACCCTCTAAAGAATGGGAAGGGGAAGGAAGGCATACAAGAACTTCCCTGTCCAACACAAAGACAACGCGTCAAGCCAGAAAGCTTCAGGTTCTGGAACAAGTGAGCAAAAGCTGTGAAGTTTTGTGCTGGATGATGAGGTGAACAGATCAATTTCTGGGCGACTCCACCTCTGGAATAGAGTGTCTGCTACTTCCTGACTTAATTCCCATTCGTGGGCGAGGGACAATGTCTGACTGAGGCTGTCCGCCAAGACGTTCTGAACGCCTGGAATGTGCACGGCTGTGAGAAACAGGTCGTGCTGGACTGCCCAATTCCACACCCGCATCGCCTTCCTGCACAGAGGGTATGATTGGGTTCCTCTGTTTGTTGATGTACCAGACTACAGACATATTTGTCTGTCTGACTTAGCAGTGTTCCTCTCGATAGGATGGTCTGAAAAGCCTGAAGGGCGTAAAGGACCAACCTTATCTCCAGAATGTTGATGTGCAAGGACACCTCCGGTTGGGACCATGAACCCTGGGTTTGATGGTCCCCCAGGTGTGCTCCCCAACTCAGGCATGAAGCATCTGTGGTGAGGGTCCATATAGGTGGGGGAACTTTGAAAAGAAAGTCCCTTGGATAGATTGAGAAGGTCTAGCCACCATTGTAGATCCCTCTGAACTGCTCTGGAGGCCAGAATAGGGTGATCCAGATTGTCCGAGCGCTGATCCCACTGGACTGGAAGAATCCACTGGGATATCCGCATATGCAAGCCCAGCAAGCATAGCAACACTCTGGCTGGAAGAGATCAGGACGAGATCACCAGAATTATCTGCTCTTGGAGAGTCTCCACTCTAAGGGGAGAAAGACTCTGCACTGGATCGTATCCAAAACCACCCCTATAAAATGAAGGTTCTGAGAGGGGGTTAACGATGACTTGGGGAGACTGACTGTGATCTCCCGTCAGGGGAAAAAAGGTCCAGGATAACCGAGAGTGAGTCCAGAAGGCTGTTCCTGGATGGAGCTGAAATCAGCCAATCATCCAGGTATGGAACACTGCTATACCCTGGCAGTGTAGAGCAACTGGCACCACCGCTAGGCACTTGGTAAAAACCCTGGGTGCCAAGGACAGGCCAAAGGGGAGAGCTGTGATCTGAAAGTGTTCCCCCTGGAGACAAAACCTCAGGAAATGGTGGTGGCATGGGAAGATCAGATATGCAGGTAAGCATTCTGCATGTCCAAAGCACAGAGCCAGTGATTCTGCTGTAGAAGGGGCAGGAGGCTCTGAACAGTCAACATGCAGAACATCTTATACTTGATGAAGAGATTCAGACTGCTGAGGTCCAGGATTGGTCTGAGGTCACCCGTATTCTTTGGGACCAGGAAGAAATGGGAGTAGAACCCCCTTCCCCTCTGGGCAGCAGGCACGGGATCGAATGCAGCCTTTTGCACCACAGTCCTGATCTCCTCCTCGACCGATGAGGCTTGGTGCGGGGAGTAGTGCGAGTGACCGGGAGTAGAGTCTCTATTGAGCTCCATGAACTCTACCATCTGTCCTTGCGATACGAGCTAAAGTACCCAGGCATCCAAGGTGATGTCCTCTCATTCTTAGACATGATGTGCGAATCCCCCCCACATTGATTCCACGCTTTGTAGTGGAGGGGAGGGAAGACTGCGAGTCAGACGGCAGAGGGGCGGGGCAAAGGCCCTCCTGCTGGTCTCTGGTGGAGAGGAAAAGGAAGAGCCAGTGGCTCGCCTTTTGTTTTGTTTCTTGGGGGCCGCTTGCCGGAAGGGCTGCTTCTTGGGGGTACCAGCTCTGTACTTCTCATCCCGGAAGCTGCCAGAGTCACCATGAGGGTTGGCGGCAGAGAAAGGGCCTTGCTGGATGAGGATCGGTCCCGGTCTTCATGACGCTCATTCCCTCTGTGCCTGTCTTTTTTTCTTCTTCTGTTTATCTGAAGGGGAAGAAGTGGAGTCCTGGATCTTTTGCATCTCCTTCTCCAGGGAAGCCATCCTAGATTTGAGGAGATGGGTCTCCAGAGCCTGCTGTCGTCATTTGTGAGTGGCCTGGTTGAAAGGCTGGCAGTCAGGACAGGCCGTGATTTTGTGGTCTGGACCTACACAAGAGTCAGAGACAGTAGCCATCTTTGTGTGGGATTTGCGCCCCACACTTGGTGCACTTCTTTGCCTTAGGAGGCGGTGACAGAGAAAGCAAAGCGAATTTCGGACTGAAATCCGTGGCTGAAAACAATAAAATGGCGATCGACAAAGCTGGAGCAATCGCGAGGTACTAGCGCTGGTAGAAGGCAGGAAAGAACTGGAAGGCATGGGGACCACCCACTATATAGGGTCACGCCGATGTCCATCACGTGACATCTGGAGGGCGGTCCCCCGCAAGACACTGCTGGAAAAGTTTGCTGTGCGGTCCTGACGGCAGAGGGCGCAGTCCTACATATAATGACCTACTGCAGGAACCCTCTAAAAGTGAGATCTATGGAATCAGCTTGCAGTTGCACAGTGAGGTGGCTGGCCCCTATCGGCAGGTGATGCATCCGGTTGGCCTTTTTAGAGACCGCAGGGATGGATGACGGCTGTTGTTCTGCGAGCTGCTTTCTTTTAGGATCCAGCTCCTGGGGTGCCCATCCGCAAGCCCGCTGGATGGAACACAGAAGCTCCGCAAAAGAAGGATCCTCTGGCGGAGATTGGGGAGACTCCTTTGGTTGAGGCTTGATAGGGGTGTGGGCCCCTGAGCTGGTCGAAGAGACCGAGTCTGCCTCTGAGTCAGACGTCTCCGGTCTACTTGGGAAAGATGCCTCGTCCGAAGCCTCCTCAATGTCCCTGTGTCCAGGAAGGGCCCTAGGTGGATGCTTATTAGAGTCCATGTCTGACAACCGATGGTCGACTGGGGAGGAGTTCCTAGGAACAACCCTGGGGGTCAGGGTAGAAACCATGACCGTTGCGAGTGACCAAGCTCCTGCAGGAGATGGGATATGGCATCCTTCCACCATGCAGGGATAGCACCTAGGGGAAATCGGCCTGCGACCTGTCCAACGCCGAAGGCTGTGGAGAAGGAGGAGGTGGAGGAGGCTGGAAGCCCAAGTACCCCGAGAGAGGATATGGGGGTAGCCAGGAACCTAGTACCAGTAGGGGTAAGCTTAGGTATGGTACCCTTGGTACATAAAGCCCAGTGCCAGTTACCGTGGCGTCAGGGTGGGCGGATAACCCGGCGTTGGCCACCCTGGCACCGCGTAATAGGAAAACTGTGGCGGAGGGTAGCTGGGGTTCGTGCCAGGATGCCCAGCAGGCGGAGAAGCCGATGGCCCTGAGGGAGGAGGGGATGAGGGACCGCTGGGAGCAGAAGGGTCCGTCAGCAGACCCACAGGACCTGGAGTCCTGGCTGGTGTCGCAGAAGGGCTGGGCAGAGGCTCCAGCGTCGGGGCAGGAGAGGCGGGCGGGATGCCCCGTCCGGAGGCCATCACCGGGTCAGAAGGGATGTCGACCAGTGAGGAGTCGATTATTAGGGGAATAAAAGAACCTCCTGCCCGATTTGAGTGAGGGGGGGGTCTTGGAAGGGAAACCCCAGTCGACAGGCCCACTGACAAAGCGGGGTGCTTGGAGAAGATGCCCGACATTGGGAAGGATACCCCCGAAACAGACACACTTGTGTCCCGGATAGCTGGGGAAAATGAGGGGTCAGGCTGGGTCAGAGGAATGAAGGAGTCCTGGGAGGAAGAACCCTCCTGGGAAGAAAGGGTGCCTGAAGGCTGACTCTGCTCAACATCGGGTGAGTCTGAAGGGTCTGATGAGACAGCCTTGGACGGGCAGTCGATGGGCAGGCTGACGACCGCCTGGTTGGCTGCGATGATTGGACATCGGAGTAGCTAGCGTCAGACTTATCGGTCGAGGCTGAGCAGACAACAGATCAGCTGGTGTCTGGCTTATCGATGGAGGCCATGCGCCCTTTGGGAGAACCGAAGGGTGACTTACCGGACGGAGATCTGTCAACAGGCCCAGAGACATGGCCTTCCTGTGGAGAGCACCCCTGCCACCCTCTGGCTGCGGCGGGAGTCGGTGACCGGTCTGCCAGAGTGGATAGAGACCAAGCAGAGGGGTACTCACCAAAGTAGAAGCCCCACTGGAGGTGGCGTCAGTGGTCTGAAGAAGCTGGGAAGAAGAGGACCTATCCCGGTCCCGGCGCTTCTTCTCCTTTCTCTTTTTCTTGCGCTCGGTGGTGGGGGAGGAGGAATGTTCCTGCAGCTCCTTTTCAGTGCTACAACTGGCTTGTGAATCTATCTTCTCTAGACTCAAACTGCTGTATCACACGATAGGGCGTTTCACAGTTGATGCCCACTCCAGAGCCCACCGCTGTTCCTTTCTTGCTACCCTACGGAGGACTTCCTTTGAAAACAGAATGTGATCTCTATACTCCCTAACCTTTTAAGTTACTGCAACCCCTTTCTCTACCCAGTCTCACTGGTACACTTCAATGTAAGCAATTCACCCGGCCCCTGAGATCTGTATCCCTCCCAGAGACATCCCTCGAGTGCAGTGTGCACTCAGAAGACAATCCCATTCCTTTGCCAACCCTCATCTATGGAATTCTTTGCCCTCAGATGTCCTTGCTTGTTTCTCTTTAGCACAGTTCAAAAAGAGGCTAAAAACCCCTTCTCTGGGTTGCACCCCCTTGTAACTGTAATCACTAAATTCCATTCATGAAGCTTGAGACTATTTGTTTTTTAATAATTTCTTAGGTCTTCTGTTTACTGTTGCACTGTATGGTAACTTGCTTTGTTAACTACCTATGCTGACCATATATTTACCTTCGTTTTCTGTATCTGCTGTACTGTTGGTTGCTTATAATGTACAATTAATGAATGTAATAGTCTCTGCCAGTATCTGTAATTAATTTATGTACACATCATGTTGCAGTTGTACATTATGTTTCTGAATCTGTACGTATAATCATCCAGCTACTGTATGTAGCTAATTCCAGGTCACCCCTGAAAAGGGACTATTTTTGTCTCAGCGTGCCTACTGGGTCACTGAAATCCAAATAAATACATAACTAAATAAATTTCCAGATAGTAACGCTGGAGCTACAATCGGTGATCTCTGACTGAACAACAATATACGATTAGAAGCACACTTAAGGAAGAGGGAGACTGTGTTAGTGGTGTCCCTCTCGGAGAATTCTACAGAATACTGAACTGAGATAAGAAAGCAGGATGTGCTATTTTTAAGAGGCACAAGTATACACGTATAGCTTCTTACCCATTTCAGGGTTGTAGATCACGCTCTCTTTTCGCTTCTTGGTGCCACTGTCTACAGAGAAGCCCACCTTTCGACCATACATCTTCACTACCTGTGGAGGAGGTGGCCCTGGAGGAGGACCAGGGGGTTTCTTACCAGGAGGCAATCGGGGTACTCCATGTCCCGGGGGAGGAGCTACTGAAACAGGTCTGACTGGAGGCCTATAATAAATCAAATGGATAAGACAGAAATGAATGGGAAAAAAAATTACTCACCGTAGTAATCTTGTTTCTTCCAAGGTATTCTTCAATATCATTAACTCTAGCAGTCAGCCACCTGGGTTGCACTGCCCTGGAGATGAATGGAACTTTATGCAAATTAATGGAACACTTACTGGCTCGTGCCACCATTCAAACCCACTGCAATGTGAAGCACACCTCTCAACTGTCACACATTACGAGGTACATCACTCATTTTACCTCTCAGAAATGCTCTATTTCACATGGCACAGGTGATATTCCACGTTGCCCACTGAAACGTCAATGCAGAAATTCATAATAATCTATGATACTCAATTATCAGCAAACATGAATAACATAAGTGCACAGATTTGGACTGTGTTCTGAGCTTGCAGTGTCATTTTTGATGATGTGTCACACATTTTGCCCATTTGTCACACATACTGTCACATTTAAGTGATGAAAGGTTGAGAGGTATGATGTGAAGTGCTGCGTTCTAACGCTCAGATTTTACTGAAGCCTGCAATTAGGCCCTCTGACTATCCTATCCTAATAGTTGACAATAATACCAATAACTGATTCAATTATTACCCCCTTTTTTACCCAATGGCAATGCCCAAAAAGGCCAACAACAGGAATAACAGGGCCAACTGGTTTAACTCAACTGTACTAGTGTAAGGCCAACAAATCAGAAAGATTACCAACTGTATTGCAGAGGCTAACTGGTTCTGGAAAGGGAGGCTGGGAGGGAGAGTTAATGATATTGAAGAATATCTTGGAAGAAACAGTATTACTATGATGAGTAATTTTTTCTTCTAACCCCAGGGATTCTTCAATATAATTAAGTCTAGCAGACTATGAAGCAGTACCTTTGGAGGCGTGCCCAGAACCCTCTTTAGGGAAAAGGATCTGCAGCACTGCTGTGCCAAACCTGGCATCACTCCTGGACTGTGTGTCCAAACTGTAATGCTTTGTAAAAGTATATACTGTTCTCCATGTAGCTACTTTGCAGATTTCCAACAAGGGGATATCCGTGGCTGCTGTTATTGTAGCAGCTGTACCCCTAGTTGAGTGTGCCCTCAGGCCTACTGGGGGCTCCTTGCCAGCTTTACTGTAACAGAACTGGATGCATGCCACTATCCAGCATACAACTGTCCTTTTGGCTTTCCTTTTCCCACATCACCATAAGTCGAGAACTGTTGGTTGTCCTGCCTATGTGCTTTGGTATGCTCAATATATTTAAGAGCTCTCGTTACATCAGGGCTATGTAATCTATGTTCTCCTGAAGCAGAATGTTCAGTGAAGAAGACTGGCAAAGTCAGATACTGATTAAGGTGGAAATCAGAGGCCACTTTTGGAAGGAATTTCCTATTAGTCCTTGTTCCTGTGGAAGAAAATGTAGTCCTGTTCCACACACACAGGGCCTGCAACTCACTTATCCTTCTTGCTGATATAATGGTTACTAGGAAGATAGCCTTCCAAGCGAGCAGTGGCTCAAATGGGGGTTCCATGAGCTTGGTAATACAGACATTTAGATTCCAGGAAGGCACTGGTTTCCCGAAGGGGGGGGGAGGTGCATGCAGATGGGCCAATCTTTCAAAATCCTTTTTAAAGATAGAACTAGCTGCCATAGAGGCACCCTTACCAGCTGAGAGGTAAGCAGAGAAGGATGCCAAAAGCGCCATAAGGGTAGTTGGCTGCAGTCCCACCAAATGCAGGTGAGTCAGATAGTCTAATATGACTGGTACCCCTGCCTCAGATGGTAACACATCTTTGGTGCACACACCAAATGCAAAATCTTTTCCATTTGGGAGCATAAGTCTTTTTTGTTGACCGTTTTCTAGAACCCCTCAAGACCCTCGGTACATCCTCGAAGAGGTGCAAGTCAGCAGACTCTAGGTCCTCAAGAGCCACGCTTTAAGTCTGAGCGACCTGAGATTCGGGTACAGAATCCTCCCCTGGGAGGGAGGTGTATTGGCTGAGCCACTGACATGAGAGAGCAGCAGCGAATACCAAGGCTGCCTGTCCCAATCTGGAACTATCAGAATCATTGTAGCTGACTGGAATCTGAGCTTGATCAGGACCCTGAGTAACAAGGGAAAAGCTTATTTTTCCTGTTAGCGGATTGTCCCACAACTAGCCAGTCATCCAAGCATGTAAACACTGATATGCCCTGCCTTCTCAGGTGTGCCACCACTGCTGCAAAGTACTTTATTAATGCCCTGGGGGTAGATGTCAGGCCAGAAGGCAGAGCCCTGAACTGATAATGACCTGAAAGTAGTCTGAACCATAAGTACAGTAGTTTCTGTTAGATTCCCTTATGGGAATGTGGAAGCAGGCATCCTTGAGATCCAGTGATGGCAGCCAGTCTCCTTGTTGCAATGTGGGGAGAATCATTGCCAAGGTCACCATCTGGGACGATGGCCTTGTGCGATGGTGTTTAGAGCTCTCAAATCCAGAATGGGTCCCACTTCCCATTTTTCTTTGAGGTTAGGAAGTATCTGGAGTAGAAACCTCTTCCCCTTTGGGAAGATGGAACTGGTTCTACTGCTTTTGATGCCAGCAGAGTGGACACCTCTTTTTCTAGTAGTGTCCTCTCTGTTGGGTTTGGAAGGCTGAAATGCCTTGGCCTTAACTTGGTAAAGGTTTTGAAGCCGAGGGCTAGGCCCTGACCCACTACCTCCAAACCCCACTTGTCTGTGGTGATGGTTTTTCAGTTTTGGAAATAGTGGGTCAGTGTGCCCCGATTGGGATTGAGAAGGCAACCCTGACTGTCACATCAGAGATTCTGTTTTTCTTGTGTGGCAGTTTGGGGGATTGGTACCCCTCTCTTGGAGCACCTATGGTCTCTACCCCTGCAGTAATCTATTTGTGGGAGGTCTGGGGTAGCTTGCGCCTGACAGAAGCGTCTACTATATTCCATACCTCTACCTCCCCTTCCATAATGCCTATAGGAGGCGGATGCATTTTCTTCTGCAGAATTACGCTTGTAAGTGGCCTTGTACTTGTCATTTTTTAAGTATTCTTCTGTTTTACTGCCAGAGAATTGTTTTCCACAGGGAAGTCCACTGCCTCATTCGGGGTATCCTGAGTGAGACTGGTTGTCCTGAGCCAGACAAATCTCCTCAAGGCTATGGATAACAGCATCCACCTGTCTGCACTGTCATTTGCATCCATAGCCATGTGGAACCGATATTTTGTGGCCTTTAAGCCACACCTGGCCATCTCCACAAGGTCAGTTGCAAGTCCTGGAGGAGCCTTGTTAGCCATGGCCATCACAGAAGACCACAGGGTCTTCTGGTATTGTACAGCGTATCCCACACAGTTTGCTTTCCTGATGCCCAAGGAAGCAGCTAGATACCCCTTTTTAGCCATCCCATCCAACTTTCTAGAATCCTTTTCAGGAGGATGGGTGGCCAGTGGTACCTTAGCCTTATCACAGGCTGCTGTCTGAACCACCCCTTCCGGATCTGGATGGGACATCAAGAACTCAGAACCCAAGGGGTCAAGCTGATATTTACATACTAACATGCTAAAAGCCAGAAGAATAGGCCTGATGGTCTGTCATGTCTACTCGGTAGCCAGCCCCTAATGGGTGCTTGCTCTCCCACCCCCACAGCTACAGAGAGGGTCATCTTCAGTTTCAGTTTTCCCTTGTACCTGTCCCACCCCCTCTTGAAACCCTCAACTGTGCTCTCCTCCACCAGACTCTTGGGCAGTGCATTCCATGGCCCCACCACCCTCTCAGTGAAGTAATGTCTCCTGAGATCCCCTGTAATTCCCCCCCCTCCAGCTTCCATTCATGTCCCCTGGTTGTGCCCCCTTTCTTTAGTCTGAACATCTCTTTGGCTCTGCCCCTGTTTATCTCTTTTACATATCTGAAGACCCCATCATGTCCCCCCTGTCTCTCCTCTCCTCCAGCGAGTACAGCCCAAGCTCTTCCAGCCTTTCCTCATAGGTCCTCCCTCCCATGCCCTGAATCATCCTGGTTGCTCTCCTCTGGACCCTCTCCAGCAGTGCTACGTCCTTCTTTAGGTGAGGTCTCCAGAACTGAATGCAGTACTTGAGATGTGGCCTGACCAAGGCATTATACAGAAGGAGGAGGATCATCTCCCTCCTCCTGGACGTAATCCCCCTGGGTATGTAGCCCACAATCCTGTTCGCTTTTGTCACAGTTCTTCTGCAATTTTCAGTGTTATTCATTTTGCCATCTACCACGACCCCCAGATCCCTTTCATTCATTGTGGTCTGAAGTGAGACCCCCTAGGGTGTATACATGGCCTAGGTTTCTGACCTCCAGATGTAGCACCCTACACTTCCCTGGATTAAACCTCGGTCCCCACCTCCTTGACCACCCCTCCAGGGTATCTAGGTCCCTCTGGACTGTCTCTCTCACTTCATCCCCGTCTGCCAGTGCTCCCAGTTTTGAGTCATCCGCAAAGAGGCTCATCCTACTCCTAACCCCCCTCCCCATATCTGAGACATAGGCACTGAATAGGAGTGGCTCCAGTACTGAACCTTGGGGGACCCCACTGATGACCTTCCTAGGGAAGGAGACTATCCCACCAACCACCACCCTCTGTGTTCACCCCGTTAGCCAATTTTCTACGCATCTGAGCAGCTGTCCTTCCACCCCCATCCCCCCCTAGCTTAGTAAGCAATCTAATGTGGGTACTGAATTAAACGCCTTACTGAAATCCAGGTATAGGACGTCCACCGGTCTACGTCGGTCCAGGGTCCCAGTCACCCAGTCATAAAAATCTGCGAGGTTGGTCTGACACGATTTCCCCGGGACGGAACCATACTGTTTATCATCCAGGTGCCTCAACCTTTCCAGTTGCCTTCTGAGCCTCTCCTTGATAATGCCCTCCATTACTCTGCCTACCACAGACGTTAGTCTGACAGGCCTGTAATTTCCCATCTCCTCCCTAGACCCCACTTTGTGGATAGGCACCACATGAGCCACTCTCCAGTTCTGAGGCACCCATCCTGTCTGCAAAGAGGCATTAAAGAGTGCAGCTAGTGGAGCTGCTAGCTCATCTGCCAGTTCCTTCATAACCCTCAGATGCAGCCCATCCAGCCCCGGTGCCTTATCAGTTTTAGGCATCCGAAGGGCTTCTCTCACCCTATCCACTGTGATTTCTCCCTCCCACTCCACACCCTAATTTAAGCATCCATCCCCTTTCTAGGCTTGGCCCGGCCTGTACCTCAGCCTCTTTTGGTCCGCTAGACTCCATCTGACCTCTCAATTCTGCTGTCTCCCCTACCCTCCTGTCAGGCTAGAAGGAGCCAGTCTCCCTCTGTAAATGTCGAGGCAAAGTACTCAATTAGCACCTCTGCCTGATCCCCCGCCTGCTGAGCCCATCCCTCCCGAGTCCCAATCCTGCTGATCTGTGCCCTCCCTTTTCTCTTCTCCCCTATGAATCTATAGAACCCCCGGATATCCCTAGCCAGGTTTTGCTCCATCCTCACCCCTCGCCTTGGCTCCCGTCACCACTCTGGTGACCCTTCTAGCCGTCAACTCGTACTCACCCCTCTCCCTATCCCCCCAGAGTGCTTAAAACGTGCATAGGCAGCCTTTTTATCCCTCACTGCCTCTTGCACCTCCCTGGTCCACCAACATGGCTTGTTGGCTCTACCATGCTTACATCTTACGCTTGTACATGACCTAGTAGCCTCCTGCACCCCTTTCTTAATGGTCTCCCACAAGCTACCAGCATCCATGTTTGACCTAATCTTGTCCAAGCTCCCCCATAGAATCCTGCCCATGTCGATGAAGTCCAACCCCCTGAAGTCCACTACTACTCTTTTCTTGTCAGCTTTTTTATCCACAGATGGTACAGAGTCTGGGGTCTCCAACACCTTAACCACTTGTTTCTTACAGAACTTGCTAATGGCTAACAAGATCTTTTTTGTGGGTGTTAAGCCCATCATTTCTAAAAGTTGTAATTCCTCATCTTGTTCAGGCTCATATGATGTAAGATCCAGTGCTTCCACCATTTGCCTCACAAAAGTAAAATGTAAGGAGTAATCCTCAGGAGCCCTAGGTAGGGATTTGAACCAATCCTCGAGTGAAATCTCTGGCTCAATCACCTCTTCCTCCTCCTCATCCTCTCCATAATCCCTCATCATCCTCTCCATAATCCTCCAGAGAGGGGTCAAACATAACTACTCTGACAGGAAGAACTCAACCCTAAAACCAAGGGACCGGTTGCAGTCGGTTGCTAAGGAACCAGAGCTAACCTTGTCTGCAAAGCTTTCAAAATTTGCACAGCCTGTGCAGACTGGTCAGCCGTTGGCATATCTGCCTGTGGTACTGGGAGTCCCATTGCTTTTCCAGCCGGGGAACCAATATTCTTTTTCTTGTCCGACTTCTTTATAGGAACCGATTCCTTTACCGGTTCATACGGTCTTTTTAGTCTGGATGTCTCGCCCTTTTCAGGGGCGACTGTGGTGCCATCCTTAGACTATTCTTTGGGTTCAGCGGTCAGATCCTTCAGGTCTGGAATGGTGGTAGTTCTTTAAAACGCTTCATGCGTTTTTCAATAGATTTTTCAGGAAAAGTCTTACAAACTTCACAATTTGACTCAAACTGTTCAACTCCAAGACAGAACAAGCATAAATCATGCTTGTCTGCTTTTGCAAAAACTTCCCGACACTTTAGACTTTTTTTTTTTTTTTTAATCCGGTCGTCCCCATTTTCTTTTTGGGCTTTTCGGACATTACCACTGTAAAACACACACTACATAAAACTTAAATTGGTTTCTCAACCGAGTTAGCATCGCTAGGTAACTGCAAAGCAGTAAGAAAAGTGTTTGTGGTCAGTTACTCAACCGAGGAAAAAACGTAATTTAACTAAAAACAAACAGGAGAAACTACATAAAAAGAAACTGAACACCATCAGGAAATACCAAATACTAGGCTAAGGGATTGGTTCCTCCACGGTTACGAAGAACCAGTGAGGAACCGAAAAATAAACCTAAAATTAAATGGGCAGCAGAAATGAAGTAATATAAATATATACTTATATATTTCTTCAAAAATTAAGTTTATCTTGGTCACGCTGAGGAGTAGTCTCTGAGGTATCCAACAAGGCAGGCGGAGAAAGAAATCTGAGCGTCAGAATGCAGCAGTTGACAGGGCAGCAGGTTTGAATAGTGGCACGAGCCAATAAGTGTTCCATTAATTTGCATAAAGTTCCATTCATCTTCAGGGCAATGCAATACAGGAGGCTGACTGCTAGAGTGAATTATTTTGATGAATCCCTGGGGTTAGAATAATGCTTACATTATAACCCTGTTTTTCTAGTGACATTTATCCATTACCGCACATCTGCAGAATCCCAGCTCAAGGAGCCCATGCCTTGAACTGTCCAACAGAGTTGAACAGCACTGTGTGCCCCACCCCCACCCCAGTGTCTACCACCTGGATCACCACATCCATAAAGTACAGTTACGTAAGAACTTACCATAACAGTAGATCTTCGAGAGGAGCTCTTGCAGCAGGCTATTACAATCAGGACTTCGCTGCAGGAACTAGGACCCTCCGGTGAAATTTCTGCCAGCAATACACAGCAGGGACTGCCCCTGATGCCGGCCCCACCCCGACGTCGGTCAGGGTACAAGAGAAGCGGACCCAGCTCCACCTCAATTCTTCCTCCAAGACCCCGAAGAAGGCCTGACAAGAGAAGGAGACGAAGCCTACTATGAAGAGAATTGGAGAAGAAAATGGATCTGCACACCTCGAGGGGGAAGGCAGGTGGGAAGTAGCGCCTGCTACAAGAGCTCCTCTTGAAGATCCACTGTTACGGTAAGTTCTTATGTAACTGTACTATCTTACTTCGGGTGGGAGCTCTTGCAGCAGGCTATTACAATCAGGACTGAGTCCCAAGCAGTCCCACAACAAGGAGGTAGGAATATGCTGACTCCAGAGGCCTTAGGACAAAAGCCTTTGTAGTACGGCTAGGCTGAAGCCAGCTTGGCGTCTGGAGACGATATCCAAGCAGCAATGCTTGACAAAGGTATGCACAGAGTTCCAGGTTGCAGCCGCATAAACGACCTTTATGGCGACATTTCGCAGGGCGGTGAAAGAAGCTGACACTCCTCTGGTGGTGTGACCCCTAACTGGGCCAGCAGGGGTTTATTGTGTTTCTCGTAGCAAAACGAGATGCAACAAACTATCCACTTAGAGATAGTTTGCTTGGACACCAGTCGACCCAAGCAATGTGCTGCAAATGCCACAAAGAGCTGCTCCGATTTACGGTGCTGAGCCGTCCTTTTGAGGTAATACCTCAAAGTCCTGTGGACATCCAGTGTGTGGAGGAGAGCCTCCCCTCTATTGGAAGGGGAAGAAAAATAAACAGGAAGGTCAACCGACTGGTTGAGGGTCAATTCTGAGACCACTTTAGGAAGAAACTTAGGATTAGAAACTTGGGATTCGTTCTGAGGGAAACACTTTTCCTGTGGAAAACCAAATAGGGCTCTTTACACATCAGAGCCTGAAGCTCAGAAACCCTTCGAGCTGAGGTAACAGCAACCAAAAAACAAACCTTCCAAGAAACGTAATGCAGCTCACAATCCGCTGCTGGTTCAAAAGGAGGGAAGGTGAGTTTCTCCAACACAAAAAGGAGGTCTCAGGGTGGGATAGGGTCCCGAATGGGAGGTCTCATATGCAGAATTCCCCTAAGAAAGGTGAGGGCTACATCCAGTTGTGCTAATGCTCTATCTCGCACGACAGCATGATAGGTGGAGACTGCCCACATGTGCACCTTGATAGAGGAGTAACTCAGACCCTTATCATACAAAGAGAGGAGATACTGTAAAGGCGAGTTCACAGGGCAGGTGGCGGGATCCAAATATTCTTGACAATGCCCAAAAACAAAGCTTCCACTTCATAAGCGTGGCGAGGCGAGTAGAGAGCTTTCTTGCGACACTAGGACCGCCGCCACTTCCGAGGAAACCCCATATCTATGTTGAACTACGTCTGAAGGAGCCAAGCATGTAGGTGTAAGGATCGAAGATCCGGATGGACCAGAGACCCTTGGTCCTGGGAAAGCAACTGCGAGCATATGGGCAGCGGAACTGGAGGTTCCGTTGATAACCGCTGCAGTAGTGGGAACCAAATCTGCTGAGGCCATTTGGGGGCCACTAGAATCAATTCGGGCCCCTTCTGCCTGTAACTTGAGCAGCACCCTCTGAATGAGAGGGAAGGGCGGAAAGGCATAGAAAAACCTCTCTGCCCAGCAAAGGGATAACGCGTCTGGCCAGAAAACTCCAGGCACATGCTCTCGCGAGCAGAACGTTGACAGTTTGGCGTTGTGTGGTGACGCAAAGAGGTCCAGCTCTGGAAGACCCTGCCTGTCGAAGGGCTGGTCCGCCACGGACTGTAGTATCTCCCACTCGTGCGCTCTGGAGCGTGACCTGCTGAGGCTGTCAGCCAGATCGTTGAGGATGCCTGGAGCGTGCACTACTGATAGCAGAGTGCCCCGCTCCAGCGCCGAGTACAAAACTCTCATCGCCTCCCTACAAAGAGGATATGAATGAGTGCCCCCTTGCTTGTTGATGTAGAAGACAACTGCCATGTTGTCTGTCTGAATTAGAAGAGAGCCTGGCACCAGGTCCTCCTGAAAAGCCTGAAGGGCGTAGAGGACCGCTCACATTTCCAGCACACTGATGTGAAGGGACTGCTTACGGGTGACCAAACCCCTTGTGTTAGAGACAACACCAGGTGCGCCTCCCCACCCCAGGTCTGAGGCATCTGTTGTCAGAGTTTGACCCAGTGGCCCGGACGAAAGCTGACCCCTTTCTCTAAATTCCTGGGGTCCATCCACCAAAGCAGAGTTCTCCTGACTGGCCCCGAGATCTTGACCGGGGAGTCTAGATCGTCGTGGCTCTGGTCCCACTGCATCCTGAGCATCCACTGCAGGACCCTCATGTGGAAGCGGGCCAAGGGAGTGACTGGAATGGACGCTGCCATGTGCCCCAGTAAACTGAGGAAGTTCAGAACCGGAATTCGAGGAGTTATGGAGAACCGTTCTGCCATCTCTTGCAGGCGAACTACCCTGTCCTGGGGAAGGAAGGCCATGCCCTGGATGGAATCCGGGATCGCTCCTATGAAGATGAGCTTTTGGCTGGGCTCCGGGAATGATTTTCGTAGGTTCAGGGTGATCCCGAACTCTCAGAACAGAGTATAAGTGTCTTCGAGAGCTCGTAAAAGGCTTACTTTTGACGGAGCCGTCAGAAGCCAATCGTCTAGGCAGGGGAACACGTAGTGCCCCATACGCCTTAGAGCCGCAGCCACCACTGCAGGGTTTTAAATAATTGATTAGCAGTTTTTGTGTTGGGATGATACTAACTGTACAGACATTATTTATATAGATTTTCTAGAAGTGCTGTGTTTGTTAAACACAGTGAGGCAAGAGTTATGCATTTTCACAAAGATTTAGCACTTTTATGAGCAAAACGCTAATCAATTTTTAGAGATAAATAAAACCCTGCACTGCTAGACACTTGGCGAAGACTCGCGGAGTGGAAGAGAGGCCGAACAGAAGCACTCGAAACTGAAAATGCTCCCCTTGGAAGTGGAACCTCAGAAACCTCCTGTGGGGAGGATAGACCCCAATATGCATATAAGCATCTTGCATGTCGAGAGAACAGAGCCAGTCCCCCTGGTGCAGCAAGGGAAGGAGTCCTTAAAGAGTCACCATCCTGAACCTTTTGTACTCGATAAAGAGGTTTAGAGGACTGAGGTCCAGAATGGGACGAAGGTCCCGAGTCTTTTTTGGGACCAGAAAGAAGTTGGAATAGAACCCCTGCCCTTGCTGATGCAAGGGGACCCTCTCTATGGCTCTTTTCTGCAAGAGGGTCTGGATCTCTCCTTCCATTAGTGGGATGTGAGAAGGAAGATAATGGGAGAGCTTTGGAGGACTGTGCAGTGGAAACTCTGAATTCCAGTGTGTGTCCTCTCCTGATGATATCCAAGACCCACTGGTCTGCGGTGACTGACTTCCACCCTTCGAAACGAAGGGAGAAGCGGCCCCCAACCGGCTCCGCTGGATCTTCCCGTGGAAGAGGGGGGAGTGGAAGGGAGTCACTGGGCAGAGCCAGGAGTGGAGTGAGAGGCCTCGGAGGACTTGGAACCACGGGCAGGAGGTCCACCAGATTGCTGGTTTCCAGATCTCCTCCGAAAGCCTCCTCTCTGCCTCTGTTGGTTGCCACGGGCTGGACCTTGACTGCCTGAGGGCTTACGAAAAGGCCGTCTACGGTGTTGTCATCGCTGGTCGAAACGGTACATCTGACGGACCGACCAGATCGACTTGCCCGACTCCTAGAGGCGGGAGATCAAGGCCTCTGTCTCCTGCCCAAACAGCACGGTACCCTGGAAGGGCAGATCCTTGATACCGGCCTACAGATCCTGGTGAAAGCCCGAGACTCTCAACCAGGCATGGCGCCAGAGGCACACCCCGGAAGCGGCTGCCCTAGCTGCCGTGTCTGCAGTGTCATTCGAGGCCCTCAGTACATGGGAGGCTACATCTGAGCCCGACTGGAGGAGGGCCAGGAGCTTTGCCTTTTGGTCAGAGTCTGGCATGGTCTTCATCAGCTCTAGTCCCCTTTCCCACATCGCATACTGGTACTGTACCATATGCGTTAGAAAATTGAGGGAACGGTTGGAACAGGTGGAGGCAGCATATACTTTCTTTCCCACCTGGTCCAGGTAGCGAGACTCTGGGAGCTGAGGTGCTTCGGTTGCCAGGACTTGTCATGGGCAGCCGTGATCACCGAAGAATCGGCCTGAGGGTGTTCCGCTAGAAAGGGTTCTTCCTTCGGGGCCTTACACAGCCTGTCTGACTTTTTTGGAACTGCCGGGATTGAGGCCGGATGCATCCTCTGGTAAGGTCCTGGAATGTGTCGACTAAAGGAGGGATAAACCAGAGGCTTTGGCTCCTTTTGCCTCAGGTACTTGGCCAATCTCCAGCGTTCCAGATCCAGGTCCTCCGTGTCCCACTCGTTGGAGGCCTGGATGTGCCTCATGACGTCCATAAAAGTAGTATCGTCCGGAGGCGAGCGAGGCTGGTCCTTCTCTCCCAGGAAGCGCTTGAGACTGAGAGAGGAAGAGGAGGCAGACGTCGGTAAGGAGAATCGACTATTCGACTTGGAATAGTCTAACCCCGTCCTATGACCATGCCTTCGCCGACGTCGGTAGCTAGGGGACTGACGTCGGTCCGAAGACAGACTCCGGTCCCTGGACCGGCAACGGAGCAATGACCGACGTTGGTCAGAGGACCGATGTCGGGAGCGTTCTCACCCGGAGCAAGAAGGGCTCCTGGAGTGGGACCTAGACCGATGTCGGTCACCCGAGTCCCGGGAGCAACATCGGTGGCCCGGAGACCCCGTGTGGGAACGAGCCCTGGAGGGAGGTGAAGGCTGGCGCTTCGGCGACTTCCTCGGGGAAGACTCACCTCCCGGCTGTGGTTTTTCCGCAGGGTCCAGTACCGGTGTCTGGGCCGGCGACGGAGAGGACCGCTTATGGACTTGCCCCCACCAAAAGGAAAAAAGATCCTTGAGCTCATCCTTGGTGAATATTTCAGCCACTTGTTTCGGGAAGGAAGTCTCCGGAATGTCGGGGCGCGAAGGAGAGCTCTCCTGAGGGCCCAGGGGGGGAGGAGGACTTGGGCGACGGGGACGTCGGCTCTTCCGTGACCATTCCCGCGTCCTTCACCCTTCCACCAGCGTCTGTGTAGGGACCGACGATGGGGTGACGCCGAAGAGTCCTTGGTCTCTGGAGGCGCGCCTTTAGCAGGCGGCGTCGGTGCCTTAGCAGGTGGGGCTGAAGCAGGCACCTCAAGGGCTTAGCGATGACCGTAAGCGGGTCACCTCTGGCTTGGCGGCTCCCCGACAGGCGGCCTTAGCCTGAGTAGTCTACGGGAGCTCTCCAGAACCCGAGGGATGGGCTTTTTTAGGAGAGGACTGCGAGAGCGAGCGCAACCGTGACCGGTGACAGGACCGACTACAGTCCTTGCTATGGCGCTTTTTCTCTTTCCACTTCCCCTCCGAGGAGTGCAGATCCATCTTCTGCTCCAACAGGTAGGCTTTAAGGGCCTTGAGGTGGCGGATGCGGGCCCGGCTGGTAAAGGCCTGGCAATCTGCGCAGTTGGCGGTGTTGTGGTCCGGGCCTACAGAAAAAATGCACTGCCGATGGCCGTCCTTTACTGGGATCTGCCTCCCACACTCACACTTGTTTAAGTGTCCAGGAGACACCGACGCCTGAGAAGACATCCATCGATCTCGGCCGGGCAACGGCTGACATCGGACTCTGTAACTAAGCTAAGAGTGAGGAAAAACAATGCTGAAAAGAAGGAAAAACTAACCGACGGGCAGCAAACTGACGTTGGGTACCTGAAGACGAGAAAACCCGTCGAAAACTAAAGAATAATCTTGATTGTAGATCAAATCCACGAGGTTTTTTAGCTGCAACTGCAAGCAGAAGCTGTTCCTTCAACTTCACGTGCAGGATGCGGCGAGAAAGAACTGAGGTGGAGCTGGGTCCACCCCCTCTTGTACCCTGACCGACGTCGGGGGCGGTCCCTGCTGTGTATTGCTGGCAGAAATTTCACCGGAGGGTCCTAGTGCCTGCGGCGTAGTCCTGATTGTAAAAGCCTGCTGCAAGAGCTCCCACTCGAAGTAAGATCATGATTTCCACAGAAAGAAATATCATTTGTTACAAAAGTCAGTGAAGTGTAAAGGCTATTTTATTACTATTTACCAATATCATTCTCCCCCTTTACTATTACTTTTCTCAAACACTGAGGAAGACTGAACATGTATGGTTACAGATGAATACCATTAGAAGAAATTTATAAGTAATAAGGGGAAATGTGATGGGCAGCTATGTGATAGCTGAAATATCAGCACGAGTGGCAAGTGAGCTCAGGGCTGTCATGAGTGGCTCCACGTAGCGAAGCCATGAGTGATTCAATCCTGAGCTCAGTTGCCATGAGTGCTGATATTTCAGCTATCACACAGCTGCCCAGCACATACCCGTTTTATACAATGGAAGTGTGTTTTGTGCTGTTTTTTTTTGTTTGATGGAGTTATCACACTGTGATGATGTAATCACAGTGTGATGACTGGAGCTGTCACTCTGCAGTGAAAACACCTGTTTTTGTCTAATGGGTTATCTGCCCACTGCTACTGTATAAATACATTTATACAACACTAGCTGAGGCAAAGATAACCTCAAGATATCATGAAATCTTTTTAGTTTTGCATTAGTTACCATCTTGAAGGTTAGTTTTAACACAACTGAGTACCTCATACAATGCTATCATCATTACAACAGCACTATTCAGCACCTATCAGAGAGAAACATTTTAATCAAATAAACAGCAAATGTAAAACTATTACTAGTAAACTGATGTTGAATAAATTGAATATGAGCTAGTCTGATTCACAATACATGATTTATCATCATTTAATGAGAGGGCAGGACTTTCATAAATCACTAATAGCTCTGCCACTCTGGAGTTATTCTCCTTTCCCTCATACAAAGATGCAATGTACACCTTGGGTCAGGCCATTACATAATCCCCTGTATACCTGGTGGGTTCTGTTACCATCAGACCCTACATTTTCTCTATCAAGTCTGCATGACCTCACACTGGACTGATGCAGAGAAACAGACATGTGATTACTCAGCCACATGGGAAGCCGTTATGCTGAGTGACTGCCTCACACTGACACAGTTAAAAGACGCAGATGACTAGCAGATGCCCAGGGACAATCGAGCAGCTGCTCAGCATCATGCAGCAAAGATAAACAGAACTTTTTTTTTAACCAGGAGACACACACTAAGCTGAAAGCTTGTTTACAGGTGCGACCTGGGAGCACAAGAAGTTAAGTGACTTGCTCAGGGTCACACAGTATGCAACTGGGGGCTGTGGGATTTAAACTTTGCTCCTCTGCTGCTGTGCAATGGCTGACACCACCAGGCAGTGCATTGGGCAACCATGAAAAGTGTTTGTTAAGCGATCTAGAGGGAAACCGGTTTAATGGTAAAGGGTAGGGATGCTATTAATGTGATGGGGCAGCTAACATTTTCAGCAATTGTGGGGTTCTGGTTGATATTACATCCTAACAAATACTACAAAAATAAAATATGGGTGACTGTGTGAAAAAGAACAGTTACACATGAACTTGCCTGTAGCAGAAGATCTTCGAGAGAATCTCTTTCATCAAGCCATACCTTTGGAAATAATACTGCACCATCGCTAGGACCTCATGGAAACTTTGCCAGCAGGGGACGCCCACACTGACGTCATGTATCTAGCATCTATATAAAGCATGGGCGTCCCCTTCTCGTCTCAGTTTCCCACAGGAGAGTATGCTCAGAGAGCCTCTCCCTCTGGGGAACCAGGAGATCATGCCAGCACCCAGCTGACCAAGCAACAGAAAGTGCAGTGCAAAAAACAGCAATGAAATAAGGGCAGAGCAGCAAGGCGAAAGCCCTGTCCCCCAAGGGGGAAGGAAAGTAGGACAGCACTGGCCTGATTTAAGAGATTCTCTCGAAGATCTACTATTACAATAAGTTCTTATGTAACACTTTTTCATTTATTTAAAATGAAAGCCTATGGGGAAAAAAAGTCCATTTTCATAGGCAACTGTAGTCAAGGTATATATCACAAAGAAACAGAATCATACAGCAATAAATACGAATAAGTTATTTCTCATAACAATTCCAAATGTCAGTAGCACTAATAACATTTCTTAAAGTTACCGCAAAGGATTTGTAGTTAGCCAAAGTCCTCATAGTTTCAGGTAACGAGTTCCAAAAAAGAACAGTTATACAAGAACAGCAGATCTCCAAAGGAATCTTTCTCATCAGGTCACACCTATGGAACTTATAGCCCTTAGGCGCTAGGACCACATGGGAACTTTTGTAGCAGTGTAGTAGGGGCCACCTGCGCAGATGTCAGATGCCAACGTCCCTGCATATATAAACGTGGGCGGCCCCACTCCTTCCTCAGTTCCTCGCCGAAGACCATACTTGCTAGGCCTTCTAGGGAACCAAAGAGAGATAAGGTGCCCAGCTATAAGAAAGGCTGGAACAACAGGAAAGTCAGGCTAGAGACGGGGGGGGGGGGGACAGTATGACCTGATGAAAGAGATTTCCTCGAAGATCTACTGTTACAATAAGTTCTTGCGTAAATGTTCTATCTTGTTCAGGGATATCTCTTTCATCAGATCACACCTATGGAACAAGTCCCAAGCAACACTGACAAAAGAACAATCTGGGTGGCAGGAGGCCAAAAGCCTAAGAAACAGGGCCTTGAAGCACAGCTAGACCAAATCCCACCCTCCTTCTAGAGGCAATGTCCACACTGTAGTGTCTTGTGAAAGTGTGAACAGTACTCCAAGTTGCAGCAGTACGGATTTAAGCAGCTGACAAATTCCTGAAACAGGCAACAGAAGTGGCCATGCCTCTGGTTGAATGGCCATGAACTACACCAAGAAGTTCTTTACCATATTTCCTAAAACAAAAAGTAATACAGGAGGGCCAACCATTTGGACAAGCAGTTTAGAAACCAGAATGCCCTCTTTCCCCGGGGTGAAAGAAACAAACAACTGTGAGGACTTTCTGCAATCCTTCATGCGGTGTGTACAGTTATCTGAGAATTCTATGCACATCTTAAGTATGGAGCAGCGCTTCCCCTGGATTGGCACGCTCTGGGTGAAAAACAGGCAGCTGGATGAACTGACTTAAGGTAAACTCAGACACCACCTTAGGAAGAAACTTAGGGTTAGTACATGGAAAACCAAATAAGGCTGCTCACACGAGAGACTGTAACTATGAAATCCTGCGACCAGAAGTAACAACAACTAAACATAACGCCTTCCACGTCAGAAAGCATAACTTGCAAAACACAGCTGGCTGAAAAAGGAGGCAAAGTCAGTTTTTCTATAACAAAATTCAGGTCTCAAGCTGGGATCAGATTACGGATAGAAGGCTTTAAGTGTAGAATGCCTCACAGAAAAGTACACGCACATCAAACTGGGCCACAGTATTGGCATCAGTGGGCACATGGAAGGCTGATACAGCAGACAGGTGCACCTTAATAGAGAAGTATTGCAGCTCTGCATCGGATGACAGGAAGTATTCTAGAATATGGTTCACTGGACACATGAAAGGGTCCAGGTGATGGGAAGCGGCCCATATAGCAAAGTACTACCACTTCATTGAATAAGTGGCCCTGGTGAAGGGTTTCCTGACAGCCAACACGACATCAGTCACTTTCTGAGACACCCAAAACTTAGCAATGGCTATGTCTTCAGGAGCCAGACATGCAGATGGAGGACCTTGAGGTCCAGATGGACCAGGGTCCCCTCTACCCTGTGTCAACAAGTCCCTGCAGAGAGGCAGGTGAAGTGAGGGTTCCACATCCAATTGTTGCAGTAATGGAAAATAAATATGATGAGGTCAGAATTGTGTCACAAGAATTAGGGTGGTCACCTCCAACTGGAGCTTGATGATCACTTTCTGGATCAGAGGAAAGGGGGCAAAGGCATTGAGGAATCTCCCTTTCCAGGAGAGGAACAACACATCTTGCCAGAAAACTTCAGGCCCTAGCGAGCAGAAGTGCAGTAGTTCTGCACCGAGTGGGGAAACGAAAAGGTCCAACTCTGGACAACCCCACCTGTCGAACAGGTCTTCTACGTAGATAGAAAGATACATAGAAGCTGATGGCAGAAGGGGACCACATGGTCCATCTAGTCTGCCCAGGATTTCTGGTTGCTACCCCCCTCCCCGGTTACCTGTTCTGGGTGATGATGCCCCACGCCTGTCCCATGCTCACTTAAAATCCCCTATAGTTTTGGCCTCGATGGCCTCAGGGGGCAGGCTGTTCCAGGCGTCAACCACCCGCTCTATGAAGAGAAAAACTTTCTGACATTTGTCCCGAACCTGCCCTTCAACCTCAAATCATGCCCCTGTGTTCCATTTTCTTTAAAGTGAAAAAGTGTGTGCATCTTAACCTTGTTTACACCCTTGATGTATCTGAACGTCTCTATCATGTCGCCCCTCTCCTGCCTCTGTTCCAAGGAGTAAATGTAGTAGTAGTATGGTTTTTTAATATATGGATTGTTGAAATAATAGGATTGAAAAGCATACAAAAAAATCTTCATAATAGCATCGTCCCTGAAGTGATAATACCATACTTGGCAGCTGATAGTACTATCGTTCTGAGTCCGTAACAGTATTGTTCAGAGCTCTGAACATAGTATTATCATAAAAAATGGAACATGGCAAGTGCAAGCTCTCCCACAGCATGCTATGTTGCCAGTGTCAAACACACACTATCGTCTGAAAACGTGGCTCATGACTGGCCACTTTCTCTTTCTGGGAGGGCGGAACATTTTGAATAACATGGCGGCCATCTCTAAGCTAGCAGACAAATCGTGACAGAGATTTCTTTTTTTTATTTTAATTCTTATGGAAAATGGAACTATTCAGTTGACCCTGCATTCTTTGGAGAAAAGATTAAGTCTGCCTACCAAAAAACTTTCCCCTCGATGGAAGTCAGTGCCAGGCCGTGGGACGGGTTGAAGAACAAGACAGTGCAGTAGGTGAGAGAAGTGAGACAGTGCGCGGTTGGTCAGAACAGAGTCTTTCCACAGCAGCCGACCGCCCTTTACAAAAGAAACTGGATCCATATATTAAAAAAAATAAATACCTAAGTGTGTATTGACAGGCAGTAATCTTTCTTTTACTACTTTCAGCTGGGCATGGTCCGAAATCGTAATGGGATCATATTGTGCCTCAGTTATACCCCCATTCTTGATTCTGTCATAAATAAATAGTCCAATCTTGTATAGACTTTGCGGGTATGCGAGTAGAAGGAATATTCCCGAAGGGAAGGATGACAAAATCTCCAGGCCTCTAAAAGAGATCTCCCCTCCATCATGCTATGCAGTGTCCCCACACTCCTAGGGAGTGGGCCTCTCCCTCCCCCCGAATGGTCCAAGTGCCGATCCCAGTAGGTATTAAAGTCACCTCCGACAATTACATCATCAGGGTATGGAGCCAATGTGGTCTCCAAATGGGAGAAGAAATCCAGGGAATCCACATTTGGCCCATACACTGACATTAATGTCAAGATAGTGCACCCCCAAATCAACCACTCCAATTACAAATCTACCCTGTGGGTCAGATATTGAGGTCAGCACTTTATGTGGGACCCCTGGCCTAATCCAAATAGCTACACCTCGGGCCTTGGAATTGAAAGGTAAGGCTAACAGTGCCCCCCACCCCATGCCCTTCGTAGGGCGTCCACTTCCTCCCTCGAAGAGTGAAGTTCCTGTAAAAACATAATGTCCCCCTTCATTTTATGTCTAAGACATGAATAAACCCTTTTCCTCTTGACAACAGTATGGAGCCCATATACATTCCATGATATTAATGATATATTAGCCATCTTCATATTTCCTCTCAATCAGCTTTACCCTTCGAGTGTTTACATGTATTATTATGTTTAAAGGGAAACGGAAGTATAGGGAAAGGGTGGAAGGTAGTCCTGCTAAATGCCAGGAGCTTGGGCAATAAAATGCCTGAGTTCCAGGCGATGCTAACTGAGGGAGCGGTGGATGTGGCAGCGGTCACTGAGACCTGGGACACGACTGGGACCTGAACCTGGAGGGTTACACTATGTTCAGGAAGGACAGGGGGGAGGGAAGGGGAGGAGGAGTAGCAATAATAGTCAAAAACTGCATTGGCACAGGGGGAGTAGAGGAGGCAGAGGGAACCATGGAGGCGATTTGGGTCACCTTGATAACAAGGGGGGGCAAGACAGTAAAAATAGGAGTGGTGTATAGACCCCCTTCGCTGGCGGAGGAGCTGGAGGAGAGTCTGGTGGCAGATGCTGGGAGACACTGCAGATTGGGCAGGGGAAGGGTGGTGGTGTTGGGGGACTTAAACATGCCAGGACAGACTGGGAGACTATGACATCCTCGGTGGCCAGGGAACAGAGGTTGTTGGATGTCTTTCAAGACGCATTCCTAACTCAGCAGGTGGGGGAACCGACCAGGGAGGCGCAGGTACTGGATGTGGTCCTGGCAGACAGTGACCAGTTTGGGGGCCTGGAGGTAAGGGACCCGTTGGCGGGGAGTGACTATGCCATAGTCTGGTACTGCCTGGACCTAGGAGGGGTAGAAGGCTTGCACAAAGACGGAGGTAACTGACTTCAGGGGGCGGATTTTAAAGAAATGGGAAGGATCCTTAAGGAGCATTTGGATGTGATTGGGTCAGACAAGGACGCTGATAGTAGGTGGGAAATAATCAGGAGAGGGGTGCAGGATGCTACCTGCACCTGTACCAGAGTAAGACAAAAAAGTGGTAGGGCCCGAAAATCCTGCTGGTGTACCAGGGAGGTCCAGGAGGTGGTGCGGGGAAAGAAGGCAGCCTATAGGCAATTCAAGTGCTCAAGGAGTGAAAGGGGTCGAGGGGAGTACAAACTGATGGCTAGAAGGGCCACTAGGGTGGTGAGAGCGGCTAAGGCAAGGAAGGAACAGAACCTGGCCAGGGAAATTAGGAGAGGGAACAAGGGGTTCTTTAGATACATTGGGGAAAAACGAAGGGTGAAGGGGCAAATTAGCAGGATTAAAACAGGGGAGAGATGGGCACAAGACCCAGAGGAGCAGGCTGAGGTACTAAATGAATACTTCACCTCAGTTTTCACCAAGGAAAATGGGGGTGCTGCATCATACATGGGAGGAGACCGTGATACTGAGGAGGGGGGACCCTTACCGATTGGAGGGTTTGGGGAGAGGGGGAGGCATCACTGGCAGGAGGGGGGGGAAGGCTAAGCAGGGAGAAGAGGTAGTGGAGGTGGAAATCACAGCAGAGAGAGAGAGTGAGGGAAGTCCTGAGGTCCCTTAAGACGGAGAAAGCACTGCGGCAGGATAAATTACATCCCAGAGTACTGAAGGAACTTGCGGATGTCCTGGCAAAACCCCTGGCGGAGCTTTTCACCATCTCTCTGAGGACAGGGTGGGTGCCCCAGGACTGGAAGGTGGCACATACAGTGCCTGTCGACAAGGGGGGGATCAAGGGAGGTGGCAGGGAACTACAGGCCTGTCAGCCCGACATCGGTGGTGTGCAAGGTGATGAAGGGCATTGTCAAGGAGAGGCTGGGGGGGCCTGGAAAAGTCAGGGTGCCTGGATGATAGACAGCATGGATTCGTCCCAGGGAAATCATGTCAGACAAACCTTGTGGAGTTCTATGACTGGGTGATGAGTGCCTTGGACCTGGGTAGACCAGTGGACGTCCTCTTTCTAGACTTCAGCAAGACATATGACTCTGTTCCTCACAAGGACCTGTTGGATAAGCTGGGAGAAATGGGGGTGGGGAACCAGATGATCAAATGGATAGACAACTGGCTCCAGGACCGGACCCAGAGGGTCGTAGTTGGCGGGATAGTCTCATTCCCAAGGAGGGTCATTAGTGGGGTCCCACAGGGATCAGTCCTTGGGCCCTTCCTGTTCAACGCCTACATCTCTGACATAAGGACAGGTATCAGGAGTGAGATGAGTCTCTTTGCGGATGACTCAAAACTGGGGGCCGTGGTGGATGGGAGGGGGAGGTGGCCCTACAGGGGGACCTGGAGGCTCTGGAAAGATGGTCTAGAAAGTGGAAGCTGAGGTTCAATGCAGGGAAATGCAAGGTACTGCACCTGGGGCCAAAACCCGGGCCAAGTATACACCGGGGAATGCTACAAGTCTCAATGGCTGAGAGGGACCTGGGGTGGTGGTGGATGTCAAGATGAACAACTCGGAAACTTGGGAGGCAGCAGCCAAGGCCAACAGGATGCTGGGATACATCGCTAGGGGAATCACCTCCAGAAGGAGGGGGATACTCCCTCTGTATAACTGCTTGATGAGGCCACACCTCGAGTACTGCATGCAGTTTTGGAGGCCACAATTAAAGAGGACATTAAACTCTTGGAGGGTCCAGATGAGGGCAACCAAAATGATTTGGGGCTTGGGGGACAGGACCTATTGGAGAGGCTCGAAGAGCTAAATATGTATACACTAGAAGAGAGAAGGGACCAGGGGGACATGATAGAGGTCTTCAGGTACATGAAGGGGTAAATAGGGGAGGAGCAGTCAGGGTGCTTGAAGGAAGGAGGAGGGCAACTAGAGGGCATGGGTGGGAAGCTGGAGGAAGATTCAGGGAGAAAGGAGGAGATGCTACTTCACTGAGAGGGTGGTGGAGCCATGGAATCGCTGCCCAGGGGCTGGTGGAGGCAGAGACGGTGGAGGGGTTCAAGAGGGGGTGGGACAGGTACAGGGGAAGGGTTCTGGAAAAAAATCCAGTGCAGCAAGATTATCCGGAACTGGGAAGGGCGAAGCCAGAGAAGGCGAGGGGGCAGCAAGGTCAGCTCCCAGGGTGGGGGCTGACCAAACGAGCAGACGCGAAAGACCGTTAGGCCTATTCTGCTGGCATTTTAGTATGTTAGTAACCTTCCTTCACTGCCAAAACGAAGTGTTTTTAACACCAAAAAAAAAAAAAAAACAGAAAAACATTCCCCCAACATAGCCCTCCCTCTCACTCTATAACCCCAACTATCAACTGATTAAAACAGAAGAACAGCAGAAAAGATATAATTGTGCCCCCACCCCTCCCCGATTACTATAGAACTAGCTGCAACAAGCAGTACTACAACCATGTCCCACTACTTGTCGTGGATTGAGCATATACCCCTTGCAATAAATATATAATCTGTTGGAGTACTTATTATGAACTGCTTCCCCCTTCCCGCTAGTGCCTCCTTTTGTCCATCTCCAAAGACTCAGCATTCCATTAATTAATAACGTAATAGTCCCTTCCTTCACCCACACTTCTGAGATTACCCAAGAAATTCTCTATTCTCCCCAGTTCAGGTACAAAAAAAGAAATTCCTAATTCTTTTATTCTTTCTTTTAGGAGGCGTTCTGGGAAGACGCTGCCCCCCACTGATATTTGTCCGGAGCAGAGTCCCCCAGCATCATGGAGTTCACAGTTTTATCTCCATTGCTCTTACCCATCCAAAATACTGTAAATAGCACCCCCTGTCGAGTTATACTATTAATTAAAAACTAAAAATGAGGTATATAGCCTTCTTAGGAGAATAATTTAACTAAATAAACCAAAAGGGTATAGTGTACTTGATTATCACCAGACCTCAATGAGGGCATACTACCCTATCCCCGATGCCCCCCCGAGACCACCTTTACCATTTAATAATAAAGTCCAGCATTATATTTTAAACTTCATTTCGTTTGTCGGCGCTGTTCAGCTTTTAATTTCCAAAGCATAGAAGCTAATTTAAACTTCATCTCCTGCATGGTGCCAAACGAAGGCAAAACAAAGACGACTAAAGAAAAAGTTACTGTACTTATGATGCAGGTCATCACCAGTCAAAATAGCTGACAAATCGCTTTAAGAGTCTAGCAATTGAACGGAATATTAATATAGTTTGGTGCGGGAGACTGTAGGGAGCGGAGCCCCGAAAGATGTTATCAGTCCAGAAACAGGCTCTCCAGCTCACCTCTAAACGAAACAATAACATTTCCAATGATTCGAACTTGAACTTCAAGGATTGTTCTGAACCTCAAGGCCCCGAAAGAATTCCAACACCGCTGAAGGATCAGTGAACGCTCTAATATTTCCTCCTGACGGCCTTACTATCAATCAAGCAGAATAAGCCAGAGTAAAGGGACAGTTTTTTTGTATGCAGCAAACGCCGAACTTCCGAGAAGGCCTGCCTTTGAATCTGGAGAATACGTGAGTAGTCAGGATAAATGCGGATTCTCCGCTGCTGTACTAGAATAGGCCCCATCTTCCTCGCCGCATCAAGCACAGCCACTCTATCCTCGTACCTCAGGAATTTAACAGTAAGATGCCGTGGCCTCTGATCGGGTGGCGGCTTCGGGCCTGGCGAGCGGTGTGCCCTCTGGATCTCCAGCTCTTTATCAGGAAGGAGATGCAGGCTGGAGACCAACCACTTTTTAAGAAAATTCGCACAAACATTTCCCTCAAGCCCCTCCGGTAGGCCAATGACTCTAATGTTGCTACGACATTCACAATTCTCGTGGTCGTCTAGGGTTTGCTTCAGCACCTCTATTTCTCGTAGGGCCTTTGCAAGATCCGTAGAGTGAGTTGCCGATCTATCTACCTGATCTCCGATCCTTTGTTCCACTTCCCCCAGTCGCCTTTCATGGGCTTCAACTTGTTCAGAGGTGGAGTTTACTGCCTACTGTAAATGCTGAATTTGTGCAGACATGTTTTCAAAGCCGGCTTCCATCCTGGCTCCCAAGTCATATTTTAGATCTTTGATTAGTCTTTCTAGCTGTTCGTAACCTTCTGTCATGTTAAGAGTCAGGCCAATCTCCACCTCCTCGCCCTCGACACCAGGATTTCTCTCCGGGGGGTCCCTTGACGAATCGACACTCCAGGCTTCCTCTGGTGCTTTCCCAGACCCTTAGCTGAAGATCCTCTCAGGGAAGATTTAAACAATATTTTTGCTTGTTTCCTTCTCGATTTCGGATTGGACGTCATTAGCACCGACAAAACTTACAGTTTTTACAAAAATAAGTGAAGTTAAGGCACTGCAGTGAGGGGATTGCAAGGGATTTTTCTCAGAGCTCAGGAACTAAGTAGCCATCTCAGTCTGATGCTAGGCCACGCCCCCAAATCATGTCTTGGTGTAAAACACAGAAAGGTCTAGCAGGCATGGTGTACAAACTAAAGGATGCTGCTCCATATCCTACAGACAAAAATGGCAGACAGCTCTCCAGACCCCTATCACAGAGGTCTTCATGTTGGAAACTTGCACACCACTCTTGTCTGGACTTGAAATGCTTACTAATTCAAAATAAAATAAACCACCAATGGTACTGCACACCATCTCAGCTCACACGACTGAGTCTTTTACCCCATAACTGTTGAAGGTGTAATGCTTCAGGGGCAGATCTGTTACATAGTCTGTAGACTTGCCCAAAAGTTACCCAAGTTTGGTCCCAAATTCAAGCTAAATGTGCCCAGATATTGAACACACCTTAACTCCGTCCTCTCAGGCCAATTTTTAATAGGCGTCTCAGAACCAGAGGACAAGCTCTCTAACAGGCAAGGACAATGGCTCCTTGCTGCAACTGTGGAAGCCAAATGCCTCTTGCTATGTTGCTGGCATTCTAATGAAATACCAACAGTAGCAGAGTGGCTCAATGCGCTGGGATCCCCAGCCTCCCTAACCAGGATGTCTCATTATGTAGGAGTGTCACTCTGGAGGTATGAAAAGATTTGGAGTCCCTATACAGCTTACATCCACCAACTTGGTCCATCAGTACCACATGAAAATCGTGACCACATGTTATGCCCTCCATAATGTGGTGAGCTACAGGTACCATATCCCCCTTCCCTCACTTCCAGTCCTATCAGCTCAGTAGTTTACCTCCTCACTTACTTTCTCAGGTGGAACGGCACACCTTGCCACATCTCAGAGAAGGGACCTGCCACCTGGGCTACCCCGCCTAGGGTGGTATCTGTGTGGCCAGCTCCAGCAGGCTTCCCCTTCCCATTTCTTAGGGAAAGGGTGACTATATGTGGAACACTCCACTTATGATTCGTTTCTAATTTAGAATAGTACATCTTGCCACCTTGTTGTCCATATATATACTGTATATAAAAACACATACACACAC